>OY755206.1:9957759-10557759 GCA_963576765.1 Draba incana
CTCCCAAGCGATGACTAAACCATAATATAACCCCCCCCCCCCCCCCCCCCCCCCCCCCCCACCAAAGCTCAGCCAACGGGGCCCTACATCGCCCAATATTGACAGCAAAACCACCGCACCAATTTCCATGAACATCCCGACGCACCGTCCGTATTCAGCTTTACCCAATCGTGACTCGGTCTCAACCAACCAATATTCTTCTCAACCCGACTCACCAAATCACTATGTCCAATATCCTTGATATACGCCTCGAAGACATCCTTCGCCCAATCTTTAATAAATCGTACTCGATCCTTCCATAATTTATTATCCCCGAACACGTTCCCACACCTCCATTTCCAAGCCCACGAAAGCCCTACGGCAAACAAAACACTCCCATCTACCATCCCTCGTCTTAACTCCTTCTAGTAAGTTCTCATACATCCATTCAAGCACCGATTGTGTAAAGAAAGGTGGTCTCTTCCTTATCGGAACCAGTCGAGTCCAAATCCCTCTCATAGCCGGACAATCTTTCAGAATATGTATGATCGACTCTACACTACTTTTACATACTTGACAAATTTCCGTATCTTATTTATTTATGTGTATCAATCAAACTCGGCCTCTCAATAGGATTAGGTTTTCTCCGGTTTCTGCGGCCTAGTCAATAACCGGATTTTTTTAGATAACTAATCCTAAGTTCTTAACCAGTTCACCGGTTTGAGTGCACCCTACAAAATATATTATAAAGTTCTTTGTTAATATTTTTTCTAAATAGAAAACTAATCATAAAGTTGGATATGTGTTCGGTACGTATATGCAAAAACACGGAGCTTAGCCATATATATGACTATTTTCTGGTTTTAGACACTGAGAAGTCCTAAAATTTAATATACTTAATTCTAAAAAGTTTTTAGACACTCATGCGAGTGTCACCAATGCGGATGCCCTAAAATTTCATTTTTTCTCAGCTTCCTCTTCGTTTTCTCTTGGCCTCATCGATAATATAAGCTGCTTTGAAGTTTCTATTAGCCATAACCACATTCACTTTGATTTTCTGCATTGAGTAAAATGTTTAGAGGGTAAAAAAGAAACATTTCCATGTATGATATTAAAAGTTCTAGAGATTTGTGGGGTCATACCTAGCCAACATAAGATGACAAGAACTTCTGCTTTCTCTGTCATATACCATAAGAAGATCTTCCAGCTTCATATCAGAAGAAACTTCTCTGTTGACTGTCTTAGCGACTTCAGAATCTACTAAGCTTGATTTTGGAGACGCAGCTTTACTCGTGACATCTTGACTTCCAATTACTCCAAGATTTTGTCGATAGAGTGATGGATCAACACCTTTTCTTCTTAACCATGATTCAAATGCGAGAAAAATCCATTTTGCTGCAAGGTTCCGGTAAGGCAAAAATCCAATCAAAGATCCATAAGAAACCTGCAAAAAGGGGATCGAGTATGACATTAATAAAGCAAAATGAGATGAAAGCAGATATGAGTACAAATCTTACTTACACCAAATCCTCGAGTGCTTGAGCTTATTAGCTCAACATCCGCTCGTAATTCTGTATGAACTAGAGAATCTGCCTTATTCCAATCACTTTCCTGTGACATTCACACAAAGCAAGCATATCATAATATGACTTACATTAGAAAAATAAAATTAAAAGAGTGTTAGTTCTGAACCTCCAACGAAGATCTAGTAGGAGGGCCCTTGAGCTCAACAGGGCCCTGACGGGTCTAGTCTATAATAAAATCAACCAGTCAGTTAAAATCGAAAGAAAGTGTAGTTCCGCCACAGATACTAAACCGGAAACAACCTTTGTGGTTTCCCTTGTAAAGAAGCTTCTACGGTGATTTGAGAAACTGGATTCGAAGGTATTCTCTCGCTATTAAGCTGCATTTCTTGATAAAAACAACAAGCATATGCATCAGTTCCATGTGTAAAGAATATTATGTGAAGATATGTTTCCAGTATTGATACAAAGTGAGATTTATACAAGTGAGATGAGAACCCTACACTCAGCTAATTACAGAATGTGCCTAAAGTAAATCAATCAAATATATTTACAATAATGGTGTATGAGGACCGTATCTCTGTGATTGAGGGAGGATCACGACCGTATCACTAACACGCCCCCGCAAGATGGAGGGGCTTCAGTCACACCAATCTTGTTTCTTAGTTCAAGGAAGCGAGCACGAGGAAGAGGTTTTGTCAACGCATCTGCGAGTTGGTCTTTGGTGTGGACTTGAGTTACGCGTAGAGCTCCGTGTTGTATGTGACCTCGGACGAAGTGATAGTCAAGAGCAATGTGCTTCATCCTGGAATGGAAGACAGGGTTCGCACAAAGAAATGTTGTGCCCACGTTATCACATTGAACAACCGGTGGTGTGGGTAGTATGATGCCAAGCTCAGTTAGGACATTAGATATCCATTGAATTTCGGCAACAGTATTTGCGACTGCCCTATATTATGCTTCTGTGGAAGATCTCGCGACGCCTTTTTGTTTCTTAGCACTCCATGAGATTGGGTGGTTGCCGAGGTAGACAATATATGCATTTGTAGATACGTAGTCATCCGAGTCACAGCCCAATCAGCGTCTGAGTACGCGTGAAGTTGGAGGTTGTTTGTTGCGGAGTAGAATATTCCATGTGTCGGTGTGTCTGCAAGATAACAAAGGATTCTTTTGGCGGCTTGCCAATGTTCTTCGGTGGGACGATGCATAAATTGCGACAATCGGTTTACTGCATAAGCAATGTCTAACCTTGTAAAAGCTAGGTATTGAAGGCTGCCAACCAGTTTGCGATATTGTGTTGGAGCGGAGAGGCTGGTTCTGGATTTGAGAGTAAGTTTGGGAGAGGTCGCCATTGGAGTAGTCACAGGTTTGGCATTCGTCATGTCATACTTGTGGAGAAGGTCTAGGATATACTTACGTTGACACAAGTGAAGACCTTTGGTTGTGCGATAGACTTCTAAGCCGATGAAGTAATGTAAATCCTCTGGGTCCTTTACGGAGAAACGATCAGCTAGGAGTTGGAGGATACGATTGATGCCGGATGCACTACTTCCTGTTACTAAAATGTCATCAACATAAACCAAGAGGTATACGAACTGATTACCAACTTTTAGTATGAATAACGACGTGTCAGCGAGGGAGTTTTGGAAGCTGAGGCTGAGAAGAAAATTGCGTAATTCTGTGTATCATGCCCGCGGTGCCTGTTTTAATCCATAGATAGCCTTATTAAGTCGACAGGAGTCGGGTTATCCGCATCAATGAAACCCGGGGGTTGCTCCATGTAAACCTCTTCCGTTAAAGTGCCTTGTAAGAACGCGTTGTTTACATCGAGTTGTTGTAGATTCCAATTGTTACTGACGGCGAGATCAAGTACCAGACGGATAGTTGTAGCTTTGATGACTGGGCTGAATGTCTCCGTGTAATCTTGACCAAACTGTTGATTAAATCCTTTAGCAACTAGGCGCGCTTTGCATCGGTGATGAAATCCGGAGGGGAGAAACTTGTTTTTGTACAGCCATTTACAACCAATGACGTTGAAGTGTGGTTGACGAGGGACGAGGTCGTAAGTCCGATTTCGAGCAAACGCAGTGAATTCTTCGGACATAGCTCCACGCCACTTCCGATCTTTGAGAGCTTGGGAGAGGGTTTGAGGTTCAGCAGAATGATTCTTGATAGAGCAGCTGCATTGTCATATTTAGGATTTGGTTTTTGGATTGCGTTTTTGCAACGAGTGGTTATTGTGTTGTATGGGTTGAACAACGGTGGAGGAGGATTGTGTATGTGTCGGAGCCGATGGTGGGAGAAGGGTTGGTATTTGGGCTTGTGTTTGTGAGGGAATAGATATCGGAGATGGGCTTGGCAGTGGGCCTGTATTTGAGTTTGGTGACTGTCGGAGGCGGCAATTTTGACGGCGAGTTGTGAAGGGCTGAGCTCGGCGAGACCACTTGAATGGGCTGTACGACTGGCGGTGGGTTTGAGATTGGCAGGGCTGATGGTAGGATTGGAATATGAGTGAAAATTGGGGAGGGAAATTTTGGGGTAGTGTCGTTGGGAAGGTTTGTTGTGGGTAAAGGGGATTTTCGGAAGGTTTATTGTCACAGAGATACGGTCGTGATCCTCCCTCAATCACAGAGATACGGTCCTCATACACTATTATTGTAAATATATTCTCTCGACTGGATCACTGTCAACGGTTTTCTCCTCAGAGGATCCCAAGGACATCTCGCTATTAAGCTGCATTTCTAGATATAAACAACAAGCATATGCATCAGTTCCATGTTAGGCTATTTGTTTAAAAGGTCTCTATCTATTACCAGTTGGAATTGATGTATTTTCAATCTCTTGCAATTCCACAGCTCCGCTATCTCCAGCTTCCTCGTCTACGTTCTCAGGCTCGAGCCTCGTTTCCGGCTTTTCCAAAAGAGTATACTCTGAGTCTGAATATACTCCATCTTCTTGTTCCAATTTAATTCTCGTAAGTCATTTTAATATTGTATTTGTTATTGAGCACTGGTAAATATCTTTCTCTAAACTTTTGCTTCGGACTTAAATTTAATTATGCAAATTTGGAAACAGCTCTTTTAATGTTATGGTCTTGATTAGGCCTAACACGAGCATGATTTTGTTTAGATATATGGCGTGGTGTTATCCTAATATCTTAACAAGATCGTATACCAAGCTTAGTAGTTCTTTATTAGAAAACATGAGAAATGTTTGAGGATTAGGTCTTATCACTATAGTGCTAATTATGGAAGTTAGGGTATTCTCTTACGTTCCGTTCCTCAGCAGCTAAAATACGAAATACAAAGCTTATGAAATCAAACAAATACCAAAATCTAATAACTCAACTTGTAAAATATCTCAAACAAAGTCTAGAGATTAATGATTCGATTGGCTCTTGGAACAGAACTATATAACATACTCTGGTCCCGAGCATAAGTGATACAGGTTGAGGCCTGGAACCTCTTATACACTTTTATTAAGAAACAGATGCAATCATGATTCATGACATAAATTAAGTAATTATCAAACAAAAACAAACCGTGTGTAGCACGGGTATAATTAGTGTAGAGGTGTGAATTTGTCGGAGTATGTGTTTTGTATGTGTTTGATCTTTTCTGTGAATTTGTCGGAGATTGTGTTTTGCATGTGTTTGATATTTTCTTTTTGTCTTTTGGTTTTCTTGGTCACGTATGGTTTGGTTTGCATGTCTGATGATCGTTTCGTTTGTCTTTTGTCTTTTGTCTTTTTGTCACACATATTAGGTGTTGACACTATATATGATCCACGGCATCTAAAAGGTTAGAGATAGTAAAATATATAGTAAAAGGTTACATATATCTCTAACCTTTTAGATGCCGTGGATCATATATATGTACAGAGGGTGTCAACAAATAAACAAAAGACACAGTAAAATATCACCACATAATATGCGTGACAAAAAGACAAAAGACAAACGAAACGATCATCAGACATGCAAAACAAACCATACGTGACCAAGAAAACCAAAAGACAAAAAGAAAATATCAAACACATGCAAAACTTAATCTCCGACAAATTCACAGAAAAAATCAAACACATACAAAACACATACTCCGACAAATTCACACCTCTACACTAAATATACCCGTGCTGCACACGGTTTGTTTTTAAAAATCAAACACATACAAAACACATACTCCGACAAATTCACACCTCTACACTAATTATACCCGTGCTGCACACGGTTTGTTTTTGTTTGTTAATTACTTAATTTATGTCATGATCAGGGGCGGAGGCACGTTGATGGAAGAGGGGGCAGCTGCCCCCTATAAAATAATTATGCTTAGTGTAATTGGTTTAAGGTAAAATATTATAAACAAATGAGATTAAGCTTATAATTTAATAACCTTTAATGTATAAAGAATACATTGTTATGTTTTTACTCTTTCTAAGCACATATCATTTAAAGGTTGTCATGTGATGCCACATCCGAAAGGAAGGACAATACCCCTCTTGGTGATGCCAATACAATCGCCAAGGACGAGTTCTTCAACCAATTCCCCAAATCTATTTTATATGAGCTCAAAACAAGCATGGAGGTAACTGTTTGTATATAGATTGAAAGTTATTGTTAACATTTCATTTATTATTGTATTCATGAATAAGTAATTATTCATTAATTACAAATGAACGTAACACTTTGTAGGTCACTAGATGGAAAATACTGGCTACAATTTTAAATAATGATATCGACTGGTGCTGGTATTACTTTACCTGCAAGAAATGTAAGGGAACAATGCTCAAAGCTCCAAAAGAGGAGGGTGTCGGGGATCCGAAGAATTTATTTTAGTGTGAGGCTTGCGTCATAGAAACTCCTAATGTATTGCCTAGGTAATAAATGTATTTTCTTTACATTTATACACACCTAAAGAAATATTATAAATAATTAAATTGTTTTTTCTCAGGTACAAAATGCATGTCGAAGTGACAGATGATACCGGTACTGCCAAGTTTATGTTGTTCGATACACATGCACAAGCAATTGTGCAGAAGACTACTGATGAGCTTCTGTGTGGGAAGTATGGAGAGGTAATTTCTTATATGCAGATATTTGAATGTTTAGATTTTGGAAGAGGTGTATCAGGAACAACTATATTCTTTGGATCCTCATATTCTGAAAGACCCATCTATCATTCCACAACCATTGAAGGATTGTGTCGGAAAGAAATATTTGTTCCTTGCTTCTGTCGAACAGGATAATATCAAGGGCAGAAATGATATTTTCAAAGTCTCCAATGTTTGAGACCAGCAGCAAATTATCAGTATTGAAGATTCAGAAGTTCATTCTGACATGCAGCAGGAACATAGTCTGATCGAAACCATTGAGCAGGTAATTATCTTCTTATATACATTAAAGGTTATTAAATTATAAGCTTAATCTCATTTGTTTATAATTTATGCTAAGATACCTTTCATAATGGATTTTCAGTCGTAAATGACAATAGGTCAATAGCACTCCTATAACGAGACATTCGAATCTTTTTGTCAGTCATTTGTTTTTTGTTTTTATTAACGCTACGAAATAATTAATACATGGCCATTTTTTGTATAATAGTAACCAAGATAAAGATCAACTATACTCATACAATATACATATACTTTTTAGAAATATCAATGTTTTCAGGCCCGGACCGGACCGCCCGGTCCGACCGGTTGAACCGGAACCCGATCAATGTTACGGTTTGGGTTTGATGATAAAAACGGCTATTTAAAAACCAGTAAAAATATAGAAAAACCCGCTATTGGCCCGCGAACCGGTTGGTCAGACCGGCGGTTTGGGTTTTAAAAAAACCCCAAAACTTGAATTAGAGGGTTTGTTTTGACTGTTAATATAGGGTTTTTCAATTTTGTCGACTCTTTATTTTTAGAAGTCTTCTCACTTTTTTCGCAGCCTCTTCTAAGTCAATCTCAAAGGTATGTGATATGTAATTCTTTAGATTTTGACGATGAAGACTTCACTATGCCACTTGAAGAATTTGAAAGAGATGAAGCCGATTGTATAAACTAGAGGGTGCGATACACCATCATATAACTATGACATTCATGATTTACAATTATATTTCTTTTGGTTAAATTTGTTTATTATTAGACATCTCATACTTTTTGATATTAGTATTGTTTTTTTTAAAAAACTTTATAAGTTGAAGAGTTTTATTTGTTGGTTTTTGAATCAAAAATAAAAAAGTTTTAAAACTTTGTTGTATTTTATAATTAGAGTATAATTATATATATATATATATATATATATTTACAAAACAAGATAAATATATAAGTTTAGTAACTTATTGGCCCGCGGTTGACCCACGGTTGGACCAGTAACCCGGTAATCCGATAGGTAGTCCGGTTCGATGTCTGGGTCGGGTTTAAAAACATTGAGAAATATATATATAAAATATTCAACCCAAACCGGACATTGGTTTACAAAGTACCTCACTTACTATATTATATATCATTTATTATTACAGTACTAGAATAAGACCTTCGCGATGCGAGGATTATTTGATTTATAGTAAATAGTTATGTTTAAAGAATGTTTAGAGGAGAAGTATACTATATTCTTAATTGAAATCCCAAATTAGATAACGTAGTGATTAAAATTATAGGTTCATATGTAATTTGAAAAAATATAATCTCATATCTCATATGATTTGAAAAATTTAGAAATCAATAAAATATATACGCATGATATATGTAAATATGGTTTGAATCATTAAACTATTTTATATAATAGTTGAATCATTTTTAATTTTTTTTGCGAGGATTATTTGATTTATAGTAAATAGTTATGTTTAAAGAATGTTTAGAGGAGAAGTATACTATATTCTTAATTGAAACCCGAAATTAAATAATGTAGTGATTAAAATTATAGGTTCATATGTAATTTGAAAAAAATATAATCTCATATCTCATATGATTTGAAAAATTTAGAAATCAATAAAATATATACGCATGATATATGTAAATATGGTTTGAAGAATTAAAATATTTTATATAATAGTTGAATCATTTTTAATTTTTTTTGTCACAAACTAAATCATTTGTATGTTTTGACGATCTTTTTTTTAAAGATATTTTGTAAACTTTACACATGAAAAAATATTCTACTACCAAATTTTTTTTTTTTTTTTTGCTTATTCTTCTTGTTATAGTTCTCTGTTTATTAATGATCTATTATTTTGTGTTCCCCATATATATATACATATGTTAAACCTCTGCCTACATATAATGATAGAAAGATGGTCAATTTTATTTTTAATTACATATATACTTTGAAGAATTTGGAAATAAATAAAGTATATACGCTTGATATATTTAAATATGGTTTGAATCATTAAACTATTTGATATAATAACTAAATCATTTTTACATGTTTAGACGATCCTTCTTTGATGATATTTCGTAAACTTTACACATGAAAAAATACCACTAACCAATTTTTTTATTTTTGCTTGTTCTTCTTGATATAGTTCTCTTTTTATCCATGGTCAATTATTTTGTGTTCCTTATAAATATACATATGTTAAACTTCTGCTTATATATAACAATATAAACATGGTTGTTTCTATTTTAATTACATAGTTTGCTATTTTTATTTTTCTAATTTTTTTTAATGTTAAATTTCTCTTTATTAATTTGAACTAAATATCTTATATAACTATTCTTATAGAGGTTTTGTGCAATTTGTAAAATTATTTTATGTTTTTTTCCCTTTTTAACTACTTCTTTTTTTGATAATTAACAATTTTGATATTGAGAAATTTACATATTTAAATTATTGAAATATGTTATAATCTAATCGACTACGTAACACGTGTCGCGATCTCGTGAGTTACAATTTTTCGAACCCTCCTTTATATAATAAGATTTTAAAATAGTTTGTGATGTTATTTATATCATACAATAGACAACCTTCTTTTCTTATTGTCCATGTTCCACGACATGCCTTACGGTGAGAGATTGATAGTTACCAGTGAGTCAGTGACTCATATGTCCTCTAAACTAAATTTTAGCTTATCAATTGTTTTTACATACTTCTAGTTTTTTTACTAAGGTGATGATAGTGATGATACTAAAATTATCAATTGTTTAGAGGACATATACTTTTTTTTTAAAGACATCTTAAGATAGGGCCCATTGACACTAAAATCATCATTATCATCACCTTAGTAAAAAACTAGACATATCCTCCTTGTTTTTATTTTATTTTGGATGATTGTTTTGTAACTTTTGTGTATGATATACACTTTAGATACCGTGGATCATATATATATGTACAGAGGGTGTCAACAAATAAACAAAAGACAAAGTAAAATATCGCCACCACTATGCGTGACAAAAAGACAAAAGACAAAGGAAACGATCGTCAGACATGCAAAACAAACCATACGTGACCAACAAAACCAAAAGACAAAAAGAAAATATCAAACACAAGCAAAACACAATCTCCTACAAATTCACAGAAAAGATCAAACACATACAAAACACATACTCCGACAAATTCACACCTCTATACTAATTATACCCGTGCTACACACGGTTTGTTTTTGTTTGTTAATTTATGTCATGATTGCATCTATTTCTTTATATATGTGTATTTGTTTTTTTTTAATAATTAAGAGATTCCAGGCCATAACTTGTATCACCTATGCCCGTGACCGGATTATGTTATATAGTTCTGTTCCAAGAGCCAATCGAATCAGTGACCTATAAACTTTGTGTGAGATATTTTATTAGTTGAATTATTAGTTTTTGGTATTTGTTTGATTTCATAAGCTTTGTATTTTGTATTGTAGCTGCTGAGGAACGGAACGTAAGAGAATACCCAAACCTCCATAATTAGCACTATACTGATAAGACCTAACCCTAAAATATTTCTCATGTTTTCTAATAAAGAACTACTACGCTTGGTATACGATCTTGTTAAGATATTAGGATAACACCACGCCATATATCTAAACAAAGTCACAGAGATGACTTAAGGAAACATGGAGAAGGCTCATGGGTCAGAGTTGTGTTTCCTGTAAGAAAGAAAATTGGTCAAGCAATTGATAAAAAGAACAATGGAGAGAATGCGAAGAAAATGCGTCAAAGAGATGACAAAGATATTCGCAACATTGAAGAAATTGGATCCATAGAGATTCAGATTAAGAGGGAGAAGATGGAGATGGTGGTGGTTCGACTCACCGGAAGAGACGAACATGAAGTTTCAGTTCGTCGGAGAGGGATACTTGAATGATGTCTCAAATGAATTGCTGGCAGAAAGAAAGATGCTCACCGGAGAAGGAGAAATAGCACTGGAGAGAATTGCCGGAATGAATTGTGATGGCCGATATTATGACTCTGCAGTGCCTAAGCCGGAACGAAGTGGTCCTAATTTTCGAAGTAGCGGCCTTGGAAAAATTTGACTTAGAATGGGTAAAGAAAAAACTTAGAAAGGTTTTGATCATGGAAAATCATAGTTTGATCGAAGAAAATATTTGCGAGACATTTCAGTATGTTCTGCGGGACAAGAGCATGTACCGCAGGACGACAGTGCACTACGGGACGAGATAGGCGCTTGTAGTTGGTTGTGTGGCTAGTAGAACGCCACATCATGGAGTTGGTTGAATATGTGGCTCACGTTGCGCCACATCACTAAGTTATTGGCCACATATGGGGGTTGGTAGAACATGTGGCTGTCTTCACGTCACATCGCCTGACGAGGTGGCGAGACCCGGACGTGACGACCCGTGACCACACACCTTACCTACCCTCATCTATAAATAGAAACCTTCCCCTTAGAATTGTTCCAAAAATTATTTTTACCCCCATCCATGTCCAAAATTCCTTAGAGAAATCCCTTGTGTTGTCCCTTTTGTCCGAGAATCTTTAAAGGAACTTCTGTCCGTTTACACCAAAATTACCCAAGAATTTCCCTTAGTTGTAATCTTTGATTCTAAGTCTTGGGAACAAGTATTTCCAAGAGTTAGCGGGTAGATCACCGGTTGATCAAGTCGAGGAGATAATTTGTGGGAACATATTAGAGTATGATGGCTTAGGAATCAAAGAATCTAAGGTGAGTGCGGTTATGCTTGTTGTGTGATGATGACTCGAGCACACATGATTGTTTATTTATATGCTTTATTACCGTTTAATTTGCATGCTAGATTCTTGAATGGATTATTGATTTTTCTAAAGAACCTAGTAAAATAAGTATGCATGTTAAATGGTTGTAAGGCTAGTTAAATGATTAGTAAAAGTGTTGCTTGAGGTTCTTAGTAAATTCTCTAGAATTGGCTAAGTATAAGCATGTGGTTGGATTACATGTTGAATTGTTAGGGTGCTAGTATTCATTGGAATTATATTGCTTGGTGTTTGCATTATATTGAATAACTAGATATTGTGTGGTTATTAGTATGTGTCAGGTGAAATTCCTGCATGCTAATAACTAGTTATTGTGGGGTTAATAGCATGTGTCAGGTGAAATTTCTACATGCTAATAACTTACTGCGGTCCTTCGTTTCCGAAGAAGTCGTGTTATGATCACGCCATGGTCAATTTGTGGGTCGCACCCATGAGAATTGGAATGAATACATGACGGTGTATTGAGTTTGGGTTGGGAGTTTCCCACGGAACTCGGGGTGTTGGAAGACTATGTGTTTTACATCCTAGGGTCGGAAATGAGGTGGATCCGCACAAGGCCTTATTGGATTAAAATGAATTGCATATATTCTTGGATGTGTTTAGACTAGGTTGTGTTTGCGAGTAATCATTCTAGTTGATTACATGGCTGATTGTTTGAATGATTGCTTGCTGAGTGTTGATTGTTAGTTTGGGTTTTAGGTGGGGAATGTTTAATACTTGTTAACGGGAGCCGTACTCACTGGGTAATCTTAGATTACTCATTCCACTCTTTTGTTGCAGGTGACCAGTAGTCGGGAAAACCATAGTAGGAATGTCTGACGTTAGGCCATCAGTGCAGTTTTTGTTGCAATTGTAAATGGTGTAATGTTTAGTATGTATGGCTTTGACTTGGGTACCCGATATTATATTGTTTTTGGTAACGATTTTTATATGGTTTATTCTTAATATGAATAAAAGAATTTTTTTCTACTGCTGTGAGTGTCTGATGGTATTGGTCCTGTTCGGACCGGAACAACCATACTGGCTTGGTTCGGGTTGCAAAGCCTGGTCAGACTGGTGAACCGTCCCAGGAACAGCTGGCCTTGAGTCTCTTGATCCGTTTACGGGACTTAGGATCGGCTGGTCTCGAGCGGTAAGTGGTGTTTTCGATCAAAATTCGTTGACCGATGATCAGAGGTGTTACAAGTCACATATAATGGCTCGTGTATCATTTTCGGGAAAAGCCAACTTCTTCGTCATTGGAACATATATCAAAGGCAAGAGAATCAAATCCCTAACTTGAAATTGGGGGTTTCAAACAAGGATTCAAGAGGGAGTGTTGGAATTGAATCCTTGATTAAATCAAATGAAATCAAGTGAGAAGAAGATGAAGAAGAATCTGAAGCATTGAAGAAGAAGAAGCAAGTCAACGTCAAAGTCAACAACAAGAAAAGAGATATTTGCCGTGAGTTGAGAGAATAAAAAAGAATGGGCCTAGTGTGTGGTATTTTGTGTTGGTTTAACATGTGCCAAATCGAAAAGAGTTGTGCCAAGTTAGAGTCAAATAGAGTTGTTGAATGTGTAAGAGAAACGCTTAAGCTCTTACTTGTAGAACTAGTCTAGTATCTAGAGGTATGGACTAGAAGAAGTTGTTTAAACTAGAAGTGTGTGTGTAGAGTAAGTTGAGAAACCAATATATGTATGTGTGTATGTTGTGTAAGAAAAAGACACAAGAATGAATGTTAACTAGGTCTGGGCATTCGGTTTCCCGTTCGGGTTTCGGGTCAGGTTATTCGGTATTCGGGTTTTCGGTTTGATGAATATGAAACCCATTCGGGTTATTGCAATTATCGGTTCGGTTTCGGTTCGGGTATACACGGATTCGGTTTGGTTTTCGGGTTACCCGAATAACCCGAATACCGATCGGGTTTCGGTTAAAACCGTTCGGTTATTGGGTTTTTCGGTTTTAAAATCCGAATAAACCGAACTATCCAAGAAAAAATTGAAAAATCCGAAATTACATACCAATTTTTTAATTTTTTTAATTTATTTATTTTTTTTGAAAATGCATGTTTATGTAAAAAAATGGTTTTTTGTGTGAATAAAATTTAACATTCATTTTAAACATGCATTTTTGTTTTAAAAAACATGATTCGGGAAATCTATTTTTTTTTTAAAACATGCATTTTTTACATAAACATGCATTTCATAAAAAAAAATTAAAAAAAAAAGATTTCGGGTAACCGCGGGTAACGCGGGTTTACCCGAAACCGAAACCGAACCCGAAACCGGACGAGAATAAAATCCATTCGGGTAATAGGCATTACCCGAAACCGAACCGAACCCGAGTTTTTCGGTTTGGGTTTGGGTTCGGGTTCGGTTTTCGGGTTCGTGATTTATGCCAACACCTAATGTTAACAATGTAGTCTTCAAAGACAAACGTTTTCTTGTTTTCTCTCTAGAACAAGTAGACAAAAACATAATAAGAGAGAGAGAGAGAGAGAGAGAGAGAGAGAGAGAGAGAGAGAGAGAGAGAGAGAGAGAGAACTAACCTTTCAGAGTCAACAAAGGTTAGATGCAAGAAATCGAGCAGATGATAAAAAAAAATCGGCTTTGTTCTCAAGATTCACTTACCTGAATCAGCTGATTACGATGATTGTCTAGGTGCAAACCCAAATAGGTTTTAGATAAGGATCTTCTAAGGATTCAGATTTGAAGAAAAATGTTATTAAAAAAAAAAATCAAGTTTCATTTTCTGTTACCTGGATGTTAATGTAATCCTCTGTGTCATCAATATACTCGCGTAGCTGCATCAAACATTACGATTAAGAATCATAAAGAGAATGGAAAAAAAAAGTAGTAGAAGCAAGAAGATTTGCAACTTACCGTTGTTAATCTATTCAAAGTGCTGTCGATTTGCATGAAGTATGCCTGTAAAGAAATTAAAACGTCTGCTTTTAGAATTTACGTGCGAATCGAAGATAGAGAGATAAGATGGAACGTTTGCGCAGTAAGAACCCACCTCGAGCAACATTTCAAGTTCTTCAACATCATTTTCATCCCCACGAACAGTGGCTAAACCCGCTCTACTCACTCGTGAAATCTTAGAACCTATTGTTGGGGAAGTAGGATACCAATTTGATCCACCAGGGCTACTGACCGGTGAGGAAGCACAAGAAAGTTTCCTTGAAAGGTAAAGATCCGCCATATCCTCGTCATCATCCAGCAACTGTTCGAGCTCATCTCTTACCTATAAAAGGTGATGAAGCTTCTTATTTATTTATTCCTATAGCAAACGTTAAGAGACAACATTGTGTTTCTATGCAAATGCTTACCTTTTGAACCCGAGCTGTCAAACGAGTCATCAAAGTCTTCAATTTCCGAACTTTATCCAAATTACGGCTACTAATCTACAAGATAGATTTGAAAAGGTATTAAGAAATCGGTTCACTGGTGAATGGTAAGAAACGATGATATACTTACCTTTGAAGTAAGCTCATCCAAAGCACGATAAGCAGATGTTTCTAATTCTGTTGTCCTTGCAGCCAAGAAGCTACAGATTGCTTCCAAAGCAACTTCTAGTGCCCGAAATTCAAATGGGAATTCTATATTGCAACAAGCAAAACGAGCTTCTTATATAGTCATCGAAAAGAAAAATATTTATACTTATTTTGAATAAATCTAGAGAGTATTACCATCTTCTTCACCAGCATCACCGTCATTCTGTGCACCTGGGCCCTCTTTTGCATCTCCTTGACCATGTGCTTCGGTTCCAACAGGTAAGCGTCTTTGAAGCTCCTCGAGAACGGGAATTAAATTTTCATCTGATGTATCCCGAAGCAAAACCTGCCATAAGTGACAAAAAGTGTTAAGGTTCACTCTTCATTAACAATCATGATCTGAGACATGAAGAAATCTAATTCATGGAAAGCTAAACCCTAATTCTCAAACCATTCCATAGACTCCTAACTATATCAAAGAAGTGGATAAGAATTAACACAGTATCACATTCAAAACACAACTGATATTAGCAATTTTTTGACAAGTTCCATGAACATCAATCTAAACATATCAAAACCCTAATAATGAAAGTGACTTGAGAAAAAAGAAATCAAGGAGAAAACTAACCAACCTCTTGTGAAGTAATAATCGCCTTGATATGCTGCATCAAACAACAAAAACAAGTCACACTAAAACCCAGTAACCAAAAATCCAAAATTTGACGAAAACCCAACAATCCCAACCTCCAAATTGAGCACAATTGCTCTCTCTCTACCCAGAATAGTACAAGGGTAAGATAGATTCAGGTCGAGAATCCGAAGGTCACGAGCGTGGATCTGGACACGGTTCATGATTTCATACTTGTCGACGTCTAGCGCCACACTCTGTCCCGTCGCGTTTATAGATACCCAAGGAACCATCTTCTTCACCGTCACAACCGCCGGAGAAAGCAAGCTTTTTTTCATTAAAAGATTTTTCAAATTTATAGACTTTTAGGCTTGTTTGGTTGGTGTGTTTGCAAGTTTTGTTGGTGCATGCACATTTTGTGCGTTTGTTTGATTTTTCGCAAATCTTTCTACTCTTGTTATCAAAACTGAAGATTTTATAATACTAGATTTTTAACCCGCGCATACGCAGACTATTACAAATTTTCTATACTAATGTATTTTAGAAATGAATTGCTAAAACAAATAATTCAAAACTCCTTTTCACTACAAGAAAACAGAGAAGTTGCGACGCTCAATGGCGTCACAAAAGCGTCGCAAAACAGGTTTTTGCGACGCTTTTGTGACGAAACAAAAGCGTCGCTAAAAAACCGTCGCAACTCTGACAAATCTGCAAATTCGTCACAAATTTGTGACGCTTTTAGAGACGAATAAAAAAGCGTCACAAATTTGCGACGCTTTTGAGACGACCCTAAAGCGTCATAGATATGCAACGGTTTAGTGACGATACAAAAGCGTCATATATTTGTTACGAAATTGTGACTCTTATATTCCATCACAAATTAGCGACATTATTGTGACGGTAAACTGTTGCAATTGTGACGCTTTTGAAAGATTCAATTGCTCTTAATTCGTCACAAAAGTGTCACAAATTTGTGACAGATTAATTAATATCAATACAATTAGCATTTTTATTTTTATTGATTGTATTTAAATTACAATTTATTAGGATATTGTTTTTGAATAAATTAACATATTAAATAGAAAAATGTCATATTTTATTATATTATATGAAACCATTTAAAAACCTATATTACAATTCAAAGTACATAACTAAGAAAATAAGATATTACAACTCTTGCATTTACATTTGTAAATTCTCCACACTCTTCGATTTCAATCTTTAAAACTTCTTCGATATCGTCAACACAATGTCGAGAGACACGCCAAGATCTTTGGACATGTTGTGAAGCATTGTTTATGTTCGTTTTCTTCTTCTTCTTCTGAGAGTTACAATGAAACAAAAATATAAATGGCTAGGGATTCAAAAAATGCATTAACAAATGACTAATGCCGAATTAAAGAAATAATTTATAACATGCTTATGTCAAAACTGATCAGAATAATAAAGAAGAACATGCAATAAATATGCAAGATTCTCAACAAAATTCCAATAGCAGTAAGACCATCCCAAAAGAAAGAACATTATGATCACACAATTAACTTCACAACTGAACTAGAATAAAACAGAAAGAAAGAGCTGAAGGGAGTACCATGGTCGACATGGGCAATAACAGACATATTACGGATGTTGTGTTTGTAGGAGTCCATAATCCTACGATGCTCATCAGCTGTGAACTTCACCTGCCATTTCACAAGAAACATGTATTTAGCTTCGGCTGCAGAAACCAAGTACCATTATAGAGGTAAAAACGTAAAGAAATCAGAATGCTTACCATTTTGACGAACTTTTAATTGTCTCCTACAAAATCTCTGCAAACAGAGAAACATAGAATTAGATAAGACTGATTTAAACGATTAGAATATATTACTAACAAAATCTAAAACACAAATCAAACCAAACGTCGAGAATATCAAAAACGTGAAGATATTTGTAGGCAAGCTTTTCGATCGATAGGAGTTGCATCTCTAAAACCAGATTTATGAAATCAATGGATACATATCCTATTATGTTACCTTCAATTGGTTCTGGATTCAGCTCGGCACACTCACAAAATATATCAAACAGAGTATCCACTATCATAAACAAGACTATAGTAGTTGCAACTTATCACAAGCACAAGTAACCTGATTATTTCTAGCACCAACCATATTAACCTGATTATCAAATCCATGATAACTACATTAGGATTGTTCTAAGAACATATAGAACGGT
The DNA here is from genome assembly GCA_963576765.1 of Draba incana. NCBI lineage: Eukaryota > Viridiplantae > Streptophyta > Magnoliopsida > Brassicales > Brassicaceae > Draba > Draba incana. The sequence continues at coordinate 9,975,747 of OY755206.1, forward strand.
GATTACTATTCTATTTGATCAACTGAGACCGTTTTTCTCTTGATTATTATCAACAATACACACCAACTTCCCAAATCAAGCAAGAAACAATATGTAAAGTAAAAAAAAAAGGATGTAACATACCTCTCATTACGATTAAGCCGAGCACCAAAGTAGTAAGAAACAGAGAGCAACCAACAATCACTGTCTACAACAACTAAAGAGAGCCAATCTTTACGTTGCATACCATCTCTTGCGAAATTGATTCCAAGAGCTAGCTCAGGAGGCACTTCCTCTGCTGGTAGATTCACTTCCCATGTCCCATTCAGATGTCCGTACAAACACAGATTATCCATTTCTAACAACACAAAAACAAACAAAAATCTCCAATTCATCGAAAAAAACTAAATTTCTCAAAAAAAAATTGAACATAAAGCAAAAGAGTATCTAATTCTGAAGCTTCTCCATTGAAATTTTAATACAGATCCGAATTTAACTTACCCGGATCGCATAAAGAGTAGAACTTGTCAACATCTGGGTAAAACAAAAGAAGAAATTACGTAAATAAGAAGCAATAATAGCAATAATAGATTATCACAGAGCCGTGTAATTCAAAACAAACGTATCACCATGAACCAATCGACTCATTTTAAGCAATCCGGTTTGGTGAAAGCATTCTTACTAAAGTTCAGGAACAATACCTGCAAGAGCTCACCAAGTGCTTCTTCAGGAGCCATTCTTATTACTGCTTTTCCCAAACCAAGTCTCTGAGATAAAACTGTTTGGATTACAAGTCACAGTGAACACCCATTAACATCAAAACAAACATCTTGATTTCACTTCTTCTAAAGGAAAGCGTAAAGAGAGAAGAAGGTTTGAAAACGTTGCCATTAGAGATCTATGCTAGGTGACAACACTTATATGTAATTCAGAAACAAGAGTGGACACCTTTAATGATGCTAGCTCCCTTAGACATTTCATCAAACAGGTTGTGTGCGCTTATAGCTAATCTCTAGAAACAACTCATTTTGTTCCTTAATCCAATCCTAGCAACAAAAAGCCATTCATTTCTCGATTTATACCCAAGAGCAAAGGGGAACGAGGAGAAGAAGAAGAAGCCAAGCGCTTTAGCTTTGAAGACATGAGAGAAGAAATTGCAAATCGAAAGGGGAACGAGGAGAAGAAACAGAGAGAAGAGATTTTGAAGAAACAGAGAGATTAAAACGATTTCGAAGATAATGCCTAAGAGAGATAGAGAGATAGAGAGGATGATTACCTGAGCGAGAGGAAGAGAGCGATTGTGGTTGCTTGAAGAGGAGAAGCGATTAAGAGAATAAACGGAGAAGGATAATAGGTGAAAAGGAGAAACCGTCAAGAGAACATGGTGGAGGAGAGACGGTGTGGAGCAGGTGAAAGAGGCGAACCGGTGGTGGAGCCGGTGAAAGAGGGGATTCGATGAAGAAGAAGAAGAGAAGGAGAAGAAAGATTAGGGTTTTTTCTCACAATTAAAAGGAATGATATTTTTTTCTAAGTGTTTGGCGTGGAAAATATTTGGTTTTGGAACAAAATTTTGATTAATTTGGTGAGGGGAAACCCAAAATATTAAGCGTAAATGAAAAAATTTCACTATAATTTTCCCGCCCAGTGGAAGTCCAATTATTTTGAAACCCAAAACACCAAAGTGTCACAGTTTCGTCACAAATTTGCTACGCATTTGTGACGCTATGAGTATACACAGCTTCAAACCCTAAACCCTAAACATTTACATGAAAATTTGGTAAGTCAATAGGTTTAAAATAAGTTTTTTATCGAGGTATGACCAATGTCAATGATTATATTTAGGTAAATTGAACTTATCATCTTTATTTATAAAATTTTTGTTTTTTTCTAAACTTTACAAAGTTAAACTAATTACTTTCTTATCACACTTATGTGATTTGTATGAACATTTTTTTTTTTCAAATTAGAAGATTTAAATGCTTAGATGTCAAATTCTTAATCCACTCATGACTAATATACTTATGTGTAATATTCTAGTACTTGAATTCACATTTTAAACACCAAAATGGTCCTGGGCGTCGCTAATCCGTAGCAAAAGCGTCACAAATTTGTAACGCTTTTGTGACAGTATCTGAAACTCTATACTCTAAAACAAAAATTCATCTGGGCGTAGCTAATCAGTAGCAAATGTGTCACAAATGAGTGACAGAATTATTACTGTCGCTAATCCGTCGCAAAAAGTGTGACGTTCATTAAAATAGTCACAACTCCGTCACTAATTTGTGACGCTTTTACGACAGAAGTTTTGCGTCACAATTTTGCGACGATTTTGATACGTTTTTTATTTTCGTCACAAATCCGTCACAGTTTCGTCCCACTTCCGTCGCAATCATTTGTGACGAAAAAAACTGTCACAAAAATCCGTCACAGATTGTATGTTTTCTTGTAGTGTGATTTTCCGAAAATAAAAAATAATATGAATTATATTCATGAATTGTGTGCTTAAGTTACATGCGATCACTTAGTTATGATTTTTCAATTTCTACAAACTCTGTAATAACATTATTCCTAACCATCTCTCAAGCAGTTTAACAAAAAAAAAGAAAAAAAAAAAGAAGCATATTGTCGCAGTTCATATGGCTTGAATCTTCTTCGACATGTTATTGTCGCTAGTGTGCATAGCTTTGTTTTGCTTTAAAACGTGTTAATTATTTTCCTTAAAAATCTGGTTTGCCACATAAGAATCAACGTGAAAGTTTATATGGTTCCGTCGCTCAACTTTTTGTGTGTGCTATATATACGTTAAATAATAAACACAAAACCCAAATTAAAATTGTTAAAATATATTCTAAATTCAAGTTTTCCAAAGCAAGTCAATGATTCGAAAATAGAATGACTTGTAACTGAGAAGATGGAGGATGGTCATTATCATCAAAATTGACCTAAGGTAAATATTGTGTCTTGCCCAAAAGAGATATGTGGTGTGATCGTAACTCGTAAGTTTGTAAGGTTTACAAATTTTTTTTATAATAATAAGCAACCAATGGCACTAAAGCAAAGAGAATGTAGAAGACAATGCTCACATAAATAAGAAAGCTATTGTTTTTATCGGTGATCAATGTCGTTCATATCTTCTAGTAGTCCCTTTTTAAATCTACTTCTTCCAATACTTGTGGGTCTCCGACATTAGCGATCCCCCTCAATTCATATCTAAGACGCTGTTTTGTAAAATCTCAAACCGGTTGGGTCACTGTTTTTTCTAGTGTGTATTCTTTCTTCGTCATGGTCGATCTCTTTTAATATCCTTTATGTTCTCTCTCGGTTTGTTTCGTTTCGGATTTTTTTTCTTCTCAATGCATGTATTCGTTCTATCTCTTATTTGTAGAACATTCTCGTACGACAACGTTCCACTTATTCGTAACTTTGTATACATTTATGAACCGTGACTATTTTATTTGTTTAAATCAAATATATTATCTTACCGAATAATCTTTCTGATGATCCGCTGGAATTCATCAAATTATTAACATCTTGTTTTGGTTATGATTGCCACATCTATGATTTTGATAATTTCTTCTAGGATTGATTAACAAACATGTATGAGTCTTTTTGAGTTGTTCATATATGTATAACGACGGCTCTCAAACGGAAAACGGATATCCGTATTCCGTCGGAGTTCCGTTGCAAGAAACAGACGGAATTCCGACGCTATAGATCCGACGGACCAAAACCGTCGGAAACACGTCAGAAATGGGTCTTTCCGGCCGAATTCCGACGGTTTTGGCCGTCGGAATAGCGGTTGTTTTCTTGTAGTGAAATGGCATTTGGAGTGGGATTTGAAGAGGGGTTGAAAAATGCTCTTAACAAAAAAGTTTGTGAGTATGTTCTTAAAATTTAACAATTATCACTTGCATCTAGTAATAATAAAGGAGAAAAAGAAAAGGAAAAAGAAAAAGAAAACAGATTCTGCCTTGTTCCTTGACAAACTCTCTCTACCTATAAAACGTCTCTTCCTAACCCTAATTCATCATTCAAGATCCAACCAGCCCTTTGTACCGAGCGTACGACATTATGATCACGAACATGACTGCACATAGTGTCCCAGTGAGGCTCACGACCTGCAACCATAAGAAAAAACCATAAACTTTGATTAATCTTCCTGAAAATCTTTCTTTCTTTCTAATGGAAATCGAATATCTGGTTTAGTACATATTTGAAGATGTATCCATGGCCCTTGTTCCATGTGTATGGAATGTTCATCCCGAAAATTCCAGCAACAAGAGAGTACATTGATCAGCAAACGGTTCCAGCGCTTAACACGAGCTCCAGCTGCAGGGTTTTGAAGATGATCAAGAAGAGAATATCGAGAAGATGATAAAAAAAAATCGGCTTTGTCTTCAAGATTCACTTACCTGAATCAGCTGATTACGATGATTGTTTAGCTGCAAAACCAAATAGGTTTTAGATAAGGATCTTCTAAGGATTCAGATTTGAAGAAAAATGTTATTAAAAAAAAAAATCAAGTTTCATTTTCTGTTACCTGGATGTTAATGTAATCCTCTGTGTCATCAATATACTCGCGTAGCTGCATCAAACATTACGATTAAGAATCATAAAGAGAATGGAAAAAAAAAGTAGTAGAAGCAAGAAGATTTGCAACTTACCGTTGTTAATCTATTCAAAGTGCTGTCGATTTGCATGAAGTATGCCTGTAAAGAAATTAAAACGTCTGCTTTTAGAATTTACGTGCGAATCGAAGATAGAGAGATAAGATGGAACGTTTGCGCAGTAAGAACCCACCTCGAGCAACATTTCAAGTTCTTCAACATCATTTTCATCCCCACGAACAGTGGCTAAACCCGCTCTACTCACTCGTGAAATCTTAGAACCTATTGTTGGGGAAGTAGGATACCAATTTGATCCACCAGGGCTACTGACCGGTGAGGAAGCACAAGAAAGTTTCCTTGAAAGGTAAAGATCCGCCATATCCTCGTCATCATCCAGCAACTGTTCGAGCTCATCTCTTACCTATAAAAGGTGATGAAGCTTCTTATTTATTTATTCCTATAGCAAACGTTAAGAGACAACATTGTGTTTCTATGCAAATGCTTACCTTTTGAACCCGAGCTGTCAAACGAGTCATCAAAGTCTTCAATTTCCGAACTTTATCCAAATTACGGCTACTAATCTACAAGATAGATTTGAAAAGGTATTAAGAAATCGGTTCACTGGTGAATGGTAAGAAACGATGATATACTTACCTTTGAAGTAAGCTCATCCAAAGCACGATAAGCAGATGTTTCTAATTCTGTTGTCCTTGCAGCCAAGAAGCTACAGATTGCTTCCAAAGCAACTTCTAGTGCCCGAAATTCAAATGGGAATTCTATATTGCAACAAGCAAAACGAGCTTCTTATATAGTCATCGAAAAGAAAAATATTTATACTTATTTTGAATAAATCTAGAGAGTATTACCATCTTCTTCACCAGCATCACCGTCATTCTGTGCACCTGGGCCCTCTTTTGCATCTCCTTGACCATGTGCTTCGGTTCCAACAGGTAAGCGTCTTTGAAGCTCCTCGAGAACGGGAATTAAATTTTCATCTGATGTATCCCGAAGCAAAACCTGCCATAAGTGACAAAAAGTGTTAAGGTTCACTCTTCATTAACAATCATGATCTGAGACATGAAGAAATCTAATTCATGGAAAGCTAAACCCTAATTCTCAAACCATTCCATAGACTCCTAACTATATCAAAGAAGTGGATAAGAATTAACACAGTATCACATTCAAAACACAACTGATATTAGCAATTTTTTGACAAGTTCCATGAACATCAATCTAAACATATCAAAACCCTAATAATGAAAGTGACTTGAGAAAAAAGAAATCAAGGAGAAAACTAACCAACCTCTTGTGAAGTAATAATCGCCTTGATATGCTGCATCAAACAACAAAAACAAGTCACACTAAAACCCAGTAACCAAAAATCCAAAATTTGACGAAAACCCAACAATCCCAACCTCCAAATTGAGCACAATTGCTCTCTCTCTACCCAGAATAGTACAAGGGTAAGATAGATTCAGGTCGAGAATCCGAAGGTCACGAGCGTGGATCTGGACACGGTTCATGATTTCATACTTGTCGACGTCTAGCGCCACACTCTGTCCCGTCGCGTTTATAGATACCCAAGGAACCATCTTCTTCACCGTCACAACCGCCGGAGAAAGCAAGCTTTTTTTCATTAAAAGATTTTTCAAATTTATAGACTTTTAGGCTTGTTTGGTTGGTGTGTTTGCAAGTTTTGTTGGTGCATGCACATTTTGTGTTGTTTGATTTTTCGCAAATCTTTCTACTTTTGTTATTATTGTTTTCAAGTAATATAGGGAGGCTTGTTATTTTGAGATCAAAACTGAAGATTTTATAATATAAGTATTTGTTATCTTTGTTGAGAAAATCTAGCTAACAAATACCATATACTACGGAAAATTATATTTTTCCATCTGAAAATATCAGTAATTAGTAATCTGCATTTTAAATTGGCTTTGTGTTTTGATACATGAGAGTATTAAGGGATATAGAATTTTCAGTTTTGAGAAGACTTTTAATGAAACTAGGTGCTTCAATATATATTTATAGGACCGATGTATTAAGGGATATGGAATTGTTTAATATATATTTTGATTCAATGTGTTTGAATTTTTATAGGACCGATATATTTGTTAGTTTTTTATTGATATTTGACTTATTGTTTATTTTGGACTTCTCAAGATTTTATAGTGATTTATATGTTTTGATGTGTATTTGTTTCGGATATGTTTATAAATGTTTTTTTTTGGAGTTTGTTATTTGGTTTAGTTTATTTTAATTTATGTAGTGTTTTAAGGAATTTTATTTTGTTTTTGATAAAATAAGAATTATTAACTGAACTTATGTTATCCGATAAAGATTTTAATTTAGGTTTTCCGCTATACATATTTTTGTCATGTTGTAATCAAGGTTTCGTTCATCTATATGGAAAAATAATCAACCAATACAAATATATATATATATCTATCTCATTTCTTATCTCTTTAAATAGTTAAAAAACAGTGGAGGGTATCGCCACACTTCCACATATACATTTATTTACAAATTAAATACGTGATTGTAATCAATAAAATTGTACTTTTAGTTTCAATCACCCATTATACGTTTAATTCAGAAAGTTTAGTTACGTTTACATGATTGTTTGTCTCCTCTATTTGATATAAATGATAACGCGGAATAATTTTTATATGCATGTTTCACTACAAGAAAACAGGGATTTAGCGTCGGCATATTTCGACGCTAATTCGACGCTAAATCGACTTAGCGTCGAATTAGCGTCGAAATGTGCTTCGACGCATAATCGTCGACGCTAATCCACTTTCGACGCTATTTCGACGCTATTTTAGCGTCGAAATGGTTCTCGACGCTATATTCGACGCTAATATTTCGACGCTAATTCAACGCTAACTCGACACAATGTTTCGACGCTAATTCGACGCGACTTTAGCGTCGAATTAGCGTCGAAACGTTTCGATGGTAAATGGATGCTAAATCGATGCTATTTTAGCGTCGATTTAGCGTCGACACCTGATCATTCGACGCTAATTCGACGCTAAATTAGCGTCGATTTAGCGTCGAATGATCAGGTGTCGACGCTAAATCGACGCTAAAATAGCATCGATTTAGCATCCATTTACCATCGAAATGTTTATTTTATTTAAAAAAAAAATTATTATAAAAATTATAAAAAAAAAATTTATAAATTAAAAATTCATAAATAAAAACTATAAATTAAAAATTATTATAAAAAAATATTATCCGATAGAAAATAAAATTATCCGTTACAATAAAAATAAAACGCTAATCCTACGGCTGTTGTTCGGTCCTTAGGTTCACGATATCTTCGAGGTCTTGCTGGAACTGCGATGCAACGGGAGTTGTAGAAGCCTGTGTAGAAGGCGCTGGAGGTTGATCCGGCATCCTTCTCATGGCGCTGGCTAATGCTGGGTTGTCCATTGCAATGATGTCAAAGAGACCGCTCAATGTTCGGACATAGGACGTCATCTCTACTTGATGCGTCCTTAGCGCCGCAATCTCGGTTTCAGCAGCTTTCAGCTTAGCGGTCACATGCGTCTCAGACGAACCCGGCGTGAAAGAATATTGAGAAGACGAACAAGCTGCGGGGACATCTAGGATGGACCCAAAACCCATCGTTCGTCCTTTCTTCTTCGGTGCAACCTAAAAAGTATAAATGTAAGACAATAAAAAATTGTATAAAAATATGTTATAATTAAAAGTTTATAATATAAAATAAAAACCTAATAAATTACCTCCTCGTAAATTTTATCGAAATCATCGACACCCATCGTCGACTGGACAGACTCATCTAGCTCTTCCAGTCGTGCATTGTACGCGTTGAACGTTTGTTCCGCTTGAGCGGTAACAAACGTCCCATCCTTCTTCCGATGTGTTTTCTCCATCACTTTAATGATCGGAGGAAGCTCACCGCCATTAGCCTTTTAAAAAAAAAAATGTTGATAAAAATAAAATATATAATAAATAAATATTTAAAAGTAAATTAATCAAATTAACTAATTTAATGCAATTATTACCATGTCAAGGCGTATTGTGGCGTACGATGATTGACCCGCACAATGCTTTGAAGGTCCATCTCCTTCGGCCACCGGCGTTAGACGGGATGCAGAACACTTCCCCGCTATAGCTTGATTTTTGGGATCCAGCCAATAATGCACTAGACCCAACCAAACAGCGGGATCCATCGCGAGCGGCTTCGCCTCATCTCCTTTCTGCCCCCACTTTTTCTTCAAGTTCCCGACGTAACCGTTGAGACGCAATAGGGCCTTCTTCTCGAACGCCGCTCGCACTTGGGGCGTATGATCATTGTCCCAATGCCACCCTTGCTACAAACATACGAATAATGTTATGAATATATTTACTTAAAAATTAAATAATTTAATAAATAAAAATAAATTAAAATTAATGTTAAGAAATAACTTAATAAATAAAATTAAATTAAAAAAATTAAATTAAAAATTGACTTACCGCCCATGACTCGAACCAAATATCCCGAACATTTTGCGGCGTCTTGCTCCAATTAGGATGGACCATAGTGAAGTGGGCCTTGATTGCGTTGGTGACCGAACGCGCGACCTTGTTATCCGTAAACCTATTAAACAAAAAGTTATAATGTTAATAATTTAATTATAACTTGTAATTAAAAATTTATTAAAGAAAACTAATTTGTTTACTAATATTGAAACAAAATAAAAACATACCATAATGTACCCGGAGGCCTCAACGGATGGATAGTCCTAAGCCGTGTCTCACGTCCAGGTTGGCGGAGAAGCTCAGCAATCCGCATCATAAGAGGCGCGTTTGGCGGTGGAGGGGCCTGATTGGGGTCACCGGGATGGTCATCTTCGGCTTCTTCTGGGTCTGGCTGAAGAAACGGTGCCTGAGCTTGCGGCGGAGCTCGGGGCGGAGGTCCTGGCTGTCCCGATGCCGGAGATCGTGGACGATAGTTCGCCGCATGCGAACCGGACACCGATCCTGACCCGGATCTGTGACGACCATCATGTCCGGGAATCGAACCATCGTCGCCAAATAACTAGGCGTATGAAGGAGGACGATGTCCATCAGCCTATAAAATATAATAAATTTATTAAATTTAAAATTGTAAAATCAAAATTTTAAATGTAGGAAATAATTTAATATTTTTGATATAAATTTAACATTTATGTAATTATTTTAAATTATCGTAAAATAAGTTCTAAATTCGTTTTGCATTTAAAAATTTTATTTTACTTTACATAAAATCAAAACAAATTTATTAAATTTAGAAATGTAGAAAATAAATTTAAAATTTAGGAAATATATTTATAGTGCTGAAATAATTTTTGGAAAAATGTAGCTATTTTAAATTTAGGAAATAATTTTATAGACTTTACATAAATATATTTTTTTAAATCTAAATTCAAATAAAATCTAAATTTAATTTTATCACTTATCAATTCTAAATTTAATTCAATTCCACCTTTATTCAATTCCATAACTTATCTAATCTAAATTTTAATTTCATTTCCTAAAATCTATTTCATACCAAATTTCCCAAATTCTATTTACTACATATTACATAAATCCATTTTCCAAAATCAATTTCATTTGAAATTCCATATCTAATTTAACTTATTCCATATCTAATTTAACTAATTCAAAATATCTATTAAAAATTTCCAAAAAAAATAAATAATAATTTTTACCATTGAACGGTCGGGCGGAGGAGACGGTGGAGGATCCGGCGACTGTGGGAGAGAGAGAGATGCGGGAGAGAGATCCGGCGACTGTGGGAGAGAGAGAGATGCGGGAGAGAGATCCGACGGCGGAGGATCCAGCGGCGGGAGAGAGAGCGACCGGCGGCGGGAGAGAGAGAGACACGCGGGAGAAAGAGAGATGGTGGAGAGAGAGGAGTTTCACCGGGAGAGAGAGAGATTCGCCGGAGATGGAGAGACAGCGTCGCTGGAGAGAGTGATTCGCCGGAGAGAGTGTTTCGCCGGAGAGAGAGTGATTTGCGGGCAAACAGAGAAGAAGACTTGTTCACTGTTTTTAATTAGTGATTCGACGCTAATTCGATGCTATTTAGCGTTGAATTAGCGTCGAATGGCAATAAAATATAGTTTCCTCTTCCCCACGCAGACGTCATTAGATCATAATTAATTAGTATTTTAGCGTCGATTTTGCGTCGAATTGACCAACAATTCGACGCAAAATCGACGCTAAATTCAAATAAATTCGGTTTACCGCCGTTGGTGTGAACCAAAATATTTGAATTTATTCGGTTAACCGCCATTGGTTAAATCAAATTAATTCAATATAGCGTCGAATTAGCGTCGAATGAAAATAATATTTTATTTTTCAAACCTTAAAAATTAGTAAAAAGCTGAAGAATTTTGTTACTTTCTTCCATGTTTTGGGTCAACACACTTTTGGGTAAAGGAATAAACACCAAAAAAATGGATCTGAACGTGACCACACTTAGGATCATGTGGTTATATACAAGAATAATCTTACGGTTAGTTACACCATGCTCTGATTACCTTTGATTGTTCATGTGATCTGACGTTAATTCGACGCTAAATGAAACAAATTTTGCATTTAGGGAAATGAAATTTTTTGAACTATTTATTTCAAATTTCCTTTCCCAATAAACTTTTGATTGCATCAACATCTAGATCTAGAATTGTGTTTGGCATTTCCGGGCTTTGGGCGCCTATCAAATCATAGTACTGATCCTTACATTCTTTTGAAGTACTTCCCCCGTAAGTACCTGACGGTTCAGTGGCCAATAAACTTTTGATTGCATCAACATCTAGATCTACATTTGCGTTTGGCATTTCTGGGCTTTGGGCGCCTATCAAATCATAGTACTGATCCTTACACTCATTTGAAGTACTTCCCCCGTAAGTACCTGACGGTTCAGTGCATTGATATGGTTGGACGGCTTTGACAACCCGCTTTTGGTAAGGACATTCTAGCTGGTTATCATAGTTGTGTTTTGAATAACTGAACCCATCTTCTAATTTGGGTCTCCCAACATTTGGAGGAGAGCATGAATCAGCTTCCCACGAGAATTTAGGAATGTGGTCGATGTTTGGCAAGCACTGCCTGTCCGGCACTATTGTTGATGTGGAATGTTCTTTATGTATTGGTGAGCACGTATCAAATTCCCACGAGTAAGTGGGCAGCTCTTTAAACGATTCGTCGCAATAAGATTGGGTTTCCCACGAGAATTTTGGTATTATTGGAAATCCAAAAGGATCAAGGTCGGGTGTTGTTTATGCGTCTTCATTAGGAGATGGAGAAGACATTTTTAATTTGTGTTCTCCATGGGTTTACTAGTTACCGATTTTATATGTGTATGTAGGCGATTTTAGCATTTAATTTGCATCGATTTTGCATCAAATAGTAGCATCGGATTAGCATCGACATTTTTAGCGTCGATTTTGCATCGAATTATAGGTACCAAAGTATGTCAACGCGTGGTAAATGTGTCACCTACCTACCAAATTTGGCAGGCATTATTTAGCGTCGATTTAGCATCGAATAACATGCATTCGACGCTAAATCGACGCTATATTTTTTGAATTGCGTCGATTTAGCGTCGAATGTATGTTATTCGATGCTAATTCGACGCTAAATAATTCTATGCATTTTGACTATATAAGTCAGAGTAGTGCAACAGAAAATCATAACAATAAAATATTCAATTTCGAAATGCCAAACAGCGATCTATGGAATTACTATATGCAAAACCGAGGCACCATTCAAACCCCTCAAAACACAACTTTTGTTCCTTCAAGCCCTCCATACGATGGGTTAAATGTTATTGATGCTTTCCCGACAATTTCACTCCAACCAACTCAACAATCCCAAAACCAACCGCCCGGAATACCGGGACCTGGCGAACTCATACGGCGAGGACTGTTTCGCAAGAGGTCGCACGATGCAAAGGTGTTGCGAGGTGAAAGTTCTCAGACACGTCCAACACAAGATTTCATTCGGGAGGTCATCAATGAGCCAGAACAGGGCGACGACGATTTTAGTAGACCTCAGTGGACTTCTACTATCGATTACATAATCCGTGAAGGTATATATATATAATTAACAATAATGACTGAAGATGACAAATACTAACTCTATCATTCATAACTGTAGGTTCTTATAACAACAGGAGCACACCATTATGGACCCAGGTTGCAGAAATGCAATCCCCGCATTCCCAATTTGTGAAAGTGCAAAAGGTTGACGTTCGAGCTCGATAAATATTTTATCCATTTACAGATACAATTTATCTGACAAGTAAATTGTATCTCTATTAATTTTCAGATTGTGGCTATGCTCTCTAGTATTACCCCAAACGGGCTGGGAGATCTCCTAGTAACCTTAAAGGATCCGTCAGGCAAAATCGAGGGAACCATGCACCATAAAATCTTCAAAAATGACGAGTACAAACTAGCCACTGTTGTAGGTGCGGTGGTCATTCTAAAGAATGTTACCGTATACCGTGTCAACAGGAACTCTAAGTACCTCAACATCACAGAGCGAAACATTGTTAAGGTGGATTTTCCATATATTTCTAAATATTTGTGATCATTATAAACTGATTTTCTTTTTCCAAACAGATAATTGGTGCCAATTCTATGATTGCCAAATACGAACCAACCGAAGTATCTACTATCAATGAGGAAGATGAAGGAACAACTGGGTACGAATATGAAACAGTTCCAGACTCAGATGATGAATAAACATCCGACCCGTCAATGGTTCAGAATAAGCTTAATTAAGGCTTTATGTTGCTTTACTGTTTAATAATTCCCTAGTATCCATAGTACGAGTTTATAATAATGTTCTTATCTGTAATAATATTTCCTAATTTCTAATTAATGTAATATTTAATGTGTAATGTAATATGTTTATATCATAATATTAAAACTAATGTTTTGTTTATATGCTATCTTCCATTTGAATAATAAAAAACTTCCAGAATTTGATAATCACATATAACAATTACAATAACATAAAACGATAACAATCAAACGAATTGGAAAAATATATACAAATGAAATAAAAACAGTCATATATGCTTCACTCTGAATCGTCATTTGAGTTGTCTTCATCCTCATCGGTACTTTCTCCACTCTCGTTTGCGAACTCGTCTTCGGAGTTTTCTGCATCGTTAGCATCCGGAAGTATTTCAGCTTGTCGATTTTGCGGATCTATAAGAATGATGTTGTCTATATCTGCTTCTGGAGTTGTAAGATCCACGGCCATTTCATTTTGCATAGGAGCGTCGTTTGATTGAACTATCATTCCTCTAGGTGCTATTTTAAGCACAGATAACCATGGAATCCCTGTTTTTCTTACACGTGGATATGGAATGAAACATACTTGATCCGCTTGTGATGCAAGGACAAATGGATCATACTTTGCATAAGAACGCGATCCATTAACATCGATGACACCAAACTTTCCCACTCGAACCCCTCGCCCGACAACTGGATCAAACCACTCGCATTTGAAAAGGGTGCACTTTAAGTTAACCAAACCAGGGAATTGCACTTCAATAATATCTTGGATAATGCCATAAAAATCTGTGTCCCCGGCTTGAACTACCACACCAAAGTTCGCAGTTGATCTACTTTTGCCATGGTCTAACGTATGGAACACATAACCTCGTGTAAAATACATTGGAGATGACGAAACTTTCCCCAACGGACCTTGGATCAACTCTCTAAACCATACAGGGTATGACGTGTCTCCATAATCAACCTGGAAGATACAGAATACACATTGTAAATATAGTTGTATATAAAAAATTGTACATAAAGGTTTTTATGGAAACAACATATATATAACTTATATACCTGAGTCCTCAACCATTTAGCAAAGTGTTGATCTTTCCGTTTTTCAATATCATCGGCGGATGCATTTGGGAAAGCCTCGTATACTTGGCGAATGAATTCACTAATATAAAATATTGTTATAACAATTGCATTTGTTATATATGTTTCCTACCATATATAAGTACGAAAATAACCCTTTCCACCTCAATCCATACTTGGTAATTATAATATGTACCTCAGAAATGGGCTAACTTCGTCGCATTGTAAGAGAATATATGTGAATGCACAATTGTAGTCTTCGAACGAGGACCAATCTTCTTCTCTTATGGTTCCGGCCTGCCTACCAACTGCACAAAATATATCTGGGACATCTGGAACTGCATACGTTTGTGCGATGCCACCATCGCCATTCCTACGTGGAGCTCGTTTTCGTGTCCGGACAGGAGGAGGGAAGTAATATGAGCAGAAATTAGAGGTTTCTTTGGTTAAACTGCCCGCAACAATTGATCCCTCAACCCTTGCCAGGTTTTTTGCCTTTCCTTTTAAGTCTTTCATGAATCTCTCGAAAGGATACATCCAACGAAATTGAACGGGCCCTCCTAAATCAGCTTCGTGAGGAAGATGGACAGGAAGATGCTCCATCACATCAAAGAAAGATGGAGGGAATATCTTCTCTAAGTTGCACAACAATATTGGGATGTTATTGTTTAGCTGTTGAATTCCATCCTGAGTCAGAGTTCGCACACACAGATCCCGAAAAAATTCTCCAATACCTAAACCCAAAATCCAAAATCAACCAAAACACAAATGTAATTTTCCAGACATAATTTATTTACATATTTCATTGAAAATATACCTGCAAGTGCTTCATGCACGTTCGTTGGCAAAAGTTCTGCAAAGGCGAAAGGCAATAATCTCTGCATAAACACATGACAGTCATGACTCTTCATACCAGAAAATTTTTTCCCTTGCTCCACAGACTTAGAGAGTTTTGACACGTATCCATCTGGGAACTTAACTTCGGTGGAAACCCAGTTGAAGAATGTTGGCTTGCCTTCGCTTGACAATCTAAAGCTAGGCATTGGAGCTCTCTGATCTCTCCCATCTCCCGTGAGATGCAACTCAACTCTAGAGCATATAAGAGCCAAATCCAGTCTAGACTTGAAGTTGTCTTTCGACCTGCCTGGAACATTTAAGATGGTGTGCATGATGTTATCGAAAAAGTTTTTTTCAATGTGCATGACATCAAGATTGTGGCGCAGTAGATGATCCTTCCAGTACGGTAGATCCTAGAAAATGCTCTTCTTATGCCAATTATGTTCTTCACGGTATCCATCTGGGAGATTGGTCTGAATATTAAACCAGTTACCACCACGTTTTGCTGTTTCTTGAGCTCCCCAATAATCAAGTTGACCTTCAATTTGTTCTCCTGAAAGATATGGAGGTGGGGGGATACGTACACGTTTGCCCTTTGCAAACAACCTCCTGTTCCCCCGGTACGGATGGTTCATTGGGAGAAATCTCCGGTGACAATCAAACCAACAAGGTTTTCTACCATTTTGTAGTTGGAATGCATCTGTTGCATTTTGGCAATACGGACATGATAACCTACCATGTGTTGTCCAACCAGATAACATTCCATAGGCTGGAAAATCGTTTATCGTCCACATAAGCACAGCTCGCATGGTAAAATTCCTTTTCCGGGAGTAATCAAAAGTACGAACCCCAGTAGACCACAACATGTTCAACTCGTGAATCAGCGGCTGTAAAAACACATCAATAGATCTTCTTGGATGCTTCGGACCAGGGATTAAAATACTCAAAAACAGAAATTCCCTCTGCATGCACATATAAGGCGGAAGGTTATAAGGTGTTAATATAACCGGCCACAAAGAATATTGCCTCCCAGACAAACCAAACGGACTAAAACCATCTGTACATAGTCCAAGATAAACATTGCGCTTCTCGTTAGCAAAATTAGAGTGTACCGAGTTGAAGTGTTTCCAAGCTTTTGCATCAGAAGGATGGTGAACTTCTCCTTCAGTAGTTGAATGTTCCGCATGCCACCTCATTGATGCAGCTGTCCGTTCTGAATGGTATAACCTTTGTAGCCTATCTGTTATGGGCAGGTACCACATTCTCTGGTACGGCACTTTCCTACCAGTGCCTTGGGGCATAAATCTTGGTTTGTGGCAAAATCGACATTCCTGCAGATCTTCATCATCTTTCCAAAATATCATGCAATTGTCAATGCAAACATCTATCATCTGCGAGGGCAATCCTAAACTAGATACTAGTTTATTTATGTGGTAATATGACTCAGCAGCTTGATTACCCTCTGGCAAATAATCTTTTAGAAGAGATGCCCAATCATCCATGGAACTCTCAGATTGATTATGATCAGACTTTATTGTCATCATCCTAGATGCCAACGATAATTTAGACAGACCTTCCCTACAACCTTCATAGAGTGGTTGTTTTGCAGAATCAAGCATATCATAAAATTTTTGTGCATCTAGATTGGGTTCCTCAGCAACATCAGGAGTATACATAACTCCAGGAAATGCATCGGTTACCATTTCTTCGAACCTATTATGCTCTAACCCGACATGAGCATCATTATTTTCTATAACAAATTGATGCCCATCATATTGTTCATTAGAATAACCCTGACCCTGATCCATAGGTTGATAACTAGTACTACCCGAAGTTTCATCTTCATATCCCTCTCCATGATAAAACCAAACATAATATTCAGGTGTAAACCCTCTATTAAATAAATGCGTACCGACTGTATCAATTGTCTGTGGCGTCGAATTTTTGCACTTCCGACAAGGGCACACCATAAATCCGGTCCGTTGAATTGTAGGCACACTACTCGCTTGAGCCATGAAAATTTGAAGGCCGTTGAGGAACTCTTCTGAAAGGCCTCCATAGGCATCTTTACGTCGATACATCCAGCGTCTTAGTTCGTATATATCGCCCATTTGGGAAAACAATTTTGGAGAAAAGATTTAAGATGTTATTCGGATTGAAATTTTTGTTAGATTTTGAAATTTTTGCGATGGTGGGTGGCTATGTATAGGAGAATTTAGCATCGATTTTGCATCGAATATTAGCATCGCTTTAGCATCGAATTGCTTTGCGTCGATTTTGCATCGTTTATGAACGACGCTAAAGAAGTAGGTGAACCCGTGTTAAATGTGGCATCTACCTACCAAATTCGATGCAATATTCGACGCTAAATCGTTGCTATGCAATCGACGCTATATCGATGCAAATTTAGCGTCGATTTAGCGTCGAACATAGGCTTCCGATGCTTAATCGATGGTAATTCGACGCTATATTAAGTTTCTCCGGTGTTAACATCGAATTTGGGTTACAATGTTTCCGAACGGTCAACGGGTTAGTTAAAAAGTCTTTTGCTTTCGAGTTCGTTAACTAACCTGTTCACCGTTCGGAAACATTGTAACCCAAATTCGATGTTAACACCGGAGAATCCCCCTCTCTTTATGTGCTTTCAAGCTTCCTCTTCTCTGGTCTGACTGTGGGTTTTCATTTTAATGGTCTTTTTTAATTATAAAATATACTAAAAATTAAAATCTTAATTATCCGATACAAATGAAATTAAAACGCTAATTCGTAGACGGTTTTTGGGTCCTTAGGTTGATGAAATCTTCTCAAATCATATCTTTGGATTCTTGTTCGAACTGCGTTTGACCGGGAGGTGTAGGAGGCGGTGGAGGACGATGTATGCCTTGCAAGGCATTGGCTAATGTCGGGTTATCCAATGCAAGGATGTCAAAGAGACTGGCCAGCTTCGCTTGTTCCGTCTTTAGCTGCGCAATCTTTGCAGTAGCAGCTTCCAACTGAGCTGTCAAATGCGGCTGACACGACGAAGAAGCTGCCGGGACATCGTTGATGGATCCAACACCCATCGTTCGTTGTTTCTTCTCCGGTGCAACCTATAAAATAAAAGTGTTATAAATTGCTTTGAAGTGTTATACAATAAAGTTATAATAAAAAATGAATTATAATATAATATAAGAACCTTATAAATTACCTCCTTGTGGCGGAGCTCGTGGAGGTTAGCTATCAGAAATTGCGAACCCGACCCTGATCCGGACCCGCGCCGACCACCGGATCTGGGAGTCGTATCATCCTCGGCAAATAACTTTTCGTATGAACGAGGAGGTCGATCCCCCTATAAAATAAAACAAATGTATGAAAATAAACATTTGTAAAATATAAATTGATAAATAATTTAAAAACTTGTAAAATAAGTTGCTTAAACAATTAATCGATTCTTAAATTATATATAATATATGATTACAAACACATAAATCCATAAATTTAACATTTAGGGAATAATTTTATATTTTCGAAAAATAACTTGTAAATTCATTTATAATTTTAAAGAAAACTTATAAAGTTCTTTAATTGACATAAATAAAATTCATTAAATCTAAATTGAAATCTATAACTATCAAATATAAATTAAAATCTATACCTTAGCAAATGTAAATTCAATTCCATAACTTATCAAATCTAAATTCAATTCCATTTCGGAAAATATGTTTAACATCAAATTCCATTACTAATATATATAATAAATTTATAACAAATTACTAATTTAGGAAATTTAAATTAAAATCTATACCTTACCAAATCTAAATTCAATTCCATAACATATCAAATCTAAATTCAATTCTATCTCCTAAAATATTTCCTACATTTTTCCGAAAATCTATTTCACATCAAATTCCATTACTAATATATATAAAAAATTTAAAACAATTTAATAATTAAGGAAATATAAATTAAACTCTAATTTATTACAAATTACTACTATTTTTAAAATTACTAATCTATATCCTAATCTAATTACCACATATTTTTAAAATCAAATTCATAACTAATTTATTACAAATTACAAATATATATAAACAATTTAATAAAAATTTAAATATGTACCATATCGTCGGAACGAGACGGAGGAACCGTTGAGCCGGCGGCGGCGGAAGGAGAAGATCCGGCGGGGCGAGGACGGACAGGAGACGTTAGGAGAGAGGGAGGAGAGGGAGAGGGAGAGGGAGAGGGAGAGGGAGAGGAGAGGGAGAGGGAGAGGGAGAAGGAGAGGGAGAGGGAGAGGGAGAAGGAGAGGAGAGGAGAGGAGAGGGAGAGGGAGAGGGAGAGTCGGCGTGAGGGAGAGGAGAGGGAGAGAGAGAGGCGGTGAGAGAGGTGAAGTGTTGTAACATAGCGTCGAATTAGCGTCGAATTTTGTGATTCGATGCTAATTCGACGCTACATAAATGTTTTTTTTTTTTTTTTTTTTGGTCAAAAAATGTTTTAAATGTTTAGGATTTGATTAAATAAATCGTACCATATACAAAAACTTTCGATACCGTTTAAAGATTTTAAATCCGCTACATATATCGATAGCGTTTAAACAGAGTTTTTTTTTTTTATTTAGGTTTTATGAATCCTAAATCCTAGACATTACAATATAATATATGAAATTTTCCTTTTACCCTACTATTTAATTGTTATAAATGTTTGGTTTCGACAGAAACTTTGATACCAAAGAGCTGATTTAGCCTCATAATATACTCTAAATGCCAAATGTGGTAAGGAGTAGATTATGGGGCTAAATCCACCCTTTGGAATCAATTCACTATCGAGAATTTATTATATTGTAAAGATTAGAACTTTATTGTTAAAATTATTTTTAGGTTTGTATATTTGATTTGAGAATTGAGTATATATAAAAATTTTTAACTTGGGATATGAATAAGTAGGTGATTTTAGCATCAATTTTGCATCGATTTTGCATCGAATGGTAAATAAGTAGGTGGACCGTGTTAAATGTGTCATATACTAACCAAATTCGACGCTATATTCGACGCTATAATCGACGCTATGCGTTCGACGCTAAATCGACGCAAATTTTGCATCGATTTAGCCTCGAATTTGGACTTTCGTAGCTAAATCGATGCTAAATCGACGCGATTTACCAATGATTTAGCCTCGAAGTGTTTCGTCCCTAATTAGCGTCGATTTAGCGTCGAATTTTGTTGTGGACACTATTACGACGCAAAATCGACGCTAATTTAGCGTCGAATTAGATTCGACGCTAAAATTCGACGCTAAAATTCGACGCTAAATCCGTGTTTTCTTGCAGTGTTTTCTCTATGTATGTAAAAGATGACATAAAATGTGTATCCAATAGTATGTACATAAACATAACATTATTTTATTTTTTAACGAAAATGAGAATATTATACATGTTGAAAGCAAAAGAGTCTCCAAATTATTGATGAACCATTTAAAATATACAAAAATATAGACTAAAACTAGAAAATATGATTAAGATTTCCAACCGAAACGAACCGGACTACCCAAACTACCCGATTTTTTTGAAATTTTATTTAACTTCGGTTAAATCAGAAAACATCCGAACTACCCAATATCCAAACTAAACTGAAATTTTGCAGTTATTTTTAGTAAAATTATTACTATCCAAACTACCCGAACTATATTATCCGAACAATCCGAAGGTGCATGCCTAATTAGATATATAACTTTTAAGTTTGAAGCTGTTTACCAAACTATTCTGAAAACCCAGAATATTGTTCCAACATTTTTACACGTACACAATAAATACCTTAAGGCTATCCTTGATCATATATGTTAAAGTACTGAATCAGATATGGTAAAGTAGATATGGTAAAGTAAAAAGAGATTGGGGCTTTTACATTTTGGGTCTCAAGGAGACACATGGTCACGAAGACAGAGCCATATCTTAAAATCATTGCACTTTTTCGAAAAGTTCTTATTCTATTTATGTTTCCAAGTTTCAAAAGCAAACCGTACAACACCAAAGTTCAAACATTTAACTTGTGTTTTAAACCTTTACAACACAACAAATAGAGATTTGGCATCAGTATTACTTAACAATGAAAAATCAAAGTTAATTAAAAAATATTACAGCACTTATATGTGACTCCGATAAACATGACAACCATTATGAACACACAGATCATGATGAAGATCAATAACCACTGGAAGCAACTCATTTTCGAACTTTTGAAGATATCTTTTAGGCTCTTACGTTGGTGTGTCCCGTGTGCTCGCTAAGCTTTGCTCAATGACTATATTTTGTTGACAAATCCACAACAAAAGTAAGAAAAATGTTCAGACCAATATAACAATACATGTACCAAAATGTTAAGCTCCTTGGAACTTATAGAACTACTTCAATCAAGAAAGCGGGTAAGAAATCTAAAAAAAAATTACAAGTTAAATTCATGCAAATCAAGTTTTCCACTTACACGATGTTTTGAGAGCTTCCGCTGGTAGAATCCTTAGCAAAAGGTTATCAGCTACCTTTATGTCAGGATGTAAACTTGACCCCAAAAAATCAATTTTTTCGTTCTACCTACAAAACAAATCAAATTGTGCAAACCTGAAATTAAAAATTTCTCTGTGTAATGGGACTCTAAAATCTCAATAAAATTTCTACTGATATCTATTGGGGTGGCGTTTGTTACTGTAAATGATTGGGAAAAAGGAATAAGACATCATTTGTAGTTGCATGAAACCATTGTGAAGCACACAGTTGTAGAGAACATAAGATTGTATAAGACAAAGCGAATGGCTTATTACCTTTATCTTCGAAGCGACAGTAAAATAAGATTCACACTTCGTGTTTTTCTGCACCATATTTTATATATTATTAAGTACTAACCATTGCAAATAACAGAGCGCAGAACATGTCTTAGTATGTATTTAGATAAGTTAGAGACGTACGGTGTTTCTAATTTTACTTGAATAACATGATAACTTTAACCAACCCCTCCATTAAATTTTTCTCTAAGTACATCTATGTGTAGAATGATATTTTTATTGTCGCCTAAACAGTCCCGTCTTAACTTCTGGTGGGGCCTTGGGCAAAAAAAAAAAATTTTTGGCCTTTTAATATACCTATTTAAATTTGAGGCCTTTTATGTAATATAAATTTTTTTAAAAAAAATTTAAGGCCTTTATTCTTTAAAAATTTTTAAAAAAATTGGATGGGCCCCGGGCGTAGGCCCCAATTGCCACTGCCCAGAGCCGGCCGTGCGCCTAAATCCAATAAAATATAGAACGTTCATGGCAAACAAATAAAATGCCTTTCTGGCAGATATCATTTGTACCGGGTTCATGGTTTCTCTTCTAGTGCAACACGAAAATGAATCATGGTCCATTACGATAGATTCTGAAACATCTTCAAAGCTTTTACAAAAAAAAGAGGCTTATTCAAGTAGTTCCGCAATTTCAAATGTACTAAATGCATTATTAGGCTAAGTGGCTGATTTAAAACTAAATGCTGATTGTAGGAACTATCAATATTTAGAAAAGTCTAATGTTAATAACTAAATGCACGTTCAATTCACTACAAGAAAACAGCTATTCTGTGACGCTCAAACGCGTCACAAAACAGGTGTTTGCGACTTTTTTGTGGCGAAAAAAAGCGTCGCTAAAAAACCGTTGCAAATCTAAACCGTCACACATTCGTCACAAATTTGTGACGCTTTGGTGACAAATAAAAAGCGTCACAAATCTGCGACGGTTTAGAGACGAAATAAAAGCGTCATACATCTGCGACGATTTAGAGACGAAATAAAAGCGTCACATATTTGTAACGGAATTGTGACTCTCAAATCCATCACGAATTAGCGACGCAATTGTGACGGTAATCTTCGTCACAATTGCAACGGTAAACTTCGTCACAATTGCGACGGATTTGAAAGGATATTAATTTGTGACTCCTTAATAAATATTTTTATATTAATATTGTTTTATTAACAATTTTTATTTGAACAAATATTTATAATATTAGAAACATTTTTTTATTGTTTAGAAAAAATATTAGAAACATTTTTTTATTGTTTAGAAAAAAAAATTAGAAACATTAAAATTAACAAAAAGAAAAACAAAATTCAGTATTAAAAAACTAAAGATATTTTAAATATAATTACATAATTCTAGAAATTTGATTTAGAACTTTACAACAAGAAGTCTTCGATATATCTTCTCAAACTCCCACGAACTCACCGGTAAGGGAGGCTCATCTCTCTCCATGTCCATCATCATCCACTTCCATTCTGACACCTCCTAAGTTGATTTCTTCTATTAGAAGAAAATCATTACAATATGAAGTATATCTTTCTGATGAATTTATAAAGATCCACACATAATGAATCATATTGTCTATTGTTTCACCTGTGAAAGTGTTGGAACGGCCATTGGATCATACTCATCAACATGATCAGTGAACTGGAAACACAAAGTGAGATAACAAAATTATACTCGGGGAAAATCAGAGAAAGCGGAGACGAACCATAACTTAAACTCGGGGAGATATGAATATTATGTTACCTGCACCAGGGCGTAAATTGGTGTGGTGATGCCAATCCAAGACTGAATGAATCTTGGCTCTTTTCGAAAGATCATTCGGGTACCTAAAGTAAACGATATTGATCAACCTTGGTATATCAAGAACATGTGTCAAACACAAAACAACTTACCAATGGTCAAGTATACTTGGAAACGCCGAAGCTAGATAAATCAAGATGGCGTGACTGCAAGAAGAATTAACCGGTTTAAGATTCATTAACAATAGTCAAACAAAGAAGCGAGGATCCAAAAGAGAGTGTAACCTCTCAAAGAGCTTAAGTCTGCCATCAACAATAGCTGGAACCTTCCCCAATGGGTTATTCTCTGAGAAACAAAACATCAAAAACACTAAATTTAGATCAAATCGCAGCATTTCTTACAGTAAGACCAAATCAAAACAATATTTCCATTTTTTGATAACGGTTCGAAGAGAAGAATGAAGTATCTCCTTAGATTCATGTTCCTGTGGAAAAATCAGTCACAAGGATGCATACTAAAGTTTTTTCCCCTAATTTCACCATTTTTAAAGCATTTTCTCGAGCTTTTCACTAAGTATGTATAACCTAATAATTCTACTCACACACACAATTATATCTTCTAATATTCAAATTAATTACGCAACTCATCATTCTGCAAGCAATTCAAATCTATCGAAATCATCCAAGTCAAAAATTCATACAAAACACTAAAAAAAATTGGCGATTATTTTGACAAACCTTTGACTTCAGGGGATAATTGTTGACACAATCTCATTGAATTGGATTCCACTAACCCTAAAAACAAACAAAACTCATGAATCAGAGAATAAAAAGGGCTGAATTTTCGTATATGAACAAAGGAAGAGGAAGGAAATTACTTGCAGAATATGATTATAGCATGAGATGGTTGTGACATACGATCTGTATACACTTTAAACTCATGAATCCTAGATCTAAATCAACCTAACCCGATCTACTAGTCTAAAATAGATTCCTTTACACAACACATACTAAAATCTGACTCAAATTCGCAAATATCAAACAACAAATCAAAGATAGAGATCACAAAACCCAGAATTATTTTTAAAAACGAGGATTTTAGATTACAGCTTACATGTGAGGATTTAGTGTTTAGAACACGATAGGCAAAACCAAGATCCTTTGGGTACCGAAACAAGGATTGGTCTGAGACAGAACAAATGAAACCCTTTATCGCATTTGTCGCAAAACAATAGCTTCGCCGGTTGTTTCCCTGAGCTGCATTCTTCGCAAACCGTATCCAATTCCGAATCGGAATCATCCGCTATTGATATCGGAAGCTCAGATCTAGGGTTTTTCGCCTGGGTTGGAGGAACGGCGACGGTAGTGGCTCTAGGAGCGACGGCGTTAGTGGCTCTCCCTCGACCGACGGCGTTTCCTCTTCCACGAGCAAGTCCTCTTCCACGAACAAGTCCTCTACCAACCATGGCGAAGATTCAAGAACAGAGAACGAAGAGACGAGACTGGGTTATAAGCAGAAGAAGAAAGAAGAGAATTGAGGTCGAATCGAAGAGAAAAGAGAAGAAGAAAGGGTTTGGGAATCAAATATCGAAGAAGTGTTTGAGAATAGAATTTTAGGGTTGAATAACATAAATTTGGGAATCTGATTTTTTTTACTTTATAATTTAATTGATTAGCCACAAATAAATAAAAGAGTTCTTTGCTCAAATCCCATAGAAATTAGGTAATATGACTAGAATCATATAAAACTTTTTTTTATTACTGGCATTTTTTTAATACCCAGTGTGCCTTTTTGTTACGTTGTGACAAAAAACGTAATTACAAAAATGTCATAGCCACGTAAGCAACCACGTAGGATATAGCTGACGTGTGTTAATGAACTCAGCCGTAAAGTGCTACGACTAAGTTATGGTTACGTTGCGGCTGAGTTATGGTTATGTTGCGGCTGAGTTAAAAAACGCGGCTGACTTATGAGATGATAGTAATTACAAACATAATTTGGCTGACTTACGAACATAAATCAGCCGTTAGTTACATCTGACTTATGAGATAACGGCTGACTTACGAACACAAGTTACGGCTGAGTTATACATATGAGAGGTATGAGAGGTAGTTACGGCTAACTTTCGAGAGGTAGTTACGGCTGACTTACGAGAGGTAGTTACGGCTAACTTATGAGGTATTTACGGCTGACTTATGAGAGGTAGTTACGGCTGACTTACGAGAGGTAGTTACGGCTGACTTATGAGAGGTAGTTACGGCTGACTTACGTAAATCAGCTGTAATTGGCTGGGTTAACAATAACTCAACCTGGTTACGGCTGACTTATTAGCGAAAGATTAATTACTAGAATAACATTCATTTGACGGCTGATTTATTTGACGATACGGCTGACTTAATATTTCCTAGCCTAATTACGGCTGATTTATTAGCGAAAGATTAATTACTGAAATACTATTCACGTTGCGGCGGACTTACATTATACTTGATGGCTGATTTATTAATGGCTGAGTTATGTGTTTGTTTGGCGGCTGACTTACCAATATTCCATGTCATCAGTTCCGATTTTCCATGTCATCAGCTCTTATTTTCCATGTCAACAGCTCTTACGCGGGAAAACCAATTTCAGGCCATAAATTTTACGCGGTAATGAATATTTTGGACCCAAAATTTTCAATTTTTAGAGCCAAATCTTTTTGTCACGTTTATAATGACTATTTTGTCATTATTGATAGTTTTAGCCTTTTAGGAAACCTTAAACGTGACAAAAAAGCACCTTGTCTCATATAATTTTAATAAATTTATTAAATAGATTAAAACACTTTGTAAAATAAACAATTATATTTATTAAAAATTGATTAAGGATAAAATTTCCGCTTAACCTCATATAATTTTAATAAACTAATTAAAAATATATAACCACAAACCCTAAATCAAACAATTATATCTCCTAAAAATTCAAACCCCTATATCAAAGTTATGTATGTAATGTGATAATCTTAACATGAACTATAACCTTTACACTCAAAACCGTAAATCAAAAATATTTTGTGTCCAATTTTTTTTTTTTTTAGAGACATCAACTATTGTAATTATTGGTAATTATTGGAGCCAAAAATTTTCAGATTCCCGGTTATATCTACCATAACGTTTTCTATGTACAATACAAAAGTATAACCAAAAAATCATAAGCGGGATTCCAATTTTTTTTACCGCCCATTATATAATAGCGTTTCACATTTCATAAACGCTATAAAAAATCAACCGTTTATCAACTATAGCACAATCATCCAAAACGCTATCCCGAACCGCTATTAATACCCACATTTCCTGTAGTGAAAGTTATATTGTTTTGAATTTCTTAGGATTTATAACTCAGCCGCAACATAATTTGATAACCATAACTCAGCCACAACATAATTTATAACTCAGCCACAACATAATTTATAACTCAACCGCAACATAATTTATAACTCAGCTGCAATAGAAAACTAACTCAGCCAGAACATAATTTATAACTCAGCCGCAGTATAACCATAACTCAGCCACAACATAATTTATAACTCAGCCGCAAAAATCATAACTCAGACATAATTTTTAACTCAGCCACAACATAATTTATAACTAAGCCGCAAAAAAAATTTTATATATCTCTTTTCCAATTAAAAAAAAAAATTTAATTTTTACACCTTTATTTGAAAATTGCAGAGACGACTCCGACCAAAAGGAGCACCGGAAGATCTAAACGAAATAAACACGAATCCGATTCACCAACTGTGAAACAAGTTCATAATCTTCGGTAACATGTCTTGCTTCGTCTCTTCAATTTAAATCTGAATTTGGGGTTTTTTTTCCTAAAATTCACGCATTTTTAGGGTTTTTACTGCGACATGGAACGTCGCCGGAAAATCTCCTCCGACGTACCTTAATCTCGACGATTGGCTCCATACGCTACCTCCCTCCGACATTTACGTTCTTGGGTACGCGTAAAACAGATAACTTTACTCGATTTTGACTCAAATCAATCTCTGATTTGGTTTTCCCCAATTTTCAGATTCCAAGAGATTGTTCCTTTAAACGCCGGTAACGTATTAGGTATAGAAGACAACGGACCGGCGAGGAAATGGGTATCTCTCATCAGAAGAACCTTAAACAGTCTCCTGGAGAACAACAACGGCGGAAGTTGCCGGACTCCTTCTCCGGTTCCTCACCCAGTCGCAGAGCTCGACTCAGATTTCGAAGGCGAATCAGCTGCAGGGGCAAACTCGTCATTTTACAATCGGAGGTCATTTCAGTCACTGAGCAGGAGCTTGAGGATGAATGATGAGTACATGTCAGCCTCCGTTGAGCCGCTGCTTGACCGGAGATTCAGTTGTAAAATTTTGATGAGATTAGATTTTTTTTTCTTAGGTTATTCTATAAAAAAAATTTATAGAATTTTACACTTGACGGCTGAGTTATAGGAACTTCACAGCTGAGTTATGGATTTAGGGTTTAGGGTTTAATGTATAGCATTTAGGAAGTATATGATTTAGAGTCTCAACTGAATCAAATTATACACATTCAATTGAAAAAAATTGTATATGATTTTGGGTCTTAATTATCTATAGGTAAAGTTTGAAGTACTTGTAACACAACATATATCTCAAGATCAAGTTAGATTACATTTTCGATTTTATACACATTCAGTTGTATAAATTGAAGAAACTATACACATTCAGTTGATTTATATTCATTTTATATTAATAAAATGAGCTTAATTATAATTTTGTAAGTCTTAAATCTTATATAAATGATTTTCGATTTTATACACATTCAGTTGAGATATATGTTGTAACACAACATATATCTCAAGATCAAGTTAGATTACATTTTCGATTTTATACACATTCAGTTGTATAAATTGAAGAAACTATACACATTCAGTTGATTTATATTCATTTTATATTAATAAAATGAGCTTAATTATAATTTTGTAAGTCTTAAATCTTATATAAATGATTTTAGGGTATGGCTGAGTTATCTAAATGACACGGCTGAGTTATCTAAATGACACGACTGAGTTATCTAAATCAGCGGCCATGTCATCAATTAAGAAAAAACTAATCAAGGGTGTTTATCGTAATTTACTAGGGGTGTGAAAAGATTTGAGTAATTTTTGAAAGATATATGGTATTCTAGTCATATAACCATAGTTCCATGGTAATCAATCGCAAATTTGTTTGGGGGCGAGAAATAATTGGCCAAATTTTCCCGCTCAAAAGGCCTAATTTTTTCATATTTTGGCCCAAAAATTTTCAAACACCACCGAAAGTGTCACAGTTGAGTCACAAAAGAGTCCCAAATTTATTACGAATTTGTGACGCTAAATGTATAGACACCTTGAAACCCTAAACCCTAAACATTTAAATGGAAAATTGATAAGTTTATTGCTTTAAAATAAGTTTTCTATGATCTTAGAACCATTTGAATGATTATATTTAGGTAATTTGAACTTCAAACGTCCATTTATCAAAAAATAGAAATTTTACAAAGATTACAAACTAATAACACTTATACTTTATATAACATTTATATGATTGATATGAACATTATAATTTTTTTTTTGGAAATAGAAGATTTAACAATTAGATGTAAAATTTTTAGTCCACACATGAATAATGTATGTATGTATATAATCCTAGTACTTGAATACACATTTGAAACATCAAAATTCAACAGGGCGTAGCTAATCAGTAGCAAAAGAGTAAAAAATATGTTACGTTTTGTGACTCTTTAATGACACTACTCGAAACCCAGAAAAACGTCACAAATGAGTCACACAAGAGTCGCAAATTAGTTACGAATTTGTGACGCTAAATGTATACACAACTTGAAACCCTAAACCCTAAACATTTCAATGTAATTTTGGTAAGTTTATGGGTTTAAAATAAGTTTTCTATGATCTTAGAACCATTTGAATGATTATATTTAGGTAATTTGAACTTCAAACGTCCATTTATCAAAAAATAAAAATTTTACAAAGATTACAAAGTAATAACACTTATACTTTATATAACACTTATATGATTGATATGAACATTATAATTTTTTTTTGGAAATAGAAGATTTAACAATTAGATGTAAAATTTTTAGTCCACACATGAATAACATATGTATGTATATAATCCTAATACTTAAATATACATTTGAAACATCAAAATTCAACAAGACGTAGCTAATCAGTAGCAAAAGAGTCACAAATATGTTACGTTTTGTGACTCTTTAATGACACTACTCGAAACCCAAAAAAGTGTCAGAAATGAGTCACACAACTTGAAACCCTAAACTCTAAATATTTCAATGTAATTTTGGTAAGTTTATGGGTTTAAAATAAGTTTTCTATGATCTTAGAACCATTTGAATGATTATAATTTGGTAATTTGAACTTCAAACGTCCATTTATCAAAAAATAAAATTTTTACAAAGATTACAAAGTAATAACACTTATACTTTATATAACATTTATATGATTGATATGAACATTATATTTTTTTTTGGAAATAGAAGATTTAACAATTAGATGTAAAAATTTTAGTCCACACATGAATAATATATGTAAGTATATAATCCTAGTCCTTGAATACACATTTGAAACATCAAAATTCAACTGGGCGTAGCTAATCAGTAGCAAAAGAGTCACAAATATGTTACGTTTTTGTGCCTCTTTAGTGACACTACTCGAAACCCAGAAAAGCGTCACAAATGAGTCACACAAGAGTCGCAAATTAGTTATGAATAGTTTACTGTCGCTAATTCGTCGCAAAAAGTGTGACGTTCATTAAAATAGTCACAACTCCGTCGCTAATTTGTGACGCTTTTACGACATCCGTCACAAATTTGCGACGATTTTGATACGTTTTTCATTTTCGTCACAAATCTGTCACAGTTTCGTTCTACTTCCGTCACAATATTTTGTGACGAAAAAAACTATCACAAAAATCTGTTAACTGTTTTCTTGTAGTGATTTTACGTATTCAAGAAAAAAATAACTAAATGCAATAAGCGTCGGCGCTAAGATATAGTTATTTCGTTCAAGACATACATCCTCCTCTCCTCTTTTATTTCGTAGTTTTTGTTTTTTCAGGACATGTAATTGAGCTTGTGAGGGGAAAACAAAACAAAACTGTTCATATTACTACAACCTCCTTCTTCAGCTTGCACTCTCGTTTAAAGTCTTCTTGAAATTCTTTTGGAGACTCTCATTTGACTTATAATTCATGATTTTCCACTCTGACTATCCTCCGTTTTTCGCTACAAATTTACAAAAAATAGAAAATAATATCAAATGCAGACATGCAAAAATCATACAAAAATTTAAGAGGAAAAAGCTGATTTATTTGAAACCTTAGCTGATTACCTTAGCATGGAGATGGTAAATCTGATTAATATAGCATGTTTTTTACCCTCTTTGGTTGACAAACCTCCCAAGTGAATCTGCTTTTTTTTTGTGAAATATTTTGCCTTAGATCACACTAATATGTTAATGTGGTAGAGAATTTGCAAAGAAATTATTCATCTCCTCAGAGTATGCTACAACTCCTCACGATACTACAACCTAGAACAGTTAAAACCGAAATTTTTTTTGTTAACATTGAAATCTCATACCAAATCCGGAAGATCCAAGTCATTGGCACTATCTTTTGCATCATTTAAATATGCTTATATACCAAATTACATTTCTTTAAAGTATCCTCTCTCTCTTTTGAAATGTTCCACAAAGAAACTGAAACTGGTTTTAGGTGTTATGGCAAATTAACTTATGTGTGGAGTTATAGTACTATTAGAAGAACATTCTACTCCCCCAAAAAGAATCTAAAATGTTTACTTTCCTCTGTTTCAGGAATTTCATTTAAAATGGAAATATGATACAAAAAAATCCATACTATTGATTAAAATGTTTACCTCTTTAAGCTTTCCTAAATCCCATGGGTGCCAATGCAAATAAGACGATGACGGTGAGTTGAAAGTTTGTGTTTAACTAAAATAAAACATAGATACAACAATCACCTCTCATAATAGAACTTGGTGTTGATACCAGATTTCGGTTTCTTCTCTACATAGTTTGTACATACCTCTTTCAACCTGCACATCAACCAGTAGATGTCATTGGTTGTAAGACTCCTCAGAGATCCCTCAAATTCTAGATATGCCGGAATCAAATCAAACTTAAAAGCGCCGCTTTTCATAATTGTAACCAATAACAGGAAAATATAGCATTAGAAGGCTTAAATTGGTCTTGCAAAGTGAGATTTATAATCGTAAATTACAATTGGGTTTATCGATTGGAAAAGTATATTCCTCAAATCATAGAACTCAAAGCATTATTGCTCTGAAATTCAAATATAACAGTAGCAGCAACACTAAATACACATCGAATCAAAGTAATGGGAGACGAAATTTTGAAACCGGTTAGATTTAGGTCAAGAGCTACGGAATAAAAGAAGCCATTTTGTAAGTTTACCTGAGACGGAGGAGGAGCGACGGCAAAACTAAAATTGGAGGCGATGTAGAGAGCATCAGATAAACCGTCGATGCGTCTGATTGGTTTCTTCCCCACCGATAAAAACCTCTGACGATGATCAAATATGAATCAAAGGGAAAACCAAAAATATAGAAGAGAAAATAGATTGAATGACAAAACTGATGAGATTTTTATAACAGTCTATTTTCCTTTCGTGATGGCAATTATGGAGTCATTACTGCTGTAGTCGTGATTTCGAGGGTTTGTCTTAATGATGAAGATGAGTTGTGAAGGAGATGAATCGTTTCAAGTTATTTCTGTAACCGGGAGAAGAAGAAGAATGGTTGCAGATAACAGAAGAGTAAGGGATTTCTATGTGGGTTGGGCTTTAGTTTATCCTTGAAAACGTTTTTCATATTGGGTCACAGGGTTTTCATTTATCAGAAACAATTGTATGTACAAATGACATGGCATATTGATTGGCTACAAATATTCATATTTCTTTTGCCCATGTGGCAACCTTTAGAGCTCACAAAATCTTCTCCTTTTATATAAAGGAGATGATAGCTAACCAAAGAGAATAATACAATTTAAAATTGCTTCTCCATACGTCTTAGCTTTATAAATAAGAGTCAATTACAGTGAAAACTCTATAAATTAATAATGTTGGAACCACGATATTTAATTAATTTATAGAGTTATTAATTTACCGAAAATGGAAACTTTCCATAATCTTTTAAAAATAATTTTTATTTAAAATTTTTTAATTTATATTATTCTATATTTTTATGAAATTAGTTTATTCTCTTTGTTTGTTTATACTACTCCCTCCGTTTCATTATATAGGATTTTTAAGAGAAATCTTTTAGTTTCATTTTAAAAGATGTTTTACTAGTTTCTATGCAGATTTTAATGTGATTTGATACTTTTGTCCTTTTAAATTCCGTAGTCTTATATATGATTGGTTGAGATACAATTTTAATTAATTATCTAATAAAATTTTGTTTGCATTTATTGTTTTCTTAATTCTCGCGAAATAAAAAAAAATCTTATATAATGAAACGAAGGGAGTATATCAAATAATGATAGAGTTATAAACAAATTTAAGTTCTATAAAAAAACAAACAACACTAAAATGATATACAAATATATGTTAGTCATGTTTATATAGCATATATTAATTTATGATATTATTGGGACCATATATTTAAATAGGATTTCTAAAAAAATTATTATCTTATTATCTTATCGAATTGTGTTATATTTTACACCGGCCCGAGTCGAGACCGGCCAAATTTATTAATTTAGAGAGTTTATTAATTTATCGAATATTAATTTATAGAATTTCTACTGTAGGTAGATAACCATAGAGAAACACATAATTAGGTAAATGACTAAATTTTTAAAAAATTAAGTGAATAACCAAGGCACTATTTCCTTTTAGCGGTGTTATTACCTTTCCATCCCTATCTTTGTGATCTGACAAGATTACGAGTATCCATTTCAAGATTACATGATTTTTATGCATATATTTTTAATTCTAAGTATCTCATTCTCTATTTCTTCTTTAAAGCCTCGTTTTTCACGCCGTCGAAGTTTAGTCCTCCTCTGTCGAAGCCTCCACCTTCTCCGTGGAAGTTGTTTCCTCCTCCGTCGAAGTTGTATATTTCTCTTCTTCCGCCTCTACCTCCATCCTTTGGATTTCCGGCGAATGAGTCACCATCCGGTTTCGAGACAACCTAAAATCGGTTGCCTACAACCCAAAATTTATTGGATGTAATCATCTCCCTCCCTCTCTATCTCTACATATATGTCTCATTATATGTATAGTACCTCAAAAGATTTTAAAATTGATTTGGGTTAACAAAAGAACCCAATCGGAGATGCATCTCGTCTTCTTTAGGAATCGGAGGTCGAATTGGAATCGCCGGAGAAGAAACGTCGGAGAGATTTCATGAGTCGAGAGAGAATGAAAATCAAATTCCGGCGAGACAACGCCTGTGAATTATCGTTGACTCTATTATACTCCTCTTCCGGTGAAGTTTTATTTTCCTCCGTCCAAGTTGCATCCTCCGGTGAAGTAACGTCTTTCTCCAATGAAGCTATATACTCCTCCAACAAAGTCGCGTCTTCCTTCGACGATCTTCCGGCGAAGTTACATTTTCCTCCGTCTTAGCCGTATCTTGATCGATATATAAAACACAATTGTATTCATCTTTTGTATATATGTTGTTCAATATATGTATAAGTGTATTACACCTTTAAGATTTTCCAATTGATATTGTGTGACACACGCAGTCTATAGGATTAGAGTATGGTAGGGGTCTGAACTGGAATTTAGAAATTTGTACAGTGCTTCAAATAGTCTTTGGTTAGATTGCAAATTTCCATGTTATTCCTTTCTATGAGACCCAAATTCTCTATAAATAATTAGATATGATAGCTAACCAAAGAGACTAAGAAGTGTTTACATCACAGTACACATTCTGAGATTTACAGCTCCATAGCGACGTAGGAATACAACTGAGATAATGACACCATGAACAATACTTGTTCAAATCCATTCCTTGAAGAAGCACAAAAGTTACATTCATAAAAGAAAGAACACTGAAAAACCATGATGAGGAACAAGCACAGTCTACTCCAGTAAAATTTCGATTGGCAGATAAATCAACTCATGATCCAGTAATTTTGCATACCAAATCCAAATTCTTGCTCGAGCCGAATGCCAATGAGGATAAGACTCAACATGTTAGCAAGGACATGAAAAACCCCGACATGTAGCCATATACAAGTAAACAAACACCACACGTGGTGCTTATGAACCACCCTTGATACATCTAAAGCCCCCATCTTCTCCAATCTAATACAAAACAACACATAATTGTATCACTACAACATCAAAACCAAAAGTGTCCATTTTTTGTAAACAACTAAAAGCAACACTATCTCACATTTGTAAATAAAATTTTGCCAATTTATTCACCAAATGATATGAACCCATCACCATTAATATATCCAATAATCAGAAATAAAAAAATCGAATTGACAAAAACGAATCTACCAGGTCAAGGAAGAAGAAGAAGAAGAAATTACAGACGTCGAAGAATAAGGACCCAAAAGAGGATTTTCTTTCATAGGCTGAAATGTGAATCTCTCTAGAAACCTAGCGGAGCAATTAGCAGAGTTTTTAGGGCAATTGTTGATGAACATCGAAGCCACTACGATAGCTGGAACGGGCATGAAAACCAAAGCTCGAAAGAAGTCTGTTGCCTCCGCCGATTAGTCGTCGGAGATGGATGTACGGGCATATTATCCGTCGTCGGATTCATCACTTTGATCTCTGAACCTTCTCGCCAATCGCGAGCCATTCACAGACCCAATATCTCTTCTTCGATCCGAGTCGCAAAGAATAATCAAATTTCACGTCGGAGCAATTAGCAAAGGAATCACGATTGGGGACGAGAAGATGAATCAATTACTTGAATTGGATCAATTGCCTCAAGGGAATCGAAGAAGAAGAGGGATTATCATGTTTTGTCTCAATCAATCAAAACAAGAAGCAAAACTCAATTAGTTCCAATTGATAAATGCACGGTTGAATAATTATCTTAAAATAACTTCTTTTTAAAATTTCAAAAACCTACCTTAGGTTGACTAAACCTATTCAAACCATACCTTAGATACCTTAAATAATTAAAAACCCTAGCCGCCTTATGGAGGCTCTCGTTCACGACAGCGCCGGTGCCGCTCCGATCTAAGCTCGTGTGTCGTCGTCTTCCCCGGAGCTCCACTAGACTCTCGATCTCTCTAGTCCTCCGCCGGTGACAACCGATCTCTCTCCACCCCTTGAGATGATAAAACCTCCTTCGAACCGAGCCCTCTTGTTTACGCTGGATCCGTCGCGGATTGCTCGAAGCTCCGAGTCCCTCCGCCGTGAGAAGCAAAGCTCGGAAATTGAAAGATTCTCGCGACCGCCAGAACCTCTGGATCCACCGGACTCGTTGTGTCGTGACAACGATTCTCCTCACCGTAGATCTCTGCGTGCTCACCCCCAATCACTCTCCACCCCTATTTCGCTGCCTCCTCTGCTTTTGCCGGTTTTCCCCGACCAAAAGTTGAAGCTTGGACTCGCTTATTTGCTTATGGTCTTGAATGAGACAGGTATGATTTATGTGACCTCATGGAATGTCTCAAATGTGGTTGAATCTTACCTTAGATTAAGGGTCTTTTACTTTAGTTTAAGGATTCTTTTACCTCAGTATGAGGATTAGTCGCTTTCTTGGAACCATCGGTTTGTTTATTAGAATGTGAAAAGGTCTTTGGACAGCCTTGCTTTACCTCAGTGTGAGGTTCTTTTACCTCAGTATGAGGATCCTTTACCTCAGTTTATCGATGTTATTCGTAAGCTTTTATCCAGATTTGTGCAATTCATTGCTTTGCTAGTGTTCTTATCTCAAAATGTAGGAGTATTTTTGAGAGAGATAGGAGATGAACTAACCAACAACAATCTTGGATGTTTAGAATCAGATTCGTTTGTTTGGCAGGAGAGATTCTTACAATTTCAGACCTCCTCGTGGCTGAGGAGTTCCTCACAGTTTCCAGTCGTATCAAGACGGTGTGTAGTCACCTTTACTGCATTATGCAGGTTATCAACGGAAGCTTTGAACCTTAAAATCGCAAGGTACCGGCATCAAGTCTTCGACATTCGCAGATTTGTACCTCCAGTGTTAGCCGCAGAGACTTTCGTCTTCAAAGCCGCCTTCATTGCCGCTTTAATTATAGAGATCCTACACTTCATAGTGGTTTCAGTTTCTCTTTCTCGTGACAAACTCCTTCGAGGTGTGGTCATTGAGCCGGAAAGCATCCTTCATGACACATTGTGTCTTCTAGGCCCCTTTCTTACTATCTCTATCTTTAATGTTTTATGCACGACATATGTTTTAGCCGATTTGCGAGTTATGTCTTCTTTGTTAAACCGTAGCACTTTCTCCATGATTGGAGTTTAATTAATCTATAACAAAGTCGGTTTGGTAAAAAAAAAAGTGATTTGAATTTGAATATTCGTTTCTTCGAAGTAGATTAGCAGGGTCACCCGCACCTGGTAGTACAAAACCTTAGTATGAGAGTCTACACCCTTATTAATGCACTTCAACACTAAACGATATAAAAAAATTTCTTCGTCTAAAACCGGTTATTTTGAAGGGTACAAAATCCTAGTACGAAAATCATAAAACCTTCACAAATGAACAAAAAATAGCAAACAAACCTTTAATTTGACTAAATTTCAGTGATTTTGAAAGTTACTAAACCCTATTATGGGAGTCTAAACCCTCACACATGAACCTTGATGTAACCGCATTTAGACCCTTCTTTATTAGTTATTTATTTAGCATTTCATTGCATTTACCTTAGATTTTGCATATTTTCCTCCTTTATTAGCTCCTTTTAGTTTACATGGAGTATTAGAGTCCTTTAGGTATTTTCTTGCATTGCATTGCATTACATGTTTCTTCTTATTAGGTTCCAAAAGAGTTTAAGAGCAAAAGAACGGTCCAAGAAATGACGGACACCAAGCCAAGACTATAACGCCCCAGTTCAGGATCAAAACGGAGACGCCACTGAGGAATGCCTAAGCGCCCGATTAGA
This sequence comes from Draba incana, assembly GCA_963576765.1. NCBI lineage: Eukaryota > Viridiplantae > Streptophyta > Magnoliopsida > Brassicales > Brassicaceae > Draba > Draba incana. Next base: position 10,013,743 of record OY755206.1, read on the forward strand.
GGTTCTCAGAACACATCCAAGTTCCCTTGACTAGATACTTAAGCATCCATCCCTATCGAATACAACTCAAGGCTTGCCAACCCGAGCTATATACGATAGCTATATACGATAGTTGTATCGTCTGGACAGGACTAAATATCATATGAAACCCGAGTTATTTAAAACTGATCCTTTACTTATTTAAACTTAGAGTTTCAAACTGTTACGAAAATATATTTGCTTGCAAGTCTAATACTCCAAAACGTTTTTGTACATAATAAACATTAATGATTTACAAAAGCAAAGAAATCTACCACTGATTTTCCTAATATTCTGTCGTGCTCCCAATGGTCTAAGGTTACCTGCAAAATAGATTGAGTCGTGAGCACTACTTGCCCAGTGAGTCTAGGTTCTCCTAACAATCATTAGTATATATATCATCCCATCCCGAAACCCAAAATAACAATCAACACTCAACACACAACTGCAATGCATAATTAAACGTGAATAATTTATATTATGCATTAATGTTTTCAATTCCATTAAGGCCTTACGCGTTATCTATTCCCATCACGTGCAACCAAGGCATCTTTCGGTCTCTAGCCACAAAGGATATGACTTAGGGTCCTTAAACAATTCATGTGATCATACCTTGCCGGTATACAACCACATCGGGAATTCTACATCGTCATGCAGTACACGGCCCTAGGCTGCAATCCCATCTCTCCATGTCTTTGTGTACTTAAGCTAATACTCCACAAGTAATTAGCCAAGCCACAGATCAAGCGAATAACATACCGAGCACATAACAAGTTTATATGAATTAACCAATTATAACTAGTAAACAAATTCGTTTAGGTTCATTCTCAACACTTAGCAATTTTACGAATGATTTGGAAGAACCTCTATGCTTTACTCTTAGTTCATCCTTTACCTTTTCACTAGTTCAAACCCTTATCAATTCTAGTGAATACTTTGACACGAACCTCTACAGCTATAAGCATAATAATAAACAAGCACGTATGTTCTAGTCATCAACACACGAACACGCATAACTTAGACTCACCTTGATTAAGGTAAAGTATGCGATTCAGCACAAGCGTTCTACTCTCGGTTTCACCTTAGATTAAGTCTTGCTTTCTATACAAAACGAACATAGGTTTACTAAGCCAACACTTAGAGTTTTCAAAGGAAACTTAAGGGAATAAGTTAACTGATGTTACCTAGATTGGATCGGGACTGTCTAAGAAATTTTCTTCGGATCTTCGGGAATCCTTCCGGAAATGATCCAATGTTTCTACGTTGGTTCTGATCATAAGATTAAGAAACTAAGTTTAGAATCATGATCAGAACGAAAATCTATGTTAACATGAAAAGGATCCGATCATAGGAAGTTTACCCTAAGTTTCTTGGTAAAGATCTAGGACTTGGACGCTGGCTAATGGGCTCTGGCGTAAGGCATTGATGACTTTGACTCAACGCTCACACAAAATGAACAGAGTTCCGACTAGAAAATCAACTATTTCCGAGCTACTCGGACAAGATAACGTCTTGAATCACGAACACGGGAAAGGATCATAATTTCTAACGTAATTTTCAGAGAGGTTTTGGTTTTTGAGAACATGGAAAAAATGAAAGCTACTTGCTCCTATACAGTGCTCTAAAATACGCTATACGCTAGCCGTACGGTGGTTCACCGTATAGTGTATAGATGTATATACGGATGTTTATACGGGGTATATACGGTAGACTTTTTTTAATAAAAATATAATTATATATATATATATGTGTGTGTGTGTGTGTACAAATTATTGTCACATATCACCTAATAGGCTAATAACCTAATACTAAGTTATTAAGTATAGACGTATAGTACACAATTCTAATTAGTGAGAAGAAAAGAGAATAAAAAACTTAAACATAAAACCAATGAAACCAAAATGAAAACAAAAGTTCGTAATCCTCCAACAAGAACCACTAAAAGTTAAAACAAAAGTCTAATTCAAATGAAAAATAAGAAAATGAAAAGATAACAAAACTCTACTCTTCGGTTTCTTCTTCTCCATCAAGTTCTAGAACCAAGTTACTAGGCTAGCAAGTAGGTAGTTGAGTCAACGCTGGCTTGCTACTCACGGTCGCGACACCTCGTGCTTACGAGATTTGTCGTGCTTCGGATTTGTCGTACTTCCGTTGATTCATCTCACATATGTGCGACACCTCGTGCTTACGAGATTTGTCGTGGTTCCGATTTGTCGTACTTCCGTTGACTCATTTCACATATGTGCGACACCTCGTGCTTACGAGATTGTCATGCTTCAGATTTATCATGCTTCAGTTGACTCATCTCACATATGCCCGACACCTCGTGCTTAGCACGGATTTGTCGTGCTTGCTTAATCCCGAGCACGAATCCGAAGCTACTGTGTCGTGCTTCCGCAAATTTTTATATTTTCATAAAAATATCAAGTTTGGAAAAACTGATCTCCACGTTACTTCGTCCCAAGGAAACATACGTTACTTCATTTTAAAGAAATGTACGTTACTTCGTCCTAAGATAACGTCATGATAACTTAGCTTCGCCACCGAGATGCTTAACCATTTCCTAATGATAGTTATTAGTTGAATGTTCCTAATGATTTTCTAAAATTTAGCTTAATGCCTCGCACTGATGAGTATATCAATCTCTCTCCGTAAGGCAAGTCGTGGAACATGGACTATAAGAAAAGAAGCTTGTATATTTTATGACTAGAATAAAGCCCTCGCGATGCGAGGATTATTTTATTTATAATAAAATAGTTATGTTTAAATAATGTTTTGTGGAAAAGCATATCATGTTTTTAATTCAAATCTTAATTTAAATAATATAATTATTAAAGGTATATGTGCATTTGTAATTTGAAAAAATTATTGTCTCATATCTCATATAATTTGAAAATTTTGATAATCAATAAATTATATACGCTTGATATATGTAAATATGGTTTAAATCACTAAACTATTTGTAAATCATTCTTACATGTTTTGACGATTCTTCTTTAATGCTATTTCGTAAAATTTAAACATGTAAAAAACATACCAATAACAAAATTTTCTTTATTAATGTTTCTTCTCATCGCCTCTAAAAACTGCCACAACTAGGGGTGGGCATTTCGGTTTAATTTCGGGTTCGGATTGGGTTTAGTTCGGTTCGGTTCGGTTTTAATTCGGTTCGGTTTAGTTCGGTTCGGTTTAGTTCGGTTTTAATTCGGTTCGGTTTAGTTCGGTTTGGGTTAAGTTTGGTTTGGTTTTATTTAAACATAAATCATAAATATTGTATTGTATCAAAAAAAAATCAGCATAAGTCATACATATTGTATGTTAGCTTTAATACGTATTGTAGGTTAGCTTTTAATACATAAATCATACATAAATTATACTAAAAAAATCAACATAAATCATACATATTGTTTCTATATTACTATTAAACATATTGAAATATGTTGCTATAAGTGAAATAAACATATTGGATTTTCGGCTCGGTCCGGTTCAAAACCGAACCGAACCGAACCATTTGGGTTGAGGGAAAACTCTTCCAAACGGTTTGTGTGTGGACTTTGGTTCGGGTTGGGTCGGTTTGAGTTCGGTTGGGTCGGTTCGGTTCGGTTTGGTTAAAATGCCCACTTGTGGCCCACAACAGCGAAAATAATCTCTAATTTAATCAGGTTTTAATCAGTTTTAAACAGCCAACCAGATGCCATTAAACAGACATGTCAACTACGTTTTACCATTTATACCTTTGGATTCTGATCTATAAAAGAAAAAGATAAAGCCCACAATTCTATTTTTGATTGTTAAGACGAGCCCAATTACAACCACATAGTTTGACAGAAACCGTACATCAACCTTTCATCTCCTCTCCTTTACTGTTCTGATCCTCCCCCTCCTCTGTTTTAAAGCCCACGGTTACATAAACTTCTCCACTTACGACCTAGGGTTTGTTATTCAAGAGATCATTACCCAAAAGCAGTTCTTTTGGTTTCCCCAAAATGAATCTTTATAATCCGCTTTGGAACCATTTCCCATGAATTTTGAACTTTTTCCAACGTTTTTGTTTTGCCAAGAACCTGAATGTATAAGATCTGAAGTACATTTGGAGTAAACAGAGCAAAATGATAGTCAAAATGTAAACTGAAATAACATTTGTGTTTTGGTTCAATTGAGAATTGAATTGGTTTAGACTGGTGCATTGTTAACGAATTATCAATTTTGGTAGCATGCTTTAAACAATTTTTTATAATTTCATTGCTCTTCTTTTACATTTCTCTTGTTTCCACAAGGACTGTATTCATTCCTCAAATGATAAGTGAATCTAAGTTTCCAGCTTCTGTTGGGAATTTGTTATACATTAGAAATTACATATATTATTGTACATAAGAAGTCTTTGGATGATACCACTTTGAAGAATCCAAAAACTAGTTGAATCATTCATTCCTCAAATATTCTCATTCGACTCTTTCGGTGCAGGACATGATTGTAGATTTCATCTCTTCTTTGTTCAACGATGCTTCAACAATAATCTGCTATTCATAAACAGTCCGAACAAAACTAAATCATCCCAAATATAACAAAAACAGAACATTGTGATTTAGATCTTTCTCTTTCTTTATTTTACCTCTATCACTCTGTTTCCAGCTCTAGCAAGCAGTTTGTATTGGTTCTCGAACATTGGTGCCATGTAAACCTACACAGCAAGAAAGATAGCAAACCACACATCTTAGATTCCAATCAAAACATACATTTTTTGCTGAGAAAGATCACAACAATGTTCAAATGAGTACCTGAAACGTTGGAGCAAGACCCGGACTCAGGAAAAAACGACTTTTTGAAACTGATTGGGTTCCTTCAACCATTTCTAGCTCTTTGATTAGAGATTCCACATCAGGCCACTGCAGGAGAAAATTTTTAAGAAACCATAATATTAGTTTGATCACAAATTCACAGAAGATCTTTGATACCTCAGCATCAAGTTCTGCTGCTTGTAACTTTCCCAGCTGATCATTATCACCAACTACAGATCCTAAGGCTTCGGTGAGAGGATCAGGCTGCAATAAGATATCAAAAGGGTTTAGATTTATATCGAACGAGATTAACGATTTCTACATGAGAAACTATATAGATCTCTTTCTCACCCTGATTTCTTTCAGTGACAAGAAGATACGTTCAAGAGCAAAATCTAGTTGGTTCACTTTCGCCTCTACAATCTGATAACGCCAACAAAAAACGTTAGTCAAGATATTACTTGACCGATCTTGAAATACGATGTACTTCAAGATATATTACCTGACCGATCTTGAAAGTTGATGCAGGGTCTAAAGTTGACCAAACTCCTTTCTTTTCTTTATTTTGTAATTGGACATATATTTCATAGAGAAGCTAGGATCATTATAATAAAGTACCTTACGATTAATAGTTTCATATCATAATAGTTACTATTAATTAATTTCTTCTTGCAAATATTAACCTTCTAACTATCTTCTAGGACAAAAATCTAACCATAAAGTTGTTACATGTTTTATATAGATACAAAGTTATTGTAACATGTTTAACTCACAAATCCAACAGATTTCCATTGTCAAATGATATGTATAAATTATGTATGTACCAACGATCTACATTTACACAAGAATCAACTTTATTTTCTAAATTAGAGAACATGATAAAAAATTATACAATCAACGAGTAATGCTAATAATTTTTTTAACAAAGATAATTTTGAATATAATTTAATAAGTTTGTTACAAATATTATTACTCGAACAAAGTCATTTTACATAAGCATTGATAATTATTTATTTATAGCAATTCAAAACTACTGTGAAATTCGTTAAGGCAGATGGTACATTTGTTCCTCCCGGGAAAAAAAAGAGACACGAGGAAAAATGTTAGACTTTGAAGTTTAAATTATTTCATCGCTTCACTTGGCTCATGAGAAGCGATACAATTGATCACTTGGCACATGATACAAGTGATACAATTGATCACTTCTATCATTGCTGGAAATTTTACATGTAAATTGCTTGGTTTAATTCTCAATCACACATTCTGAAATTATACTTAGTGTTTACATAAATCCACATACTATGTGAAGCCATGTATCATTACTTTGGGATATCTTTACTTCTCCAACCTATATAAGTATATTGTCGCATCCAAAATTGTTTTTGGAATTGCATGAGACAAGGAAAAGAAAAGACCACCATAGCAATTCTAAACAAATGAGCACCGTTGTGAACTCTTGAAATTTCTCAATAGTTTTCATATAATAGTGTCATACCTTTCTAATAAGTTTTAGATTTCCTTAAATTAAAGCAAAGCTTAAATGGGGTTTCCATCTTCAGTTTTTTGTATTATCTTCACAGAAAACACTAACTATATAGTCATATTAAGAAGGTTTTTATCCTTTGTAAAATGAAAATGTAGGAAGCAAAGAAGATACCACTAAGAATATAGTGGCATACTCAACTGAATTTATTTATTTCTATAACATATCATAAAGATTGAGAAAACAGTTATATATAAGCAAAATATGGAATTTGAGATGCTTTATTTTTTTTTTAAATAGTCATTAAAATACGATTCTATATGTTTACAAATGTAAATGTCACTAATTTTATTTATTTATTGATTATTATTTTTTCTTAAGATCTTATACACAAATGATATCTCAGGTTTTATACACAAACTGATTTCAAAAGTGTATAAAATTATTTTTGTAAAAAACTCACGCGTAGCGTGGATACTCACCTAGTCAAATATAATAAGTTTATCAATCATTACCATAATTTTTCATTAAGCAAAAACAAAAAAAAAACCATAATTGTTTTTTATATTTTGAATATTCAACAAAAAAAAAAAAAAAAAAAAAAAAAGTAAACCGCTAATGGTAAAGAACAGAGATAAAGAGTAAGATCCTCAAGAAGAAAAGAAAAAGAAAAAGAAAAAGAAAATATAAATCTCGTTAGTTATAAGCATCCATCTCCTAGTATGTTGGTCGAGTCATATAAGCAACCGCTTGTGCTTACACCACCCGATGGCACCAACATAGATGAATATACTTCCGAGAGTACCTCCGAGCACAGTCCAATTGAATCTTCCTGGACCAGCGTTCTCATCGAACAGGTCTATCGAAATGTTCATACCGAAAACTCCAGCAACGGCGATAAAGGCGTTAAACACGACAGTAGCCATTGTTAGCTTCACACCCATTTGCAGAAGATGATTCTGTTTGTCGTCCAGCATGATGTTGAGGTAGTCCTCTGTGTCATCCACGTATTCCTTTAGCTTTTTCTCATCCAAAAACAACACAAGCACAATGGGTCAGAAGAAGGCCATTGCCGCTGAGACTACTTTTGTGATGAGTACCAAATACTACGTAAGCACAGCATGACTGTATTACTTACTGTTGATAGTTTGTTTAGCGTGCCATCAGTCTGCACAAAATATGCCTCCAAGAGCATCTCGAGTTCTTTGATATCGAATTTGTTGATCATGGTGCAACGGGTTGAGCTTGTATGAGCCCCACGGCTATTTCTGCGAAGTGTGCTATGAGCACTCATAAGAAGACTGTGAGCATCATTTGCTCGAAGATAGCTCTCATCTCTGCTGGCGTCCGATGTGAATTCAGGAGGAAGCCTGACAAGTTATGGTAACAAGGAAGATGTTAAACTTACATCAGAAAAATCGAAAAATGTAGCATGTTCAGAAAGGCTTTTGCATGCCTGTCATCCTTGCCTCCTTCAGGAAGATCACTCTCACTCGAGGAACTCTCAAGTTTCTGAGCTAGCTTCTCTGTAAGAGACATCTCAGCCATATCTTCATCATCGTCTAGCAGATGTTCTAGTTCATCCCTTACCTATAAAGTGTGTATATAAGTAAAGATAAAGAAGGGTTAAAATATAAATAAGAGTCTTAGGTTCACAACATAGAGAAACACAGATTTATCTTAATCATTAGGTCAAAAGAGCAATGGAAAGTGTGAATCATATTAACACCTTCTGAACACGTCCAGTGATTGCAACCAGCCTGCTCTTAATCTGTCGAACACGCTCTAAGTTGAGGGTACTGATCTTGGAAGTAAGCTTGTCCAAGGCTGAATGAGCCTCTGAATCCAATCTTAGGGCCTACATTGGCGAAGAAGGAATGAAATAGAGAATCAATGCTCTGTGTATTAGAGAGTCTTTAAATAAGTACTATTTACCTCACTTTCCAAACTGCTGGATGCAGCTTCCAGACATGCTTCCAGAGCAACAAACTCAAACGCAAGAACCTTCGATCCACCTTGATTCTCAAGGCTTTGCCTCGCATCCGTCCTGTGATCCCCAACTGAGAGTGGCGATCCAGATTCTCCATCAATCTTTGTATGAGCCTCTCCCTCAGAGTTATCTCCCTCCTATAAGAAAGGCATGCATACAAAGAAAACATAGAGTGATTAGTAGCTTAACTTGACAGTCATCATGGAGATTATACAACAAGTATAGATACACAAACCATTGCAGGAATCAAACACAAGTATCAGGTACAAATTTAATATAGATACACAAACTCCCTGACAACCCTCAATTTCTAATTAGGCATATGTTTCCAAAGAATAGTGAGAAGAAAAAACCCTAAATTGAATTCTACAAAAACCTGACGTTTAATGGCGTGATGGCGGCCCAGAATCCGCCTCTGCAACTCTTCAATGAACGAGGGATCCTTGGAATTAAGCAGCAAAACCTCTTGCGCGGTGATGATTGCCTTGATATGCTCCAGATTGATGACAATCGCTCTCTCTCGACCCAGAACAGCAGATGGATACGACAACATTGGATCGAGAATCCGTAGATCCCCTGCCGGTAATCCAGTTCGCCGCATGATTGTATGTCTTCCGGCTTCCGTCATCTGCGCCTGCCCCGACGAGCAAAGCACCAACCACGGCCTCACGCCCACATTTTTTTTCCTTCCGGCGGCGGGGTAAATCGGAGTCGTTGCCGGATTCGTATCCAACTCTTCGAATCTAGCCCCTCTCATGGCGAATGATGTGATCAAAGATTGAGCAGCTCGCTTATGTCATGTCCGATCATTTCATTGATCTCACGTTAAAGTTAAATTAGCATGATTATACGAAGGTGCTAAATGAATTGCTATGTATTAAAAAAATTTAAAAAATGGAGGAAATAAATTAGAAAAGTGGCTAATTATAGAAATTTTAGCAACTTATTTAACAACCCTTCTACAATATGTCACATTCTTATTGTTCTAATTTAATTATTTAATTATTTAATTAGCAACCCATTTAGTAATTCATTTAGCAATTTATTTTATAACACCCACCAATAAACATTCTCTTAGGGTTATTTATATTTCCAATATTTCCAAACCGGTTTCAGATTTGCCACCCAAAATCAATCCGGTTTTCAGCTTTTCCATCAAAACCAAACCGGTTTTCGCTTCTTCTTGCTTTTTTGCTGCGACGCAGACGGAGGCAGAGTTTTTTTTTCCAGGGCTTTACCCGGCGACTACGGAATTAGGGTTTCTTAGCATCCAACAACTAACCAAAGCTGAATACGAAGCTACGATCGTCGGGATCAAGTTCGCCTAAGGGTTTAAGGTTGAACACATTCAAGCATTTTGTTATTCGCGTGGAGAGATCACACTTCAGTCGACGCACTGACAACTCTTGCATCCACATCCGACTAAAACCTTAAAGAATCCATTGAACAACCTTCAAAGAATAATTCTAAGAACAACCTACAATTGCTGAAGTTGAAACACTAAAGGAACTTGTACAAATTTACACTGTTCAGAGTTTTAAAGTCATTTTCATTATGGAAAGGCCGGTTAAGAAATTGGTGAGACTTGAGTGCTCCAATTCCTGAGTGCTTCCATCCAATCAAAATCAATCATGGAATGTAAATTCTCCAAACAAAACTCTAGGAACAGATTCAAACAAAAAAAAAAACGAAAAGCAGAGATTAGAGATTTCAAGAATACGGAATTTGTAAGTAGTGAAACAGTAAATTGAGATATTGGGTTATCTGGTAAAAAAATGCCACCCGTATGCTCCTCTCCTTGATATACACTATTCCTTGATCAAACGGGCATGGCAAATGAGAGATAGCCACACAAAGGAAAACTTCACTTTCGATTAGTCTTGATCCTCATGTCCTTCTATTTCTTAGTATTCCATATACTCTCTATCTCTTTCTAGCTCGCGTAGCTAAGTTTTGAATCTTGTGATGTTGCTGATCAGAGAACTCCAGATATCATGAAGCCTTTTGCTAGCACATCTGCTTCCAGAGTATATGTCATTAACACCAATATGAAATATTCATCGTGACCCCCACCAGCGATCTTACACTCTTTTTGTTGACGCGCTTATCACCGCAAGTATCTGTGGAGATATGAACTTGATGTTCAAGTATTCAAGTCCAAACATGAGAACCATGGTTAGTATATATTGACTATGGTTAGATGTTACTTTAGGGACCACAAACAAAGGCTTTGGTTATGGCAAAAGAAGAGGAGTCTTTTGAGGTTTGGTGTTTGCAAATAAATGAAGACTTTTGAGAAGCCTTGGAAGATGAAACCAAGAAAGAGAAGTTGCTGCACATTTTAATAAAGACTTGGAGAGAAGTTTTGAGTAGTTGTGTGAGACACACACGGAAGAATGAAGAAGAGAGAAACACTAAGCTTAAGTGTGTTTCTCAATTGATTACATAGAGAGATTCTTAAGAGTGATTCAAAGAGTGATATGATGAGTGAATCACTTGTACCTCTATTGTAGTATGTTCTTCTTCTAGTGGATTCTGAGCAAAGTCTCGGGGAGATGTAGCGACCCTCGTTAATGGGCGTGAACTCCTTAAATTGTGTGTGTGCTCCCCATCTCTTTCTCTCAGTCTCTCTTTACTCGGTTTATGCTCTGTTTTCAGCTCTGTTCCGTGAGCTATACGCACTGATTTTGTGCTAGTGTTGGTCTCGTGACATTAACAACTTCTAAGCTTGGTTTGTGACGGTTTATGCTCGGTAAAAGAACACATTCTTGAGCCTCTAAATCCTAACAAATTGGTATCAGAGCCAGTTATATGCTCTGTGGTTCTCTCAAGCCAAGAATCATGTTACTTACAAGAAGAGAAGTGGAAGCGTTTGATGGTCTACGAGGCTGCAGTCATGGAAGGAGAAACTCATGTCTTATGAGGTGATTCTAGGCATGAGTGAAGCTTGATGATGACTGAGATTTTCAGTAAGGGAAGTCTCAAATCAAGAAGAAGAGCGAGAGAGAGAAGATTCACATCTAAGTGAGGAAAAGTCTAGAGAAAGAAGGAGAGTGAAGAAAAGTGAAGAAACGTTGGATCTTTGGAAGGTTAAAGCAGTGAGGTTTTTTCTTTAAGCATTCACGTTCCTTTTCTTTGAATGCGTAGAGACAAGCATCGTCTCGGGTGGCACAACAAAAATCAGTAGCTCTTGTTAAATGGTGTAGAAGAGAGGAAGTAGCCATAAAGCTCTTTCTTAGTAAAACATCATTGTTTTCTCATGTTATTGAGGAAGGTTTAGGAGACAAGGCTGTCTCTGGATGAAAGCCAAGCTACCTCTTGGTGAATAGCACGTGAGTAGAAATAGTTATAAGACTCATCATGGCGAACATTGAAGCATCTCAAAGATGAAGAAGGACCAAAATCGGTTGCAGGTTTTCTGTTGGAACTGCATGTTGTCTGTTCCTACAGAGACAGTGTTTCGGTAAGATGTTACCTCTTCTCATTAGAAGATTTGGTTACATTTTAGGTGGAGTAACAAGAGGTTCTTGAGATTCTTAGGATGTTAAAAACGTGCTTAGATCATGGTATTAGGTTTGTAACAAATAAGGGAGATGTAAACTAGTTGTATCTTAAGGATAGATTCTTGGTATAAGCTAGAATCAAAGGAAGTGGTTTCATGGATTTGTGGAATCAAGTTGCTGTAAGATACAAGAATTTCTAGTTACTCTCAAGTTAAAGTGTTGCAAGAACAAGAAGAGGAAAAATCAGAGATCTAAGGAAGAAGCATTCGGTAGAAGATGATGGTTCTTTATCAATGCTAAAGGAACCGGTTAGAGGTTGATGTAAGGTGAAGTTTTTTCACAAAGATAAGCTTGATTCTGGTTGTGACAAGGATGAGTACAAGTTATGTGACTCAAAGTCCCATTTTCTGAATCGAAACATCAACAGCAAGACTCAAGTTATGGGAGATTCCGCTGCAGTCACAAAGGTACTTGTGATGATCTGTATTGAAGTTTCAGTTTTGCTCAAGTTCTGCATATCTGTTGGAATTTAAAATGTGTTGGATCACAAGGATTTCGCACTGATTTTACAAGACTTTGGCCAAGATTTATTGATGGTTTTCATGTTATCTTCTGGTCGAATCAGTTTGGTAAAGTCGGTAGCTGATATACCCGGTATTTTACCACTTTTACTATCCGTGTTTCTGATATACCTAGTATTTTACTATCTATTTTAAAGCATTTTCTAAGTATTTTAATAAGGTTTTACACCAAAGAGGTAGTTTTTCCTCGTATTTGTAGTTTTAAAGTGTTAACAGGGAAAATCATCAAAATGGAGCAAAAGGAGCATAAAAAGGTATATTCTAAGCTACAACAAGTTTAAAGAGCCAAAGACTTAGTCCAAGCCTCGAAATTCTCAAGATATCACACTTTGCCGATTTGGACAGAAGCAATGAGCCCAAAGTTTTGCTACGGACGGACGAGTAAATCAAGTTGGATTTTGATGAACGATGGCTACATTTAAAGATCTTTGAGTCAGCTATCTTATTTAGAGCTATGAGCTAGAAGATACACTAAATTTACTGAAGACATGTCAGACTGCCTCGAAGATGAAGAAGGTGCAGAAAGAGTCAAACGTTGATGGACCTTAAGGCCAATGTTCCTAACCATTATCAGCCCAATTTGAAGACTTTTTAAAGCCCATCACGTGCCTTGGAGAGGAGGTCGGTTGGACTTATGAAGATAAGGCAGTTTCGACCAAAAAGACCGTTTTGCCCATGGAGAATCCTAGGAGACCTTAGCACTATAAATACTTGTTTTTAGCCTCTTGATTAGGGTGTGCCAAAATTTATAAACACTTTTTACTCATAGAAGACAGCAGCCACACCTCCTTTGGAGGATTAATCATAGATCTTGTTTTAGGAGCTTTGGTGGATGATATCGCTTTGTACCTCGCTATAGAGAAGAATCTTCTTATCCCTACTCTTTTAATAAATTTTATTATCATGTTTTCTTCAATCTCTTGCTGTTTTTCGTGCACCATATCCGAGTAATTTACTTGTTAGGTTTTAGGTTTTCAATGAGTTTCATAATTCGATAATTGATTGATGATTGTTTAGGGATAATAATAGAATCTTCATCTTTACTTGTACTCTATGCATAATTGCTTTACCGTGCATTGAGTGATTTGAAATTAGGTTGATATAGATTCCAAAAGCTTTTAGATCAACCGGAACTAGTATTTGATGAGCCTAGCGTCTTAACAATCGAAAGTTTAGTTAAGGAGTTCGGTGGACAATATCAGAACTTGAACTTATCTTGCATATTTTCGCCTTGTAATAACCATCGAAAGTTGAGTCTATTAGGGTGAATGAATATAGTAGTCGGAGCCACGAAAGTGGAATGTCTATACCATCGTGTTATGAGTCCTGGATGGTGCGGTATATCCTAAGGTCCCTAGATTAAATCAATCATTATTGTTGCATGATTCTCTGCGATTTTCTAAGTCCTAACGCTTTTCTTCCATTGATTTCAGTTTTATTTCATATTTGCATCCGTGTTAATTCACAATCACTCAAACGACAACATATTTTGTTCTAGCTTTATTTTATTCATTACAATTCGTAGCGTGTTTAACAAGTCCTCGTGGAATCCGATCCCTTATCTATACTAATTGTGATTGCTGTGCACTTGCAGGAAGTTGGATTAAGTGGTAAAACTTACACCCACATCAAGTTTTTGGCTCCATTGCCGGGGACTTGGAAGAACATCACCTTCGAATTTTTGATTAAAATCCAGTCTAGAACGCTTTTAATTTTCAGTTTTTCTTTATTTTTCTTTTTATTTTCGTTTTTTTTTATTTTCTTTTATTTAAATTTTTAACGCTTTGTTTCCTCGTTCTTTCTACGTGTGTTTCAGGAGTTTATGCCTGGCACTAGACTTTCTAACAAGAAAAGTCTAGTAGAACCTGAGCAAGAAATCGACAAACTTGAACGCACGCTAAGAAGACTTCGACAACAAAGAATGGCCGATTTACAAATCAAACCGAAGAAGAGCGAGTACTCGCTGCCTTAGAGAGAAGAAACCTTGACGAAAACCAACCCCTAGGAGGCCGAGAAAATCTAGCCAAAGACGGTGATGATGAGGTTCCTCCGGAAGCAAATCAAAACCAAGCTCGTGTAGATCAACATCTCGCACCACCTAGAGACTTGAGGAACCAACAACCTCAACACTTTAATCATCAGAGACCTCAATTTCCAGCAACCTCTTCACCAAAGACAAGCTCAACTTGTCCACGCTCGTCAACACCAAACTATCAGAGACATAGACTCTTCCGACGCTTTCTTCTTGGATAGGAATCCAATTCGTCCACCACCACCTCAAAGGAATGATTTCGAGATCAAGCCTCAAATCATTTCCTTGGTGAAACAAAACCAATTCCATGGACTCCCATCCGAGCATCCCTTAGACCATATCGATACATTTGAAGAGATTTGCAGTACAACTCGAGCAAACGGAGTTCCTCCCGACTACTTGAAATGCAAGCTCTTTTCATTTTCTCTAAATGATAAGGCTCTAAGAGCATCTCCATCAATGGATCCCTAATTTTGGATCTTAGAAATATATTTAATATAAATTGTTAATCATCACCTCTTAAGATCTTTAGTAAGAGATTTTAATTTTGTTGGCTTCCATTGGTGGATCTTAGAGCATCTCCATTGGGGGAACACCAAATTCTTCACCTACAACTCTGGAAAAAACAACAACAATCACGAATCAATATACATAGCAATCATAGTGAAATCGAGTGCTTTCTACAAGGAATTTGTTGAAATCGAAGAGAAATTTGAATTGATCAACACAACATGCGAAATCGAGAAAATCACAGTGATATTTTTGCGAATTTTTGATGGATCTCAATGGATTGAACAAAGAATTGGAACAAATTGCACCACCGACGGCAAGGTTGGATTTCCAGATAAACAACGAGATTATGCAGATCAAGATCAAAACTTTTCACTAAAATCATTCTTTTCAAGAGAACCCAAATCACTAACGAGCAAGAAACAATACAAATTCCCGTGATTTTCAGAGCTAAATTTGAAAAACTAGAGCCAAAATGGATTCTGCAGCTACAATAAAGCAAAATTACTCTTAATTTCTTTGATTTCTAGTAATCAAAGAGGTTAATGCTTCTATCTAACTACAAATTAGTAGTACTAGAAGAGAAAAGAAGAACGAACCTCCGTACCGAAGGAAGCTGCGATATGGAGAAGAGAGCGACCGTCTTCGTTTCGGAAACTGAGAGATTTTTGAAGCTGTTGAGGAGATAGAGACATGAACACTGAAGAATCACCAGATTCCGCTGCTTTGAATAGTTCTTCATCTCTGATCTCGAGCTTCGTCGCATAGATTCCAGTTTCCATGGTTTCTTGCATAGAGGAATTGTGTTTGTTTGTTTTTTTTAAGTCATTTGTTTTGATAAAAATCAAAACTCCAGTATCTATTTGACACCTATCCAGATCTTAACTATTCTTATCTAGATCTTAAATGTCTACAATTGGATCCGTATCCTGAGTTTGAGCCCAATTTAACATTAGTTTTCAATTTTAAAAATGTTAAGATCCACTTAAGATCCATGTAGGACACATGAGTGGAGACGCTCTAAGATGGATGAAGTCTCTACCACCACAATCCATTACTACTTGGGCCGAATACAAAGGTGCTTTCTTGAACCAATTCTACACTAAGCAAAGGTCAAATTCTATAAGGAACAAGATCTCAAGTTTCAAGCAAGGAGCAACCGAGTCATTCTTTGAAGCCTTGGAACGTTTCAAAGAACACACTAGGGATTGCCCTAATCACGGTTTCATTGAAGAAAACTTGTGGAATACTTTCTACAATAGAATCGACTACAAGCACCAAACTTCTTTGAATGCCGCGAGTAACGGAGATTTCATGACTAGACTTGTACCGGAAGCTAAGCTATTGATCGAGAAAATTACTGCGAGTGATGCTAACTCATCCCAAGACTACAATAGGACCATCAACACCACACGATCATCATCCGAATCTACACAAATCGCCGAGCTCAAGAGTATGATGTCACAACTACTCAAGAGCCAACGAGGAGTTCATGCCGTAGAAGATGTTGTGGGGCCTAATTATGATCCAAACTTAGAGTTTATTGGAGATGGAGCAGAGGAGAATCAAAAGGAAGTGAACTACATAGGAGGAAATTTTGGGAACCGAGGTTACAACAACAATTACCGGCCGAACCAAAATCTGTCCTACCGATGCAACAATGTTGAAACCCTCAAGATCAAGTCTATCTGAAGCAAAACTACAACCAAGGAGCTCAATACCCCCCTAAGAAGTCATTCTACCCTAAAGGAGTTTACCAAACTAAGCAACCGTTTGTATTCCCTTCAACCGAAGCCCCAACTAGCTTGGATTTGATGCTCGAAGAGTTCAAAAACCAAATGATAGAAGTGATAAACCAAACCAAGAAGGAGTTGTCTCAAATGATAGAAGGAGCCTATAAAGACCTCAACACTAAGTATGAATCTCTTGCTACTCACCTTTCCAAGATGGATGTCTAAGTAGCACAACTTACCGAAGCAAATCGGAAACAACCAAAGCAGAGAGAAGAACCATTCATCAACATGGTGTCTATCAAAGAAGATGAGCTCATGAGTGCATCAAAACCTATTGAAGACAAAGCTATAATGGCTTTAAAACCAGTAGAGAAGCGTCTCCACGATGAATCTAGAAGATCGTACAGGAGAAGAGTTAGAAACATTCCTTTGGAAAAGGTTGAAAATCCGGGGAAATTTTCTATACCATGTTCCATCAATGGGATTGAAGTCTTTGATTGCATATGCGACACGAGAGCTAGTGTCAACGTAATGTCCTTGGTCGTAGCTAAAGAGCTTGGATTCTCTAATTTCCAAACGTCCAATGTGTGCATTAAATATGCAGATTTATCCTCCTCTATGCCCTTTGGAGTTCTAGAGAATGTAATGCTTATGGTCGGAGGAAGAGACGTCCCCACTGATTTTCAAGTCTTGGAGATGAAGACCGGAAAGACGAAACTCTTGATACTTGGTCTTTCATTTTTAGCCACAACCGGAGAATTAGTTTATAGACTTCCCACACCGACGAATTAGTTTATAGACTTCCCACACCGACGAATTAGTTTCACCAAGATCAACAAGCAAATATTCTGTTTGCCATGAATGTTGCTAGTGTACCAAATTCGGTGGGAACGGAGGTTATCAAACCAACTAAAGATCCCGGAGACACTAAAGAAGGAAGCTCTCAAGCTAGAAAAGAAGATCTTCGTGTCAAAACCTTCGAGAAATCAACTAAGGAGAAGCAAAGGAACGCCTCCAAGAGAATAAATGCCATCGTAACCACTATGGAAGTTCTTAAGATCGAAAGGAAAGATGAAGGGAGGCATAAATTCATCCATGAGCCAGCCACCGTGATCAAGATACTTGTGCCAAGCAAAGACGAGCCAAATGATGCGGAAGCCGTTCAAAGGAAGCTTGAGAACACTTTGAAACTCTTCCCCATGAGCATCGTCATTGATCTTGATGACGGAGACCCCACAAAGGTCACTAAATAAGTTGAGGACCCAGAGGTTAAGGAAGCTAAAGGAGCCGCAATTCCTTTAGTGGAATCTTCACAAGTCTAAAAACCGACAAAGGAGTCGAGCTAATTGACTTTAAACAAGCGCTTTGTGGAAGGCAACCCACATTTTTAATTTTTATTCATGCTTATTTTAGTTTTTAAATTCTCATTTTTTAGTTTTCATAAGTTTTAAATTTTTACTACTAATTTTTATTTTGGTTTTTGTAGGAATTTTCAAAAATAAAATAAAAATAAAAAAAAGTCGGACTAGTCCCAGACACCGGACCGCGACACCGATCACGTGGTCTCGACCGGTGCCAAACACCCCGCATCCAGACTGACCCGTAGAACAAAGATCCCCAGGCCCCGGATGCTCACCCCGAGTAACGTGTCCGACCGGTGCGACTAGCCTCGTACCGTCCCGCGTACTGATCCGCGAAAGCACCAGGACCTGAACGCTCACCCCGGGTACCGTCCCTGTCCGGTGCGATGCATCCTACGTGTTCCGCAGGTACCTAGACCCCAGACGTTGAAACCGGTCACGTGATTTCGACCGGTGCCGTGAGGATTCCATCTTGCGTCCCGCATCGCGTCCCGCGATCGAAGCTTCCTGCGTCCCGCATCTGGAGCCGACCCTCGCCTCGAGCCTTCCCGCGTGCCGCCCGTCCTGCGCCACGCATTGATCCCGACCCGCATCCCACGTCACGGTAAGTCTGGTCCGGGCAAGTCTAATTTCCGGTTTATTTTAATTTTTCCAAACCGGTTCTAAACCGTTTTTAAACCGGATCTAAACCAAAAATAACAAAAAATTAGGATTTTTAACAAAAAATTAGGATTTTTAATGGTTTCGTAGGATTTTTTTGTCTCATATTTTTTTTTTTTTTAACATCATCACCTATCTTTCTCTTCCAAGTGTTCAACCTCAAGAACCCTAATAACCAAATTTTGGGGTTTTTGCTTAATTCACTTAAATTTGATTAGAAATTGAATAGGATCTCAATTCCCTTATTCATTATCTCCAAAGCAAATGTATGTTTTCTTATAAACCCCTATTAGTCTAAATCTCAAGTTTATGGATATTTCTTAATTCTCAAAATTGGCACTTAATTTGTCTAGGTTGAAAGAGAATTCATTAGAAAACTTGTTTAGACAGTAGGAATTGCATCATTCAATGTTTTTGCATGCTTATCACCCTTGTGCACCTTTTCATAAAAATTGATTTGTTGGGTCAATAAATTGAATCCGAATTTAGGTGTCTCTATTGGTCATAATGCATTCATTGAATTGGGTTTGTCATATATATATATAGGATTGCCTTGAAATTTGATACTTTAGAGCTTTAATTGCAAAAAAATTCAAATTTTCAGAAGTAATTAGGCATTAATCCAAAAATTATGATTTTTAATTAAGAAATTTTATTTTGCTTTGGATTATCATTCTCTTATGTTTCTATTGTGTTGCTTATGTTTTTATTACATTAAATTCTCATTAGAAGCATTTCTTTTGGAATTTTTGATTTTCAAGACCGTAACATACTTTTTCGAGAATTCTCTTTTGTAGTGATTCCAATGGAAGGAAAGGCTATCAAAAGGAGGTCTACTAGGGCCCTAGACCGAAGGAACAACCCGTAATCATTGGAGAACGAGAGCTTCAAGCTCCACGTCGTTCACGTTCAAGAAAATCTTCGAAATCGACAAAGAAGAATGGAAATGATATTTTGAGGGAAGATGATGAGGAAATGAACTACCAACTTTGAGACAAAGATGATGAGGACACGAATGAGCCAATAAGATTTGTGGAGGTCACACAATCCATTGTGCCAAAACCGGTTCCTCCACCAAAGAAACCGCGGAAATCCAAGACTAAATCGAACACCGGTGGATCCTCAACTACAAATGTTGTTATGAAGACCGTTGGACCCAAAATCCAAGCTAATGTGGACTACGTTACACGCCTAAAACAGTTTGTCATGCCTCAAACGCCCACCATCGATTTCGAGACTCTTGATTTACTCAGAATTCAACGCGGCGTTGAATGGTATCTTGAAGAACTAGGCCTTGCGAAGTTTGTCTCTCTCTCACGACCAATGTACGAAGTGATAGCAAGAGAGTTTCTCGCTTCCGTGTGACTAGTCTATCCGAGAGGCAAGAAGACCGTAGCTAAGGATGGAATTTTGGAGTTTACGGTGAGAAAAATGTCATTTTCTTTGACTATTGAAGAAGTTTGCGATATTTTGGGATTCAAATGCCTAGAGAAGATAAAGTACACCGTTAGAGACACACATTACGATGAATGGATGAGGTTTACTAATGAGAGATTTGTCCCCAGAATTTCAAAAGCGACCAAAATCACACATCCGGCGATTCGTTATGTGCATGCACTCATCGCGCAACTTATCTATAGTAGGAAGGAACATGGAATGGTTAAGTTTGATGAATTTTCATTGCTTATAGGACCATTCATGGAGATTCACGAGAAGGCAAATCTCGGTTCTCTATTAGCAAAGCAATTGGTCGTGATTAAGCATGAATGTACCAATGAGAGACTAATAAAGAACCCGCCGTGTAACTTTAGAAGCGTAATCACCGTGATTTTAGAAGCTTGTGGATTTGACTTAAGTGGAGAACGTTACTTAACCGGAGATAACAAACTCGATCTTCTCGCGCTTCAAAGGAAACCCTTCATATGCGGATAGTATGATAAATCTACCACCTTTGGTTATCTTTTCATGCCACCATATTCGAAAGAACATCTTTCTCCCCTACAAGGATTTACCGGAATTGAGTGAAGGAGTTCCTTACTTCAATCCTCCTCACACTCAATGGTACCCACGTCTTCCCGGTTGCCCCCTTGTAGGCGTTTCACTCTTCTACACCGCACAAGCTCTATTGCAAAGCAAGGAGAAGTCACACGAAGAACAAATTGCCACTGCAAATCAACCTTACACCTCCAATACGCAGCTCCGAACCCGCCACTCCACTTCTACAATCAACCACGAATCCACCGAATGGTTCAAAAATAGTTTACATGAAGAAACAGAGAAGAGAGTCGCTCTTGAAGCCAAGGTTTCCAAGCAAGGGAAATTTATTTCCACACTTGTCAAAGTTGTCAAGAAGACGGTCCCTCACTTATTCAAATGATCAAACAAGCACGGAACCGAGACTACTACCAATTACGAGTACGGTAGTTTATCACTCCTATCTGGTTTTGATCGCGAAGATGAAGGAGAAGACGACGCCATTAGCAACCATCACTACGAGTGGACACCCCACGAGACCAACGACCGATCAACACCGGAGCTAGATGCTCATTCCGGCGATACGGAGATAGTCGATCTTGGATCCGACAGAGAACACTTTCCCGCCGAAGTTCCAGATACTCCAGAATCACTCTCGCCTACCTTTTGAGCCAGGTGTTTCGACAACTATCTATCCTTTCTTTTTCTTTTATTTTTATTTTTACTTTATTGTGTCGAATCTCTCTCGCTTGTAACTTATTTTCACTCTGGGACGGTGTGAATTAAGTCTTGGGGGATTTATCGTACTAATGTCCTTTT
Source organism: Draba incana (assembly GCA_963576765.1). Lineage (NCBI taxonomy): Eukaryota > Viridiplantae > Streptophyta > Magnoliopsida > Brassicales > Brassicaceae > Draba > Draba incana. The sequence goes on from OY755206.1 coordinate 10,035,185, forward strand.
TTCTTTTTTCTTATGTTTTTCTTATTTCTAAATGTTTTTCTTTCGAGTTTTATTGAGTCCAAACACTATGTTTTGGAACATAAACAATTTCAGGAATGTATGCTTAGATGCTATGATTCAGCGATTTATCACCAGATGAGTTCAGGAAAGCTGATTCAGAAACCTTCATGACCGGACTCGCCCCATCAAATTTCGGTTTTATCTCGTTAATACTAATCTAATTTTGGCTCTATTTACACTTACCATTCACTGTTTCTCATTAAGGAGTTAGACCTGGAAACGTATCATACGTTCAAGACACCTTTTCCCTTTTCTACCACTCTTTGTGTCTTTAATGGCCAGCTCATTTTTAGTTGGTACCACACCCTTACCCTAAAACTTTCTTTCAGACCTCATGCACTCTTTTCATGATCCATATGCAGATATGTGTATAAACGTCGGAGAGAAAGAGGATCGATGCAGTTCTAACCACTAGAGATGCGGCGATTACAAAATTTGGTGGAGTACGAATAAATAATTCAAGAAGAGCATAACCAACACATGGGATCAGCAACAATGGTAAAATTTCGTGCCTTTATCTAGACTCATTCTTGAAGACCGTTTTCCCCCGTTATAAAAAAAATGATGAATGGGAAAGGAAAATGTGTCTATAAAAGAGTCCAAGGACAATAAAATATTCCAAAAGGAGCAACACGGAGAGGTATGGAGAATGGAGCAATCTTAAAGAAAACAGCGATTTCCAGAGAAGGATCTAAGTCTAGGGGAGAAAGGCATCGAAGTGGTTAGGACTGTGGACTTCAATAGGTCCGTTATCTCTTGCGATTTTGCATAATATCACGTAAACCCAGAGAATATGGTAACCCTAAACACTTATTAGCCTCACCAATTAAACTAGCCTTTCTATACCTAGCCGTTTACCTAACGATTCCTTGATGAGAAACTCCACACTTATAGTCAATTGAAAGTGCTGTTGAAACTTGGTAGGATTGTTATTTAAATATGGAACAGGCTGCGAAATTCATGGATAGCGTATGGAAAGGATGCCCTCGAACCGATCGCGAATCATAGTGTCAACGCTATGTTTATCAGAAATTGTAAGTTCCCGTATTTTCAAACCTCTCTTCTATTCTTGGATTTTGCTTGAGGACAAACAAGGTTTAAGTCTGGGAGAGTTGATATACCTAGTATTTTACCTATTTTACTATCTATTTAAAAGCATTTTCTAAGTATTTTAATAATGTTTTACACCAAAGAGGTAGTTTTCCTCGTATTTGTAGTTTTAAAGTGTTAAAAGGGAAAATCATCAAAATGGAGCAAAAGGAGCATAAAAAGGTGTATTCAAACCTACAGCAAGTTTAAAGAGCCACAGACTTAGTCCAAGCCTCGAAATTCTCAAGATATCACACTTTGCCGATTTGGACAGAAGTAATGAGCCTGAAGTTTTGCTACAGACGGATGACCAAATCAAGTTGGATTTTGATGAACGATGGCTACATTTCTAATGAAGTTGGGATTATTTTATTTAGAGCTATGAGCTAGAAGATACAATGGATTTACTAAAGACATGTCAAACTGCCTCGAAGATGAAGAAGGTGCAGAAAGGAGTCAAACGGTTATGGACCTTAAGGCCAATAATCCTGACCATTCTCAGTCCAATTTGAAGACTTTTTAAAGCCCATCACGTGCCTTGGAGAGGAGGTCGGATGGACTTATGAAGATAAGGCAGTTTTGACCGAAAAGACCGTTTTGCCCATGGAGAACTCTAGGAGACCTTAGCACTATAAATACTTGTTTTTAGCCTCTTGATTAGGGTGTCCCGAAATTTATAAACACTTTTTACTCATAGAAGACAGCAGCCACGCCTCCTTTGGAGGATTGATCATAGATCTTGTTTTAGGAGCTTTGGTGGATGATCTCGCTTTGTACCTTGCTATAGAGAAGAATCTTCTTATCCCTACTCTTTTAATCAAGTTTATTATCATATTTTCTTCAATCTCTTGCTGTTTTTTGTGCACCATGTTCGAGTAATTCACTTGTTAGGTTTTAGGTTTTCAATGAGTTTCATGATTCGATAATTGATTAATGATTGTTTAGGGATAATAATAGAATCTTCATCTTTACTTGTACTCTATGCATAATTGCTTTACCGCACATTTAGTGATTTGAACTTAGGTTGATATAGATTCCAAAATCTTTTATATCAACTGAAACTAGTATTTGATGAGCCTAACGTCTTAACAATCGAAAGTTTAGTTAAGGAGTTCGGTGGAAAATATCATAACTTGAACTTATTTTGCATATTTTCGCCTTGTAATAACCATCGAAAGTTGAGTCTATTAGGGTGAATGAATATAGTAGTCGGAGCCACGAAAGTGGAATGTCTATACCATCGTGTTATGAGTCCTGGATGGTGCGGTATATCCTAAGGTCCCTAGATTAAATCAATCATTATTGTTGCATGATTCTCTGCGATTTCCTAAGTCCAAACGCTTTTCTTCCATTGATTTCAGTTTTATTTCATATTTGCATCCGTATTAATTCACAATCACTCAAACGACAACATATTTTGTTCTAGCTTGATTTTATTCATTACAATTCGTAGCGTGGTTAACAAGTCCTCGTGGAATTCGATCCCTTATCTATACTAATTGTGATTGCTGTGCACTTGCATGAAGTTGTATTAAGTGGTAAAACTTATACCCACATCATTTTCCTATTTTATATACTATTTAAATTAGCTTTTCTATCAAAAGATGTAGTTTTCTCGTATATTTGATTTTGAAGAGTCATATAGGTCAAATCACCAAAAGGGCGTAAAAAGGAGAAAAATGAATATTCTTCATCCTACAACAACTTACCTAGGTCAAAAGGATCCTATCTAACTCACCAAGTTGAAGATTTCATAATTTCCTAAGTTGGACAGAAGTTAACCCGCCGAGGCCTAGCTACGGCCGGACGACCAAACCGACTTGGACGGCAATGTAATTTCACATGGAGATAGCCCTTTGAGTCAGATTTCCAATTGAGTTGGAATTATATCAAATGGAGTTGTAGTTTGGATGTTATTCTGCCTAGAAGAAGAATAAAGTCCAAGATGGGCCTAAGCACCAAACCAACTCATAGGCCGGCTCATTTACTTGAAGCCACGTACAAGGAGATGATTTTGAGGCAGACCCCGGACAGATTCACGTGACTGGTGCCACCGTCTGGTGCCGTGGCCACTTCTGCGCACTTATCGACAAAAAGACGTTTTTGCCCAAGACAAAACCCTAGGAGTTCCACCGACTAAAGACCTCTTCCTATACCTATATATACTTGCTTTTAGCCTCTTGAGAGAAAGAGAGCAGGCCTAGGCACCACAAATCAATAATAAACATGTATGTTCGTTATTCTCTTTAGATCTTCATCTTTATCCTTTGTAAAAGAGCGATGAAGGCCATGGTGTTCTTCTCAAGCTTTATGATTCGAGATCCACCTATGCTGAGCCCTTATTTGGAACGAATCTACTGTTTTATCAACTTCTCTAGTTGCTCCATGTTTCATAACATGTAGAGTGGTTGTATGTTTGATAATAAGTTATTTAAAAGTTCTTTTGCTTGCATCTTCTACATATTTATTGAGTTTGTTTATAACATGATTCTCTATCTTTATTTGTGCTCAAGGCGTGATCTAGACTAGCTACCTAGTGATCGATATTAGATTGGTACCGATTCCAAAAGATTTTGTACCGTTCGGATCTAATATTTGATAGGCTAGGCGTCTTAACAATCGAAAGTTTAGTTAAGGAGTCTAGTGAGCAATCAAATCTAATTCTTACAGCGTGATTCCACCTTGCAATAACCATCGAAAGTTGAGTCTATTGGGGTAGGAGTTATAGGTTTCGGAGACTCGAAAGGGGAATGATTCTACCAAAGTGATTTGAGCTCTAGAACACTAGTTGCATCTCTTTAAAAACCGTGTAGTTCAAGTTGCATTAGTTCCTTTTAATTTCTTCTATCTTGCGTGTTTTGATTTATCTATCCCTTTATTTTATTGCATATCTATTTTATCATAAACCCCAAAACCCCAAAATATATTTTCTCTTAGCTTATTTTGCATCATAAAGATTTATAGCGTAACAAGATAGTCTCATGTGGATCGACCCCTAAGTACTACAATTGTCATCTGTGCACTTGCAGATTAGGGTTTATAAATTTAAAACTCTTTTGCATCTCCCAATTTCGGGGACTAGTTCGCTTACCTATAGATTTTTGATAAAGAATAAGTCTAAGTTTTTATTTTTCCTTTTTATTTTTTTTCCTTTTTGCTAATTCAGTTTTTTTTGCTTTTTATTTAAGTGTGTTTCAGGGATTTATCAATGGAACATCACACCAAAAACCCTAAAAGAATGACGTTAAGAAGGAGATCTAATGGGGATTACATCCCTATGCCTCATGAATTCCATCAACCGCCGTTTCCTTACAACAATTGGTACAATCCACAATTGTATCAACAACAACCGCCTTGGGAGATGATGTTGCCGGATCAGGGCTATGCAAAAGAGTTTTAAATTTATAAACCCTAATCTGCAAGTGCACATATGACAATTGTAGTACTTAGGGGTCGATCCACAGGAAACTATGTTGTTACACTATAAATCTTTATGATGCAAAATAAGCTAAGAGAAAATATATTTTGGGGTTTTGGGGTTTATGATAAAATAGATATGCAATAAAATAAAGGGATAGATAAATCAAAACACGCAAGATAGAAGAAATTAAAAGGAACTAATGCAACATGAACTACATGGTTTTTAAAGAGATGAAACTAGTGTTCTAGAGCTCAAATCACTATGGTAGAATCATTCCCCTTTCGAGGCTCCGAAACCTATGATTCCTACCCCAATAGACTCAAGTTTTGCATGGTTATTGCAAGGTGGAATCACGCTGTAAGAATTAGATTCGATTGCTCACTAGACTCCTTAACTAAAATTTCGTTTGTTAAGACACCTAGCCTATCAAATATTAGATCCGAACGGTGCAAAAGCTTTTGGAATCGGCACCAATCTAATATCGGTCACTAGGTAGCTAGTCTAGATCACACCTTCAGTAAAACATGAATAACTTCCAAACCACAACTCCATTTGATATAATTCCAACTCCATTGGAAAGCTGACTCAAAAGGCTATCTCCATGTGAAATAGCATCACCGTCCAAGTCGGTTTGGTCGTCCGGCCGTAGCTAGGCCTCTGCTGGTTAACTTCTGTCCAACTTGGGAAATTGTGAAATCTTCAACTTGGGGGACTTAGATAGGATCCTTTGACCTTGGTAAGTTGTTGTAGGATGAAGAATATTCATTTTGCTCCATTTTACGCCCTTTTTGGTGATTTGACCTATATGACTCTTAAAAACTAAATATACAAGAAAACTACCTCTTTTGATAGAAAAGCTTATTTAAATAGTATATAAAATAGGGAAAACGGATAGTAAAAGTGGTAAAATACCGGGTATATCAGGAGACTCAAGGACGTGACCATCATCATCATGTGCCGTCGAATCACCCTCCACAGCCCCACGGCCGCCCCAATTCACCTCACCAAGAAGAACAACTTAAATCTTTGATGCACCGGTTCATGAAGGACACTACAAACGCTCTTCGTGAGATTGAGTCAACCATCAAATCCATGAATTCATCTCTTGGGGAGAGATTCGAGATCGTCGCTAACCAATTTGAAATTATTGAGACTCGGTTTAGTCGGCTTGAAGAAGTTCAAAACATTCATGTAAGGGACCTTCAAGAAGACAAAACCAACATCATTAACATCAAGTATAAGACCGATGACTTATATGATGACTTGGAGTGGAAGATCAAGACCACTAAGGAGAACGTTGATGACCTTAATTCTAGCCTAAACTTGGTCGCATTCAAGGCCTATCAAGCTGCTCAATGCACGACCAAAGTTGGAGTCGTTCAAGACAAGATCGACTCAACCATGGAAGAGCTAGAATCCGACAATCAACTTACAGTGTGAAGACCATCAACGCCGTTTGTTATGAACTTGAACACCATCATAAGAAGTTCATAGACAACAAAATCCTTAGAAGACGAGTCTAACAATATCTCAAACCGTGTGGAGAAGATTGATGAACGCTTGAATCTTATCGAAGAGACGTTTCAAGCTAGTGACCAATCTAGTACGAATGAAGAAGAGCCAACACCTTTGGTCCATTGCTGCACCATAACACCCCTTGAAGAAGACTTTTCCATTTCTGATCAAGATGAGAAAGACATTCCATGACCGTTCCTAATGGCCAAACCGAAGAATCAAAGATTTACGGCAAGAATGTCAACAAGACTGTGCGGAGAGATTCACATAGCTAATCAATCCATTAAGAGACAACATTGGATAAGTTATGAGATGCTGGAGGTATTCAATTCTCTAGTTAGAGAACTCCCTCCCACCCTCACCTTTGAAGATGCTTGGAGAATAAAGCCATCATTACGACAATTCTTTAAACAAAGCACGGAGGAAGACTTTATTATTGAGGAGCTATTCAACCAAGCTAGGAATCCTTATAGGTACCTAAGGATACTTCCTAAGACTCTTGATCCAGGTTCTTTCAGCATTCCTTGTTCAATTCGAGATTATACCTTTGAGACCGCTCTTATCGATTCGGGAGCCGGAGTCAACGTTTTGTCAGAATCTCTTGTGAGAAAGATGAGGATAACCAACATTCATCCTTTAAAATTGAGAATTTCACTTGCTAATGGTGCATCAACACTCTCATTGGGTGAAATATTCAATTGCCCCGTGAGAATTGGTGATTGCATTGTTCCGACGGACTTTGAAGTGGCTAATATGCAAGATTGCTCAACACATTTCATCCTTGGAAGACAATTCTTGGCTACTGCTGGAGCTATCATGGATTATACCTTACAAAGATTGTTTTTTCCTAAGATAGATAGAAACACCTTCTACTACGCAGCACCAACCGGATTTCAATCTAAAGTTACAAGATACATTCCTTCGGAGAAAAGAGAAGTTGAAATCAAGCACCCTTTCCATTTACATGATGAAGACCACGACTGTTATGACCCTGTTGAGGCCTAGGACGGGACGGAACAATACCAATTTTCCCAAGCTCCGGCCTTGGGAATATTTAGCTCGGAATGGGTAAAAGAAGGTCTTAGCAGGGTTTGGCCAAGGGAAATTTGATTTGGGATGAGCAAGACATTGCGGGACGGATCGGCATGTACTGTGGGTCGAGGCCGCTCGATGCTAGCACGTCCCGCATCCGATAGCAAACGTGTGGTTGTTATCGGGCCACGTCGCGGGTAGGTAAGAAGCTTGGTTCTCCTCGCGCCACGTCGGGGGTAGGTGGCTCGAGCGGTCTCGAGCGCGCCACGTCACCCGACCCGCGTGGCTGCCTCCGAGCGTCCGAATGTGGCTTATCCGGCACAATGCATCGTACCTACCTCTGCCTATAAATACTTGACTCTTCCCTTAGGATTTAGGCTGGATCCGAAAATCCTTTCACCCCAAACTTTGTTCCTTTACTCTTTTCCTCCTTAAAAACCGACCCTAGCGATTGTGTCCGAGTAAGCCTAAGGTGTGGTAGAGTGTTCCAAGTTATTCTTCGGTTCGATCAAGTCCAAGAGGAGGAACTGATCCGTGAAGCTTTTCTAGGGAAGAACCTCGGTTTAAACTGTGAGTCTCGGTGCAACGCGTGTTAATTTATTATTCTTCTAGATTAGGATGAATAAATCGTTCTTTAATATGCTCACTGAGGTTCTTAGCGTAATTACCTTTTATTGCTAAGTATGGATATAAATGAATTTTGCCTTAACATATTACTTATGTTTGGGAATGCTTGATTGATGATGAAATTATGGTATATTCTTGGTAACGTTAGTAGTCTCTAACTAAGACTAGTGTATCTTAGTAAAGGGGGAGACTATGTGATTGTGGCATGGTTATTAGCATGTTCCAGGTTAGAGTCCTGCATGATAATAACTAGTTGAATTTGGATTGCATCATGTGTGGTATCATGATGTAGCGGTCCTTCGTTCCCGAAGAAAGACGTGAGGTGTTTATCACGCCATGGCAGGATGGGGTCGCGCCCTTGAGCCATGATACATGACGATGTATTTGAGTCGAGAAGGGACTTCGACTCGGGGAATTGTTTGACTGTGTGTCTTACATCCCGTGGGAATTGTTTGAGCTTTGCGTCATACATCCCGTTCCGGGAACAATGGGGGATCGCAAGGCCTAAATAGAATTAATAATGCATGCATGGTTCTACGACCTCTGTTTATCGATTGCTTTTGGATGTGCATAATTGTGTTTGATTGTTTTGTTTGGGGTTTTGGGTGGGAAACGCTATATCCGTTAGAGGAACTCCGACTCACTAAGTAATCTTAGATTACTTAAGACTCAACTTGTTTTGCAGGTGAACCTAGTGGGTAGACCTTGGGGAATCATACAAGACTTAGGATAACCAGCAGTAGTTTTCTTTTGCCTTTTGTAAAATATTAACAGTTTCTGTATTGTAACCCGTTTTGAGACATGAGCTCGTGCCGGCATAAAGTTTTAATAATGTATGTTTGAACCTAAGTATTATATAAAGTATTTTGCGTGTATATAAGTTTCAAATGATATTGGTCCTGTCCGGACCGGACAACCGCACTGACTTGGTTCGGGTTGCAAAGCCTTAGGAACAGGTCAGTCAGGTAAACCGTCCCGAGAATAGCTGGTTTAGGTTTTTTGATCCGTTCCTGAGACTTAGGACCGACCGTTCTTGGAGCGGTATGTGGCATTCCCGGTCAACGGTCGTTGACCGACGATCGGGGGTGTTACAACGACCATGGAAGCATTTGTTCACACTCTAAGGGCAACCTCAAGCCTTTAGAAGATAATTCCAAAGTCTAAAAATCCCAAGGAGTCGAGCTAATTGACTTTAAACAAGCGCTTTATGGGAGTCATATATCGAGTCTTTCTTTTCTTTTCTTTTCATTTTTATTTTTCGTTTTCACTTTATAAACTTTGTTATTCATTAATCTTTCAATTTATGAATTTTCAGATTTTATAAAGTTTATTTTCGGAGAAGAAATCGAAGTTCTATAAAAAAAGAAAATGTGTGTCGCGGTGGCCCAGACACCGGATGGTCACACCAGTCACGCGGTTCCGACTGGTGCCCGAGTGATTTTGGTCCGGAACAGTCTCGCGGATCGTGCATCCCACGGTCCCAGACCCCGGAAACGGGAATCCGACCGGGGCCAGGACCGGTCTTTCCGCGCTCATCCCGATCCAAGACCGTCTGCGTCCCGGTCCTCATCCTGCAACACGCAGCCTCGTCCTGCGTCCTGTGCTCTTTCGTCCCGCGGATCAACCCGCCCCAGAGCCAGCTCGTCCTGCGCCTCGCCAGTCCTCGTCCTGCGGATCCATCACCACGGATGCTTCCACTGACCCACGTGCGTGACCGGTGTCACGCATCCAATCCTTCCCGCACCACCATCCAGCGCCACCCACCCGCGTCTCTCACGGACCCGCGTCTCCTCCATCCCGCACCACCACCCGACGGACTAGCCTGACCTGACCATGTCCCGAGCCACGGACCACGGTTCGAACCACGAGGTAAGTTTTCCTTCATTTTTTATTTTTAAATTATTTAAAAATGGTTTTAATCTATATGAACAATTTTTAAAACCAAAAATATTTTTAAAACGTGATTTTTCTTAAATAAAATTTATTTTATTTTTGAATTTTCACATTACATTTTTAAAATTTGGTTTAATTAAGTTCGATTTTTAAATGATTTTTACATCTTACACTTATCTTTTCACTACCTGTTTTCTACTTTAGAATGAGCTTGGATATTTTTGTTTGTTGCTTCGGTATTCTGGAACCTAGGTCCAAGTTTGTTTAACAAGTAATTTCAAGTGTTTTTGAAAGGATATTTGGCTCTTACACAGGTTTGACTTTAGAAATCCAATTTCTTAAAGAATGATCCACCTTATCCATAGAAGATGTGCACAAAGAAAAGAGGAAAACAAGAAGCCTTTTCAACCAACTTATGAATCCTCTACTTCAACGTTTAAAGTAAGAGTTTTGCTACTTCTTCCAGCAGTTGTTCAACTACCAATATCCAAGAATTTCCAAAATAATTCGGGGAAGAGTTCCACGATGCAAACTACGGTTTGTGGTGATCTATTATGATCATTGTTGGAAGGTACTAACTCGGTTATGGCGGAATGCATTGGTGAAGAAAATTGAGAAGCACTATTTCTTGGCCTAGAGAAATTTTTGGGGAGTTTCAAGACCCTTCTTTAAACACCATCTACCGATTCAACTTTGGGAGAAATTAAGTTTCTCTATCCGGTAATTTCGTTCGATTCTCCACTTTTTCAATTATTTATTTTTATTTTCTAACACTTCACCCTTAATTTGCTTTAATTTACACTGTATTTACACCGGGACGGTGCAAGTTAAGTCTGGGGGGATTCTTGCTACTAACACGTTTGTTCGTTTTGGATATTTATGTTTTCAAAATCGTTTTCAAAAAATTGTTTTCAAAATAATTTTCAAAAACCGTTTGATTGAGTCAAAATCAGTTGGGAATGATGACACATTTCTTTGATAACAACGTTTTAATTTCAGAACCAAGTAACCATTATTGCAGGGTTTGTTCCGGAAAATTGATTCAGACACCTAGTGACCGAATGGAGTCCAAGGAGATTGCTACTTGCACTTTTTTAATGAATATGATTTCGATTCTCACTTTGGTTTAGTAACATGATTTTTAACTATCTCTTGTTAAGGGTATTAGATCAAGGAACGAATCACATTCATGACCTCTTATCCTCTTTTTACCCCTCTCTGTTGTCATGAATGGCCAGCTCACTTTTAGTTGGTACCCTTACCTAAGCCCTTAAACCTTTCTGTCAGACCTCGTGCACTTCTTTTGCTACGTCCTCTATGCAGATATGTGTTAAAATGACGGAGAGAGTAGGGTCGACGCAATTTTCCAATCGCTTAAAGATGCGACGATCAACATAGAAGAAAGGAGTACAAACAACAAAATTTCAGAAAACTAAAGAAGCTTGGCCGATCCTTGGATGCTTAATCATGGTAACAATTTCGTGCCTTACTTGACTTATATCTTTAGAATACCCAAGGAATGCAACGGTACAAAGGAGAGAAGAGTTTTACAAGTGATTCCCGGAGAAAAGTCTAAGTCTGGGGGAGAAAAGTGAACAACAAAGTGGTTGAGAAATTGTGGACTTCAATAGATCTATTCTCTCTTGCGATTTTGCATAATGTCTCACACCCGGAGTTTTTTGGTAACCCTAAACACTTTTAACCTCAACATTAAATCAGCCTTCCCTAAACACCTAGCTGACTTCCTTGTAAATATCCTTGATCAGAGATTTTTGAGAATCTAAAAGGGTAAAAGAATCGATTGACTTGAAGTTGAGATTTTCCAGGGACAACAGTTTAGGACATACTTTCGTAATCACGATGGGAGACAATGAAAAGCGTCCATGAACTCACTTTGTCTTTATGTGGATTACATGTTTAGAGAAAGAAACAAGATCAAAGAATATGTGAGTTTTGCATGATTCTCTGCGATTAAATCAATCATTATTGTTGCATGATTCTCTGCGATTTCCTAAGTCCAAACGCTTTTCTTCCATTGATTTCAATTTTATTTCATATTTGCATCCGTATTAATTCACAATCACTCAAACGACAACATATTTTGTTCTAGCTTGATTTTATTCATTACAATTCGTAGCGTGGTTAACAAGTCCTCGTGGAATTCGATCCCTTATCTATACTAATTGTGATTGCTGTGCACTTGCATGAAGTTGTATTAAGTGGTAAAAATTATACCCACATCATTTTCCTATTTTATATACTATTTAAATTAGCTTTTCTATCAAAAGATGTAGTTTTCTCGTATATTTGGTTTTGAAGAGTCATATAGGTCAAATCACCAAAAGGGCGTAAAAAGGAGAAAAATGAATATTCTTCATCCTACAACAACTTACCAAGGTCAAAAGGATCCTATCTAACTCACCCAAGTTGAAGATTTCACAATTTCCCAAGTTGGACAGAAGTTAACCCGCCGAGGCCTTGCTACGGCCGGATGACCAAACCGACTTGGACGGCAATGAAATTTAACATGGAGATAGCCCTTTGAGTCAGATTTCCAATGGAGTTAGAATTATATCAAACGGAGTTGTCGTTTGGAAGTTATTCAAGTTCTACTGAAGACATGTCATTCTGCCTAGAAGAAGAATCAAGTCCAAGATGGGCCTAAGCACCGAACCAACCCATGGGCCGGCTCATTTACTTGAAGCCACGTACAAGGAGATGATTTTGAGCCAGACCCCGGACAGATTCACGTGACTGGTGCCACCGTTCGGTGCCGTGGCCACTTCTGCGCACTTATCGACAAAAAGACGTTTTTGCCCAAGACAAAACCCTAGGAGTTCCACCGACTAAAGACCTCTTCCTACACCTATATATACTTGCTTTTAGCCTCTTGAGAGAAAGAGAGCAGCCCTAGGCACCACAAATCAATAATAAACATGTATTTTTGTTATTCTCTTTAGATCTTCATCTTTATCCTTTGTAAAAAGAGCGATGAAGGCCATGGTGTTCTTCTCAAGCTTTGTGCCTCGAGATCCACCTATGCCGAGCCCTTATTTGGAATGAATCTACTGTTTTATCAACTTCTCTAGTTGCTCCATGTTTCATAACATGTAGAGTGGTTGTATGTTTGATAATAAGTTATTTAAAAGTTCTTTTGCTTGCATCTTCTACATATTTATTGAGTTTGTTTCTAGCATGATTCTCTATCTTTATTTTTGCTCAAGGCGTGATCTAGGCTAGCTACCTAGTGACCGATATTAGATTGGTACCGATTCCAAAAGCTTTTGTACCGTTCGGATCTAGTAATTGATAGGCTAGGCATCTTAACAATCGAAAAGTTAGTTAAGGAGTCTAGTGAGCAATCAAATCTAATTCTTACAGCGTGATTCTACCTTGCAGTAACCATCAAAAGTTGAGTCTATTGGGGTAGGAGTTATAGGTTTCGGAGCCTCGAAAGGGGAATGATTCTACCATAGTGATTTGAGCTCTAGAACACTCGTTGCATCTCTTTCAAAACCGTGTAGTTCATGTTGCATTAGTTACTTTTAATTTCTTCTATCTTGCGTGTTTTGATTTATCTATCCCTTTATTTTATTGCATATCTATTTTATCATAAACCCCAAAATATGTTTTCTCTTAGGTTATTTTGCATCATATAGATTTATAGCGTAACAACATACTCTCCTGTGGATCGACCCCTAAGTACTACAATTGTCATTTGTGCACTTGCAGATTAGGATTTATAAATTTAAAACTCTTTTGCATCTCCTAATTCCGGGTGCATCAATAGCATATGGTGTTCTAAGTTTCGTTGTTTCTAGCACGGTAACTCATAAGATTTATGGAACTAGGGGACGCCTTAGAACCTTGAATTTTATGGGTGTTGTATGGCTGTTTGAGTATCAGTATGGGTACTCTTGGATCAGTTTAAAAGAGGTTGCAAGATGGTTATGGGTACTCTTCTGCGATTTTATCTCTGTGTGTATGCTGTCAGTTCTTGGTATATATGGGAGTCTAGAGTTGACTGGTCATTAGAGAACACGAAGCTACAAGGTTGCTATTTTCAGAGGGAATGCAACGAAGATTGTTCTTAGCTTGTTGTATAGAAATGCTCGGTTGAAACATATGGGTAACACTCATTCATTGCTAATTTTCAGAGGGAATGCAATGAATGTGGGGCTCTAGTGAGCTTGAGTGTATGCTGGAAAGTGTTTGAGTTCTTGGTTCAAGAAGTGTAAGCTCTTGACATGGTGGTAGTAGCAAAGTTTCATGATTTGGGCAGATTTGTGTTTGGTTTAACACAAGGATTTTCACCTAGAATGAATCATGAGAACAAAGAGTTCTTGTCTCGGGTTGGAGAAACGTTTTGTCGGAGAATATCTTGTATTAAATCATATCTTCAAGAATCAAAGAAGGTTATGATTAAAGAAGTATAAAGACATTGGAGACATCACGTTTTATGAGGGAGGTCTCTCAATTCTATTATACATTGAGCTATACTATGATTAGGGTCGAAAGTCTTCCTAACTAAGAGAGTTAGTCGGCGTGTTCTGTTTATTACAACAGCGGTTCAAGGTTCTGGTTTTGCTGCAGGAAAGTACAAGATATTGTGATCTTTTGGGATTAAGGCAATGGGTAGATTCTCCATAAAAAGACAAAACAAGGATGTTGCAAAAGAGAAATGTTCTTGGTGGTTCTTTGGGTACAAGCGGATCAGTGGAGTGGCTGCAAGAAGAAAGAAGAATGTGTCTCACGTTTTGACACTTTTTCTTGAGGAAGAAGCCATGGTGACGTCATTAACACCAATATGACGCGCTTATCACCGCAAGTATCTATATTTCTTCTTGGTTTTGAAACTCTATTGTAGATGAGAAGGTAAGCAGTGTTGTTTAAATAAATAAAAAATTGGTTTTGGAAACCATAACTGATACTAACACATAGTCTACAAATCTAATAATAAGTAATGAGACCATAACTGACATTACCTTGTATTTTTCATAATCTAACATTCAGTTCATTGGCATCCTACTTTGTTTCTTCCGCAATTGCTATACCTTAACATCGTAGCCAATCTCTCACAGTGTAGTCTGGAGGGGTTAGAGCAACCAACATGATTTTGAACATACTATTATTGGGGGTTAATTAAACCAACAATTCTAAGGAAGAACATAAAGATTCGATAGGCTTTTTTTTCTTCGAATAAAAAACCATTGTTATAAATTGCATCTCCTTAACTATATTTTGTCATCAGGCAAATATGTATATTATAAGCTATTGATGTGATTCTCAAATACATTGAACTTCTTGCAAATTTATTTTCATGAAGTGATCCATGGTGGAAAATTAGATTATAGACGCAAATGAACGAACCTGATAAAAACATATGAAAGACTACATGTGGTATCTTTTGGCTATAGCAAAACCCTTTCTCACATGAGTTACAATGCATCCTGCGCAGTGTAACTAAAAATGATGGGAAAAAATGAACACAAAACTCATTCGAAGAGTATCTTATCCGTTGAAGAATTACCAAACAACAAAAAAATCCAAAGAACCAGCTTACCCATCAGAAATTTGTAATGGAAATCGAATGAGAGATATACCCGATCTCTTCGAATGAGATTGTGAGTGAGATATGAAAATCTTTGAAATTAGTAAGACTTGAAATTGTATAGCCTTTTTGTAATACCCCCGTCCCGGGTCACCCGACCCAAAGTGTTGATGTTAGTGGGCAAACAATAAATGCACAGAAAATACGGATAAATCTTAAATGCCTTTATTACAAACATCTGAAATGTCTTTATTTAAAACATCGGAATACGAATAATCTTGCAAAAACTAAATCGAGATTCAAACTTTAACAAAATTCAAATCATAGAATACCAAAGTCTGGCATTTCCCAAATGATAATCACTCCTGTGCGGCATGCTCCAAGCTCATAATCCACCTCATCACCTGAAGAAGGAAAAGAAGGTTACTCAGTGGGAGTGGGTCATCGCTACCCACATGACACACATCACCCACAAACAAACCGGTATACACGTATACCAAGTCTAGAATTAGATATCCAATGTGTTAGAATTTGAATGTTTACATTGTGTTTGTAGAGAATTTGGAGAGAAAACTAAAAGAGAGAATAATGAGTCTTTAACTCAAATTTTTATTAAGCTCATAAGATGTTATGTTTACAATGAGTAGAACAACATATATATAGGCCACCAAGGTCAATATGACCGTTGGGGATCAGAACAAATGAAAGGAGGGATTGAATCCCAAAGTACAAAAGTGACTTGTCCACTTTAAAATTCTGGCAGCGGCTCTCGTGTCGATCGACACTAACGTGTGTCGATCGACACTAAACTCCAACGGTTGGATTCTCAACGGTTGGATCGCAACGGTCTAATCCTCGAACGGTCGGATGATCCAACGGTCGAATTCAAACTCTGGGACTCGTGTCGATCGACACAACTCCTTCGTGTCGATCGACGCCTTCGTTCCGCGTCTCTCGTTTCGCGTCTTTCCTCGACGCTCGGACTGATCATGACATGCCCGATACGTGACTCTCCTCGATACCGCGGGACGGTAGTGTCGATCGACGCCACTCCTTAGTGTCGATCGACACTCTTCCCTCATTCTTTAGTTTGGACAGAGACTTGAGTGTCGATCGACACAAATCTCTGTCGATCCACACTAAAGTCCATTTTCCTCCCTTAGCACATTTTCGCCATTTTCTCGTGCGGCCTTCTTCGTTCCTCATCCGGCCTCACTCCATCTTAACTTGAATGGCCTAGAACCCCACTTACCAAGCCTTGAACATGTTTGGCCTTCCATTTCCCAAAGTGACCTAAATATGTCTATCTTTGGTCATTCTTGATTCTTCTCTTGAACACCTTTGTGTTCTCCTTGTTTAACACTCCCCCGCAAGTTAATACGTAGTAGAACGAAGTATTAACTTGGAGATACAAGGAGAGACCTCATTAAAACCTTAGTGGGAAAACCCTTTGGGACAAAACCACACTAAGGAAAAAGAGTATCAATCCAAGATCTTAAGGGTTTTAAACCAAGGTCTTGATCATTGTTGAGCTTCACCTCGGCTCCTCTTCATTTCGCCTCGGTCTTGCTCTTATTCTTTGAGCTTCGGCCTCAACTTATCCGTGATAGCTTCGGCCTTGCTTCTTGATTCTTTCTTCCATTCTAATACTCCCCCGCACGCTTAGCCGTTGTGAAAATTGATGAACAAAGGCTAAGAGTGGAGTTTGTACTCGTCTTTGACCTCTTGATAACTTCGGCCTTCTTTTCTCATTTGGCATTTTGGACCTTCATGATCCTTTTGGTGGAGCTTTTGGTTCCATGAGCACTTTGCCTTCTACCCGTGAGTTCTCCCCATTCACGCAACTTTATCGATCCGGTTGTGCTTTGATAATCACTCTTTGAAATTCGGAATTCTTCTCCACGGCTTGTCTTGAGGATTTGGAACGGCTCGTCGATTAGACAGCTACAAGTTTGGATTTTCCCTCTCGGGCTCATCGATTATGTAGCCAACAGTTCGGATTTTCCTTTCCATCTCCTCCATGCTCGTGGTCTCCAAGTTTGTTCAAGTCATGACCATAGAGAATAAGGGGTCCGGTCATAACTAACACAAACTCGGTTTCTTCTTTAGCTCAATTCCACTCTTGAAATTCCAAGTCTCTTCTCAACCTTCCTTAACGCCAAGCCCAATACCTCCGAGGCCTCACAATCTCTTTTAGCTCCCCGGAAGCCTCAAAACGTTGGCTTGTTCAACTATACTTCATCATTCACGGCTCTTTTGGCGGCATTTTTGAATGACTTCAAGTTGACCTTCAAAGGCTAGTTGCTTCTTCTTGGATTTCTTGAGTTTTAATTTCACCTTGCATGAACACCATAAAAAAATTGGATTAGTCACATTCAAATATTTAAGTTTAAAATCAATTCAATTTCATCATGATTTTAAACTTTTTATCTTCCATTTGTTTATAGGTTCCAATTTGTAAGCACAACATTTTCAATGGATTAATCATTTTTAACCAACCGATTTTAATCCTTACCGGAATTCAATTTCAAGTTCAAATAGAATCAAATGGAGGGAAAGATTTAGAACTCCCTCTTTCTTCGAATTCGGATTGGAAGTATGAACACTTTTGAAGCTTGATAGCTCCTTGAAGAATTTGGACCGGATGCATTTGCATACCACGGTCTTGCCATAAGAATTAGGATTCGGATTCATCGTGATTTTAAATGCTTCATGCATCCCACAGATCTCTTCCTTCAACAAGGTAAACACAAGGGCCTTTTGGATTCATCGTGATTTTAAATGCTTCATGCATCCCACGGATCACTTCCCACTTGTGCTACACAACATCTTCAACAATAGTAACCAAAGATTTAGAGATTAAGTAACCGAGAGTTTGAAAGAAGAAGCAACCGAGAGAATCGAGAGATTTAGTAACCGGGAGAATGAGAGAATTTAGAAACCGAGAGTTTGAAAGATATAGTAACCAAAGATTGAATTTGTGATACCGGAATTTTCCTTCGGTTCACATCAAGAATTTCTCAAGTAAGCAATCTCAATCTCTTATTAGCTTACTTGGACAAAGATTCAACAAGAGCAACAAAGGCTCACTAAGAACACAAACCAAGATTTTCAAAAACATTTTTCTTTTGAAAATACACTAAATTTGGTTTTCAAAGAAACACAAAGTTTTTCAAACTTTTGAAACCAAAACCTTTGAACCTTTTGAAATCAAACCCTTTTCAAAACATTTTGTAAACTCCTTTCTTTAAAATCAACCAAATCCGGTTTTAAAGAAAACAAAACTTTAAGCTTTTGAAATCAAAATTTTCAAACATTTGGAAATACTTACAGCGGAAAAACAACCTAGAATTTGTGTTGGATTAAGCGCATAAGGAAGATGAACACATCCTTATAACGATTCAATCCAACAAACCAAAGAAATCAAAGTTTTATAACTTTTGAAAATCGAAAACCGAATAACTCCAAATCTTCTAACCCAAGAGCTTATGCTCTGATACCATGTTAGAATTTGAGTGTTTACATTGTGTTTGTAGAGAATTTGGAGAGAAAACTAAAAGAGAGAATAATGAGTCTTTAACTCAAATTTTTATTAAGCTCATAAGATGTTATGTTTACAATGAGTAGAACAACATATATATAGGCCACCAAGGTCAATATGACCGTTGGGGATCAGAACAAATGAAAGGAGGGATTGAATCCCAAAGTACAAAAGTGACTTGTCCACTTTAAAATTCTGGCAGCGGCTCTCGTGTCGATCGACACTAATGTGTGTCGATCGACACTAAACTCCAACGGTTGGATCGCAACGGTCGAATCCTCGAACGGTCGGATGATCCAACGGTCGAATTCAAACTCTGGGACTCGTGTCGATCGACACAACTCCTTCATGTCGATCGACGCCTTTGTTCCGCGTCTCTCGTTCCGCGTCTTTCCTCGACGCTCGGACTGATCATGACATGCCCGATACGTGACTCTCCTCGATACCGCGGGACGGTAGTGTCGATCGACGCCACTCCTTAGTGTCAATCGACACTCTTCCCTCAATCTTTAGTTTGGACAGAGACATGAGTGTCGATCGACACAAATCCCTGTCGATCGACACTAAAGTCCATTTTCCTCCCTTAGCACATTTTCGCCATTTTCTCGTGCGGCCTTCTTCGTTCCTCATCCGGCCTCACTCCATCTTAACTTGAATGGCCTAGAACCCCACTTACCAAGCCTTGAACATGTTTGGCCTTCCATTTCCCAAAGTGACCCAAATATGTCTATCTTTGGTCATTCTTGATTCTTCTCTTGAACACCTTTGTGTTCTCCTTGTTTAACACAATGGACCGACTGTAACACCCCACGACCCAATCTAGGTCAAAGTCAACGCGATCGGTCGCCCAACAATCAAACAAAAACATGAGCGACCAACCTTAGACCCGAATACAGGTCGGAGACGCCACGTTCGCATACTCGGTCGTCCGTTTCGAGGTTCTAAAAACTTATTTTAGAATCTTAGAACAAACGCCCGAGCACACGGCTCCTATCGAACAAGACTTCAAGGCTTTTCAACCCGAGTCTTGTACGATAGTTGGATCGTCCGGACAAGACTAAGTATCATACGAAACCCGAATTATTTAAAACTGGTCCTTTATTTATATATACTTAGATTTGTAAACTGTTACAAAATATATTTGCTCGCGAGTCTGATATCCCCAAAACATTTAAGTACATAATAAACGCTTATTATTTACAAAAGCAATGAAATCTACCACTGATTTTCCTAATGTTCCGTCATGTGCTCCCAATGATGTACCCGCTAAAGTTACCTGCAAAAACAAATTGAGTCTTGAGCACTAGTTGCCCAGTGAGTCTAGGCTCCCCTAACAGTCAATAATATATTCCCAACCCAAAAACCCAAAAAAAACAATCAACAAGCAACACACAAATGCATGCATAATTAAACATGAGTAATATATGCTATGCATTATCATTATCTTTCTCACAAGACCTTACGCGTTGTCATTCCCCCACGTGTAACCAAGGCATCTTACGGTCCAAAACCACACAGGCTAAGGACCTAAGATCCTTAACAATTCCCTGTGGCCGTACCTTTACGCTACCACACGAGGAATTCTGCATCGTCATGCAATACATGGCCCTAGGCTGCAATCCCGTCTCTCCGTGTCATCGTGACCTTAGACCCTCCTCGGCTAAGTCACGGATTCGGGGAAAGACCAACCGCGCACATAACAAGTTATATTTATGAATCGTGTATGCAAATAACTTGAATACCCTTCACACATATTATATCTTTTTCCGAATCCGCTAATTCACACTCTTGGCGATTCTCAACAATTTCATATAAATCCGCTAATTCATACTTTTAGCGATTCCGAACAATTTCTTAAAGGTTCATTTTCAACACTTAGCAATTTTAACGTTCGGTTTATATGAACCTCTATTACGGATAAATAAACAATCAACGTGTGTTCCACTCATCTAACACACGAACAAACATAACCAAGACTCACCTTTGCCTTAGGAAAAATATACGATTTTGCTTAGACTTCCTACTCGCGGTCTCGCCTTAGTCTCGGCCTAGATCGGATCCGGCTTACCTAGCTCGGAACACTCTTCTCTAAAGCTTAGAGATTGCTAAGGAAAGCTTGGGGAAAAAGAAGGGTTTTTGGTAAGGAAACTCTCGGAGAAGGGGCGGTTTTAAGGTGTTTGGGACGAGTTTCAGATGGGTTTGTTATGGAGAGGGAAAAGATTTGGGATCAAAGATTCTCTAGAAATTTTGACAAGGGTTTGCTAGGAGAAAATGGTTCTCATTTTTCAAGGGGAAGGAGGCTTATTTATAGGCTAGGACCGGTGGCTTGTGTGGCTCCAAAGGTGGCCACATTTCACCGTTAAAATTGCGCCACACGGCCCGGCGTCGTGGAGCAACGAGAGCCACTTGTTTTACCAACCAAAAATGTGGTTAAAAACTCTAAGCGATGTGGCGCATTCTCGTCCAAGTATTCAAAGGGGCGACGTGGCTCACTCTTAGCCACTCGATTTTCCTCAGATATTTTATCGTCCCGCGGTACGTATCCGTCGTCCCGCAGAACGCGTCCTATCAACCCGCGGCGTATACCACTATCCGCCGAAAATTCCCTCGACCCAGAATTATTTTTTTCCTCGGGTGTTCCCTATTTTTCCTCGAGCGAAACCTTCCTAAGGACGTATTAATTTTTTTCCAAGTTAAACTTTTTCGAAGCCGCTCCTTAGAAAAATTGTGGCCGCTCCGGTCGGCCATAGACCTTGAACGGGTCATTTCATTCTCCCCTCCTTATTAGAATTCGTCCCGAATTCTCCTCTATTTGAGGGTCCGACTTCATCAGTTCTAGGTCTGGTAAACATCTCTGGGTGAAGCTTCCTGAATCTTGCTTCATCTTCCCACGTACTAACATCTCGGTGGTTTTTTTTTTTTTTTTTTCTAATGACCTTTATCTGTGAAATTTCTCGGCCTTTCAAAGATTTGGTCTGTGTCTCACCGATTCTTAAAGGTTCGGGGGAAGGAGGTCTAGGTTCGGTTTGCAGATCCGGTATCCGTTCCGATTGTGGTTCATCCGAGCGACGGACAAACTTACTTAGTTGGTTTAGCAAATCTATCCTTCCCTTTATCTGCCTCGGCTTTCAACCATACCCAGTTACCAACCTCAAAGACAACTTCTCTTTTATGTTGATCGGCATACCTCTTTTGACGATCTTGGGCCTCCTTCATATTAGCCCTAATAAGGCTAATCTTATCCGTAGTTTCTTTCACAAACTCTGTTCCAAACTCTTTTCTTTCTCCTACTTCCGTCCTGACCGTTTCAACTATCTTGATTGTGGTACGGTGTCCAACTCTTCATGCGGAATCCAGCCGTCTAGACTTTCCATCCAATCTTTTACTACGCACTTTTAGATTTAACACATAGAGAGTTACTCTCTTGTTTACCGGTTCTGTTCGCGATGTTTTCTTTTCGGGCATCCTCCTTTGCTTGGCTTACGCTTTCCTTCTCATGATGAATACTGATAGAATTCAACCGTTCCCTAGTCGAGATACCCTTATCGAATCCTTGGTCCTCTGCATAGACATTGAAATTTGCTTAACCCACTTTTCTTGCACCTCATACAACTAGCTCTTCTAGAGTTTTTTACCCAGCGTATGCATAAGGTTCCACAAATCTATTTCCCACGTGATTTCCATCTCACGTGATTTCTGTCTCTCTGAATCACCACGTCTTGAGTCATTACTTATTCCAACATCTCTTGCATGGGCTTTCCAATCCTTTCCTAAATCTCCGCCATTGGTGTATACTCGTGCCACCATGGAATTGTCTTTCCTCCGCCGTCTGGATCGTCTCTCACCCTCCTTGAATCATTTGTAATGTGAGTTTCCATTCCTCAACATTAGATTCATCTCCTTTGGTTCTTTACGTCTTCTGGTTTTTCGTCTCTTGCTTTTTTCCTGATATTTCCTTTATCCATGCTTGCTTGACCTTGTAAGGTTTTCATAACTCTTACTGTACATTCCCTGACAGCTTCCATTACTGCCATGTGCCCTACTAGGCTTATCTCAACTATTTGCGTTTCGATGCATTGCTTTCCCCAAACACTGCGTACGATCAATACCAATCTGATTCTCACATCTTCTGACGCATTGCTTTCCCTAACAATGCATCAGATCCTTATCAATCTGATTTCGACATCCGATATCCATACTACCTGGGCTTACTGGGCAGAAGGCCAAACAGGATTTTATCTAACGGCTTGAAAACCTAAGGCTCAACTCCCCCACAATAACCAAATTCCCTCCTTACGTCTATATTAATTTAGCAGCTTAAGGCATCAGAACTACGTTTGTCTTCTCGGGTGATAAGTGGTATGTAAATCATAATTCACTACAATCTCCATCCGCCTTTTCCGTCGTAGGTTAAGATCAGATTGGGTGAATAAATTCTTTCCTCTTACGATCGTTCATCACATGTACTAACTCCTTGTAAAGATAAGATCACTAGATCTCATGGCAATTACTACTGCAACCATTTCTAAGCCATGCGTACGATAACTCTCCTTGTGTTATCTCAACCGTCTAAATGCATAAGCGATTACCTTCTCGCCTTGCATCAAAACACAACCTAATCCCATCCCACATGCAAGGTTAAATACCGTAAATGGTTGGTTCAGCTTAGGTATGACTAAGATCGGTGCTGTTGTCAAAGCCTTCTTCCACTGGTTGAACACTTCTTCGTTTTATCGTCCGATAGAAAGACTACACCCTTACCAATCGGGCAAGTAAGTTTTTAGATATACCAGAAAATCTTCTGACGAATTTCCTATAATATCCGACTACTCTCAAATAAGCTTTGTATTTCTGTGGCGTTGAATGGACGTGACCATTCTTGCATTGTAACAATCTTCTTCGGGTTTACCGAAACTCCATGTTACGATACTCGACGTCTTATAAATCCTATCTCTCATCTCCATAAGCTACTTTTGCTAAGTTGAGCAAAAAGATTTTGAATTCTCTTGTATTCCAACACTTTCCCTAAGTGTTCCAATCACTTTCCCTAAGTGATCCAACGCTTTCCCTTAAGTGTACTTCAACACCTTTCCTAAACGTTCCAACACTTTCCATAACTGTTCCAATCACTTTCCCTAAGTGATCCAACGCTTTCCCTTAAGTGTACTTCAACACCTTTCCTAAACGTTCCAACACTTTCCGTAACTGTTCCAATCACTTTCCCTAAGTGATCCAACGCTTTCCCTTAAGTGTACTTCAACACCTTTCCTAAACGTTCCAACACTTTCCGTAAGTGCTTCAACACTTTCTCTAAGTGTTCTAATCACTTTTCCTAAGTGTTCCCACACCTTCACCAAGTCTTCTTCATGCTTCCTCGCGGGTAAGCATATCATCAACAAAAAGTTTCCTTCGCGGTTTGAGAATATCATCAAAGTAAATGATGACCAACTTCTCTAAGTAATCCCAGGAGACTTCGTTTGTTAACCACATAAATACCACGGTGCATTAGTTAGGCCCAACGGTATGACCATAAATTCATAATGGCCATAACGTGTCCTAGATGTGGTCTTCACGACATCCGTCTCAGCAACATGAATATGATGTTGGCCTGATGCCACATCCATCTAAAAACAACTTGCTCCTTGCAATTATAATGGGTACTTGTCCTAGATGATAAAATTGTTGACTCCTCGGTAATCTTTACCCAACCTCATGTTACCATCCTTCTTCTTAACAATAACACCAAAGCTCCTCATGGTGAAGAACTTGGTCGAATGAATCCTTTCTCCATTAAATCTTTGAAGTCCTTCTTCAACTCTGCTAACTTTCCAGGGCCATATGGTCTACGCCTTAGCTATTGGTTTCCTAGTTCCAATAGATTGGTAAACAGATTGTTACGAGATGGTGGTAACCCTTCCAAAGGTTTGAACACACCAACGTAACCACTAACTTTAGGAGACTCATTGGGTTTCTTCTCTTTGTCCGCACCAACTATACTCGAGGTCACGAGATATACTTTACCTTCCATAAGGGCCCTTTCTGCTCTCAAGGCCGCTATGAAAGGTATTCCGGGGTAGGGTTGATATGGTGACAGGTTATCGATGGTTTCTCAGATCACTCCAAGGTTATTCTTCCTTAACCACAACGATGTGTGCCATAGACTCCCTTCATTTAGCCAACCCATCCCTAAAATGACTAGATATTCTCCTAATGGAAAGACTAATACCTCAGCTATGGAAATATGGTCTCCAATAATCATTGGCATTCCCATATAATAACTCAACCCAACTCACGACAGGAAGGATTTGGTTACCGGGTATTCTAACGGAAATAGAAACTTTTACTTTCATAAAATTTTCTACGAACTTAATGTGACATCAGGTGATGAACTAAATTTTTCACCTGAGTCGAACAGAACATGTGTGGATACACCACCCACATGTAATGTTTCCTAAAATATTCTCCTTTCAAGGTGACTTCAGGTGATACAATCCTATGTATTGGACCTTAGTCAAACAAAACATGGACGGGAACACCGCAACCATGTAATATTTCCTAATTATGTACTATCATCCTTTTCTCTACTTCTTATATAAATATTAAACATGCATCATGAAAATTTTCACGCATATTCACACACACGCTCTGCTACCACACACACAATTAGATGTTTAAGTTAGAACCCTTGTTTACCTGGAAGGGACCTTTTAAAAGGTCGAGAAGGTTTGGGTTTATCTAGGGACTATACACATCCTATAACACCTTTTCGCTTAGCTGGTTGCTCGTTCTCGGATAGAATCTTGAATTCATGCGCGTACTCCAACGCTTGTACTCCTATTGGTCAATTGGTCAGATTAAGATCGTATTGATTTTCATATCAAGACCTTTCCACCCACGGGCAACTGCTTTCCTGGTTAGCATTGATGCGATCGTTGCGCCTACACAGCCCATTTGACCTTAGACAAGATGTACCAAGGCAACCCCGAGGCCATACCGGTAACATCTTCAGATCACTCTACTGAGGCAACCCCGAGGCCATACCAGTAGTATACATCAC
Source organism: Draba incana (assembly GCA_963576765.1). Taxonomy (NCBI): domain Eukaryota; kingdom Viridiplantae; phylum Streptophyta; class Magnoliopsida; order Brassicales; family Brassicaceae; genus Draba; species Draba incana. The sequence goes on from OY755206.1 coordinate 10,060,971, forward strand.
TTACCAAACCGTCGTCTCCTTCAATGAATCCGGTAAGTCCTAACCCAACTTAAATCTAATTTAGCACCGGACCATGATAAGTTTATCCTAATTGCTTTTATGACACTTTTGACTCGATAAAACAATTGAAAACCAAGTCCCGTTTGAGCATCGTAAAAACCATGCTCTGATACCACTCTTGTAACACCCCCTGACCCAATCTAGGTCAAAGTCAACGCGATCGGTCGCCCAACAATCAAACAAAAACATGAGCGACCAACCTTAGACCCGAATACAGGTCGGAGACGCCACGTTCGCATACTCGGTCGTCCGTTTCGAGGTTCTAAAAACTTATTTTAGAATCTTAGAACAAACGACCGAGCACACGGCTCATATCGAACAAGACTTCAAGGCTTTTCAACCCGAGTCTTGTACGATAGTTGGATCGTCCGGACAGGACTAAGTATCATACGAAACCCGAATTATTTAAAACTGGTCCTTTATTTATATATACTTAGATTTGTAAACTATTACAAAATATATTTGCTCGCGAGTCTGATATCCCCAAAACATTTAAGTACATAATAAACGCTAATTATTTACAAAAGCAATGAAATCTACCACTGATTTTCCTAATGTTCCGTCATGTGCTCCCAATGATCTACCCGCTAAAGTTACCTGCAAAAAAAATTGATTCTTGAGCACTAGTTGCCCAGTGAGTCTAGGCTCCCCTAACAGTCAATAATATATTCCCAACCCAAAAACCCAAAAACAACAATCAACAAGCAACACACAAATGCATGCATAATTAAACATGAGTAATATATGCTATGCATTATCATTATCTTTCTCACAAGGCCTTACGCGTTGTCATTCCCCCACGTCTAACCAAGGCATCTTACGGTCCAAAACCACACAGGCTAAGGACCTAAGATCCTTAACAATTCTCTGTGGCCGTACCTTTACGCTACCACACGAGGAATTCTGCATCGTCATGCAGTACACGGCCCTAGGCTGCAATCCCGTCTCTCCGTGTCTTCGTGACCTTAGACCCTCCTCGGCTAAGTCACAGATTCGGGGAAAGACCAACCGCGCACATAACAAGTTATATTTATGAATCGTGCATGCAAATAACTTGAATACCCTTCTCACATATTATATCTTTTTCCGAATCCGCTAATTCACACTCTTTGCGATTCTTAACAATTTCATATGAATCCGCTAATTCATACTTTTAGCGATTCCGAACAATTTCTTAAAGGCTCATTTTCAACACTTAGCAATTTTAACGTTTGGTTTATATGAACCTCTATTACGGATAAATAAACAATCAACGTGTGTTCCACTCATCTAACACACGAACAAACATAACCAAGACTCACCTTTGCCTTAGGAAAAATATACGATTTTGCTTAGACTTCCTACTTGCGGTCTCGCCTTAGTCTCGGCCTAGATCGGATCCAGCTTACCTAGCTCGGAACACTCTTCCCTAAAGCTTAGAGATTGCTAAGGAAAGCTTGGGGAAAAAGAAGGGTTTTGGTACAGAAACTCTCAGACAAGGGGCGGTTTTAAGGTGTTTGGGACGAGTTTCGGATGGGTTTGTTATGGAGAGGGAAAAGATTTGGGATCAAAGATTCTCTAGAAATTTTGACAAGGGTTTGCTAGGAGAAAATGGTTCTCATTTTTCAAGGGGAAGGAGGCTTATTTATAGGCTAGGACCGGTGGCTTGTGTGGCTCCAAAGGTGGCCACATTTCACCGTTAAAATCACGCGACACGGCCTAGCGTCGTGGAGCAACGAGAGCCACTTGTTTTACCAACCAAAAATGTGGTTAAAAAAATTAAGCGATGTGGCGCATTCTCGGCCAAGTATTCAGAGGGGTGACGTGGCTCACTCCTAGCCACTCAATTTTCCTCGGATATTTTATCGTCCCGCGGTACGTATCCGTCGTCCCGCGGAACGCGTCCTATCGACCCGCGGTGTATACCACTATCCCCCGAAAATTCCCTCGACCCAAAATTATTTTTTTCCTCAGGTGTTCCCTATTTTTCCTCGAGCAAAACCTTCCTAAGGACGTATTATTTTTTTCCAAGTTAAAATTTTTCGAAGCCGCTCCTTAGAAAAATTGTGGCTGCTCCGGTCGGCCATAGACCTTGAACGGGTCATTACACCGACAATCAATCCGCATATCACACACATCAACCACTCGACCACTAAATATGGCTACGTGCCATACAACCCAATCTCTTATACACAGGGACCACGACCCACATATGTGCCCAATACTACATAAAAAATATAACGTGCCCAATACTGCAAAATAGGTATATGTGCCTGTGGAAACTAGATTTTGCACTAAGAATTTATATGTGAATCCGGGAAAAAAACTTTAGCCATAAAAATGCGAATAAATCTGACTAAACTCGGCTAAGATAAACTAAAATGGATTTATATTGATAAGTTGGTCGAATATACAAAGAGCTTTAGCTAAGACAGTTGATCGAGATAAAGCAGTACTAGTTCTGAGCGTATGGGAAAATTATTGTTTTTGGCTCTATCTCTTTATATATATATATAGCTCTCTTTAGCTATTCATTCAGCTCCGCGTATCTCTCCTCATCTCTGCAGATCTCGGGCACATTCAAATTCGCTGACCAGAAATATAGGGATTGCAGCTGGGATGCTGGATCGATATATTTTACGTCCCAGAGACACTACAAGAAAACAGGTCATTTGCCACTCCCAGAAGCGTCACAAATTCGTCACTAATGACCCATTTGCGACTACTTTGTGACGCCAACTCGGCGTCGCAAAACGTGCGTCGCTAATTTTCGGCGTCGCTAATCAGTCGGAAATTAGCGACGCTTGTGTGACTACATTATTTCAGTCGCTAATTTGTGACTGATATGAGGCTTCTCGAAGGCGTGGCAAATAAGCGACTGAATTGTGACACTATATATTAGTCGTAATTTTGTGACGAATCTGTGTCGATTCATGTAGTCGTTAATTAGCGACGAATATTGTAGTCATTAATTTGCGACTGATAAGTGACGCCTTTGTACTGGGTTTAATTCATTTGTAGTCACAAAGTAGTCATAAATTTGCTTCTAATTAGCCTCTGATTTGCGACGCTTTTTTCGAAATGTTTGTTTTATTAGTCACTTATCAGTCTCATTTCAGTGTCAATTTAGCTACTAAATTTTGATTGTTATTATGTTGTGAATGCTCAAATGTAAAGAAGAAGCTATCAAACATGAAACAAAAACAATAATATACATTATCAAGCACTTCAAGTTCCAAATGCTTGCAAAAGATTTAAAGTACCAAAAGACAAAGTATTACAACTCATAAATTGTGTGTTACAAAAAGAGTGATAAGAGTGAGAGGAGTAAAGTGTTGGAGGGAACTGGTTGGGAGTTGCCTTGGATCGGTGTCGTACCTTTTGCTAAAGGCGGGTCGACGACAGGTTGCTCAGTCCGTTTGGTCTTCACAAACTCGCGATCACGTTCCTCGTTCTCCTTATCTTGCTCAGCAATCCGTTCGGACAACCCTTAGACAAATTCAAAAATAGACATAAGGAGATTGAAATCCAAATAAACCAATTAGGAAATAGACCTAAGTTTCATTTTGTAGCTTCTGCTTTCCCATGATTCTTCCCAAATACCTTTATGCCACTGGATATAGCGGTAGCATTTGCAACACGAGGCCAAACACCATACTCAGCTAATAAACCGAGTAAAGACGTCATGAATATAAACTTCTCGTCTTCTGGAACCTGAAGATGGAAAGTGAGAGAAGTACACACAAGGCAATGAACTAGTACTTAATCTGAGGCCAACCCAATATACCTTTAAATCATGAGCTAGCTGACTTCAAATTCTCTTCTAGATCGCCTTTTCTACGAGCTAATTCATTCAAAGCCGAAGTAACAGATTCATTTTGTTTCTCATCAATCGCCTAAAGTAATAAAGAAACAACAATTAATCAAACCCATAATCCAATGATGAACACTTTCCATAGATAGATTTCTATAAACCACACGAAGATCGGCACATTTTCTCTCTAATCCACATTTCTCATTAAGCAATTGCATATCCTGTAACCAAAAAGGTGCAAAAAATTCAATTTCTGATTCAAAGTTTACATTTTTTTAAAGATTATGTTACCTTTAAACAAGCAGCAGCAATTTGTTCTTGGAGATTATGAATCTCTTCTTCCTGAGACCTTGCTTTCGTATAAAGTGCCTGTTTATAAAACTTCATTTCAGTAAAGAGAAGGCCATTCAAGATCATCTATTGCTTCTTTCAACGCAGCTGACTGATACATTAGTAAATACCATTTAAGAAATCTCACATGTATCAAAATGCTCTCACTGATACGTTAGCAATACCATTTGAGAAAGCTCTTACTAAAAATGTGCATTGAAGTCGAAAAACGCAATACATTAGCTATAGACTTATAATACCTTTACGGTAAAAGTAAGTGGCGCGCTTCCTGCCTGCTCAAAGTTATAGTCCCACGCAACGGTCTCTGGGATTCTTGTTCTTATCTCAGAGTAGACACACGAGTTCAAGGTATCAACAGATCTAATAAAACACACAAATCAGCTAATTACTCGTAATTCGCAACTGAAATCACTGGTGTTGATCAAAAATCAGCGAAACTAGCATCAGATTTCACAAAGATATAAGAGAATAAATGTTCATACTTGAGAAGAAGCTCCATATCAGGACCTGGATACTTGATTTCAATAGTATTTGAATGTCCAGGAGATGAGAATGTGTTCAAGGAATCCACAAGAAGCCCCAAGCTAATCCCAAATCTCGGTCTCCCTTCAGCTCCATACTCGTATTTCGTGAATAACTTCTCACATAAAAAAATCATATCATAATTTCACAAAATGGTGAATCGAATTTCAATGAAATGTTTCGAGATTGAAGAAAAATCCGATTACCTCGCGTTGGAGATAAACCTTGGCTTGAAGACAACCTGATTCCTCAACAATTAACACTATTCCATGTTCAGATAACTCGATTAAAGCATCCTAAAATCGTAATTTTCTTCAGAAAAAAAATTGATTAAGAACCCTAGATACGTTTTTTCTGGGAATAGAGAACTAAGACAAAGACCTGGTGACGTTTCCATCGCACACAAGCAAGCGCATCGACCATTCCTTGAACATTATCGAGCTGACAAACGAGATCCGGCGTCTCTGTTTCAATCGCCGGCGACGAACTCATCTCGGTTTCTGGATTTTGAGTGAGAGAGAGATTTTATCGATTCGATTAGTGGATATAATCGAACGGAATCGAGAGACTTGGAGAAAAACGGAAAGAAATCGAGAGATTTGGAGAAGAAATGATAAAATTGGGTTTTTTCTTTCAAAATCGCATGAAATCGAGAGAGAGTAGAAGAAAAGATTAGATTTCGGCTAAGTGTTTTTGGAATATAAGTTTGGGTTATAACTGTGGGCCTCGGAAATTAGTAGGAAATTGGTGACTAATTTTCGAAACAGAGGGAAAATTTCCCCGTGAAAAGTTCAAATTTTTTGATAAATAGCCCAGATATTCGTCACAAAATAGTCTCAAATGCGTCACAAATTTGTGTCTAATTTGCGACGAATTTAATGTAGTCACAAATTAAAACCCTAAACCCTTAACAATTAGACCCCAAACTATGATCCTCTAGGCTTTATTTAAACCCTATAACCTATATGAATGCGTATATTCACTAAAATAGTCTTTCCAAAGCATTTTTTGATAAAACATCAAATATTCCAATATGTGATGAAAACTATAAGTGTTTATAAGTGTTTAGAATTAAGAGTGTTGTTGTATTGAAAACTTGTTACTGAATTTGATAAATTAGCTACTAATACATATTTATAATATGCCATTGAGTTTTGTACACTCTAATATGAATTATGACACATAGACTCATAGATTTTCGTTTTTCCAATGGGTGAAAATGTTAGTTGGAGTGGCAAATGAGTCACAAATCAGTCACATTGGAAATTTCCGTCGCAAATATGTGGTAAAGTAGTAGATAAGTTGTGACAAATTTGTGACGTCTCGATAGGGTATCGGAAATCGAAACCCCAAACCATATAGAGTCACAAATCCGTCGCAAATATGTGGTAAAGTAGTAGGTAAGTTGTGACGAATTTGTGACGTCTCGATAGGGTATTGGAAATCGAAACCCCAAACCCTATAGAGTCACAAATCAGTCACAAATCCATAGCGTCACCAATCTGTGACTCCTTAGTTCGTAACAAATGTGTCACAAATTTGTGACTACAATTTTCGTTCTTACCGAGTCGCTAATTAGTGACTGATATGTGACTGTACCGAAACCTTCACAAAGGTGTCGCAAAGTAGTCACAAATTTGTGACACCCTTACGACCAAGTATATCTGTCGCAAATTTGCGACTACTTTGTGACTGATATTTCTGACGTCGCAAATCAGTGACAAAGTAGTCTCAAGTTAGTCGCAAATATTAGTGACTGATTTTGCAGTCACAAACTGCAGTCACTTATGGACTGTTTTCTTGTAGTGTGAGGCTATAACTGAAGCTGGGACGCTAGATCTTCGCTGACTCGTTCTAGCCTCGTTGACTAAGGCGACTGAAAGGGTTAATCTCGTATGGACTGGTAGGCCAGTGACTCAGGCCCAAGAATGTTTATCAACATTCTCGGCCTTATTCTGAGTTTGGTAGAGAAATGAGCTTTCGGGCCCAACTCTTCTCCTGATCGTTAATAGGCTTCATGGGCAGTATTCTGGAGTGAAATCTAGCTCTAACAGTGCCCAACACTACAAAATAGATACAATATATACCACTCGACGTATAATCTTATCTGTATGGCCCGACAAGCAACTGTCACAGTCTTCTATTTCGTGACAAGATAACTCAATAACATCATTCAACAAGTATACTAGTAATCAAGGTTCTCTAACAACTTAGCAATCAAGCAACATATTCACATTTAGTACTACTACTAAACGTAATATAAGAATATACAAGAAGGTTAAAGAATGTTATCCATAAACAGATCATCATTTCACCTTATCCCTAACGAAGACAAGTAAGGAACGTAAAATCATCTACTAATCCGCATAAGAATGGAACAAGATTAGTTTTCGACTAACCTTTCCATTTAGGAAAACTTTTTAATTCAGGACACTTTCTTTTTTGAAAATTCCCAATTTTGGAAACTTCCTACTTTGGAAAAGTTGGATTTGTTAAACCAAACCAATTACTTAACCCATATAAAACCATCAAATTAACCTATCCGGTTTACCGAGACTAGCCAGTCGGGTTTATCCAAACCGAACTAATCGATTAATCCGAACAAGACCACTAGGGTTTCCTCTAAACCGGTTTGGTTCCCAACCAAACTAGGGTTTCAAACATTACCTTGATCACGGAGCAGCTACGACAGCTAAGGTTTCTCCAAAACCCTAATAGTGAAACAAAGAACTAACGACGAACGGCGGTAGCCTAGAGCATGAAGGGGAACCACCGTTCGTCGCTGTCCGTTCGTGTTCTTTGTGTTCATCCTCGTTCTTCGTCGTTTTGTCGTTTTTCGTCGAAAACCGAGGTGAGTTCGCGACCGTAGGCTCGATTTTACTAGGGAATTGATAACGGATTGATTTAGGGACTCTCGTATTGATTTCATGGTTGTTTTGTGTTGAATCCGTGAACTGATTTCGTGAAATGATGTTTGTTTTCGTGAAATCGTGTGATTTACGTAACTGTCTCTGTTTCTGAGAACGTAGTGTCGAGCGACACCTTGTAGTGTATCGCTCGACACCACTGTTAACCAAGCTTCGATCGACACCGTGCGATGTGTCGATCGACACCGTGCGATGTATCGATCGACACCAGTTAAATTGTAGCGTCGATGGACATCATGTGTTATTGATATTCTAGTATTTTCGTACTTAGCCTGTAGACGGGAGGACCGTCTCACTAAGTATTTATTAAATACTTACGCAACTCGTTTTTCCCAATTGTGTTGCAGGTAAAGAAAAAGTGTGATCGCGGAATCATGGCCTGAGGAGGGGATGATAGGTTTAATTGTGTTATTGCTGTTTAGTCTTGTTGAACCCGGTGTTAGGTTGCTAGATTTATTTATGAGCATTCCTGGATTTGATATTGGTTTTATTTATTGGATTGATATTAAATTATTATTGGAATTTATTATGGATTTTTAATTGTTGAGTTTTATTCCGCAGTAGAATTAATTAATTAATTATTTAAAAAGGAAAAAAGGAACCGGGTGTTACATTTTTCTATCAGAGCCTATACGGTTTTAGGACTGTTAGGTTAGAGGAACTGAGACTATGTGTTTTAATTGATTTTTGTGTGATTAATCAATTTTAGTCTTAGTATCATCCTCTCCGACCTTCAAAGAGATTTCGCGATAAGTTTTTGTTGTGTTTTGATTGTGACTTCTAGGGTACTTATCTACTGATATGTGTTGCAGTGAGATGGATACCAGAGCTAGAGGTTGTGGTAGAGCTGGTGCCTGTGGTGGCAGAGTTGGTGGCCGTGGAGGCCGGGCCGGTGGTCGTGGACCAGTTGCTGAGTCAGCAGAGACCGCGGCGCAGAGTGTATCCCCGAGTGTAGCAACCGCGTCAGAGTCCCAGTCGCTTAGTGCCAGTGTGTTGGTCGGTGCTGGTAGAGGCAGGGGAGTTCCAGTGGGCCCTGGTGCGGTAGCTCCGGGTCGTGATGACCAGGTTGTGGGATTGCTGACGCAGTTGTTGGCAAGTTTTCCGCCAGTGGCTCCGGGTGTTCCTCCAGTGGCCGAGTTGCAGCAGAGGGCTGCAGTTGCAGCGCATGTTCCACCATACCTTGAGGTTATGGGACATATGCAGAGGATTGGTACGCCGTCGTTTGAGGGCCGAGTGGGTCCTGCGGAGGCGGACGAGTGGCGCTTGAGAGTGGAGCGTAACTTTAGATCGATTCGTTGTCCTGCTGAGTATCAGGTAAAGTTGGCCATTCACTATCTGTGTGGCGATGCGCATCTGTGGTGGCGAGCTATCGAGGGTCGGAGAGCGGTGTGGACCTGGGGAGAATTCTTAGCCAAGTTCAATGCTAAGTATTTTCCTCAGGAGGCTCGAGATCGTCTTCAGTTGAGTTTTATGTCGCTGGAGCAGGGAGGACGTTCAGTAAGTGAGTATGATGCCGAGTTTGGCAGACTGTTGGTGCATTCGGGTCGTGATTTTGAGGATGAGAGGACTCTTAAGCAGAGATTTTTGTAGGGACTTCGGTTGAGTATCCGGTCTCAGTGCAGAGGTGCCAGGTATGCCTCGAGGGCAGAGCTGGTGGAGCTCACGGCATCGATTGAGGAGGATCAGCGAGAGCAGGCTGGTTTGCTAGTGGTTACGCCTGTGGTTGCTCATGTTGCTCAGCCGAGGGGTCAGCAGCAGCAGCAACATCGGCGTGGTTCTGGTTCCGGCAAGGGCGGTAAGCCTGCACAAGGCCAGAAGAGGAGGTGGGATGATCCTTCCAGGACGAGTTCAGGTAGCCACGGCACTCATGGTTTTTTTGGGTGCGGGAGTTCTGAGCATCGGGTGGCGAACTGTCCTAAGGTCTCCTGGGAGGCCAAGGTTTGTTTCCACTGCAGAGAGCCGGGGCTTATCAGGCCGATGTGTCCCAAGTTGCAGCAGCCGATAATTGCAGCGATTCAGCCAGCTAGAGTTCAGCCCTTGAGTCAGATTGCGGCAATGCAGCATCCGATGGGTCAGCACCGCGCGTGTATTCTCCGGCAGAGTTTGGTCAGGGCAGTGGAGCCGGGCAGATCACAGGTAAAATTCTAGACTCAACTTCGTAAAATTACTAGTGGTAGAATTTTCTTTGTGGTTGTTGTTCTTGTTGTTCTGTTATTTTACTTGTGGTCGAGTCTCAGGGTTCTCAACGCATGTTATATGTGTAGAGACCTTGTTTGTGGGCGGCTTTGAGTCCCACGTGATGTTTAATTCTGGAGCATCGCACTGTTATATTACTCCGGAGCGTGCCAAGCGCAGTGGCATCCGCAGCAGCGCTGGTGAGCGCGCATGCATGGTCAAAGTGGCTGGAGGTAGATTCTTGGCTACTTCGGGCCGTGCTAGAGCAGTAGATGTTCAGATAGCTGGGCATTCGATGCCAGCGGATTTTGTGATTAGTCCGGTGGCGCTGTATGACGTGATTCTGGGGATGGACTGGTTATCGTTCTACCGAGTTCATCTGGATTGCTTCAGAGGCAGAGTGAGCTTCGAGCGTGATGGCGGCAGGTTGGATTTTTAAGGGTTGAGACCGACTTCCAGTAGTCTTGTGATCTCGGCTATTCAGGCAGAGCAGATGTTAGAGCAAGGTTGCGAGGCATTTTTGGCGACGATTGTGATGTCGGAGTTCAGTGGTGAGGTTGCTTTCGAGGATATTCGAGTTGTTCAGGAGTTCGAAGATGTTTTTCGGTCGTTGAAGGGATTACCACCATCTTGGTCCGATCCTTTCACGATTGAGCTAGAGCCTGGGACAGCTCTGATATCTAAGGCTCCTTACAGGATGGCTCCAACAGAGTTGGCAGAGCTGAAGAAGCAGTTGGAGGACGTTTAGGGTAAGGGTTTTATTCGGCCGAGTGTGTCACCATGGGGAGCACCAGTTTTATTTGTGAAGAAGAAAGATGGGAGTTTCCGGCTGTGTATCGATTACCGGTGACTTAACCGAGTCGCTGTGAAGAACATGTACCCTCTTCTAAGGATAGATGAGTTGCTGGATCAGCTGAGGGGTGCTACCTGGTTCTCCAAGATTGACTTGGCTTCAGGATATCATCAGATTCCGATTGATGAGGCAGATGTTCGCAAGACTGCATTCAGGACGCGTTATGGGCATTTTGAGTTTGTAGTGATGCCTTTCAGTTTGACGAATGCGCCTGTGGCATTCATGAGATTGATGAACGACGTGTTCAAGGAGTATTTGGACGTGTTCGTTATCATTTTTATCGATGACATCTTGGTTTATTCGAGGAGTTCGGAGGAGCAAGAGGTGCATTTGCGTCTTGTTTTGGAGAGGCTTCGGGAGCAGAAGCTGTATGCTAAGTTGAGCAAGTGCAGTTTCTGGCAGCGAGAGATGGGTTTCCTTGGTCACATTGTGTCTGCAGAGGGAGTTTCTGTGGATCCGGCCAAGATTGAGGCTATACGAGATTGGCCTAGACCGAGCAGTGCTACCGAGATCAGGAGTTTCTTGGGTTTGGCAGGTTATTATCGGAGGTTCGTCAAGGGTTTTGCGAGTATGGCGCAGCCGATGACGAAGCTGACCGGTAAGGATGTTCCGTTTGTCTGGTCGCCGGAGTGCGAGGAAAGTTTTGCAAAACTCAAGGAGATGTTGACTAGTACGCCGGTGTTGGCATTACCCGAGTCGGGGAAGCCTTACACCATGTACACGGATGCTTCAGGAGTTGGTCTGGGTTGTGTTCTGATGCAGGAGGGTCGAGTCATCGCGTATGCTTTGAGGCAATTGTAGGGCAGCGAGCGTAATCGGCCTACGCATGATCTACAGTTGGGAGCAGTAGTGTTTGCTCTGAAGATCAAGAGGTCGTATCTCTATGGAGGGAGAGTGCAGATTTTTACGGATCACAAGAATCTGCAGCACATCTTTACTCAGCCGTTGTTGAATATGAGATAGAGGGGGAGATCATTTATCATCCGGGCAAGGCTAATCAGGTAGCAGATGCCTTGAGTCGGTGGAGATTCGATTCAGCCCATGAGCAGGATATTGAGGATTTGGTAGGCGAGATTAGCACGTTGCGTCTTTGCGCTATCTCGGAGGAGCCGTTTTGCTTGGAGGCAGTTTATCGAGCAGATCTTCTTAGTAGGATCAGAGTGGCTCAGCAGAGTGATCAGGTGTTGTTATATACGTCACGAGCAGTGGGGTCTGAGCATATTGTCTCTCTGAATGGGACAATTGTTGTTCGCGGTCGAGTTTGTATACCTCGTGATGAGGGCTTGAGGCTGGAGATTTTGAGTAAGGCTCATGCGAGCAAGTTCTCGATTCATCCGGGCGAGACCAAGATGTATCGTGATCTTAAGCAGTATTATCACTGGGCCGGGATGAAGAGAGACATGGCAGCTTATGTGTCTAAGCGCAACACGTGTTCGTTGGTCGAGGCCGAGCACAAAGTTCCGAGTGGCAAGTTGAAGAGTTTACCCATCCCTGAGTGGAAATGGGATATGATTACGATGAATTTCATGGTTGGTTTACCTACGTCGCGGACGTATGATGCTATCTAGGTGATCGTGGACCGATTGACCAAGTCAGCACACTTTTTGGCAATTAAGAAGACCCAGTGAGCGGCTAAGTTGGCTACAAAGTTTATACGGGAGATTGTGAGGCTCCATGGAGTACCAGCCAGTATTGTTTCTGATCAAGATCCCAGGTTTGCATCAGAGTTCTGGAGAGCCTTTCAGGCAGAGATGGGCAACAAGGTGCATATGAGTACGGCTTATCATCCACAGACTGATGGGCAGTCAGAGAGGACTATTCAGACTATGGAGGATTTGCTGAGGATGTGTGTTCTAAATTGGGGTGGTCAGTGGTTCGATCACTTGGGACTAGTTGAGTTCGCGTATAATAACAGCTTTCAGGCGAGTATGGGGATGGCTCCTTTCGAGGCTCTGTATGGGAGGCCATGTAGGACGCCTTTATGCTGGACCCAAGTGGGGGAGCGCAGTATTCATGGGGCTACTTATGTTCAAGAGACGACAGAGAAGGTTCGTATTGTTCTGCTAAACATGAAGGAAGCTCAGGATAGACAAAGGAGTTATGCGGATAAGCGTAGACATGAGCTTGAGTTCTCAGTGGGAGATCGCGTGTATCTCAAGATGGCTATGTTGAGGGGTCCTAACAGATCCATAGCAGAGAACAAGCTTAGTCCGAGATTTATGGGACCGTTTCCGGTGGTGGAGCGTGTTGGACCAGTGGCTTATCGGCTTGAGTTACCTCCGATCATGAAGGCATTTCATAAGGTTTTCCATGTGTCGATGTTTTGCCTACATGAGTCTGAGGAGTTAGTGCCGGAGATCCCTGCGGATCTTCAGCCGGATTTGACGGTTCCGGCGGTTCCTGTGAGGATTCTCAAGAGGAGGGTCAAGGAATTGCGTCGGAAGAAGATTCCATTGTTGCGTATTTTGTGGGATTGTGGCGGTTGCCAGGAGGAGACTTGGGAGCCGGAGGTAAAGATGAATCTGAAGTTCAAGAAGTGGTTCGATAAGTAGGTCGCCATTTGAGCTTAGTTTTCTTTGTGGTTCCAGTTTTGTGTAGGCCTTTGTGCCAGTATTGTTGTTGGTTCATGTATTTCTCGTTTCGTTGTAACGATATACATTGTTGGAGATTTATAAGATGAGATTTTTCCTTATATTTTTTATTTCTATCGGGTTGTGTTCCTGATATGCGATTGTGTTGACCAGTGAGGGTCGTTTTTGTGGATATTCCGGTTGGGGAGTATCGAGTTTAGACCACGTGAGGTGACCTAGTCGCTGATGTTTATAGGCGTTTTAGAATTTATTACGGATTACTCATGATCTGGAGATGGTGGTTTCCTGTATACATGCTAAGAGATGGTGGTTCTCTCCAGGAGACGGTGGTTCACTCCAGGAGACGGTGGTTTTCCTGTGTACTTATACTAGGATGGTGGTTTCCTTTATAGTACTGAGCGCCTATATTGGGATGGTGGTTTCCTCTATAGTGCGGAGAGACGGTGGTTCTCTCGAGGGGATGGTGGTTTCCCTAGAGTATTTGTGAGTATGGCTGAGTTAACGTAATAAATGTCTGAGAAAACGTGCGTATAAGCATAAGATTAGGTGAGAGTCTCCAGTGGTATTGGTCGGTGCAGACCAGAGTGTAGTCCTTTATGGACAAGTTTTTGCGGGATTCGAGGTCGAATCTAGATTAGTGGGGGAGAATTGTAACATCCCGAAACCAAAATGTCGATTTTGGTAAGGGGTGTCGATCGACACCATTGGTGGCGTCGATCGACACCATGTTTGGAATTATGGTTCGGTTTAGTTTTAGTCGAGTGGTTTGACGAGGTGGTTTAAGGAGACTAGGGCTCGAGTATTTAAGGTTTTGATCAGTTCTCTTGCCGTATGGGGGAGACTAATCAGATAGAAAAGGGTTTTGTTAAGGTTGTTCTAGTTTCTCGAGAGATTTGGAGTGTTTGAGTGATCCGATCATTGCGTTAGTTCGCTTGTGTAATCCTTTCCGTTCGTGAGTCCGTTGAGCCGTGTGTCGTGGTGATTTCCAGTGAAGGGGAACCACCGTTCGTCGCTGTCTGTTCGTGTTCTTCGCTGTTCATCCTCGTTCTTCGCCATTTCGTCGTTTTTCTTCGAAAACCAAGGTGAGTGCGCGACCGTAGGCTCAATTTTACTAAGGAATTGATAACAGATTGATTTAGGGACTCTCGTATTGATTTCATGGTTGTGTTGTGTTGAATCCGTGAACTGATTTCGTGAAATGATGTTTGTTTTCGTGAAATCGTGTGATTTACGTAACTGTCTTAGTTTCTGAGAACGTAGTGTCGAGCGACACCTTGTGGTGTATCGCTCAACACCACTGTTAACCAAGCGTCGATCGACACCTTGCGATGTGTCGATCGACACCCGTGTATTTCTTGCGTTAGTCTTTTAAATCATGTGTTATTGATATTCTAGTATTTTCGTACTTAGCATGTTGACGGGAGGACCGTCTCACTAAGTATTAATTAAATACTTACGCAACTCGTTTTCCCAATTGTGTTGCAGGTAAAGAAAAAGTGTGATCGCGGAATCATGGCCTGAGGAGGGGATGATAGGGTTTAATTGTGGTATTGTTGTTTAGTCTTGTGGAACCCGGTGTTAGGTTGCTAGATTTATTTATGAGCATTCATGGATTTGATATTGGTTTTATTTATTGGATTGATATTAAATTATTATTGGAATTTATTATGGATTTTTAATTGTTGAGTTTTATTCCGCAGTAGAATTAATTAATTAATTATTTAAAAAAAAAAAAAGGAACAGGGTGTTACAGAGCACACGGCGATTTGGCGTCGGATCATGATGAGATCTCTCTAGTGGAACGGTGATGGCGGCAACTTCTCCGGCGACAGCGACGGGAATGACTCTCTTCCCACGCGGACGACCTCTCTTCCTCTTAACAACAACACTTGAAGCTTCTCCTCTCTCTCTCCTCCTCTGACCGCATCTCTCTCTCTCTCTCTCTCTTAACCCGACGGCATGATCTCTCTCTCGGATCTGACGATGGAACAAGAAAATGGCAGAGCTTTGCTAGATCTCAAATTCTCTAACTCTATTAAGCCTCCTTCTTTATTCTTATATAGTGGATTGGGAGTGAAACCTAGAATTTTGGCATGATGGACCTCTTCTACATGGGTTTATCCCTTGGTTATGGCCCATTTCTACTAGGCTTGGATAAGGATGTTACAATTTTGACATAACCTTGTAGCAAAAAATTATGAACTCTGAATCAATATTATAACATTGATTATCATCTTTAGATATACAGAAAACGAAAAAATTGTTTAAACTCTAGATACGGAGACGAATAAGAATGAAACTGAAATGCATAAACGAGTCATAATAAGTGTTTTTAGATACCACATGTAGTAGAAATGAGAGTTGATGTGTTAGAGGCTGGAGAGGGACAATTTCACTTTCATATATATATTATTATTAGTAGTACCTTCAAAACCAATGAATTTAATCATACTAAACGTTTTAAACCATTGCGCTTTTAGGTTTGATGCGGTCTTTTCAAAGATACCTTATCGGGTTTAAAAATCTCAATATCAACTACCACAAGTATATGGCTATGCTCGTGCAATATAAAAGGTATCGCATCCACAAGGAATGAGTGATGCAATGAGAATGCAAGAAACTAAAGAAGTTAGGCCAATGCAAATGATATGGTTTCGATTTTGCAACTAATAACCTAAGCGAAATGTAACAATGCGAGTAAAATTTAAAGCAAAATTAAAATGAAATATAAAGCAATAAACCATGATAATACTAAATTGAAATGCAAGATAAGAAATGCAATGTATGAAGGTTTAACAAGAGTCAACGAAAATAAGCAGAGAATAAGCAGAAATGATCAAATATGATTAAAGCATGGATCTTGGGTAGAAATCATAGGTCAATGGTGAATAATAAGCTACTAGAGATGCAATGCTATTTGATCTAACAATTCTAAGACATGAGACCGGTTTATCTAGATTAATCCGCTTATGTGCACTAATCACTTCCTTAATCACACTAATCATTATTTACTTCCACATAGAGACTTAATCAAATTGACCAGAATTTATTCAACATGCTCATAAATTCTATAAATTTATCTACACATTAACTTTGTCTGGTATGGCTCAATAAACAAGATTAAAGTTCTCCTAGACATTTTCAAAAATACTTTTCGGGCGTGAAAAGACCATGACCTAGATTTTGGTTAAATACTCCTCTACCTAGCATTAAAACCACTTTAATCAATAGAAAAGCATAATTGATAAACATCCAAAGCTAAAAACATCATTAATCACCCATTAGACACCCCTAATCTACTTTACCCTTAATGCACAAAAAGAACTACTCACTAATCATGATGTTAATCATAATGGTAGATGAAATAGGAGAAATAAAGTAAAGACTAAGCATATAAATGAAGAAACTTTCAGTTTATCAGCAATAGGTCGTTTTATAAGACTCGGAGAGAGAATCATCAATAGGGCCATTAAAACACTTTCAATTGGAAGGAATGAGAGGATAGTTAAAATGATGAAAGTGGCAACCGTCGTTGATTTATCATAGGTGCGTAAGAGGAATCATCGTTTTGATTAGAAGGTGGTGGTGATTTAATTAGGTTACATGAGAAGATACTGATTGTTGAGATTCCCAGGACGTTGAGTAAATGTCTGAGAAACTACTCTTGACTTTGTCAATGTCCGGTTTACTCTTGTTATAACAGACAATTTTTAAAAAAAAATACAAAGGGTGGAGAAATTATGATTTCAACCCGATTTCAACCCGATTTCAGACCCGAATTGAACCCAATCGGATCATTACCGGGTAAAAATCAAATTGAAATAAATTTAGGGATTTACTCATGATTTTAACTGCTTAACACAAGAAAATCGGATCAATTCTACTCCTCCCAAATCCCTCTTGTTAAACCGTTTAAAGAAGAGAGTAAAATACTAGGAGAAACCGTGCAAAATCAAGAGTGGTAAGTCGAATTTAGAGTCTGCAATGGTGAAGACAATGAATCGAGGAAAGAAGAGAGGGAGGAAGAATGAGATTTCGATGAACAATCCCGTAAAAGCCGTAGCCGAAGCAACCGAAGTCGTCGGAGAAGAAGAAGTCGTAGCCGCCAAACCAACCGAAGTCATCGAAGAAGAAGAAGCCATAGCCAAACCCACCGAAGTCCTCGAGGAAGATGAGGGACGATGGTGATAAAGAAGATGGTGAAGACGATGGTGAAGACGACGATGAGGAAGAAGAAAATGGTGTAGAAGTGGATGAAGAGGAAGAAGATGGTGAGAAGGGCGATGAGGAAGTTGATGAAGAGGAAGAAGATGGTGAGGAAGTTGATGAAGAGGAAGAAGATGGTGAGAACGATGGTGAGGAAGAATAAGATTGTGGGGAAGTGGATGAAGAAGCATTCGACGATAAGTCGCAACCAATCGAGGACATGGTATGTACATGGAGACTTAGTCTAATTCAATTTGGTACATCTAGAAGTAGAGAGTAACACTAGGCAATACTGTGATACTGTTTGTAACATCCCAAAACCAAAATTCTGATTTTGGTAAGGGGGTGTCGCTCGACACCATGTTCTGCGTTCGGTTCGGGTTTAAAATTAATCGCTCGGTTTGTGTTGCGGTTAAGGGAAACCCTAGGGCTTGCTTATATAAGCCCTTAGGCAGTTCGTGGCCGCGTTTTGGGGAAGAGAAATCAAAGAGAATCATAAGAGATTGAGGGAGAATTCGATCGTTCTTGAGGATTGTTGCAAAGAAATCCTCGAGACATCGTTTATTCGAGTTTTAGGGACGTAGGGATTATCGTTCTTCGTGATTTCATGAGAGAATCGCTCAGACCATTCTGTAGCAGTGGGTAGAGGCTTTGTTCATCGTTAGTTCATGGTCAATTCGTTTCCTTTCTTCGTTTAAAGCTAAGGTGAGTGCGTGATCGCGATTACAGGATTAATTTGTTAGGATTGTGTGAATGATTCGTGATTGGGATGATTGGTATTCCTGTGTTTCTATGTAATATGTGGTGGATGTGTTGTGATCAATCTCGTACGATGAAACGGGACCGAGTCTCGTGAGGATTTCGACTCGGTCTAAGTTTCTGCGAGAGGTGTCGATCGACACCTAGTGGCAGTGTCGATCGACACCACTCTTTGTGATCGCGAGGTTTGGTTTTGGTATTGGAGTGTCGATCGACACCCATGTGGAGTGTCGATCGACACCACTTGTTAAACTATGAGAAATTGCATATTTGTTGATCGTTGCATATCTGTTGAGTGTTGCATATCTGTTGAGTGTTGCATATATGTTGATCGTTGTATATATGTTGATTGTTGGTTGTTCGTGTAGTAATTTACATGCTCCCTATTTTGTAATCGGTAGGCGGGATGACCGCTTCACTGAGTATTTGTGATAATACTCACGCAACTCTATTTTTCCCTTTTGAGTTGCAGGCAAAGGAAAAGTTTGAGATCGTGGAATCATGGCTGGGACAAGAGGATGATTAGGATCTCTAGTTTGTTGTGGTTGTGTTTAGAACCTGCTTAGGTTGCTAGGAATTGTTAGAAATGCTTTTGAATATCTTGGATCGAAATAAATGTTAAATCATGTTTATTGGTGTATAGAATTGGTTATTTATTTTATGAAAATTAATTGATCGTTATGTTGGTTTGATTGGGTTGTTGGTTTCCGCAAAAGAATTGTTAGGTTTTAAAAAAAAAAATTTGGATGTTACACTGTTAATTTTGTTTGTATGATACGGACGAAGTAGCCAAAGCAATGCTTCCAATGGAGATGTGGTTCCCTAACACTGAGTATGGGAATTCCGTGAAAATTGGAACCAAATATTATGTTGAGAAGGCGGTGAAGACATTAAAACAAGTACTTCGACCGAAGGAGTTGGAATGGTTCACTGAACATCATCAATTTTGTCACTTCTTCCACATGAGAAAAAAACCACAAAGCAATGGGCATGTGGATGCTTCAAGCTTTGCTTCTATTGGTTGGTGGAAGATAATAAGAAGGAAGCTTGGTTTGTGGTCAATAGAGTTCCCATCTTATACTCTCTTAGGGAACACACACTTTTGTGTGGATTGGACAGCCAAGAGTATCTACCAAACCATAAAACATTTGGTAATCTGAGACTTTTTAAAAGGCATTTCGATAAGAAGATAACGTATGAAGCTGTTGAGAAGAAGATTACTTCGATGGAGTTTAGTGAGGAAAGATTGAATATTGCGGTATTGTACTTTCTTTCGAGTATAATAAGAAGAATGACAAAGATAGGAAAACAAGCGGCAGAGGTAAATTTAACATTTAGGAAGGCTTGTAGTGATCTTGGTGGTGCAAAACATTCCCATGGGGTAGTTACTCTTTTGATGAGACTATGAATGAGATGAAGCATATGATGGAAAGCTTTAAGGGAAAAGGCAAAGAACATTGGTGCTTTCCAAGTTTCATTATTCCTTTGGAGGTAATTATGACTTCTAATGAGCTATTGTTTTGTTTGTGATTTTGTGGTTATGTGAAAATATTTTTATGTTATGGCTAGTAGATTCTAGCCTTTGAGGCTATCCCTGTTTTGAAGAAGGGGTTTAGAGAAGTGGAAAAAGAGCATCGCCTTATTGCCCTAGAATGTGCAAAAGCAAGTTCAAAGGAAGTTCGATGAAAGGTTTTTCACTCTTTGAAATTAATGAAGTACTTGGAGGCACGAAGGTTAGTGTTAAAGATATATTTGTTTACTAATATTGGTTGGTGGATTGACATTTGATTTCGGAAATTGATTGTTGTATTTTTTATAGGATATTCAAAGTATCATTCAACCTAGGTTGAATGAGGTTCCTCTTATGACAAGAACCATGGATGATCATGAGGATAATGGTCATAGTGATGTAGTTATTGACGGTTGGAAGAAAATCTTAGAGGAGGATAAGAAGATTTGGTTCGAAGATCATTTCAAAAAAGATGTCGATGGCTGGAAAGCTCAACATACGGTTGTGACTCGGTCAAAGAGAAAGGGTAAAGAGATTCAAAATGTTGTTGATGAGGATATGAAGGAAATCATACTAAGTGGATTTAAGGAAATGGGTGAGAAGATGAAAAGTATGGAAGCAAATGTGAACTTGAAGCTTTGTAAGTTGGAGAGAAGAATGAAATTTGTAGAAAATTATGTGGGTGGTGGTTCTGGTGGTACTAGTGGTACCGGTGATGTGGATGGTGGTTCTGATGGTACTGGTGATGAAGATGGTGTTTCTGATGTGGGTGGTGGTACTGGTGGTATTGGTGAGGACGATGGTGGTGGTAAGGCTAATAGTAAGGGTAGGCTAAGGCTAAGGCAAGTAAGAGGAAGAGTTACTCAAATCTTGTCTCAGGGCCTTTTACTAGGCCAAACACCCATACACGTAGCAACATATGAACTTCTGGCTTTAATCTCTACTCTACTTATCTACGTGAGTTAATGTTTCTAGTTTGGTGCTACTGATAGTATTTGGAAAAACTTTGAACTAAATATTCCTTTTGCTATTTATGTTTTTGTGTCTAGACTTTTTCTGTTTGTCGTTTGAATTCTGATTTGGATTTGTAGTTTTATGTGCTAATGTTCCTTGTAGTTGAATTTTTGGTTTTTTGGTACTCGTACTACTCGTTAAACTACTCGTATAACTACTTGATAAATTAAAATCAAGTACCAAAACACATTACATTACAAGTAATTCAAACAACATTAGAAGTAGTTCAACCAACATTAAAAGTAGTACCAAGAAGCGAAGTAGTTCAAGGAAATAAAGCAAGTACCAAAACACATTACAACCAAAACAAGTAGGTCCTAAACGAAAAGGGAACAAGTACAAGGAGACTCAACCACCATTCAAGGCTTCCTCTGAAGGCAAATAACTATGGCCTGAAGGTCAACCACCATCTCCTTCAATTGAGTGATTTCCTTAGCCGATGCTTCAAGCTTTGCTTCTTTGTCATTCAGTTTGGACTTCGCAACATCAATCTCCTCTACGATAGCCTCTTCGCACAATTTCCAAATGTGACACTGTCCATCCTAAACAATCACAATCACAAATCATCAACCAAAAGTCTTAACAATATACAAACCAAGTCATAACAATATACGCTTACTTCGATATTTTTTGCGCAACTGTAGAATTTCTACTCCTCGTAAAAACCAAGTGTGTGGGTCTTAACAACAACTTTTCCACCACAGTAACAACGGCCCGGGATACCTTTCTCGACTAGATCCTAATTAAATGGATTTGGTGGGTTAATGTAGTCCGACAAATCGTCTCCGTAGAATGGCATATCGTCATATGTAGATGACTCTCCATAGTAGCTCTTTTTGGAGCCTGTGTCGATCTCGCCAAAAATTGATGTGTTCTTAAACTTTGGCATGTCTGTATAAAAAGAGAAAATGTGTTTGTGAAGAAATTCAATTCGATTTTACCTAAATCCCTAAATCGATTTCACAAATCAATTGAACCTAAATCCCTAAATCCTTGAATCACCCAAATCGATATGTGCAAATCAATATAACCTAGTCCCCAAATCAATTTAAGCTAATCCCCAAATCAAGTTCATAAATCAATGTAACCTAAATGTCAAAAAAGAATTAGTAGCTTACCTTCGAATTTGCCTCTTTCTTCTTCTTCTCCACACGAAACCCTAATTTTTTGACAAGTGAAGTGAGAAAAGAAAATTTGGAAACAAGTGAAATGAGGAAAAGAGATATTGTAGAAAGGGAGAGAGTACATATATCTCAAAAAATTTTGTTTTTAGCGGAAAAAATGTTTAACCTTGTGGGAAACGTGCAAAACGTGCAATTGAACAAAATTAAACATTTCATATACATATAGTTGGACTACCCAAATGTTCCTAGTTTCTAGTTGAACGAAAAATTGATTTTTGATATTTTTAATTTATATTAGTTATACCAAGAAATTATATTAATTATTTAGTTGTACACTCCACATATGGCCACTCTTGTATTGCCCCAACATTTTCATGTAATAATATGTGCAAAAGCATATCGTATACATATTTCACATGATGAGGTGGTTATTGACATTCAGAGTGACAATATAAGTATATGGTTTTAGTTGAGAATGTGGATCATAATTCTATTTATTTACGGTTTTATGACTATACACATGTTTATATCCTTCAATATTTATTGTATTCTTAGGCAATGTCGAATCCACAAGAACCAAAACATAACAAAAAACAAAAATTCAACAAGTTCATGATCGATAGTTACACTAGTTACGCGTGGTAGTACTCAGACAGAGACTTTGAAAACATAACAAAAACCCCAAATACAACAACTTCAACAACAATGATAAAATTCAATAAGTGCAACATAATGATCAAATTGAACTTTTCCTAGGGAGTCCAAGCCATACACCCAAGCTTCTTTCTGGACAAGACTTGTTACTCGACGATCTCTTCTTCTTCCAACCATGTTCTCCGGGCGTAGGAAACCTGTTTTCTTGATGTCTTCCCCATTTTATCGGATAATTCAGAGGTAATGACACATTTGCAAGAATATCATCCGGAGTTTGCCAATGAGACTCGTGCAGGACTGTATAAACTGTATCGCAATACGCTAAAGCTCAAGTCTCAGCCTTAAAATAGTTTGCGCACAAATTGTTAACATTCATGTCAACTATTCTTTCCGACATCTTCCCGTACTCAATCACAACAGCTGCGGCATGTATACAAGGATACTTGTCTATATTCAAACGTTTGCACCTACAAGTAAAGTTAATCAAATCAATATTGTAGCTTTTTCTGTCCATGCCAATGACAGTAAACTCACGCAGAAAAGAGTTTAACACATGAATCTTTAATTTGCCCCCAATCTTACAACTAGGGTGCAGTTCATTCTTCACAAATGGGACCATTTTGTGGGTCATTGGTACTTTAGCCGAGTCCTTCCTATGTTTGTTAAACCACTCGAAAAATTTTCCAACCATTGCATCAATCATCGGTAGTAAAGCGTACATCCTTGCTTTCTTCATAACAGCGTTCATAGATTCTGACATTTTTCTAGTTTCAATGTTGTACCTTGCTCCTTTCACATAAAATCTTGCCCATTTTTCAAGATTAACACTTTTATCCAAATATTATCCTATTTTTGGAAACCTTCTTCTGAAATCAGCATACTCCTTATCAAACTCGACTTGCGTATAAATTCCAGCAAGTTCCCTAAATTTTACTCCAACATATTCTACTTCCACTAGGAGTTTTCTTCTCACATTTTGAGATAAATGATACACACAAAACCCGTGGTTAGCCTCCTTGTAAACCACAAAAACTGCCTTTATGAGGCTTGCATTCTTATCGCTAACAAAAACCAATTCTTTTTCATTTGGTACGACTGTCACCAACTGCCTGAAAAACCAGTCCCAACTAGCATCATTCTCACCATCTAAAATACCAAGGATAATGATGACGATTCGGATCATGTGCCATTGCAAAAACAAAAACACCAGCATACTTGAGGAAAGTTACATCCACGATCATTACTTTCTTCATCGCTTTATACCCTCTAATGTAAGCACCCAACACAATAAATAGGTACTTGAATCTATTTTCATTATCCAAAAGCAAACTTATTTTACTACCAACTTCAGTTCTTCCAAATAAGCCGGTAACTTTCTTCATGACTACCGCTTAAAACTAATCTGGCCAAGTATTTCCCTCTCATTGCAGTTTCGTAAGACAACTTCACTCCCGTTTTCAACAAAACTAGATCCATCAGCAGTTTAACAGGAGGGGTTTCAAGTACACCTGGAAATTCTTCGTTTATCACATCCGCAACAAGTTGTGGAGTGCCTTGTTTCTTATTGGTAATCGTATTTGCACTTGCATGAGAGAATGAATGCATCTTTCGATAAATTTTAACCATCCAAAACTCATTAGTTGAATATTGAGGTCTTGACAATCGTAAATACCACAACACCTTTTTGCACTACATTTAACCAATTGTCTCCAAGTATCTGAGATTAATATATCAAAAAATCATAGCATTCCTTAAATACAGCTCTCAACACTAAGTTTTGGATTTGTTCTTTTCTCACAAATTCTTGACCTACTTCCAGTCCCGTACCGGCATCCCATTCCTCTACACACTCTTCTCCTACTTCATCACATGGAAGCTCAACGTATTCATTCACATTCACACAATGTTCCAATCCCTTACCATTAATGATCGATACATCAAATGGTTCCTCATTTCTCGTTGTTTTTTCATCTTGTTGGTTCTTCGTTTCTTGCTGGTTCTTCATTAGGATCCACTGCATTATTCACACCAACTGAGTACTCTCCCATAAAATCTTGCTCCTTACATTGAATTACTTCAACATTCACCGCACTTCTACATTGCTTTTAACCCAGATTCAATACATAACCATCGACATCATCATCATCCAAAATTTCCACAATTTTTGGAGGTTTTAATAGCAATGGAATGAACTGAGTTTAACCTTTGTCGTAGATGCATCTATCCCAATCTTCTTGTATATCCTACCAAGTAATATTTCATAAGTTATCTCCTCTTTAAACACTAAAGCGTACACATTAGCTTCTTTTGAATTCCATAGAACATCATCTCATTTCTCCATGTATTTCCCTCCATGTTGAACATGTATGACTGTTTTGTTCATTCTAACATGACTTCCCAAACAAAATTAAATGAACGTAGAATGGATGAGTGATGAAGGATGACATGTCTCTTTTATGCCATTTCATTGGCTGAATATATTGGTGATTATTTTTGGTGAATAAACTTGCTGATGTGGATAGCTTGAGAAGCCTTGAAGCTCTTCTTTTATATAAAAGAGACTAGGGTTTTCCCACACTAGCGTGGGTTTGGTGGTAAACTTTTGTAAATGATTTTATTTGTCGTTAGATTGTGTTTTATATTTATTTTGTATATTTTTCTATTGTTTATGTTTTCCTTATTAGTTGTTGTATTGTGTTGGTAAACAATATTGATTTCATGGTGATGTATTTTTATTTTGTTGTCATTATTTGTGGCTGGAAACAAAGCTTCAAATGGACTCACAGATTGACATTGCTTTTTTCTCTTATGTTTTTTACTCCAAAATAATGAGTATATATTTTATATATTTTTTTTATTAAATAATACTCGAATAAGTTGGGGTGAACTTTTCAAAATTTTAATTTTATGGTTAATTTTTTAATGTTTATTTGTTGTTATATAATAGAGTTAATTAAATGTTCTAATATATGTTTGTAAAGCTGATGATAAATGTAAGATACTTTATTGCATCATTTTATTTGTAGTGAATTATTGTAATATATTTAGATTTAGTTTTCTTTTAATGTGATTTTGGACCAATATATCATATTTCGTTAATATAGCATTATTTCGTGTAACGTCCGCGAACCGGAAATGGGATTTATGGTGTTCGTGTCGAGCGACACAGGGGCTGTGTTGATCGACACGAAGGATTTTGGGGTGTCGATCGACACAGCTTGTGGTGTCGCTTGACACCAGGTTCGCTGAACCAAACCAGATTACTTTTTAATTGCGGTTTTCGGCTCAGTTAAGGCTATTTAAGCACCTAGGGTTGCGTGTTTTCCTATAGCCGTCGTGAAAAAGAGGAATCAGAGAAAAATAGTGAGAGAGATGGGAGAATCCGATCGTTCTTGAGGATTGTTGCAAAGAAATCTTTGAGACATCATTATTTGAGTGTTTAGAATCCATAGGATCGTTGTTCTTCGTTGTTTCTTGAAGATTTCCGTGGGACCAGTGAGTGTCTAGGCCGTGAGGCTTTGTTTGTGTTGTGCTTGAGTCTAAATCGAATCCAATCACCGTTTCTAGGCTAAGGTGAGTTGTGACCGTGGTTTCTAGGCTATGATGGATTTTGATGTGTTTGTGTGATTGATTGACGGATGAATCGTGACTTGAGATTATGAGGGTTTGTTGTGTGTGCGTATGCGTTGGATTGTGTTTTGTTTTGCAGGTTTTGTGACTCATGTTTATCGGGATCATGTCGAGTGAGGATGAAACTCGGTTCCAATGAACACAGAGGCGTGTCGAGCGACACTAAGTGTCAATCGACACCTTTGTGGTGTCGCTCGACACCAAGCTTTTTGTCGTGTCGATCGACGCCTTTGTGGTGTCGCTCGACACGACGGTCTGTTGGCTCGTATGTGGTCAATTGTTGGATTGTTTTATGTGTGGTTATCGTGTTACTGCTGGAGTGTGTTGCCAGTCGGTTTTATGTGTGTTTAATGTGTGATTGAGCGAGTATGTGATGGATATTGTTGTGTTGATTAGATCTTGGATTATGTTATTGTGGATTGTTTCCTGAGCCTGCTTGTTAAGCCGGTAGGCGGGATGAGCAACTCACTAAGTATTTATGAAATATTTACGCAACTCTTATTGCCATGTGTTGCAGGTAAAAGTATTGTGATCGCGGAACCATGGCAGAGGAAGAGGATGATTAGGGATTGTGAATTGTGATTAGGTTGTTAGAATGAATTAGATTATGGAATTGAATTGAGTTGGTATTGTTAGTTGGTAATTGTGATTGTTGTGTTTTGGAATTGTTTTGAATGGTTATTCTTGAGAACTTCAGCGTAGTAACTGTTAGGAAAATAATCGTTGAGGATTAATATTTATGGGAATATTAATCAGGACTATTTATTTAAATGTTAAAAAAAAAATGCGGGTGTTACATTTTGGTGTCAGAGCCCTTACGGTTCTAGGGCTAGTAGTGATTTTGATGAACTAAGACTATGTGGTTAATTGATTATGTGTGCTTAGTCAGTTAAGAGTCTTAGAATCATCCTCTTCAAGCCTTTAAAGAGATTATGCGGTAAGTTATGGTTTGTGTTTTTGATTGTGAGTTCAAGTGTCTTAGTGTGTACTTGTGATAAGTGCAGTGTGTGATGGCTAGAGTTCTGTGTGGCCGTGGTGGCAGAGCTGGTGGCCGGGGTCGTGGTTTTGGTCGTGGTCGTGGTCGTGGTCGGGGCCGTGTGGCTAAGTCGTTTGAGTGGGAGTCCCAGAGTAAGTCATCGGATCAGGTGGTCGGCTCGCCTGTGTATCAAGAGTTGTCAGAGGGCTCTGTCAGTGTGTCGGATAGTTCAGCTGGAGCGGGAGTTAGTGCTAGAGCTCCGGGTGCGAAGAGAGGCCCAGGTGCAGGTGGTGCTTCAGGCGGAGCTCAGGATCCAAAGGATCATGTGTATAAGATGCTAGCCTTGATTTTGGAGCGGTTACCGGGTGCGGTACCAGTGCAGAATCCAGTAGAGACCCGGAGGGAGCTGTATCTTGCGTGGTCTAATGAGTTGCTGCTTATGGGACCCTTATCCTTCTCGGGTAGAGGGATGCCAGAGGAAGCCAATGTGTGGAGATTGAAGATTGAGCGAAGACTTTGTATTCTCAGGTGTCCTGATGAGTTCTTTGTTGATCTAGCGGTGGAGTTCTTGGAAGGCAATGCTCGCCTTTGGTGGGCCGAAGTTCAGGCTAGGAGGAGGCAGACATTGTGGACTTGGGGTGACTTCTTGGGAGAGTTTAATGCCAGATATTTTCCTCAAGAAGCTGTGGAGCAGTTGGAGTTGCAGTTCCAGAGTCTGGTTCAGGGCAACCAATCAGTTCGTGGATATGATGCTGAGTTCAGCAGGCTAGTGGTCTATGCGAGTAGCGGCATAGATGGGGAGCAGGCCCAGATGGGCAAGTTCGTGGTGGGACTTCGGATCGGGCTGAAGAAGCCTGGCATGGCTTCCAGGTATGCCTCGAGGGCAGAGCTGGTGGAGGCGCTTGTAGCGGTCGAGGGCCTAGAGGAGTAGTTCGAGGATTGAGCTGGTGTTGGTGTTCTTTACGGTTTTGGTGTTTCGTTTTCAGAGTTTTGAGCTTTGTTGTTGTTTTTGGTTTTTATTGTATTTTCGTTGGTGTTGAAAACGATATACATTTTTGAAAATTTATAAGATGGTGTTCCTTATTTATTTTCATATGGTTTTGAGATGTGTGGTTCGTGATGTATTTGCATGTGTGGACCAGTGTGGGTCGTTGCTTAGAGGATATCCCAAGAAGGGAATGTTGTGTCCATACCACGTGAGGTGGCTCTAATCAGAGGAGAGGTGTGTTCTCCTGTGTACTTATTGGGAAGCATCTTCCCGGAATAAGTAGCAAGGGATATGAGATCTCTTGCGGGGATGTGAGATCCCCAGATACCGTTGACTCAAGGGATGCGTCTCGAGAATGCGAGCGGTATGTTCGTGTGTGGATTAGAGAGAGCCTCTGATGTCAGGGGAGGATCGACCGCGTCAGGCCGGGATTTTGGTCCATGTGGGACGATTACAGAACGAGTGGGAATCTCGTGTAGTGTTGGCTGGAGCAGTCAAGAGTGTGGTCTGTGATAGATGGTTCAGGAGGCTCGAGCTGTGTGCCAAAATGTTGTTGTCCGGTTAAGCCCGGGACTGAGTTCTGGTAACAGATATAGCATTGTAAAGATTAGAAGCTGGACTGATGGGTGATTGTACATGTTCTTGTTTGATTGTTGTACAATCGACCGTCAGACCTGGTTTGGATTAAGAATGTTGCGTAGTCGGGACTGACGGGCGATGGTACATGTTCTTGTTTGATTGTTGTACGATCGACCGCCAGACCTGTTTGGACTGAAAGTGCTGCTCAGGACGTTCCGGGTGATGCTAGACAAGCAGTGGGCATTCCAGGTTATGGTGATGCTTCTGGTGTGATAAATATGCATGCGGTATGCATGTGATTTTTGCGACGTGATCAAGGGAGTTTAGAAAGTTTTCGTTTCTTACTCAGCGTATATCGTGGATGCGTTTGTTAGCATATGCATCGTGGATAGCTTGGAGTATTCGAGGGATCCTGAGGAGCATTCAGTTCTTGGTGTTTGGTTTGTGAGAGAATCAGGAGCAAAAGCTGGATGCAGAGTCGAGCAGTATTGTTAAGAGGAGCGCCGGTTTGGTTGCGAGAAGACAGATGGGAGTATCCAAAGGTTTCAAGGTTCGTCATGGATGGCAATTCAGTATTTTAAGGAAGTTTGGTTGGTTGGTTATGGCGCGTTGAGAAATCCAATTCTGGGTTTACGGTTGATCGTGCATGTTCTTGTTTAATTGTTGTGCGGTCAATCCGTTAGACCTAGTCGGGTTTAGGAGGACTATGTGCAGAGCGAGCAAGGAGCGTTTCAATTTATCGGAAGATTGGCTGAGTTATTAAGGGAGCGGAGTTATCAGGATCGAAAATCAGCAAAAGTTTCGTATCGTCACGCGTTCAGGAGTGCATAGAGCATTGTGGGGTTCGGGAGAGGAATTCGAGTCGTGAGTTGTTTTGAAGCAGCCAGTTCAGTTTCAGATCCCTTCGAACGGGACAAGCAGGGTTGCGGCTGAGGGTTGTGTGCGCTGAGGCGTCAGGAGTGGTTTTGGGCCCTTGTGGGGGCAGTTCAGTTTCGGTGTTCAGGGCTCGGTATTTATTGCTCTAGGGACTGCGGTCCCGAATAACTCATGTGTTGTGAGGAGAGGTGAGCTTTCCTATGTGTTGTGTGGGGATGTGAGACTCTCGGATACCGTTGACTCAAACGATGCGTCCTGAGAGTGCGAATGGTATAAGTTCCTGATGGGTTGTAGGATGCGTCCTATGGGTGCCAGGTGTAGACTGAGTTAAGAGCAATAGATATTTTGGGCGTTCGAGGAGTTTGGTTTGGTTTTGTGCTTCGAGGTTGTGGTTTGGATCTTCTGGGAAGTCGGTTGTGTGGTCATGTGTTCGGTAAGAGTAGTTTTGTTTTGCTAGAATAGGTTGCGTGTTGTTATCAAGGAAGGTATTCTTAGTTTCGGATGCTTGTTCACGTATGTGTTGATTACTCTAAAGGAAATATTTTTCCTAGATAGAGCCAGAGCTTGAGGGAGACGTCCTGAGAGTGGAGTGACATCGGCATCGTTACCTCGAGGGAGACGTCCTCAGAGTGTGATGATGACGGTAAAAATGAGTAATCAATAGCTGATCGTGGCATGAGAATGGAACAGAATACAGACCTCGATGATATTCTTGTGCGTTCGGTTTCAACGACCGGGATATCGGATGTAGTGTCTTGGTTGTGCAAGTTCTTGTTTGATTGTTGCACAATCGATCAATCCGATTCTGGGTCTACAGCTGGTTGTACATATTCTTGTTTGATTGTTGTGCAATCAGTTGGACAAATCTAGGCAGGATTAGGAAACATTGCAATTGGTATTTCGGGCTAGGAACCTTGCGCGTTTCTTTAAGATTCTTGTTGTTGTTGTGGGTAGGCGTTTAGAATTTATTACGGATGACTTATGATATGGAGACGGTGGTTTTCCATAGTGTGTATCGGGGGCAGTGTTTCCTGTATACATATGGAGAGATGGTGGTACTCTCCAGGAGACGGTGGTCTCCTATGTACTGATACTGGGACGGTGGTTCCTTTATAGTACTGA
This sequence comes from Draba incana, assembly GCA_963576765.1. Lineage (NCBI taxonomy): Eukaryota > Viridiplantae > Streptophyta > Magnoliopsida > Brassicales > Brassicaceae > Draba > Draba incana. The sequence continues at coordinate 10,091,681 of OY755206.1, forward strand.
GAGCCTATGTTGGGACGGTGGTTCCTCTATAGTGCTGAGAGATGGTGGTTCTCTCGAGGGGACAGTGGGTTCCCTAGAGTGAGTGTGTGTGTGTGTGGATAAGTTAAAACGTAATAAATTTCTAGAAACGTGTGTTTAGTGTGGGCTGGTTGTGGAGTGTTGAGATTTTTGTGTAATCTCTAGTGATAGAGGCCGGTGCGGCCCAGAGTGGAGTCTGGGGTTGACTTGTGTTTTGGGATTCGAGGTCGAATCCAGTTTAGTGGGGGAGAATTGTAACATCCGCGAACCGGAAATGGAATTTCTGGTGTTCGTGTCGAGCGACACAGGGGCTGTGTCGATCGACACGAAGGATTTGGGGGTGTCAATCGACACACCTTATGGTGTCGCTCGACACTAGGTTCGCTGAACCAAACCAGATTACTTTTTAATTGCGGTTTTCGGCTCGGTTAAGGCTATTTAAACACCTAGGGTTGTGTGTTTTCCTGTAGCCGTCGTGAAAAAGAGGAATCAGAGAAAAATAGTGAGAGAGAAGGGAGAATCCGATCGTTCTTGAGGATTGTTGCAAAGAAATCCTCGAGACATCGTTATTTGAGTGTTTAGAATCCATAGGATCATTGTTCTTCGTTGTTTCTCGAAGATTTTCGTGGGACCAGTGAGTGTCTAGGCCGTGAGGCTCTGTTCGTGTTGTGCTCGAGTCTAAACCGAATCCAATCACCGTTTCTAGGCTAAGGTGAGTTGTGACCGTGGTTTCTAGGCTATGATGGATTTTGATGTGTTTTTGTGATTGATTGACGGATGAATCGTGACTTGAGATGATAAGGGTTTGGTGTGTGTGCGTATGCGTTGGATTGTTTTTTGTTTTGCAGGTTTTGCGACTCATGTTCATTGGGATCGTGTCGAGTGAGGATGAAACTCGGTTCCGATGAACACAGAGGCGTGTCGATCGATACCAGGAGGGTGTCGCTCGACACGAGTGTTTGCTAAGTGACGATCGACACCTTTGTGGTGTTGCTCGACACCAAGCTTTTGGTTGTGTCGATCGACGCCTTTGTGGTGTCGCTCGACACGACGGTCTGTTGGCTCGTATGTGGTCATTTGTTGGATTGTTTTATGTGTGGTTATCGTGTTACTGTTGGAGCGTGTTGCCAGTCGGTTTTATGTGTGTTTAATGTGTGATTGAGCGAGTATGTGATGGATATTGTTGTGTTGATTATATCTTGGATTATGTTATTGTGGATTGTTTCCTGAGCCTGCTTGTTACGCCGGTAGGCGGGATGAGCAACTCACTAAGTATTTATAAAATACTTACGCAACTCTTATTGCCATGTGTTGCAGGTAAAAGGATTGTGATCGCGGAATCATGGCAGAGGAAGAGGATGATTAGGGATTGTGAATTATGATTAGGTTGTTAGAATGAATTGGATTATGGAATTGAATTGAGTTGGTATTGTTAGTTGGTAATTGTGATTGTTGTGTTTTGGAATTGTTTTGAATGGTTATTCTTGAGAACTTCCGCGTAGTAACTGTTAGGAAAATAGTCGTTGAGGATTAATATTTATGGGAATATTAATCTGGACTATTTATTTAAATGTTATAAAAAAATGCGGGTGTTACATTTCGTGTAATTTTGCGAATGAAATAAATGTTTAGATCATGTAAGCTATAATTGGTGGATTTAAAATATTTTGAATATGTTCCAATTTATTTGGTAATGGGGGTATGATATGTGATTTATATGATCAAATTGTTTTTAAACTAAGATGTCTGGTGCCGTTTAATTAGTGTTACTAATAATTACAGGATTTATATGTTATTAAAATAGAATAAAAGGTTTTTTTTTGTTATGATTGAAATTGTGCGGAATACTTGAGTTTTAATAAGTTATCTTTTAAAAAAATATGTTTACTAAGTTATGGTACAGTGTTGTTGGCTTTAATTTTGCTCAGTTTAGTAATTATGAAAAGATAAGACGTTTTGAAGCAAAAAAAAATAAGACATGAATGGTAAATGTTTCTATTATCGTCGAAACGTGAAGGGAGATAATTTAAAAAATGCATTTGAATTTGGAATCGTAATACATAAGTGGAGGTTTTCCGGTGGATTATGAGAAGGTGGGTTACTAAAACTCGTTTCTCTGTAATCGTCTCACCATGATCCTTGATATGCCACTCTTGATATTAGATATTGGCAAATGATAGTTTCTTTTATATTAAGGCAACAAATGTGGTATATGCTAAAAAAAAAATTATTTAGTGAGGTAATAAGTTCATGTATAGTTTTATGATTGGTTTAAGTAGTTTGTGTAGTAAATATGCATATATATTAATTGGTTAATGTAGCGAAGCATAGTATTGTCTTGTTTTAAACTGAACTTTGTAAATGCAGGAAAGTTGGCGGACGGAGTGGTGTGAAAAGTGAGTTGTGTGTTTTTTTAAATAAGAAAGAAACAAAAACCTCAGATTTGTTCATTGTTGTTGTATTGTAAGCCTTGAGTTTGTGCCATTATATTAAATTATGCATATACATGGTTTATTTTTCTTTTATATTTTGAAATCTTTCTCTCTCATGCATGTAAGTTCATATATTTAGTTGTACTTCTAGAGAGGAAATACGCATATATATTAATCGTGGTTTCTAAAACGCAATGTAATGGTTACATGTTGAAGTATGAAATTAGCTAAACCAATTTCATTTGGTTAATTTGCAAGATAAATAAGTTCATCCAGATTTTTGATATGTTTAAATTTTAAAGAGGTAAAACGTTTGGGAAAAAAAACCTTTTGCCCTTATAGGGGGATTACGCAGCCATCTCTTCGATGACTTAATCCATACACACTTGTTTCACATAGAAGCCATAGATTAGACTAACCACGGAATACAACATATATATGCCAAAATTTGCTACAAGACTTATACGACAATAATATAACCACACAACAACTCAAACCTTAGAATAATACATGACGTTTCTATTGTTTTCATTTGTTCTCCACAACACCTATACTATCTAGGCTTTATTAATTCATATTTATAACACAAAGATGACATATATAACATATTCCACACAAATTCCATTCAAGACGATGGAGCATTACATAGGACATGGCCAGGGCCGATCCTGAGGGCAAGCGGGCAAAGCTCATGCTTGTGGCCCTCATATCGACCTTCAAATTTATTATAACGAATCGGCCCTCAAATCCTAAAAATCTCTTTAGTTTATTGATAAATCGGCCAATTTTTGTATTTTTGCTTGTGGTCCATAAGAACTCAGGGCCGGCCCTGGACATGGCTATAATCATCTTTTCCCTTTCATTGAGGATTCTTTTTCCATTCCATGATGTCCTTGAAAGTTTCTATCAATTTCTCCTTGTGTGGTCACTTCCATTCCTAGGAAACATAAAAAAATCAAACCACGTGAATCGAATCATTAGAGAAATTCTAATTCATAATAAAGTTGACAACATAAAAAATGTTATATATATCATCAAACCTCAAAATCCCATTCTCCTAACATACCAAGATCATTTTTATTGACCCATATGTATGTTTTCACTGTCACCTTCTCTGAATTGTCCTACATATACAAAACAAACACATCAAAATCAGATCACAACGATATTTTTAATGCACAATTGTGTTTTTTTTTTTTGTTTTGAGACGAATCAAGCGTGCATCTCTTGCAGCTCCAACTGTCACTCTTTCATATTATTTACCCTCAACAAAATCTGAATTCAAAACTTCTTCTTCTATTAATCCCATTAGTACATGCACCAAAATCCAGCAAATTTGCTCAAATCTAAACCATAAAATCCTTAATCAAGCATACGCAACAAAACCACACAAAGTTGCTTAATTTCACAAAGAATGATCAAAGATCAAACCTTTCCATGGACTTCTCCAGTCTCAGATGGCACAACTCACTCGCGTCTTATCCAATAAAAATGTTAGAGATTCAATGGTTTCGAGGAACAATGAAAGAGATGAACACAATAAAGCATTGCTTGGATTATTTTCCGTGTTTGAAGGAAATGGATGTCTTTATTGAAGAGGATGGTCCAACACAACTCAAAAACCCTGAAATTGATGATCTTATCATTGAGATGTTTGAACTTTACAACGAGTTATCGAGTTGCAATGTCCAGCTCCTGGAGTGGACTCCTAAAGGAAGTCTCTGAATAACAAAAATTTCTCATAGTTGTACCAAAACTTCAAAACTTTCCCATGGAATTTGACTTTGGTTCTTTTGTCTATTTGGCTTCCCTAAACCGATCACTAAACATTACGTTTTATTTCCATAGTTTAGGTTACTTTGTTTGGAAAGAAAGTCTGAGACACTCTCTGTTGACCAGTCAACTTCCCAAACACTCTCCTTCTAAAACAATTTTCTTTTGCAATTATTTTTAATCGAAAAGTGTGGTTGATTACTAAAAAACCAGGAGCTCCATTCAGAGATCCACCACATATCCGACCAAGTCGGATCTAAACTGGGTAAAACAAAACAAAAAAAATTGAAAAATTTATTTAGTTATCTTTTACCTTCAAGTCGGATCCAAACCGGGTAAAAAATTATTCAATTGAAGAGAACCCTAAATTTCAATTATCTCTTACGATTGAAACTGAAATTGAGTTACCAAATCCAAATCTCTTCTCTTCAAATCAAAGGTTTTTGCAATGGTAAAGATAAGGTGGTCGAAGAAGAAGAAAGCGGATGATGGAGAAGGTACTTCACGGGCTCAGACGACGAGAACCTCACCAGAACCAAATCCACCTGTGGTAGAAGAGAAAGCCAATGATGGAGATGGTGGTTATGGAAATCGAACTGAGGAAAGCATTCAAGATGAAGATGGAGGTTCAGGTTAAGGTAATGGAAAAGAAGAAAATTGCAATGTAGAAGAAGTTCTGCAAGAGAGAGAAGAAGATTACCCGCAATCATCTAGGGCAATGGAAGGAATTGATCCACAATCCTCTGAAATGGTATGTCTGATTCACTTTCCTCGTTGGTATTTGTAATTTGATTTTCAAAGAAATCCGATTGTCTTTGTAATTTGATTTTCAAGAATCGTAACGTCGTAGGATGAAACTTGAAACAACCAACACTTTTTTTTAATAACCCGAATTAAACAATTCTATAAATGCTAATTCTTTACGGCTATTTAAACAGTTGCAGAAATTCTCATGAAATAAATTCAATAAATTATTAAACTAATAATCCAAGAAATTCAGTTCCATAAATCAAATTCCAGAAGTAATAAAAGTCTAGCAACCTAAACACCAGGTTTCACTAGACTAAACAAGAACCACAACACCCTAATCATCCTCTTCCCTGGCCTTGATTCCGTGATCACGTATTTCTCTTATCTGCAACACATGGTAATAAGAGTTGCGTAAGTATTTCATAAATACATAGTGAGTCGATCATACCATCTACTGGCGTAACAAGCAGTCTCATGCAACATAACAAACCACAATAAATAACACAATTCACCACAAACACATTATGGAATTTTAAAAGAAATAAATCAGAACACAAACTTCGGCCGTCGCTCGACACGACTACTGCACTCGTGTCGAGCGACACCCTCCTGGTGTCGATCGACACGCCTCTGTATCGCCCCAGAACCGAGTCTCTCCTCTCACGACCCGATTATGAGCGATACGAGTCGCAATCCTGCAAACCATCAATACCAAAAACATTCACAAACATCCCAGCAATAACCACAAACAATTCACACCAAAATCCATCACGCAATCATCACAAAAACATCATTAAACAGTCATAGCCTTGAAACCAGTGGTCGCAAACTCACCTCGCTAAATACGGTGATTGAAATCAGTTTGAGACTCAAGGACAACCACGAACAGATCCTCCACAACATTAGGAACAACTAATTTGAGTCAGAAACACGAGGAATACGACGAGCAAAGGATTCTACGGACTCTAAACTCAATGGTAACGGTTCCTAAAGGATTTCTTTGCAACAATCCTTAAGAACAACAATTCTCTCAACGTTTTCTTACTTTTTGCTCTAAATCCGACGACACGTTTTCCCAAACAGCTTAAATACGCGAGCCCTAGGGTTAAATCCCCTAAACCAAACCAAAAACCGTGATTAAAACTTATTTTACCCGGTTCTGCAAAAACACGTGTCAAGCGACACATAGACAATGTTGATCGACACACACTAATCCTTCGTGTCTATCGACACAACTCCTGTGTTGCTCGACACAAGCACTAGAAGCCACTTATTCAGTTTGCGGATGTTACAAAACTGAACCAATGGGACCTGAGAAGATGTGGTTTGCTAATAGTGAGTATGGGAAGACAAGAAAATAGCAACAAAGTTCTATATTTGGGATGCCGTTAGGAATTTGAAGAATAAACTTGATGATGATGAGTTGGAATGGTTTGCATAGAATAATCAATGTAGTCATTTCTTTCACATGCCTTTGAAGAAAAATCACATGTCGATGGGAACGTGGTTTCTAATTCTCTGCAAGGCTCAGACAGAAAAGAAGAAAGAAGCTTGGTTTGTTGTGAATAGGGTTCCAATAAGATATTCTATGAGGGAACATGGATTGTTCAGTGGGCTGGACTGTTGTCAATATCCACCGGACTATAAATCATTTGGCAATTTGAATTTTGTTGACAAGATTTTCAAGGAGGAAACCCCAACTTATGCAGTGGTTGAAAAGAAATTATTGTCCATGAAACGTGATAAAGACAATGATGATAGACTGAGGATTGCTGTACTTTACTTCTTATCAAGCATCATCATTGGCCAGGCGAAGACCGGAGAAAGAGCACTAGTGGTAGAACAAATTTTTAGGAGAGCCGTCAGTGATCTTGAGTGGTGCAAAAAGTTTTCATGGGGTCGATTGTCGTTTAATCACAATTTGGAGAGGATAGTGTATATGGTGAAACAATTCGGTGGAGTTCCCAAACCAATTTGGTGCCTTCCCAATTTCATCATTCCTTTGGAGGTAATATAAAGTATTTTAGTATATATACTTTTGATATTATCATAATGTGGTCTTGTGAATGTTAAATTGTGACTCATTGTTAAAATTTGTAGCTTCTTGCGTTTGAGGCAATCCCTCAGTTGAAGCGACAATTTAGAGAATAGGTTAAAAGCCCATGGACTAGGTGTCCTAGAATGTGCAAAAGCAAGTTCAAACCAACTTACATGAGAGGTTTTACACTTTCTGAGATTAATGAGGCACTTGACACCACAAAGGTTAGAAAGCATTCTACTTTGAATTACTTTGAATTAGTTAGATACTTTAGGAAGCTTATTATTGATAGTTTTTATCACAGGATATTAAAAGTATCGTCAAACCAAACTCAGCTAAGACGTCACTTTTGTGGAATATCATGGATGGTAGTTTGGAAGAAGATAAGTGTGATCCAATTATGGAATGGTTGGATGAAGATTCTAATGGACAGGAAGACAGTTTGATTTGAACGGTGCTATAACAAAGATGTGGATGGCCGGAAAGAGAAAAATGAGTTTGTTGCTGTTGGTATGGGGAAGAGGAAGAGAAAGGGGAAAGGGAAGGAGATGGAGAAGGAGAAGGAGAAGGAGGATGAATGTGGTGGCAGTTTGAAGGAAATCTTAGAAGCTGGATTGAAGAAGCTTGGTGAGCAGATGATAACAATAAAAGAAGTGTTGATGGAGAAGCTTGGTGAGTTGGATAATAAAATGGATTATGTTTTACAGTTTGTACCACCGATGGAAGTGAGCACTGGTAAGGAGAAGATGGTGGGTGAACCGTCAGGTGAAAAAGATATGGAATTGGCCAAGGAGAAAGAAGTGGCCAAGGAGAAAGAAGTGGCCAAAGAGACGGAGGAGACGGTATTGGCCAAGGCAAAGGAGAAGAAGAGAAAGAAAAGCTACTCAAATATGGTGAAAGGGCCTAATGAGAATCCAAATACGCGGTCCAAGAAGTGAAAGTTGAAGAAGAAATCCTCTCTATGTACTCTGTTTATTTTCCTTTTGCTGATGGCATGGTACTACTGGTACAACTAGAGCTATCAGAGTGGGTCAAAACTCACGGGTCTGACCCAACCCATCCCACCATGGGATGGGTATGGATTCAATAATGTAAGCCCAAAAAAAATGGGTCTTAAGGGTTGATCCATGACGGATACAAGTTTCGCGGGTAAAACCCATAAAAAATCACGGGTTAATGGGTTACCCACCAATTTTATATACATTTATATTTATATAGTTTTATGTTTATATATATATATATATATCTCTTATTATATAAGCTAATGTATATCTAAAATATAATAATAGTTTAAAAAAAGTATTAATATGAAGTCGAAACTAGTTGCGCGGATTTGAAGCTTATGAAGGTAAATATTTATTTATTTTTCAAACTTGCAAAATCATATACTAAATTTTGTTTATTATTTATACTATTTGTTTGATCTATGTAGAGGATAATGGTGAACCTGAAAAATAATCTACCACACCTCCCGAAGAACGTAGGCAAGAATGACCTTGATTCATGTCAAGGAAGCCAAATGTTTTTTCAAATTACGGACTTCTATCATTTTTAGTATTATTTCTTATTTCAATTTTTTCATTTGGTTTTTTGGTTTTCAGTTATACATTATGAATTTATAATGTCTGATTTTAGTTTTTCCCGATTTTAGTTTTTCTATGTTTCTTTGAATTTATTGGAATTTGTTGGTGTTTTTTCTTTAAAAAAACTAATTTTTATTTTTATTTTACAGTAAATATTAAAACTCATGGACCGCCCAAAAAACCCATGGTATTTAGTGGGTTGGGTTTGGGTCTATAGGTATTGACCCACGGGTCTCATGGGCCGGCCCACCGTGGGCAAAAAAAAAAGAATCCATGGCGGGTTGGGTCAAATAGGTTGGGTTGGCCCATCTAACAGCTCTAGGTACAACCCTGTTTATTTTTTGGTAAAACTAAAGCAGGAGTTGGTTTGTTTGAGTTGGTTTTCTTTCTTTACGGATTTTTTTTATTGATGACGATTTAGGTGCTAAACCAAATACTAAACCAAAGTAAAGAATTTAGAATCACAAAAACAAAGTTAAGACAATTGATAGTGATTGTTTAGGAGGAAATCATTATTTAGGAACACACAACTTAAAACATAATAACCGAATTTAACACAAACAAACATCGATTCCAACAAAACATACGACATCATATTCCTCACCAAAAACCTTGGTCCACAGTTTGATAACCACCTTGTTACAAGTGGAGACCTTCTCCTTAAGCTGCTCTTCTCTTCCTTATTAGAAGTCTCTAGAGCCAACACCATCTCTTTAAGCTTCTCATTCTCTTCCTTGTAAGAAGTCTATAGAGTTGAGACCTTCTCCTTCAGATTCTCATTCTCTTGCTTATAAGAAGTACTAGAGCGGAGACAATCTCCTTAAGCTTCTCATTCTCTTCATTGTAATTTTTAATCTATTATGGAAGTCGTTCTTCTAACTCTCTCAATCTTGTCTTCATAACCTTAATCTCCTCCATGATAGCGTTGTCCCACAATTTATAAATGTGGCAATCTCCATCCTACGTATTAATTACAATTTAAAATATATGTAATATAAAAAGAGAGGAAGATTAAATTTGGTATTCCTTACATCCATGTCTCTGAAACAGCTGTAGAATCTTGTCCCAGTCTCCAAACCAACTGTCTGGGTCTCAACCACAACCGCATCTCCACCATAACATATGGTCGGAATCCCTTTTTCGACTGGTTGCCATGTGACCGAACGATTAAAGATCCCGGCACGATTGTCTCAGGAGGATGAGGAGTTGTTGTTGTTGGAGCCAGTATCGAATTCCCCAAAGATAGAGATTCGATCCTACTTACTCATATTTCTGTAAAAAGGTTAAACATCAATAACTCATAAATCCCGAAATCCATAAATCCAAAAATCCCTAAATCCCTAGATCCTTCGGTCCATAAATCCGTAAATCCATAACTCCCAAAATCCCTAAATCCGGAAATCCCTAAATCTCTAAATCCCTAAATCTTGAAATCCCGAAAGCACTTACCTTCAATTTAGTTAAATTTGCCTCTTTCTTCTCTGCAAATCCTAGAAATGGAGGAGAGAAGGTTTTTTCTTTGGATCGAATGAAAATGATAAAAGAAGGAGATAATTATGTTTATGGAAATTGGGGAAATAAATGAAGTCAAAATTCGGCAGAAATTTGATATATTTGGGAATTTTGAATTGTTTTGGTAGTTTTGAAAACATGTTATAAACGTGTTAAACGTGATTGGTTTTATCCCAACCGAAAAGACATATAGTTTTACATGGAAATAACATATAGTTTTACCTTGTTTTTGGTTTTACCAATTGTTTCAACAGTTGTACATTCCCACAATTTAACAATATATTAGTTTTACCAACAAAAATGAATAGGTACTTAGTTGTCCACATAAAATTTGGTAATCACTCTACTTCCCCAAAGTTTTTGTATACAAATTTGTGTATAAAAGAATTGTATGCCTAATTTGCATCTTTAGGTGGTATTTGAACATGAAAATGGCTATAGAAGTGTAAGGTGTTTAATGTGAGATGTGTAAGATGATAGTTTGAACATTACCAATTTTTTTATATGTGATATTCCATATGTGATATGTGATATACTTAAATGATATATTTAAATTTGTAAAAGTTCTAATATGTGATATATTTAAATTTGTTAAAGTTCTAATATGTGATATATTTAAATTTGTAAAAGTTATAATATGTGATATATTTTAATTTTAAATATGTCATATATTTAAATAAATTTATAGGTAAAATTTGTACCAAAAGTCTTGAAACAAATACATTTAGAACAACAAGTTCACATTCAACTATAAAAGACATACACTAAATTTTAATCCAAGATAAGAATAAGAAGACAACTTTTAACTCGACATGGGTGTGGTGGGAGTGGTCGACATGGGTGTGGTGGGAGTGCTTGACATGGGACCGAACCATTGTTCCAATGTTTTTCCGGGAATTGTTTTGTTACACATCTTTCGCCTTTTCTTGACACGTCCTTCTCCAGCCGACGGATAACGTGTTTCTTGTTTTCTTCCTTTCTTTTGCGGATAATCCGGAGGAAACACACACTCGACAAATATATTAGGCGGAATTAGCCATTGTGACTAATGCGCGACTTTATAGATCGTCCTCTTGTATGCCTTCACTCAAGTCTTTAACGAATAATACTCTGCACACATATCATAAACATTAATATCTACAGTTTTGTCCGGACTCTTCGCGTAATTGATGGCAGTGGCTACGGCATGTACACAAGGATACATGTCTACATTCCAACGTTTGCAAGTACAATTGACCTTCCGTAAGTTCTCTTTCACATTCTTCAAGTCAACCGTATACGTTTTTCCATCCATGCCAATCAAACTAAACTCCAGTTCTATCGAGTTCAACGCGGATACCTTTAATTTTCTCCCTATTTGACAGTTTAGGTGCAATTCATTCTCCACCAATGGCACCATTTTGTAAGACCTCGGTGCAGAAGCGGCTTTCTTCCGATGCTTGTTAAACAACTCTGATATTTTTCCAATAATCACATCAATCATAGGGACTAAAGCGTAGCCTCTTGCTTTCTTGAAAACATTGTACCTTGCTCTATTCATAGATTCAGCATTGTTTGTTGTTTCAATATTGTACCTTGCTCCTTTAAAATAACACCTAGGCCATTTACAAACATCTATACTACCGTCAAAATACTGAGCCACTTTAGGATACCTTTTCCTAAAAGCAGCATACTCCATCTCAAACTCAACCGCCGTATAAATTCCCACTAATTCCCTGAATTTTCCTCCCACGTAGTCCTTACTTCCGGTAGGAGCTCTTTGTTTGACCTTTTGAGACAAATGAAACACGCAATAGCCATGTTCATCTTGCGGGTATACTGCACCTACTGCCTTGATAAGGCTAGAATTTTTGTCGCTCATAAAAACTAGTTCTGTACTATCTGATACGACAGTCGACAACATCTTGAAAAACCAGTTCCAACTTGCATCATTCTCACTATCTAGTACACCAAATGCAATAGGGTAATGGTGATGATTGGGATCCTGAGCTACCGCAAAAACAAGCACACCACCATGCTTCAGAATTGTAGCATCCACTGCTAAAACTTTTCTCATTAATTGAAACCCTTCACTGCACGCCCCCAAAGCAATGAACAAGTATTTGAATCTCTTAGTTTCTTTTTCTAACAACAAACTAGTTGATGTACCAACATTATTCTCTCTTAATACGTACAAATAGGAAGGAAACATTTGATATCTCTCTGCTGGACTACCACGAACAATTGCAGTTGCTAAGTGTGTCCCTCTTAAAGTGGTAGGATACGACAATTTGACTCCAACCTTTGCTTGAACAATATCAATCAAAGCTTTAGGAGTTGGTGTTTCCAATACACCCGAGTAATCTTCCTTTATAATATCAACCACTAACTCTGGATTACCTTGCCTTTTCTTCATCTTCGTACTTGTACTCGAACTTGCCCGGGTACATGAATGCATCTTTCGGGTATCTTTTAAACGACCAAATTGCTTCCTTTGAATGTTGGGGCCTCGACACGCGTAGATACCACTTACAGCTTTGTGCTTGTACACGATATTTAATAACATATCTCCAAGTATTCGTGTTTTGTCCTTTGATTTTTCCTGTTTTGCTAAGTTTCTAGTGAACCCGGTTAGGTTGCTAGGAATGCTTTGATTATTTATTGGTGTTTTAAGTGCACATGGATTTATTATTATTGAAATTTTATTATTGGTTGATGAGTTGTTTCCGCAGTAGAATTAATTAATTAATTAAAAAAAAAAAATAGACCGGGTGTTACAATATCTCCAAGTATCCGTGTTTACTACATCAAATTCATAACATTCTTTAAGTGAAGCTTTGAAGACAATGTTTTGCACTTGCTTTTTTCTCACATACTCCTGCCCTAATTATAAACATGTACCATCATACCATTCCCCTAAATTCTGTTCATCTGATTCATCACATGGCACCTCAACATCTTCACCTAAATCTACCACATTCTAACCAAAAGAATCACCTAAATCTGCAGAATTCTCACCTAAATATGCAGGATTCTCACCATCACTTTCCTCACCTAAATCTACAACATCGTTATCTCCAACATTATCACCAACGTTATCACCAACTGAAGCTCTTGACTCTTCACACTCAACTAATTCCACTCGCAAAACACTTCTACATTGGTCTTTATCAATGCTCGAAATATAACCATCAACGTCATCATCATCCAAAATATCGAAAACTCTAGAAGATTTCAAAAGCAAAGGAACATAACTTAGCTTCACCTTACTCGTCCCTTCATCGATCCCCATCTTTTTGCGTATCCTATCTAATAAAAATCGCATACGTTACCTCCTCCTTAAAAGATAAAGCGTAAAATTTAGGCGCTTTTGAATTCCATCTACTCTTGTCACCTCCACTACTGTATTTTCCTCCACATTCGGTATGAATGACTGTTTATTATTTCCTGCAAATATATCAATTAACTGTTTGTTTCAGTTTGCAAACGAAATGTCATTAATTTTTTCAGATACATCACATTACTGTTTTGATTTTATTGCTTTTGTATCGAGATTGTAATCGTATACACATAATCAGGTCAACGGGTCCACATCAAACCGATTCAAACCAAGAAATTAAAAACCTAAACCAAACCGACTTTGTTATTGTTCGAGTGTTCCACGTCATGTCAAAAGATGTCGTTTCAGGCATTAATATATGAAACACTTATTCCTCGCTGGCGTTTATGGCAGAGGAAAATTCCGTTGGAATCGGAGAAAGCGAAGCAGACGCGGCGGTGATCGGCGATTTCTTCTGCAGCGATCGATATCTGATCGGCGAAATCTGTAGATCGCGATGGGGAAAGGAAACTTGTCGTTTCGCCGTCTTTCGAGCATCCGTCACCGGAAAAAGGGTTCTGCGGTGAACGATGAAGCTCAGACATCGATGCTTTTATCTCCACCTCCTCCTACGCCGATCAATTCCGGCGGACCGATTGTCGGAGTGACCGGAAAGGCGAAGAAGAAAACCGGAGGAGCTAGACTGTGGATGAGGTTTGATCGGACTGGTGCTATGGAAGTTGTGGAATGCGATAAGAGTACCATCATCAAACGTGCTTCTGTTCCCGCTAGGGATTTGAGGATCCTTGGCCCTGTGTTCTCTCACTCTTCTAACATTCTAGGTCAACAAAATTTGGATTTGTTTTCTTCGATTGATCTTTCCCGGAATTGCCAGTTTTGGATTTTGGAATTAGCTTAGAAATTTGTGATTCTGAGGTTCTAAGCTTGTGATTTTGCTGAGTACTTGTGATCAATCCATGTTTTGTTCTGCAGCCAGAGAGAAAGCAATTGTTGTTAATTTAGAGATCATAAAGCTGATAGTTACCGCAGAAGAAGTGCTGATCTTGGATCCTCTCCGATCTGAAGTTCTTCCGTTCATTGAACGGTTAAAGCAACAGTTTCCTCAGAGGAATGGGTCTGAGAATGCAATCCAATCTCCTGCGAATGAACAATCTGTTCTTGATCCTGAAGGTGGAGAGGGTTTGCAGAGTGAGCTTCCTTTTGAATTTCAGGTCCTTGAGTTTGCGCTCGAGGTGGTTTGCTCGGTTGTTGATACCAGTGTGACTGCACTTGAGACAGAGGCTTGGCCTGTCCTTGATGAACTAACCAAGAATGTCAGCACCGAGAATCTTGAATTCGTCCGAAGTATGAAAAGTAATCTCACCCGCTTGCTAGCTCGTGTACAAAAGGTAAAAGACTCGATTGTTACTTACCTTTTCTCATGATACTATAATGTAATGGTGATGGTGTTAATTACATTGTTCAGGTGAGAGATGAGCTTGAACATTTGTTAGATGACAACGAGGACATGGCAGACTTATACTTAACAAGGAAATGGATCCAGAACCAGCAAACCGAGGCGATACTTGCGGGAACAGCATCAAACAGCATTGTTACCGCACCGCATAATCTTCACAGGCTCACATCAAACAGAAGTGCTAGTATGTTGACTAGCAATGCGGATCAAGATGACGTTGATGCTCTAGAGATGTTGCTAGAGGCATACTTCATGCAACTGGAGGGAATGCGGAACAAGATCCTTACGGTGAGGGAGTACATTGATGACACGGAAGACTACGTGAACATACAACTGAACAATCAACGTAACGAGCTGATCCAGCTTCAGCTGATTCTGACCATAGGCTCATTTGCAATAGCTGCAGAGACGTTGTTGGCCAGCTTGTTCGGAATGAACATACAATGTCCATTGTATCAGATGAATGGCATCTTTGGTTACTTTGTGTGGACTATTACTGCGGTTTGCGTTGTGATTTTCTTGGTCACCCTCGGTTACGCCAGGTGGAAGAAGCTACTTGGCACATAATCTCTCTCTCTCTGCTACGCCAGGTGGAAGAAGCTGCTTCGCTCATATTCTCTCCTTTTTTTTTTCTCTCTCTCTCTCACACAAACTGTGACACTTATGTAATCAAAACCCATTGGACATGTTTAACACTAGTAGAGTTGAACATAAGAAGTGGTTTTGGTATTGATTTGCTCTTTTCTTCAGGCAAACATTAATGTTCTTCCTCAAGCGTCTGGGATGATTTATTTGGTTTTGTTAATTGGGTTACTTTTGATTTTCCAATCAAATCAATGTATAAGTAAACCGAATGTCTTTATTCTGCAAAACCTAAGTTTTCCTGCAAATTACACTGTCTCGTATGACCCATCTCCCTCGTATCCAAACTACAACAAGCTCAAAGGTTTGATTATGATTTGCTCAACATTCGAGTTTTACTCGCCTCTTTTGCGTCCCTTGTGTGGTACTTGTTTGGGATAAATTTAACACGTTCGAATAGTTCTACGGAATGGCAAAAGACAGGTATCTTTATTGATGATTGATCTTAAAACAATACAACTTATAGCTATAGTAAGCTGGAAGCGTAAAGTGATTGCTTTGAGAAGATCTTTTGAGGTATAGCGGTTCGTGGGTATCTCTAAAGGTCCGATTAGCAGGTATCGGAGCTTTGCGGAGGTATTCTCGAAGGTCTGATTAGCGTGAATCAGAGCTTCGTAGGTATCTCGTAGCTTGTGCTTGAAAGCGGCGAGAGGGTATTTGCTAGGGTTTTAGCTGTGTTTTTTCGATGTCCTTTGCTCTCTTGGGAGCTCTCCTTTTATAGAGTTCTCTTAAACCTTAGGTTGGCCCATAGGTCGGTCCATAGGTCGGTTTTGTAGTTACCTTTTTAGATTCAGACCTATCATTAATTGGAAGTTTGTATATATCTCGTAAGATTCAGAGGTATCTAATCCCGTAGGATTCGGAGGTCGCACATTTTAGGAGATTCGGAGGTAGGACAATTGGACATACGCCAATAGGGCCTGTATCATTTGGACCTATGCCACTTGGGCTTAGGTACCTGTTGACTTTTATGATATGTAGGTACCTGTTGACTTTTATGATAAGTAGGTACTTGTTGACTTTATACATAAGTCAACTCATGTATTAATTTTTCCTAACAGTACTTTTGGATGAATTTTCATTATCAATTTAATTTTGTGTTCTGATATTCGTTTTGAAAACTTATAATCTCTTTAGCAACTAGTTCAGTGTATACATCTCTAATTGGAAACTATATCTGTTTCTAAACAATGTGATCGATCTCTGTTTATAGATTTTAATTTCTAATCTCTTTAGCAACTAGTTCAGCGTTGCCTTAATTTCGTTTTTTCTTCTCTCTCTCTTTCTCTGAAAAATTGAATCTTTCAGCTTCTCTGATGCATTTGCATGTCTTCTTCTCCAACTGAATATTTGAATCTCTCTCTACCTCTTAATATCGGAATGAACATACAATGTCCATTGTATCAGATGAATGGCATCTTTGGTTACTTTGTGTGGACTATTACTGCGGTTTGCGTTGTGATTTTCTTGGTCACCCTCGGTTACGCCAGGTGGAAGAAGCTACTTGGCACATAATCTCTCTCTCTCTCTCTCTGCTACGCCAGGTGGAAGAAGCTGCTTCGCTCATATTCTCTCCTTTTTTTTTCTCTCTCTCTCTCACACAAACTGTGACACTTATGTAATCAAAACCCATTGGACATGTTTAACACTAGTAGAGTTGAACATAAGAAGTGGTTTTGGTATTGATTTGCTCTTTTCTTCAGGCAAACATTAATGTTCTTCCTCAAGCGTCTGGGATGATTTATTTGGTTTTGTTAATTGGGTTACTTTTGATTTTCCAATCAAACCAATGTATAAGTAAACCGAATGTCTTTATTCTGCAAAACCTAGTTTTTCCTGCAAATTATACTGTCTCGTATGACCCATCTCCCTCGTATCCAAACTACAACAAGCTCAAAGGTTTGATTATGATTTGCTCAACATTCGAGTTTTACTCGTCTCTTTTTCGTCCCTTGTGTGGTGCTTTTGGATGAATTTTCATTATCAATTTAATTTTGTGTTCTGATATTCGTTTTGAAAACTTATAATCTCTTTAGCAACTAGTTCAGCGTATACATCTCTAATTGGAAACTATATCTGTTTCTAAACAATGTGAAAGATCTCTGTTTATAGATTTTAATTTCTAATCTCTTTAGCAATTAGTTCAGCGTTGCCTTAATTTCGTTTTTTCTTCTCTCTCTTTCTCTGAAAAATTGAATCTTTCAACTTCTCTGATGCATTTGCATGTCTTCTTCTCCAACTGAATATTTGAATCTTGTGGGAGCCTAAGCTAGCACAATTAAATTTGTAAGGGTTCGCGAAGAGGAAGAGATTTCTAGGGTTAGCTAAGGTCGCAAGAGATGAGTAAGAGCTTTTCTTCGATTGCTGTGTAAAAGAGTACAAGATTGTCAATCAGATTGCGAATACCTCTACAAGGGTTTTTATATTAACTATATATACTATCTCTAAGGAGGCTAAACATTCCTAAGTCTTCGCGAACTCTTCTCCTACTAAGGTCGATTGTGTCTCAGTGGGCTTCGTGCCTGGACCGGGCCTTGTACCATCTTTGTGTCGCCGGGCCATCTTCGAATTATCGGGCTGCTGGACCGAGCACGTGGTCGGCCCACTAAGGGACCGAGCACGCGGTCGGCCCGTCGTGGTGCCGAGCATGCGGTCGGCCTGACGTGGTCCGAGCACATGGTCGGCTCGCAGTGGTACCGAGCATGCGGTCAGCTCCCTCCCGGTCTGCTGTCTGCTTCGTCTAGACTTAATCAGCTGGCACATGTTCTGTATCGCGGGAAGACTCAGGTGTTGTTGCGTCTTTTTCATTGAAAGCTCGGAGGGCCACTTCTTAGTCGTTTTGTCTTTGGACGTTAATGTCGAGCGGGTGAAAACCGACCCTAACAGTTAGCCCCCCAGCTCGGTAGTGTTAGAGATAATAGTGCCGAGTTTAAGATGTGCTGGATATCGGCATTTTCGTTAAAAGTCAAAGTGTTTGCCTACCCTCTTCTGCAGCGGTAGAGAGTGATTTTATGCAGGAGGTTTTAAGACTCCGTAAGCATTTTGAAGATTTTAAGACTTCTTGCTTCATTTGCTGAAGCTGCTGCATTTTCTGCAGAAAGGATTTTTTTTTTTTTCACGAAGGTTTTAAGACTTCGTATTCCCTATGGAGGTTTTAAGACTCCACGTTGCGATCACCAGTGTCAACGACGTCTCCGGGCGATAGCCAGGCGATTTCTGGAGGGAAGAGCATTTTTGAATGGAGCCGGGACCCGGTTGGTGAGAGAAGGAGAAGATTCTCTTTCCCTTAAAGAGATAAGGTTTCACTTTTTACCTTCTCTCTCCTCCCTTCCTTTCTTCTCCACTTGTTTGCTAGGGTTTTACTCATCTTCTTCCACTAGCGCCGCCGCCGGAGCTTCACGCCGCCACCGCCGGAGCTTCACGCCGCCGCCGATCGGAGGTTCGCGCCATCGCCGACCGTGAGCTCGCACCGCCACTGTTCACCTTTCTCCTTTGGTGAGTTTTCTCATTGCTTTCTCAAGCTATTTTCTTTAGTCTCTATAAGCTTTTAGTTGAGAAGCTAAGCTCTTGGATCTAGCCTTTAAGAGGAACAATCCTTGATTGTAGCTAGTTGCTAAGCACAACCCTCGTTTGGTTGAGGAACTCAAGCTCTGAGGTCTAGTTTCTAGGAAGAATAGCCTTTAATTTTAAGAATCCTCTTTGAAGACTATCCATAAAAGAGGCTTGTTCTTGAGGTGTGTTCTTGGTGAAGGATAAAAATTCTTGACCTCTGATCTATCTTGTGGACTTGTGTGTAGGTAGATTTGTTGTTATGGAGCAAACCACATTTGGTTCGGTTGACCATGGTGAATTGGCGGTGCCACCAAGTCAAACCGAGGACACCATCACGCCGTCGCCGCGCCGTCGAACCTAACCGAGGGTACCACCACGTTTCCGACCCAAGCCAAAGATGTCTCGGCATTGCCTACCCGGACCGATTGTGTGGTCGCATCGCCAAGACAAACCAACCCCGCGGTCACATCGTCAAGCCAACCCGACCCCATGGTCGCATCGTCAAGCCTAACCGACCCCGTGGTCGCATCGTCAAGCCGAACCAAGTACGTGGTCCCGACACCATCCTCGCCGGTGGTTGCGACGATGTCCTTGGCAGCCCCGGAGTCGGTGGCAGGCGTAAGGGCGTGTCACAAGAATGCTGGCACCGGGATTCATCTTCGTAGCAAGCTCACTGTTCCACGGCTTTGTCTTGGCAGACCCGATGAGGGTAATGAGGACGTTTTTGACGGCTTAGCGGAGGTTGAGGAAGAGAGGAGGCCTAGCGGTGATGAGGACTTGATGGCCCGTAGCGGAGGGATTGGACTCTCCTTCCCCCTTAACGATGAGGACCTGGGGCTCCCAGCTGGTGCAGCCGACGCCGCTCTGTCGTCTGACTTTTCCTCTACTTTCAGGTCACTCCCTTCCGACGCTGAGGACGGTGATGATGACACCTTTGCAGAGGTTAGCCGGCCCGCGGTGGCCAAGAAGAAGAAGGCGCGTCCGGACCCTCCGGGATCCACTCTTTCTGACGAAGAGTCGCTACAACTTCTCCGAGAGAGGTGCGAGATTTCGGACGAGATCAGGCTGGTTGTTCCCGATCGCACTCAGCGAGCTGATGCTCCGCCTCCGGGGTACTTCACCTTGTATGAGAACTTCATCGAGCACTGCTTGCTGTGGTTTCTGGTACTCGGCTTCCTTCTTCGTTTCTTAGAGGCGAATGGTATCTCCCTTGCTCAGATCAACCCCAGGGGGTTAAGGCATGTCATCGGCATCTACGTGCTGAGTAGCAAGTATAACGCGGAGATTAGCACCGAGCAGTTGTCCTGCCTGCTAGACTTCAGGCCTCTTGGCCGCGCAGAGGAGATTAGGTATCTAGTTTCTCCGGTTCAGGGTCGCGCTCTCATTGATGGGTTCCCAAGCAAGGACGACCACTTTGAGGACCGATTCTTCTTTGTCAAGATTTCGGAGAAGACCGTTGAGGCTGATTGCATCTCCCTCGTCAGGACGAGCTGGGAGAAGAGAGGTAATTCTATACTCACCAATATTTTTCGTAGCGCGTTCACGTTTCGTGTACTAATTTCTAGATTATTTCTTTTTGCAGTGAAGCCAGCATCTCAGACAGTCAGCCGGAGTGACGCAGCGGCCAACCACATCAATCTTGCCTCTGGGAACGGTGACTGGGTGAAGTCTTTTACTCGTCAGAGGATCCAGAAGGCGCTTTCCACCAGGATCTTCCCAGGGAAGGTTCTCGGACGAGGTGCTTCTATGGTTTCGGCCTACCAGCAAGCAAAGAAGGCAAAGGTGGTGTCGACGAGCGTCGTGGTCCCAGCGAAGACGTGCTCGCAGACTCGGGCTCTATCGACTACAACGCTAAAGACTCCTGCTACACCGGTCCAGCGCTCTCACGCTCTTGACCTTAACCCTGACGAGATTGCGACGCGGCGTGAGCAGTCGCGGAAGAGAGCTCTTATGCCAGAGGGCAAGGTGAGAAGTACTCCCGATGGGGCACCTCCGAGGCGACAGAAGACGGACTCCTCTCCTGCCTTTGTTGCCGGGTTGACGAGCCAAGATGCTGCAGTACCGTCCTCTCCGACTCCCGACTCCAGCGGGAAGGCTTTTGCGCTGGTGAAGGCCAAAGTTTATGAGGTTCGGTTTCTTTCCCTCCTTGTGCTTGTTATTGGTACTTAACTTCTTTTGGTCTAATACTGGCCAACTGGCCTTTTGCTTCGAAGAGGACTCTCGCTCTCGTGATAAAAAGCTCAGCGATGCCAAGAAGGCCAATATCGAGCTTGCTGAGAGGAACCGAGCTCTTGAGGACGACGTTGGTTCTGTGAAGAAGAGGGAGGAAGAGTTGAGTGGCAAGCTGTCGAGGGCATCTTTGGGACATGCGAAGGACAAGGAGGAGATTGCTTTGCTCAGGAGTAAGCTATTGGATGCTGAGGATCTCAGGGACGCCAAGATTGAAGAGGCCGTCGCTGAGGCCAAGGACGAGGCGGCTCATAGCTCTGCTAGCCGAGCCAGAAAGGTCGCCAGGTTACTTGATAGGATTGGGGGGATAGCAAAGGACAACATGCTGGACCTCGCTGAAATTGATGCGAACCTGGGGTTCATCGAACATCTCTGCAAGCCAGACAGACCGATTTTGGACGCCGCGGAGACACTTTTGGTTGAGAGAAAGATCCCGATTTATGATGCTCATGATGTGTTTGGGGAGCTTATCTCTGGCGTGAGGCAAGCCCTAGAGATCTCTGAGGATGACGATGTGGCCGATGAGGATGAGGAGGCCGATGAGTGACCACCTTTCTCCCTTCGTGACTTAGTTTACTTTTAGTCCTTTTATGACTTTTGCTTCTAAGACCTTTATCGGATTTGATGACTCTTGGTTGTAGTATTGGATGGTTTGTATCCTTGCTACCATTTTGGATCCTTGTGTTGTGGCAAATGCAGGATGACTCTGAGTGTAGCTTTTTGTTTCTTATGATGAACCTTGATGGTTTTTAGAGTAATGTTCTCGCTTTAGATGTCTTCCTACACTTAGGAGCGCTTTAGGCTGTAATGTGTTTTGCCATGCGTTTGCCAACGCCGCTGATGGGATTTGTGAGTTGGTGCTGCTCTTCTGGACACGTCTGTCTGGGAACAAGTACACCCTAAGTTTTGCCAGCGTGCATCCTGGGTTTTCCGAATGATTCATTCAGGGTACATGCCGAACAAAATCATTAGCAGCTGCTTTTTACCAACGACGCTTGTTGGGTGTCTGAGTGATCAGTTTGGGTTCGTCTGCCCCAATACTGAACACTAATACTTATATAGCGCGCTTTGAATCCGATGCTAGATGTCATTGTGTTTGTATTCCCGCATCATCACTGTGGCCAGCAGCAATGAATGCGGAACGACTTTGATTGAAGCCTTGAGAAGCCCATGAATGATGTAGTTGTTCTCATGCTGAGGCTTGTGTAGCTGTTCTCATGCTGAGGCTTGTGTCAAGTACTTGGCTACGTACCCTTTTACATGGATCAAGTCGCCCCGTAGTTCGTTGGAGCACTAACTCCCCTTCTTTTGTCGAAGGGGGGCAACTGAACCTATCCGAGGACAGGCTGCCTACGTACCCTTTGCAGGGATCAAGTCGCCTTGTAGTTCATTGTTGAGAGAAGACTAGTGATAGTACTTCTTCAAGTGTGTGGCATTCCAAGAATGGAGGATTGGAGTGCCAGTCATGGTGGCGAGCTCGTAGACGCCAGGACGAATGACTGTTGTGATCTTGTATGGGCCTTCCCAGTTGGCTCCGAGCTTGCCTGCGTTCGGCTCTGCTGTGTTCTGGAACACCTCACGCAAGACTAAGTCACCTTTGCAGAAACATCTTTCTCTGACTTTGGAGTTGTAATACCTCTGATAGTTGGCAATCCGAACAAGCGCGTGGTCGCGTCGCTCATCGAGAAAGTCCAACGTATCAAGCAGCAATGACCGATTGATTGATTCGTTGCCAGGTAAGAGCTGACGTCATACTCCAGGCGAGCAGATTTCGGACGGGATGACGCATTCGGTTCTATAGACAAGGGCGAAAGGAGTCTCGCCTGTTGCTCGATGGGGAGTAGTGCGGTGGGACCACAAAACTCCCTCTAGCTCGTCGGCCCAGCGACCCTTCTTTGCCTCTAAGCGCTTCCTAAGGCCATCAAGGATTGTCTTGTTGATAGCTTCTGCTTGACCATTGCCCTGAGGGTAGGGAGGCGTAGACTTGCTAAGTCGGATATTCTATTTTGCAAAGAATATCTCGAACCGGTTGGATATGAACTGTGAACCGTTGTCCGTAACGATCTCATATGGAACTCCGTGATGACATATGATGTTTCTCCAGACAAAGCTTTCCACTTGGACATCCTTGATGTTAGCATAGGCTTCAGCTTCTACCCACTTTGAGAAGTAGTCTATTAGAACAAGTAAGAACCGCTTCTGCCTTGATGGGTGCAATGGTCCAACAATGTCCATGGCCCATCTCATGAATGGGTAAGGCGAAGTGACAGAAGAGAGCATCATAGTTGGTTGACGGATCGTTGGAGCGTCTCGCTGGCATTTCTCACACCTGGCTGAGAACTTCGTGCAATCGCAAACTATAGTAGGCCAGAAGTGACCATGTCTCTTGATTTTGATCGCAAGCGCTTTGCCTCCAGAATTATTGCCGCAAGATCTACTATGGACTTCTTCCATTATTCGTCTTGCTTCTTCTCCTTCCACACAGGTGAGCATAGGACCGGAGAATCCACATCTGAAGAGGTTACCATCGAGTAGAACATAACGAGCGACTTGCTTCTGTAACTTGCGGGCTGCCCACTTGCTACCAGGCAATTTGTCATCGGCAATTTACTCTCGTATCTCTTCCATCCATAACTTGTCGCAGCCGTACTCTGGTTCCTCAGTGTCTTCGTCCATTGGGATCGCTTCGGGGTGATGAGAGCTGCTGGCAACAGAAATATCAGCGACAGGGACGTCATTGACAGGGCCGTCGGCTTCGTGCATGTCAGCGTCTGGGACTTCGGGAGTTTCTGCCATCTCAATGTCTTTGGAGGTAGCTTCAGCAAGGGTGCCT
Organism: Draba incana; assembly: GCA_963576765.1. Lineage (NCBI taxonomy): Eukaryota > Viridiplantae > Streptophyta > Magnoliopsida > Brassicales > Brassicaceae > Draba > Draba incana. Next base: position 10,115,818 of record OY755206.1, read on the forward strand.
GCTTGTTTTGTTGCTTGAGAGCGTGTTGAGATGGCGAGCGTCACATCCTCTTGAATGCTGGGGAAATCAATGAACTCGACTGGAATGATCCGCTTCAAAGTCGGATCTTCTGGCGCAGCAGTGGCGGAGGCAAGGTTGGCCAACGCGTCGGCGTCCACATTCTCACCTCTGGGAATCCTTGTAAGGGTGAACTCCTGGAATGAAGAAGCAAGGTTCTTCACTATCTTCAGATAAGCCTCCATGCGATCATCCTTTGCGATGTACTCGCCGTTGAACTGACTGGTTACCAGTTGTGAATCGGAGAACGCGTGAATGTGTTCGATCCGTAGTCCTTGGGTGAGCCTCATGCCAGCAACGAGGGCCTCATACTCTGCTTCGTTGTTAGAAGCTTTGAATCCAAGTTGAAACGATTGCTCAAGGACCTCTCCGGTTGGCAACACTAATCGTATCCCAACTCCATAAGCATTCTTTGAGGATGAGCCGTCCACGTACAGCTGCTAGATCCCGGCTGTACCTCCTTGGAGTCTTTGTCTTCTAGGAGTTCTATGAGGAAATCCGCCAGCACTTGTGACTTGTTGCATGTTCGCCCTTTATACTCGATGTCATACTCGCTGAGCTCCACAGCCAACTTGGCCAGCCTGCCAGATTGACTTGGGCTATGTAAAACTGAACGTAGCGGGAAAGTACTAAGGACAATAATTGAGTGAGATTGAAAGTAAGGCCTTAGCTTTCTTGACGCCATGAGGACGGACAGTGCCAGCTTTTCCAGTTGGGGGTATCTTATCTCATCGTCTGTGAGTGTTTTGCTCACATAGAAGATAGGCCTCTGCTCGCCTGTTTCCTCCCGCACAAAGACAGTGCTGACTGTTGTTTCTGAGACAGCAATGTAGAGGATGGGTGGCGTTGTCAGATATTCCTTAAGCTGCTTGAAGGCGTCTTCACATTTTTCTGACCATTCGAACTGTTTGTTTCCTCGCAGAGTGTTGTAGAAGGGAAGATACTTATCAATGGAGCGTGAGATGAATCGATTGAGTGCAGCCACTCTCCAAGTTAATCTCTGTACTTCACGTTTATTCCTTGGTGAGGCCATCTGGATCAGTGCATCGATCTGTTTTGGGTTGGCTTCAATGCCCTGGCAAGTGACTAGGTACCCAAGGAACTCGCTAGAAGTCACAGCAAATATGCACTTCGCTTAGATCAGCTTCATGTTGTGGATGTTCAGTTGGTTGAAGCATTCTTCCGGGTGGGTGACGTGGTTTTCTTCCTTGAGTGACTTGACGAGCATAACATCGATGTAGACCTCCATAGTCTTTCCTAACTGGTACTGGAACATCTTGTTCACCAGTCTCTGATATGTAGCACCGGCGTTCTTCAGGCCAAAGGGCATCACCTTGTAGCAGTAGATACCTCGGTCTGTGATGAAAGCTATCTTTTCACGATCTTCGGGGTGCATCAGAATCTGGTTGTAGCCGGAGAAAGAGTCCATGAAGATAAGAAGCTTGTTACCTGCTGTTGCTTCCACCAAGCAGTCAATGTGAGGTAAAGGGAAGCTGTCTTTCGGGCAGGCTTTGTTAAGGTCCGTGAAGTCGACGCAGACGCGCCACTTCCCATTCTTCTTCTTTACCACCACCGGGTTGGCGAGCCAGTCGGGATACTTGACTTTGATTATAGACCCAACTCGCAGAAGCCTTTCGGCTTTGTCATTAACAGCTTTTGCCCGTTCAGGACCCAACTTCCTTCTTTTTTGCTTGACTGGTTTGAATGTAGAATCAACATTGAGTTCGTGGCTGGCGACATCGATGTCTATCCCAGGCATGTCTTCAGCGGTCCAGGCAAAGGCATTGACGTTCTTCTAGAGAAACGCCACTAGCTTTGTTTTGAGCACTTCGTCAAGGGCAGCTCCGATCTCGACGCATCTCTCCGGGTGTTGCTCGTCGATGCACACAGAGATCACGGGTTCGCAGGTAGGTCGCTCTTCTTCTGCACGACCGTCTGCAATCTGTAATTGCTATAAGAGGTTAGCCAGGTCTTTTACCTGATTAGAATTGGTTTTTGCTTTCTTTCGCGGCCCCTGTGAGGTCGAGTCGTCCTTCTTCTCTTCATGAGTTCCTGGGTTCGAGTCCTTCTTCTCTTCACGATTGTGCAGCTTGTGCTCTGCTAAGAAACACATGCGGGAATCCTTTTGGTTGCCAAAGATTGTCTTCACGCCGTCACTGGTTGGGAACTTTAAGCACAAGTGGTAGGTTGACGGTACAGCTCGCATCTGACTGACCCATGGGGTTCCCATGATCACATTGTAGATGGCGGGATGATCAGATACCTTGAAGTTCACCATCTTCTTGACGCCTCCAGCTTGGACGGGCAGGTGAATCGTTCCCATTGTCAAAGTTGTCTCGCCAGAGAAGCCTGTTATAGGCTTTGGTTTCCCTCTGATGAGTGATAGGTCGATCTTCATCTTTTTAAGCGTGCTTTTGAAGATAACGTCCACCGAGCTTCCAGTGTCGATGAGGACTCGAGCAACATTGAAGTTGAAGACAGTCAGGTTGATCACCAAAGTAACGTTATGCGGATGGTCAATACCTTCGGCATCCTCCTCGTCAAAAGTGATAGGATCGCTGGCACGCTTCGTCCTCGGGGATGTAGAGATGTTGGCGCAGACTTCGGCGCATCTCTGGTAAGCCTCGATCGTAATTACGTTGTCAGCACAGTATTGCGATCCTCCCATGATTATGCAGATGGTGCCTTGCGGGATCCCGCTCTCGGAGTTGTCACCACGACGCTGTTGCCTAGGATTTTCCGTCTGAACCTCGGCAGCATCTTGAGCCTTTTCTTCTGGCTTGAAATCTGACAGGCTGATGTTACCTCTGAGAGTACCTTCGGCCAGTTTAGCAGCCAGCTGTCATCCCAACTCGTGGCACTTCGCAGTAGCATGCCCAGTTGCTTTGTGGAATTCACAGTACAATTTTTCGTCGTATTCATTTAGGTCTCTAACCCATGTAAAGCTTCCTCTGCCGCGTCCACGACCGCGGCCTCGACCTCTGCCATAGCCTGGTGACTCAATTTGGTAATTATGAGCTCCACCTGCTCCCTCTTCAAACTGGACGAAGGCGGGATTGCCTCTCTTCGGTGCAGCTGGGGTTGGAACCTGAGAAGGTCCGCTTGTCTGCTTACCCTTTTACGCCCCTCTTGGCGTGGAGTTCTTCTTCACTTCGGGCAAAATCAGCTGCATGGTGAAGAGCGTCTTGAATCGTTGTCAGCGGGTTGATGGTGAGTTCTTGCCAGAATGGAGACGGGCACCTAATCGCTTCTCTTAAAGCTTCCAGTGCAGATGTATTGCTGATTCCATCTACCTTTGACAGGGTATGCTTGAACCTTGTCATGAAAGACCGCAAGCTTTCGCTCTCTCCTTACTTGTTGGTCCATAACTCTGCATCGTAAATCTTTCTTTCCGCAAAGATGTTGTAGTGTTGTACAAACATCTCAGAAAGTTGGTGGAAATTGTGGATCGAATTCTTCTCCAGCTTGTAGAACCACTAGAGGGCAGGCCCTTTGAAGCTTTCCACGAATAGCTTGCAATAGCCGACGTCCTTCTCGGCTTCCTTGAAATTTGCCCTCCTTAGGGCTACCTCAAACTCCATTAGATGATTAGCGGGGTCAGAGGTTCCTTCATAGCTTGGAAGCTTGATTCTTCTTGGATCAGAGATTTTGGTCTCCGAGATGCTTTCAGCAAAAGGGGTGTTTCGTGCCTTCTCTAGCACGTAAGCGACCCCAGGAGCCTTTCCCGTGCTTCGGTACATCTGCAGCTTGGTAGTCCTCAGGTCAGAGACGACCTGGTCTAGCTGGGCTTTCAGCATAGCCACTTCTTCATCGCGGGAGCTTCGGAGGGCTCCGCGCTCCTGCTCCTTTCTATAGAGCTCAGTGATGGAGGGATCTCCTTCTCCATCGGCCCTAGTATTGTTAGCAGCGTCCTCTCGGGCGTGTCTCCGAGGAAGAGGTTGATCTTCAAGAGCCTCAGTGTTCTCTACGGCAGTGTTGGTTCGGGCTCGTCTTCGAGGGGGTTGGTCCTCGTCCGATTCCTCTACCACACGTTCGGGAGTTTTGTCAGATTCCCGACGAGGCGGTGGTGGAGGCAAGTTTTCTGGACCCGTGTGATCGGTCCGAGGCGGCTGCTCCTCCTTTCGATCCCTTTGATTGGTTCGAGACGTGTTGAAGTTGAGACGTGTTGGACGGACACGGGACCTCATACGCTTTTTTCTCTTGAGCGCTTGCAGCTTGCTCGTCGTAGTCTCGTGGTACTTCTCCTGATCATGTGCTTTCTTCATGAGCGTCTCAAGCATCTGCTTGATCTCCGTGATATCCACTGGATTGTTAGCAGCACAAGGCGCGGTGTTCTCCACGGAGTCCTCCTTTGCTTCGTCGTTCCTGTGGGACAAGGATCCTTCGTCGCTCGTGCTATTGCTGCCAGCCATCTTGATGGTGTTGCGAAACCTAGCTTTCTCGTGTCAGAAACTCTCTGAATCCCCTTAGTCGACGCCAAATTGTGGGAGCCTAAGCTAGCACAATTAAATTTGTAAGGGTTCGCGAAAAAGAAGAGATTTCTAGGGTTAGCTAAGGTCGCAAGAGATCAGTAAGAGCTTTTCTTCGATTGTTGTGTAAAAGTTTGAGTACAAGATTGTCAATCAAATTGTGAATACATCTACAAGGGTTTTTACATTAACTATATATACTATCTCTAAGGCGGCTAAACATTCCTAAGTCTTCGCAGACTCTTCTCCTACTAAGGTCGGTTGTGTCTCAGTGGGCTTCGTGCTTGGACCGGGCCTTGTACTGTCTTCGTGTCGCCGGGCCATCTTCGCATTATCGGGGTGCTGGACCGAGCACGTGGTCGGCCCACTGAGGGACCGAGCATGCGGTCGGCCCGTCGTGGTGTCGAGCACGCGGTCGGCCTGACGTGGTCCGAGCACATGGTCGGCTCGCAGTGGTACCGAGCACGCGGTCGGCTCCCTCCCGGGCCGCTGTCTGCTTCGTCTAGACTTAATCAGCTGGCACATGTTCTGTATCGCGGGAAGACTCAGGTGTTGTTGCGCCTTTTTCATCGAAAGTCCGGAGGGCCACTTCTTAGTCGTTTTGTCTTTGGACGTTAATGTCGAGCGGGTGAAAACCGACCCTAACAAATCTCTCTCTACCTCTTATATGTTTTATATCTACGCTTGTATGGCCATAGAAAACATCGAATATGTTTCTTTGAATCGACTGTTTAACTCGTTTAGCTTCTTGGTGTCTAGATATCTCACTCCACTCGCTCGAGTTTTACCAAAGGAGCATTACTCTGTTTGTGTAGATTCTTGCACAGAGGAACTGATTGGTAACTATGTATGTATGGATGATGTTCTTATTGTTATGAGGCTTGGGTGGTTAACTACGGTTACCACTTTCATCATTGAAACTGTCCTCTCCTTCCTTCCAATTCAAAGTGTTTTAATGGCCCTATTGATGATTCTCTCTCTGAGTCTTATAAAACGACCTTCTATTACTGATAAACTGAGTAATTTGGATTCTACTGTTTCATTCGTTTTTTGTGAATTGTGTTTTTTTTTTCCAGTGTTCTTTTGACCGATCGTTTGTTGGGTTTGGTTTCTTGCAGGTCATGGCCCAAAATATGGAAGCTGGATGAGAATTTTGGAGGAAACATACAAAGACAACGTCCGCGTTTAGGTTGGTTTCGATGTTACAGTCCGTGTTTGTTTGCTCTAACGATTACAGTTTCATAATCAAGGAGAAAAACGTGAGATTTATATATTCTTCCGTTTCGAGGAGAATAAAAACCTGCGAGAACTAAACTCGTGATTATACTCCTAATTTCCGGTTAAATCTTTGCATTTAGAGTTGAACTAACCGATTTTATTGGCACCGCATGATTATTGCTAACCCCTTGGGGTCTAAAATTAATATAAAATTATTAAAACACACACTCTCTCTTCCTTTTACTCAACTTTATATTTTCTCTTTCATCCTTTTATTCAATTTTTATTAATTTTATATTTAAACACTCTCTCTTCCTTTCAAAAATATTCTCCAAAATATCTAATTTTAGACACTCTCTCTTCTTTTTAGACACTCTCTATTCTCTTTAACAAATTTTATTAATTTTATATTTTAATATACCCCACAAAAACACTCTCTTTCTTCCTTTTATAACCATTTTAATAATTTTATATTATAAAAACACCACATTAGACCCCAAGGGTCTCCAATAATGATGCTCTGACCTTAAGTATCGGGATTTTTTTTTATGGTAACGCTATAAATTATTCGTATAAATCAACACAATTAGTTCCAATTGATAAATGCACCGGTTGAATAATTATCTTAAAATTTCAAAAACCTACCTTAGGTTGACTAAACCTATTCAACCAACATTAAGATAATTATTTTTTGCTTCATGGTTTAGCCAGTGAGAGAATGACACGTGGTTGATGAATAGAGCGATTGCATTAACGTTTTACCGTATTCGTGTTTTAGATATGAAAAGTTTGTCGTTTTTAGCTTTTCTAAATGTCGTTTTTAGCCACTGATCTTTTACCTCGTAGAGACGACGTGAATTCCTTGAATCATCAATCTCCAATGTGATAGGGGCAAAAACGTAATTTAAGAGGACAGACACGTGGTGACACGTGCCAAGAGAGGTGAAAGTGAAGAAGCGTCACGTCCGACCGCGGCTTTCGTTTAGAAACAATGTGTACACTTGTCCCTCGATTTATCTATGGCCTCATGAATATTGGGAATATTTTCATTATAACAAAAACCTGTGTTTTTGTTCACATGTTTTGGTTTTTGTAAAAGATTACCAAACCTATCATCAAGTAGTGTTAATGTGCTTTTCCTAACAATGTTTGAAACACATCTGTATTTGTTGTTTTGATTTTCACCATTATCATCATGACAACATTGTTACATGTAATTTCTCTTGTAATCAATAATGGCAGTTTCATTGCTGGTAATTTATATTTTAATCGATCATGCAACATCAGTGATATATATGAGAAAATTACAGATTTTCACATTTTTGAATTTCTAATTATAGAAATGTCACATTTGAGTTTTTCTAACATAAAAAAGGGAAATTTGCTAAAACTACACTTTTATTTCATTTTGAATGCAAAATTACACCCCTTATGTGAATCTTTAAAAATCTAACCTAAAAAGGTAGTTGTAACACCTGCATTTTTTTTTATAATTAATAATTAAACCAGGGTGAACAATAAGCGGAAAATAATCAACAAGAACCCAAATTCACATAAGGGGTGTAGAAGCTTTACGCGAAGTTGAGCAAGTGCAGTTTTTGGCAGAGGTAGATGGGATTTCTGGGTCATATTGTGTCTGCAGAGGGAGTTTCTATGGACCCGGCCAAGATTGAGGCGATTCGAGATTGGCCGAGACCGAGTAGTGCTACCGAGATCAGGAGTTTTCTAGGTTTAGCAGGATACTACAGGAGATTCGTCAAGGGCTTTGCGAGTATGGCGTCGCCAATGACGAAGTTGACCGGTAAGGAGGTTCCGTTCGTTTGGTCGCCGGAGTGCGACGAGAGTTTTTCGAAGCTCAAGGAGATGCTGACTAGTACGCCAGTATTGGCATTACCCGAGCCGGGGAAGCCTTATACTGTGTATACTGATGCTTCAGGAGTTGGTCTGGGTTATGTTTTGATGCAGGAGGGTCGAGTTATTGCTTATGCTTCGAGGCAGTTGCAGGGTAGTGAGCGTAATCGGCCTACGCATGATCTAGAGCTGGGAGCTGTTGTGTTCGCTCTGAAGACCTGTAGGTCTTATTTGTATGGAGGCAGAGTACAGATTTTTATGGATCACAAGAATCTGTAGTATATCTTCACTCAACCATTGTTGAATATGAGACAGAGACGTTGGGTTGAGTTGCTGGCGGATTACGATCTGGAGATCATTTATCATCCGGGCAAGGCTAATCAAGTAGCAGATGCCTTGAGTCGACGGTGGTTCGATTCAGCCCGTGAGCAGGATATCTAGGATTTGGTGGGCAAGATTAACACGTTGCGAATCTGTGCTATTTCGCAGGAGCCTTTAGGCTTAGAAGCAGTTGATCAGGCAGATCTTCTCGGTAGGATCAGAGTAGCTCAGCAGAGTGATCAGAGTCTGATTGGGTTATCGCGAGCGGCAGGTTCTATGTTTATAGTCTCTCTGAATGGGACGATTCTGATTCGTGGTCGAGTGTGTGTACCTCGTGATGAGGCATTGAAGCAGGAGATTCTGAGTGAGGCTCATTCGAGCAAGTTCTCGATTCATCCGGGTGCGACTAAGATGTACTGTGACCTCAAACGGTAGGTCGTAATGAAGAGAGATGTGGCGACTTTCATTTCTAAGTGCAATACATGTTCGTTGGTTAAGGCCGAGCATGGAGTTTCGCATGGTCTTTTGTAGAATTTACCCATTCCAGAGTGGAATTGGGACATAATTACGATGGAATTCGTGGTTGGTTTGCCTACTTTGAAGACTTATGATGCTATATGGGTGGTTGTGGATCGTTTGACCAAGTCCGCGCACTTTTAAGTTGGCTAAGAGGTTTGTGAAGGAGATAGTGAGGCTGCATGGAGTGCCAGCCAGTATTGTTTCCGATCGGGACCCCAAGTTCGCATCAGAGTTTTGGAGAGCGTTTCAGGCAGAGATGGGCACTAAGGTGCATTTGAGTACAGCGTATCATCCGCATACTGATGGGCAGTCAGAGAGGACTATTCAGACTATGGAGGATTTGCTGAGGATGTGTGTTTTGGATTGGGGTGGCCAATGGGCCGAGCACTTGAGCTTAGTTGAGTTCGCTTACAATAACAACTTTCAGGCGAGTATCGGTATGGCTCCTTTTGAGGCTTTGTATGGGAGGCCATATAGGACGCCTTTATGCTGGACCCAAGTGTCGGAGCGTAGTATTCTTGGCGCTTGTTATGTTCAGGAGACGACACAGAAGATTCGTATCGTGAGGTTGAACATGAAGGAAGCTCAGGATCGTCAGAGGAGCTACGCTGATAACCGTAGGTGAGAGCTTGAGTTCGCAGTTTGAGATCGTGTGTATCTCAAGATGGTTACAACCACTGGTCCACGACCACGTCCTCGGCCTCCGCGGCCACCAACTCTGCCACCCTGAACACCAGCTCTGCCACGACCTCTAGCTCCAGGAACCATACTGTACTGCATTTCCCAAAAACACAGGCTAAGCTACTAGAAGTCACAAGAAACAATAACACAACATACCGTGGAATCACACTGGAGGCTCGGGAGGATGATCTAAGACTCTATACTAACACAGTAAATCACATAGTCTCAGATCACACAATCTACATCCTAAAACCGTATAGGCTCTGATACCAAAATGTAACACCCGCATTTTTTTTATATAATTAATAATTAAACCAGGGTGAACAATAAGCAGAAAATAATCAACAAGAACCCAAATTCAATTCCAATAAATAAATAACCAATAATCCAGCAATTACCAATTCAGGAAAATATCTAGCAACCTACAGGCTACTAAGAATTCATAACATAAACAAACTCAAATCCTATCATCCTCCGTCCTTGCCTCGATTCCACGATCACATTTTTCCTTTACCTGCAACTCAAAAGAAACCGGAAGTTGCGTGAGTATTATCATAAATACTCAGTGAAGCGGTCATCCCGCAACAGATTAACATAGATTAACAATCTACAGATAAATACACATTTACCACAATTTACCAAATATTCACATTTAAATCAAAATTCCAGACGTTCATTAAAAATTTATAAAGTTTTCTTAATTTTCAACTTGGTGTCGATCGACACACCACGACGGTGTCGATCGACACCTGATACATACGTACAGGAAACTGCATCGAGTGTCGATCGACACTGCCTCTAGGTGTCGATCGACACTCACAGACCACGAGTATCATTTCTTATCGGGGTGTCGATCGACACAACCTCTAGTGTCGATCGACACCCTATTACAGAGACCAGAGCCGAGGCTCTCCTCTCATGTCTCGACCCGGAATCAACATTTAAACAACTTCCGATCAATCATACGGTAACACCACGAACAATCATCATTAAATCATCAATCATCAACCATATATCACGAAATCATACACACAAACGCTATAAACGCTAACCTACGGCAACCATCGCAATCACGCACTCACCTTAGTGATTCGAAGGGAAAAGAACGAAGAAGAGGATCACGAACCCTACTGATCACAGCCTCGACTCTCCGATTCTCACACTGAAACCATCCGGAAAACGTCCACGAACGATCTACGAGCACGAACGGACAAAGGAAACCCAAAACCTCGAACAACTCCTCAACACTATCGATTTCTCTCTCGATAACTCTTCTCACACGTTCTCTCTCTGATTTTCTCCCTGAGAACGACGGCTCACGATCCCAAAAGCTTAAAAGAACGAGCTTAGGGTTTTTCCCATAACTAAACCGAGTGAAAATCGCGGTTTTTAGCAAACTGGTACGCGATTCACGAATTGGTGTCGATCGACACTACCCAAGGGTGTCGATCGACACCTCCAAAGATTTTCGTTACTTTGGACTTCGGTCGTTACAGTAGTGAAATTACATTTAGTGCCGTAATGAACAAACAATAAAACTACATCCGAAATGACTTTTTTTAGCCTTACAGAAGTCTACACGGCAATTTAGAAGTCTACGTTGTTGACATACACTAGAAGTCTACTTTACTGAAGTCTACAAAGCAATTTTGAAGTTTACAACGTAATTATTTAAGAAATAATAATATATAAATGCATAAAAAATAATTTGACAAAAAATTCTTATTGTAACGGATTTAGGTTTTAGGGATCTGTGTTATATGGTCAATGGTTTAGGATAAACAATTTATTAGAAGATATAATGTAGGGTTGGATTATCAAAAGTTGAGTTCACTATAAGGTGATGTTAAATCTTGAGTATTATGAGTCATGTATGTCATTGACATTAGTTTATGTATTTATGAGTTAAAAATATGGGAAATGGATTGACATTAGAAGTTGAAAACATGTGTTTATCTTTAGAGTTACATTTAAAATTCATAATTTCAATATTTAAAATGTCAAATTTGCACAAAAGTGTAAAATTGTGAATATATTAAATGTTTGAATGATTGATAATATTTTTTATTTACAGTTTTGAATAATCTTAAGAAAATATTCGATTTAGGTTTTGAATTGTAGATTTCAATTGCAGTGTGCTCCACATATGTAGACTTCCATTGCATACTTCAATTCAATTTAAGTTTTGAATTGTAGACTTTCATTGCGATTAGGGTTTCATTATAGAGTATAAGATTTCGTAGACAACCAATGGAAGTCTACCTAAACCGAAAAATTATTAACCTAATTGAGAAACTCTAACACCACTATATAAAGGAAACTTACTATGAAAAAACCTAATTTTTCTTCTAAAAAGTTACGGCTGCCTCCCTTTTTTTCTACTAAAACTTCTCATAGCATGTATCTTTTTCTCTAACCTCTCCCTTTCTCTAGGGGTACAAACCAGCACAATTCTAGCCCATCTACGTCGCCATCTACTCTGAACGAGCATAGATCTCTGGTGAGTCTTTCACCCTGACAGCCAACGCTTGCTCTCCATGAAACCGACGTAGATCTAGATTTGTTTTTCTTCTAAAACCCATCTTTCTTTTTTGCTTTAAACTCTTTCTTCTTCTTCTTCTGCTTATATCTAAACAAGTCAAAAATGCTTCTTAAAACTATTTCTTCTTCCTCTGCTTTCTCGCTTGTGAATTTCCATGGCAAGATTAAGGATGTTTCGTCTCCGACTGATTTCTCCTCGAATCTTCGAGATTCTTCTAGTAAGTTTTGAAAATTATCACTCTCTGTTCGCGCTTTCAAAAGCTCAACCACCGATTCGCTAAGTGGCGTCGTTTTTGAGCCGTTCGTGGAAGTGAAGGAGCTCGATCTCGTCCCAAAGAGCTCTAATGTCTCTCTCGCTCAACATAAATTTGGTATTCCAGCCTCCTTTCGATTTAGCTATAAGATTTGGTACTTGAAATTTATGTCGATTCTGCTTACACTTTGTCCTGTAGATTCTGAAATCTCATCTTTCTTGAAACAGGTTGTTGCGAGACCTTCGTAAGCAACGAGCTTAAACTCTGTTATCTCTTTGGTTAAAGAGGTGTGTGGCTTCAAATTTTGTTTATGGATTCCTTTGGTCAAATTTTGTTTATGGGTTTCTCGTTTATTTTTTTTTAAATTGGTTTCAGATTGGTTTCAAATTTTGTTTACAAATTTAGACTAATTTAGACCATCTCCAATATATTTCACCATATTTTTACACTAAAATGATGTTGGGTTTTACTCCAATGTATTACATCATTTTCTACACCAAAAGGGAAATATTCTAAATTGATTCTTTTACAAATTTACAAATTAAGCTATCTACTTTTTTTAGTTTAATAAATTATAATCATTTAAATTTAGCATTAATTATGAAAAGAAAAATATAATACATCATATAATTTTATATTAGATTTGGGTTTAATTGTCATCATTTTTATAAGTTTTTCATTAAATTAAATTTGAAATTATTTATAATTTTAAGGATTTTTTATAAAAAAAAAAAAATTTACACCAATTTGGTGTTGGGTTGGAGAAGATTTTACACTTTGTCCTGTAGATTCTGAAATCTCATCTTTCTTGAAACAGGTTGTTGCGAGACCTTCGTAAGCAACGAGCTTAAACTCTGTTACCTCTTTTGTTGAAGAGGTGTGGCTTCAAATTTTGTTTATGGATTCCTTTGGTCAAATTTTGTTTATGGGTTTCTAGTTTATTTTTTTATTTTAAATTGGTTTCAGATTGGTTTCAAATTTTTTTTATAAATTTACACTAATTTAGACCATCTCCAATATGTTTCACCATATTTAACACTAAAATGGTGTAACACTAAAATGGTGTTGGGTTTTACTCCAATGTATTACACCATTTTCTACAAAAAAAAAAGAATATTCTAAATTTATTTTTTTACAAATTACAAATGAACCTATCTACTTTTCTTTTTTAAAAAAATTATAAGATAATTTAAAGTTAACATTAAATATGAAAAGAAAAATATAATATATCATATAAAATAAAGGTATGTACAATACATTTTGGTTTAATCATCATAAACATATTAGATTTGGGTTTAATTGTCATCATTTATATAAGTTTCTCATTGAATTTGAAATTATTTATAATTTTAAGAACCAATTTATAAATAAAAACGTTTTACGCCAAAATGGTGTAACACCAAGTTTTACACCAAATTTAGTGATTGTTGGGGAAGATTTTACACAAAAATGAGATTTGGTGTAGGGTTGGAGATGTTCTTATTTATGGGTTGAAAATAAAAAAAAATCCCAACATTGTCATATTACATGAGGTGGTCTCAATTTTTTTTATTCAATAATCTTGTGTAATTAGTTAAATTAGTCTTTTTGGACTATTGAATGATTAGACATGGGTTTAGAAGAATTAGTCTTTTCAATTTTTTTAATATGGGTTTCTTTAATTTCGACTTCTCGTCAGCGTTTTCTCTGTAAAGAATTGATTTTTTCTTTTGGGTTTCCGATGAATTTGGCAAAATTGTTATAAAAAAATTCATACTTCTTTGTCGTTCTTGCGTGCTACATTCGCTTTAGATCTGATATAATACTAGATTTTCTTGAAATTCTTTATCTTGTTTGTGATTTTGTACTCTAGTGTATTAAAATTTCGTGTTTTTTCTTGTCTCTATGGATATTTGAATGTATTAAACTCGAAGGCCAATTTGTGGTTTCTTTAATAATCGTCTTTTTTTACTTGAAGTCTCAAATTGGAAGTTCTAAAGCATCATCAGCATTCTTCAATGCGTTGAAATTGGAAGATATTGTTACCAGAATAAGAATTTGGTGGGAGCAAGCTAGAGCTGTTGTTGTTGTACTTGTCTTCAAGTTTCTGGTGGTTTTGTGTTTGGTGATGTGCAAATACCAATGTACGATGAAAAAGAGGTAAAAAGAACCTAATAAGCAACTAGTTTATGTATCATTCAGTATGTAGTTGAACACATTTGGTGTGATTCGAATTTAAACCGATATTGTTGTTATTGTTGCAATGTGTTTGCAGGGTGCATTTGTTGGAGATATTGGTTGGAGTGTACCTATTGTTCTACGGATGCTACGACATTATCTATGGAAAGAACACATTCTGTGTGCCTTCTATTTGTAGGGGTCATATCTCTCCTAGAAAAATCGATAAGCCTAAAACGACTCAGTATGCGATGAACCGGTTATCCCATTACGCATTTTAACCGGAGACTGAGCCAAAGGCCTAATTCAAATCAGCTCAATGATCGGGCCCAAAAGATTAAAGCCCATTTAAGGCCCAGCCGACCTAGCACCTGTGGCCTAAATGGAAAACCTAGATAACTTAGGAAAACTTTTTATTTTGTATTGGGTCTGGCCCAACCGACTTGAAGTACTATATATCATGTACATCCTCATAGCAAGGGGATCACAAATAATCTTACAAAAATACTTTTACAGCTTTCTTCTCTACCAATAACAACCCTAATTCGAATCTTTGTTTTCTCTTTGAGTTTTCTAATCCTAGAAGCTTTCTTCTCTTCCAAAAGAACCTTACAAATTCAATTGTGAGAATCCAGCTCCCACAATTTGGCGCTAGAAGGAGGGTATCTTCAAGCTTCACACATGAGAAAACCGTTGAGACAAACTTGAGACAATGACAAACACAACTCAACAAAACGTTACAGCAGCACCGCTCCGGAAGGGATGCCTCCCAACGGATCCGGAGCAACTGGACAGACTACCGGCCAGATGCAACAGGATCAACAAAACAACAAACAACAAGCGCCTCTCACTGGATCCGGCATGATGGGCCCTCAGGTCAACACAACAATAACCTCAGATTTTTTCAGCGAAATCAATGAGATATTAGTTAAGCTGCTCAGGAATTCTGAGGAGCAAGAGGCAATCAACAGCACCTTGACAGAAGAGCTGAAAACACTATCGGCAGCCAGCCAAGCACGCGAAGGTGGAATCTTTCGTCGACCTACACTTCGTCTTGCCCCAACCAATCTTTTCTTGACCCCAGTCGGCATAACGGCAATTTGCGGGTCCCGCGATGAACTAGTCGGGTTATGAACCAGGGACAGCAACGTGCCGCCTGCAAACATGACTACTGGAGTCGTCAAGATCGCTGACGATACTGAAGAAGAGAACCGTTCAGACTTTGGAGCTGCACGAGTTGCTCAAAGGGGTAGACAGCCCAACTATGACCAAGAGCAGGACAAAGCTAAAGTCGAGAAAAACCTCTGATGGGTCGACCAGGTTGAAGCCGCATCTATACAGAGAACTTTTGCAACTAGTCAGGAGAAGGAGATAGACGAGATCAGAGCGTCCATGAGGCAGACTGCCCTTGACCTAAAGGAGATGTGTTCGCAAGTGCATTGTGCAACAAGCAAAGCTCCAGAGATTGATCAAGTACTAGAAGAAGCGCGGACTACCACGTTTACAGAACGGATAACCCGAGCTCGACTATCCGACCCAAAAAAGATCAAGGTCCCTATCTACGATGGAAAGGGCGATTCCAATGAGCACATCACAGCTTTTGCCATCGCTATGGGTCATGCTAACTTTTGACCAGACGAAAAAGATAACCCTCCACTGGTTAGCAGAGATGGAAAGAAACTCGATCAATAACTGTGCACAACTCTCTGAAGCTGATATAATGCGTTTTTGGCACATTCTAATCTTTGTTTTGTAGGGTTTTATCGAGTTTTTTTCTCTTCTTTTGAGTCATTCTAGGTTTAAAGGAGGCTTGGGAACATGGATTTGAGCATTCGGGAGTCATTGAAGCAAACAGGACAAATCCGGAGAAAAGATGGCGTTTTGAAGGACCGAGCACCTGCTCGGTTTGGAGCGAGCACCCGCTCGCCCGAGGACTCGAAGATTTGGAACCTCCTAGAAACCGGACCGGTCGATCCACCCACAGGACCGACCGGTCCACACTCGAAGACCATAGATGCCTGAAGACAGACCGACCGGTCGGCCACCCAGATCCGATTTTAACCTATTTTTATTTATAAATAAGGAGTAGCCGCCTCAAAAATAAACATCACGATTCATTTCATTTTCACTCGTTACTTTTCGGAGACTCTCTTGGCTACTCTTTGCTTTGTTCTTTTGGTTTTGGATTAAAGATTGAAGATTCATTTTCACAACATCTATTGAGAAGAATTCTAACCTTTTATCTATTTCAATTCCATCATGAATTCTCTCTACTGTTTTGTTGTGTTTGCTTCCTCCATGCTTGTCTGCATCATTACTAAATCCAAACGACAGTTTAGGCAATTAGGTTGCTGGATAAAGATATTGATACATTACGACAGTTGGGCAATATTATCTTAATGTTTGAGTTCTAGACCGAATTGCATTAATTCATGAATAGTAGCTCAGTCTTTAATCCGAGATCACCAGAGAATAACCTTAATCTAGTGCCTTTTCCTTATTGAATTTCACATCGTTTAATTGCTGTTTTCATTGCTTCGTTACAACCAAAACCCATATTTTATCTTAGCTTTAATTTAAAATCCATAATTTCATAGTGTAACCTTGGTCTCTGTGGATTCGATACCCTTTATACTACTACGATTGTCTGTGCACTTGCAAAATTATATTGGGATTAGAACCTCTGACATGAAGTTTTTGGCACCATTGCCGGGGACCAATTGCGTTACCTTTGAAATTCGATTTTATTTATAGTCTAAGAATTTTGCTAATTTCATTTTTGTTTTCGTTTTCTTTTGCATGTGTTTCAGGTGTAACCAAAGTTCTCAAAAACTTTTGAATCCAGTCAACATGGGCGATGACACCGACAATCGAGCTGCAAATGGTCATGTCGCTGCTGCTATTCAGAGGATGAAACAACAAATAGCTCAATTGCATCAGCAGCAACAACCACAGCAGTGTCGTACAATTGGGGATATGGACAATCCCCATGCATCCTATCGGAACAGAGCGACAATCGTTCCGCCCGCTTTTGAGGGGCAAGACTATGAGATTAAGCCTCAGCTGATATCACTGGTTAAGCAGAACATGTTTCATGGACTTCCTGCGGAAACTCCAGTAGACCATATCGAGAACTTCGAGGAGATTTTCTCCACAGCAAGCTCTAATAGAGTGAACCAGGATTTCATGAAATGCAAGCTTTTCCCTTTCTCACTCGCGGACAAAGCCTCCCGCTGGTTCAAGTCGCTACCAGCTGGATCCATCACGACTTGGCCGCAATGTATAGCAGCATTCTTGGGTCATTTCTACACCAAAGCCATGACCGTGCGCCTAAGGAATAAGATCTCTACATTCCAAAAACGTTCCAGAGAGTTTTTTAGTGAGGCATGGGAATGGTTCACAAAAAGAAGTGTCCACACCATGGATTCGCCGATGAGAAATTGCTTAGTATCTTCTATGATGGTGTTGGTCGTGTTGCTAGCAACACTTTGGATGCTGCGAGTAATGGTGATTTTATGACCAGGACCAAGGAAGAAGCGATTAGATTGGTAGAGAACTTGGCTGCGAGTTTCAGGAATCAATGCCATGACCGTGATGAGCCTGTATATGCCAGTAGTGTTGAGACACAGAGGATTGATGATCTGACAGCGAAAGTAAACCTGTTGCTGAAGAGGAATCAGGAGAATATAGACCTTTGTGAGAACAAGGGAAATGAGCGGTCCATAGAAGTAAACTATGTGGGTGGAGACCATGTGCCTCCAAGCGTTCAAACTCATGCACCGAACCCTCGAGACGAACTGAAATCCCTCATACAATTGTCTTTACTCAACCAGCAGAACTCTACTAAAGAAATCACTGCCATGATGGACAACAGGTATAACGATCTCAACAGTAAGATAGAAGCCATCTGCACTCGTGTGAAGGAGCTAAATAACCAGGTAGTTCAACCCGCCGAAGCAGTCAAGAGTGCACAAGGAGCGCCTGCTCCAGAAGAGAAAAAGGATGAAGAGGTTGCTGGACCGTCTTCTGTAGTGCTTCGACCGAATGAGCTCGTTAATAAGGTTAGGTCACCTGCTTACACTCCTTACCCATTTCCACCACCATTGAGGGTATTACCTAAAGGTGAAGACCCTGGGAAATTCTTTGTTCCCTGCACCATTGAAAAGGTTGAATTTAGAGAAGCTCTTTGCGATTCTGGTTCTTGTGTGAATCTCATGTCAATGGCTATTGCGAGGAAGTTGAAAATGGCTAAGATAGAACCTAGTTATATGACTCTTAGGTTTGCAAACTCGTACGGCATCATTCGCGATTTACCAGTCCGAATAGGAAATTGCCTAGCTCTAACGGATTTCTAGGTTGTAGAGATGAGAGAAGGTTACGACACGTCTCTCCTCTTTGGGAGACCATTCATGGCTATGGTGGGTGTAATCATTGATATGCCAAATAAGCAACTCTCTTTTTCCAAGGTCAACGAAAAGGTTTTCTATAGAGCCATTCCCAAAAGAACCGCCATTCACGCCTCCTGCATCTCGGCAGTAGAAAAAGAGGACCTGTCGGACGCTGTTGTCAAAGAGCTAGGTGAGAAGAGTAAGATCAATGGAGTTCTAGATGGAAATTGTTCTCATATCGCCAAGATGTTTAGGGAAAAGACAAAGGTGCAGGGAAACGTACAATGCAAAGGGACAAAGGGTAAGCCTAAGATAACTTTGATCCCTCAAGGATATGATGGGAACTCGGTCAAGTACAAGGTGAAGTGCAAAGGTACCCCTAAGCCTTTCTCCAAAGTTAGAGCTATTCTTCCATTAGAGTTTAAAGAGAAGGGTATCAGTCTTGTGAATGGAACGCCAAGCGAGGCCCTGCAACTAAACATAAGTGATCAAAGAGAGAATGGACAACGCCTCGACCCACCTCCACCGAGCCCTGATCCAGAAAATAAATTCTCTAATCCTCAAACGAATTCTGCTCACGCCTAGGCATCGTACAACGTCAAGCTAATGACGTTAAACAAAGCGCTTGGTGGGAGGCAACCCACTTGTAAGTGTCCACACGTTCTTTTCTTTTTCTTTTCTTTTCAGTTTTACCTCCCTTTTCGTTTTTCTTTTTTAGGATTTTTTGTCACAGAAACTTTTGGAGCCTGGATATCGGACCGGTCGATCCATATAAGGGACCGGTCGATCTCCTTTGAACACGAGACTAGCCATCTGTCACTGGAATTAGGACCGGTCGATCCGTGTGTGCCGACCGGTCGATCCCCTTCGTCCTGAGGATCGGGTAAGTCCCAGGCATCAGGACCGGTCGATCCACAAGTCGACCGGTTGATCCCCTTCGTCCCGTGGATCAAGTAAGCCACTGGAAACACAATCGACCGGTCCAGTATCGGGACCGGTCGATCCTCGGCCCGGGTAAGTCAAAAAAAATTTCCGATTTTCGGTTGAAACCGGTTTATTTCACTTAAATTGAACCGGTTTACCCCCTATAAACACAAACCCCATCACCCAAACACCACAATCCCGATCGAAACACCAAAAACTCTTCTCTTGCAAGTGTTCTTGGTGATTTTCTCCAAAAACTTCATCAAACCCTAAGTCCTTCAATTCTTACCCGAATTAAACGATTTTTGGCACTAAATCGCTTAGTTTTTCAAGCTCTTTCTGATTATCTAATCAATTTATTCGATCTGCAAGGTATGAGCTTTATATTTGCTTGTCAAATTTTGGGTTTTTGGGGTAGTTCTTTCTCCTTGGATTTTGCCATTTAATTCGCTTGCTTCTCACTCTCCTTGGTTCATTTTTGTAGCTATGGGTCGCACGGGACGTCCACAAGCAACCAATTCGCCACCTGAAGATGGCTCGGACAAAGAACGCGAAACCCGAACAAAATGAAACCATGACAAACCGAGGAGATCGTCAACAAGAGATAAGGAGAAAGGAATAGCGACTTCCAGTCAAACGGATGCTCCACGAAAATCGCGTAGTTCGCGTTCCAATCCGAGTAATCCATGGCCTCGACCGGACGGTAAACCTTTCTCTGGAATTGACACGCACCCTAAGCTAGAAAGGAAAGGTTTAGTTAGCGAACCGTCTTACGAGAAAAAACGGAGAGGAGATGGATTGGTTAGGTAGAATAGCATTTGCTATAATGGGATGTTGAACGTGGAAATGTTGCCTACTAGGTTCTTATGTCCTCAGATGTTAGATGAGTTAGGTATCACGGACGAGGTGTGTGCTGTTCTCAATCGAATGGGTTTGGGGAACATGGCCACGAATCAGTATCCTCTGTATCCTGAGCTTGTAAGACAATTCCTCGCCTCTTGTGAGGTTTATTATCCGTCAGATGATGATGGGCGAGCTGAGAATGGTCGTCTGTGGTATAAGATCAGAGAGATTACATATAAGATCTCTTTTCACAAACTGTGCGATATCTACGGTTTTGACGAGCGTTACCAGAACGTGGACTTCCCTGGCCGTAGTTATTTTCCTTAGTGCGACAGGTTATGGAACTTGATTGGTTCACGGAGCATGAAACTGGCTCTTATCAGGAACCCAATCGTCCGAATTATAGCTAAGGCCCTGAGCAACACTATGTTTTGCAAGGAAGAACCGGGAGCCCTGCGTATAGATGAGTTGTTCTTGCTGCACCTCAGGATGCCGGAGTTTGTGTCTGAAATCTACACAGAGTATCCTCACGATCAACACACTAACTACGGAGCAGCATTTGCACACTTCCTGACAAAGAGGAAGTTCAGAGGTCTCGATGGACCTGGAAAGAAGAAGCAAGAGGTATGTGGGAGTATCCTAACTCCTATCTTTCTCTTCCATAAGATTGATTTGATAGGCACCGACGTTGTCCACGCGCCCGCTCTCTTTGGCATGCAACACCTTATTCAGAGCCGATGGATAGTTTGACGGAAAGTGGCAATACTCTGATTTTGATGGGGTACAGCGTTCAATCTCTTTACCTAGTGAGCATGCACCTCTCACCTCCCTGGACAACGTACGGTTTTTGCCACCCGCCTCACCTGAGAGCACAGATGCAGATGTCCCTCTCAAGCGCAGAAAGCGTCTCCATGTTAGCCATGGTCCTGATACTGTAGGCACTAGCAGAGGTTCTGCCCCGCCACTTCCACCTTACGCCAACCAGTTTGCCGTCTCACCGATTCGCGACGAATGGACTACACATGAGCACAGGCATTGGCAACACAAGAGTTTTCAGAAGCACCATAGTATGATGTCTGCCATTTGGGGTGCCATTTCTTGTTCCCGAGGCACAGATGCAGCGGGAGGATCAGGCTTTGCTGGAAGCCGAATGCCCACGCCTGCTGGTCCCTCTACCGCGTTCAGATCAGATGATGACGCTATGGTGGAAGACTCCGAGGACACAGCGGATTCTGACGAATCTCCACCTTTCTGATGACGTTAGACCTTCTCACTCTTCTTTTTCATTTTTTGCATTATTTTCCTTCTTTTTAATAGTTCTTTCCTTTCGATTTATTCTCACACCGGGTCGGTGTGAAGTAAGTCTGGGGGGAGTGCTATTGATACTAATCATGTTTTCTATTTTCTTTTTCTTATTTTCTTTTTTTCGTTTTCTTGAGTCATTTTCTGTTTTATCGAGTCAGTTTGTACTAAAACCTTTATGATATGCATACATTTCTAGGACCACATGATGTTTGCTAACCCCTCTAACAGTGATTAACCAATGCCATGGGAAGATTAAAAATGCCCTAGGCGGATCAGTATTACCAGAAGGTTCTCGTCCCTTTGAGAGCTAACGCTGACACTTTTTATACTAATCTGTTTTTTTTAACTCAGGGAATTCGAAATCGCATAAGAAGTACCAACCACGTTAGGAGTCCTATCCTTTTTCAAACACTATCCCCTCTTCAGGACTCCTAATGGCCAGGCTCCTTTTTAGTTTGGTACCACACCCTTACCTTGACCTTTCTTTCAAACTTCATGCTTTCTGTCCAAGACATTGACTTGCACTCAAGCGCAAAAACTCCGGAGACGTAGTCCGGCCAGCCAATCATTCTAAAGACCTTTTGGTACCATTTCAAAACTTTCTGCTTAGGATTTTTGACTCTGTATTTCCTTTCTATTTTAAGTTTTCGTTCCCGTGCTTTAGAAAGGGTTAAACTAATCCCCAACATAAAAAAAAAAAAAGAAGAGATTTTATATGAAATGTTGAAAGGGATTAGAATAAAGCCTCATGTTTAATAAATAAGCACATTTCTATGTAGTTTTCGTTAGTATTAGTTCTTTAGATATGCAGAAAGTTTTCATCTAAATAAAGAAAAGGGTCTTAAGTTTGAAAAGTTGTGCATCAACTTTGGACTTAGTTCTCTTGGGATTTTGCGCCATGACTTGCATTCGGCCTCGACTGAGGTTAGCCTAAAACACTTTTACCCCACCATTAAATAACCCAAAACCTTAACCCTTATGCGATGAATGTTTTCCCTCTGGTAAGATTTATGGACCCTGGTATATAGTCGCTGAGACATAGGAACTTGAGTATGGTGGCACTGCTATGTATTTGGCAAAGTATATGAAGTACCATCTTGGTTTTAGATCTGTTTATGAGGGTTGTTGGTATTACATCTGTGGGGTCTTAAAGGATTGTATTCGACTTATAAAGGTTAGTTCGGTTTTCATAGCTTCCTTGAATTTATTTCTAGTTTGTCTTCACTTGAGGACAAGCAAAAATCTAAGTCTGGGAGAGTTGATAAAATTCGTTTTTGGCACATTCTAATCTTTGTTTTGTAGGGTTTTATCGAGTTTTTTTCTCTTCTTTTGAGTCATTCTAGGTTTAAAGGAGGCTTGGGAACATGGATTTGAGCATTCGGGAGTCATTGAAGCCAACAGGACAAATCCGGAGAAAAGATGGCGTTTTGAAGGACCGAGCACTTGCTCGGTTTGGAGCAAGCACCCGCTCGCCCGAGGACTCGAAGATTTGGAACCTCCTGGAAACCGGACCGGTCGATCCACCCACAGGACCGACCGGTCCACATTCGAAGACCATAGATGCCTGAAGACAGACCGACCGGTCCGAATTCAGACCGACCGGTCGGCCACCCAGATCCGATTTTAACCTATTTTTATTTATAAATAAAGAGTAGCCGCCTCAAAAATACATCACGATTCATTTCATTTTCACTCGTTACTTTTTGGAGACTCTCTTGGCTACTCTTTGCTTTGTTCTTTTGGTTTTGGATTAAAGATTGAAGATTCATTTTCACAACATCTATTGAGAAGAATTCTAACCCTTTATCTATTTCAATTCCATCATGAATTCTCTCTACTGTTTTGTTGTGTTTGCTTCCTCCATGATTGAGTAGTCCCTTGGCTAGATTGACGTTTTCAATGGTGATTTAGGACTGTTAGTGACTGAGCCAAATAGGATTGCATAATCTTACATCTTCATCAATAGGGGTTCTTCATGCTTAGATTGATATTGATCACTTAATCTATGATTTCAAGTCTAACTTATTCACGACAGTGCTCTAGGTTGCTAGATAACCCTTTGGTGAGCAATTGGTGTGTGACCAACGAAAGTTGATTGTTACCATCAATTGTGAACAAATTGAACCAACTCTTAATGCTTGTTTGCATCATTACTAAATCCAAACGACAGTTTAGGCAATTAGGTTGCTGGATAAAGATATTGATACATCACGACAGTGGGGCAATATTATCTTAATGTTTGAGTTCTAGACAGAATTGCATTAATTCCTGAATAGTAGCTCAGTCCTTAATCCAAGATCACCAGAGAATAACCTTAATCTAGTGCCTTTTCCTTATTGAATTTCACATCGTTTAATTGCTGTTTTCATTGCTTCGTTACAACCAAAACTCATATTTTACCTTAGCTTTAATTTAAAATCCATAATTTCATATTGTAACCTTGGTCTCTGTGGATTCGATACCCTTTATACTACTGCGATTGTCTGTGCACTTGCAGAATTATTTTGGGATTAAAACCTCTGACATCAGAAGAGTTCCTGAAGTAGTACGCCATTCTGATCGAGCGGAGGTCTTCAGAGGCAGACCTCTACACAATGTCTCATGGTCCCACCGAGCCATTGCGAAAGTTCATTGAGCGTTTCAAGTTGGTATTAACTCAAATCAAGGGGATAGACGACATATCAACACTCGGAGCATTACAGAAGGCTCTTTAGTATAACTCCGACTTTCAAAGAGAGTTAACTGCGAACGAGCCGGCATCCCTCCAAGATGCCCTTCATCACGCCAACGTCTTTGCTAAAGGCAAAGAGGAGATGAAAACCTTGGCTCTGAAATACAGAAAGAAAAAGAGCTCTAGCTCTTAGGAAGCTCCTGCTCCTGGAAAAAAGCAACAAGGGAATTTCGTCCAGCACGAAGGAGGTTTCAAAGGCACGCATAACTATAGATTCAACTCGCCCGGCTACAGACAGGGTAGAGGGCGAGGTCGCGGAAGAGGAATTTTTGGTCGCAACTTCGAAAATACCTAGACAAGGAACTCGGGATACAAAGAGTCAACCTATTGCGAGCTGCATCGAACAAGCGAATATTCAACTGCTATTTGCAGAGTGCCAGGGTCGTGGTTGGCGGCCAAGCTAGCAGCCGGCAAACTTAAAGGCAACATAAGTGTCAACGATTTCCAGATCGAGCAGTTCGACGATTATACGGAAGAAGTAGCTCGCGATCAGCACAACAAGCGAGATCGACAAGACGACAGTGAAGGCCAAGGTGTTCCGAAAATAAAAGTCTGCATTATGATCATGGGTGGCTCGCACTATTGTTCTGACACAATCTCGTCAATAAAGGCTTTTCAGCGCAGAGCACAAGTAGGAGCTAATATGCCAACACCGTCCAAATTCCCAAACGATGCCATCACATTCGATGAGCGAGAGGTGCATGATATTGATAACCAAGGTGGTCGATTTCGCAATATCTAAAAATCCGGCCATTTACGACATGATTATGGGAACTCCGTGGCTCAATTCAATGCGAGCAGTTGCTTCGACCTATCACGTTTCCCTCAAGTTCCCAACCTCAGGAGGAATCAAGATAATTAGAGGGAGTCATGCAGCGTCTCGCTTGTGTTTCATGGCTACGCACAAACTAAGGAGTCAGGCAACAATTCCTATTCCGAAGGATAAGCGCAAAAATCAGAAAACGGACAGGGAGCCCGTTAAAGAGCTATCTGAATTTTTATAGCAATTACATATCACTGAGGCCTGAGAAGAAGAAGTGGCGGGCCCATTCGACGAGCATGTGATATCGGTCCATATAGACGATAAAAATCCAGAGAGATGCGTCAAAATCGGTGCGACATTAGATGAGGCAATCAAGCTTGGCCTCATCGCGTTTCTAAAGGAAAATTTAAGCACTTTCGCGTGGACAGCCGAAGATATGCCCGGGATAGACATCAATATAGCCCGCCATGAGCTGAACGTTGACCTGACTTTCAAACCTGTTAAGCAAAAGCGTAGACGTCTCGGACCGAATAGAGCTCAAGCAGTAAATGATGAGGTGGAATGACTTCTACGAGTCGGCTCGATCTCGGAAGAGAAGTACCCGGATTGGTTAGCCAATCCAGTTGTCGCCAAAAAGAAAAATGGCAAGTGGCGCGTATGTGTAGACTTCACCAATTTAAACAAAGCTTGTCCTAAAGACAGCTTTCCTTTACCAGACATAGACCGCTTGGTCGAAGCAACGGTGGGAAATAAACTACTCTCGTTCATGGAGGCTTTCTCTATCTACAATCAGATTTTCATGAACCCGGACGATCGCGAGAAGACGTCATTTATTATAGGCTGCGGTATTTATTCTTACAAAGTTATGCTTTTTGGCTTGAAGAACGCTGGAGCTACTTATCAGCGTTTGGTGAACAAGATGTTCGCGGATCAGCTCGGCAAAATAATGGAAGTATACATAGATGATATGTTGGTGAAGTCGCTTGAAGAGAAAGATCATGTCGCACACTTAGCGGACTGCTTCGAAAGGCTAAACTTGCATAACATGTGTAACATCCGTGAACCAAAAATGAGGATTTTGGTGGTCGTGTCGAGCGACACAGGCAGTGTGTCAATCTACACGATGGTTTTTGTTGGTGTCGATCGACATGTCCTTGGTGTCGCTCGATACGTGCATTTTCTGAACCGGGTTAATCATATTTTTAATCGCGGTTGGCTCGGTTTTTCTGTATTAAAAGGCCTAGGGTTGCGTGTAGTTTCTCCCAGCCATCGTTATTAGAGTTTGAGAAGAGAAAATCCTTGTGAGAGAGAGAGAATTCGAGGTTTGAGAGAATTGTTGCAAATAAATTCTCTCAAAACCATTTTCCTTGAGTTCAAGAGGCGTAGGGATCGTTGTTCTTCGTGGTAGATCGTTTTTATGTTCGTGTAAAGCCTTGTAGAGGTTGTGATCGTGTTCTCCTTGTTGTTTCAATCCGAATCCGTTTCATTCCTAAGCCAAAGTAAGTTGTGACCACGATTTCTTAGCAATGAGGGTATTTCAACGTATTTTGTGATTGATTTGGAATGTGATTGCGTGTGATATTGATTTTGATGTTTTGGTGTAGCTTGGGTATGTGTTTTATCGTGTTTTCAGTGCAGGTGTTCAATTCATGTTCACCGGAATTCATGTTACGAGAGGATAAACGCAGTTTCGAGGTTTTGTTTATGACGGGATGACCAACTCACTAAGTATTTGTTAAATAATTACGCAACTCTTATTTCCATGTGTTGCAGGTAAAGGAAAAGTGTGATCGCAGAATCGAGGCGTTAGGAAGAGGACGATAGGATGTTGTGTTGTTATTGAGTCTAGTGAACCGTTGTCATAGGTTGCTAGATTTATTTATTATTCATTCCAGAACCTAGTTATGTGTTATTTCGCAGGAGTGATGGGCTTAGAAGCGGCAGATCTGGCAGATCTTTTGAGTAAGATTCGAGTGGCTTAGGCGGGAGATCAGAATTTTGTTGTTGCGTCGATCGCAGATGGTCCTAAGTATCAGGTCTCTTCGAATGGGACGATTCTTGTTCACGGTCGAGTTTGTGTACCCAAGGTAGAGGAGTTAAGGCAGGAGGTTCTGCGAGAGGCTCATGCGAACAAGTTCTCGATTCATCCTGGAGCGACTAAGATATATCGGGATCTCAAGTGGTATTATCACTGGGTCAGAATGAAGAGAGATGTGGCAGATTGAGTTTCGAAGTGCAACACATGTTTGTTGGTTAAGGCAGAGCATAAGATTCCGAGTGGTTTATTGCAGAGTTTACCCATTCCGGAGTGGAAGTGGGACATGATCACGATGGATTTCGTTGTGGGGTTACCTAACTCACGGACCTTTGATGCTATCTGGGTGATTGTGGATTGGTTGACTAAGTCTACACACTTTTTAGCAATCAAGAAGACAGACGGAGCGGTTGTGTTGGCTAAGAAGTTTGTGAAGGAGATTGTGAGGCTGCATGGAGTGCCAGCCAGTATTGTGTCAGACCGGGATCCGAGATTTGCTTTTGAGTTTTGGGGAACATTTCAGGCAGTGATGGGCACTAAGGTGCATATGAGTACAGCGTACCATCAACAGACTGAGGGGCAGTCAGAGAGGACGATTTAGACTTTAGAGGATTTACTGCGGATGTGTGTTCTGGATTGGGGTTGTCACTGGTTTGATCATTTGAGCTTGGTAGAATTTACTTATAATAACAGCTTCCAGGCGAGTATTAGGATGGCTCCTTTTGAGGCTTTGTATGGGAGGCCATGCAGGACATCCCTATGCTGGACCCAAGTGGGGGAACGGAGTATTCTTGGGGCTACTATGTTCAAGAAATGACAGAGAAGGTTCGAGTGGTGAGACTGAACATGAAAGAAGCTTAGGATAGGCAAAAGAGTTATGCAGATAAGCGGAGGTGAGAGCTTGAGTTTGCAGTGGGAGATCGTGTGTATCTCAAGATGGCTATGTTGGGGGATCCTAACAGATCCATATCAGAGAATAACCTGAGTCTGCGGTTTATGGGTCTGTTTCCGGTTGTGGAGCGGGTTGGGCCGGTTGCTTATCAGCTGGAGTTACCTCCGATTATGCAGGCATTTCATAAGGTGTTCCATGTTTCGATGTTGAGGAAGTGCCTACATGAATCGGAGGAGTTGGTGGCTAAGATTCCCGAGGATCTTCGGCTTAATTTGTCGGTTCCGGCAGTTCCTGTGAGGATTCTCGAGAGGAGGGTCAAGGAGATACGTCAGAAGAAGATTCCAGTGTTGCGAGTTTTGTGGGATTGCGTTGGTTGTGAGGAGGAAACTTGGGAGCCCTAGGAAAAGATGAAATTGAAGTTCAAGAAATAGTTGGACAAGCAGGTCGCCGTTTGAGCTTTATTTCTCTTTGTAGTCCCAGTTTAAGTTTTAGGCATGCGTTTCTTTTGTTGTATTTTCATTTTGTTGTAACGATTGTACTTTTTGGAGATTTATAAGTTGGTGTTCCTTATATTTATCTGTTATAAGATATGTGTTCTTATTTTTGTGGATATTTCGAGTGAGAGAATATCGAGTGTAGACCACACTAGGCAATCTAATCGTAGATATTTATGGGCATTCTTAAATTTATACTAATAACTCATTATATGGAGACGGTGGTACTCCAGAGTGCTTACCTGGGACGGTGGTTTCCAGCGTAAGTATTAAGAGATAGTGGTTCTCTCTAGGGGACATTGGTTTTCCTGTGTACTTACTGGGGCGGTGGTTTCCGGTATAAGTACTGAGAGACGGTGGTACTCTCGAGGGTATGGTGGTTTCCTTAGTTGTTATGGCTCGAGGGATGAGTTTTGGAGCGAGGGTGTGTGTTAATGAGTTAAGGGTGATAAATGTCTAGAAACGTGCGTATAAATAAATGATTAGAGGTGAGCCTTGGAGATCAGGTGAGGGTCGCGGGTGGTATTGCCTGGTTGGAGTTAGCTTTTGGTCTTGATAGATGGGTTGTGAGGATTCAAGGACAAATCAAGTTTAGTGGGGAAGAATTGTAACATCCGCAAACTAGAAATGGGGATTCTGGTGGTCGTGTCGAGCGACACAGGCAGTGTATCGATTGACACGATGGTTTTTGTTGGCGTCGATCAACATGTCCTTGGTGTCGCTCGACACGTGCTTTTTCTGAACCGGGTTAATCAGATTTTTAATCGCGGTTGGCTCGGTTCTTCTGTATTAAAAGGCCTAGGGCTGCGTGAAGTTTCTCCCAACCGTCGTGATTAGAGTTTAAGTAGAGGAAATCCTTGTGAGAGAGAGAGAATTCATAGTTTGAGAGAATTGTTGCAAAGAAATTCTCCCAAAACCGTTTTCTTTGAGTTCTAGAGGCGTAGGGATCGTTGTTCTTTGTGGTTAGATCGTTTTTCTGGTCGTGTGAAGCCTTGTAGAGGTTGTGATTGTGTTCTCCTTGCTGTTTCAATAAAAATCTGTTTCAATCCTAAACCAAAGTGAGTTGTGACCGCGGTTTCTAGCCTATGTGGGTATTTCAACGTGTTTTGTGATTGATTTGGAATGTGATTGCGTGTGATATTAATTTTGATGATTTGTTGTGGCTTGGGTATGTGTTTTATCGTGTTTTCAGTGCAGGTGTTCAACTCACGTTCACCAGAATTCGTGTGACGAGAGGATAAACGCAATTTCGGTGTAACACAGAGGCTTTGGTCGTGTCGATCGACAACCTTCGGGTGTCGCTTGACACGTTTTGTGTAGTTTCAGGGTTTTGTTTATTTTGCTCGGTGTTGAATGTTTTTCTTGGCTATTGATGTTATTGAATTGATTACCTGAGCCTGCTTGTTACGCCGGTAGACAGGACAACCAGCTCACTAAGTATTTGTTAAATATTTACACAACTCTTATTTCCATGTGTTGCAGGTAAAGGAAAAGTGTGATCGCGGAATCGAGGCGTTAGGAAGAGGATGATAGGATGTTGTGTTGTTATTGAGTCTAGTGAACCGTTGTCATAGATTGCTAGATTTATTTATTATTCATTCTTGAACCTGGTGTTTGAAATTGGTGTTTGAGTTATTTTACTTTGTTTTAGGGAGTTATTGGATTATTATATGAGGAGTTAATTGATTTATATTTCCGCGGTAAAAATGATTAGGTTTAAAAAAACAAAAGCCCGGTTGTTTCAACATGAAATTGAATCCTACTAACTGTAGATTTGGCAGTACCTTAAGGGAATTTCTGGGCTACCTTGTAACTCATCGCGGCATCGAGGCCAACCCAAAGCAGATCGACGCGCTTATCCAGATGACCTCGCCGAAAACGAAAAGTCCAGAGACTGACATACCGAGTGGTGGTACTCAATAGATTCATATCATGTTCCACTGATAAATGTTTACCCTTTTACGATACGTTGCGTGGAAAGAAGATCTTCGAGTGGACAAAAAAATGCGAAAATGCCTTCCAGGAATTGAAGAAGTATCTCGCATCTCCGCCTGTATTGGCAAAACAAGTCACAGAGGAACCCCTCTATCTCTATATTATGGTCTCCGTGACGGCAGTAAGAGGAGTCTTGATTCGAGCAGACGGCAGCGACCAAAAGTCTGTCTTTTACAACAGTAAGTCCCTCACCGACGTGGAGATAAGATATCTGCTTACCGAAAAACTCACACCCGCTGTAATCACCTCGTCTCGGAAGTTACGACCTTACTTCTAATCCCATTCTATAATAATACTAAGTACTTTTCCGCTGCGAGCTGTTTTGCACAGTCCAACCCAATCTGGAAGGTTTGCAAAGTGGGCTATCGAGCTAAGTGAATTTGACATCGAGTACCACAATAGAACAAGTATTAAAGCACATGTGTTGGCTGAGTTTCTTGTTGAACTGCCCGAAGAGGAGACATCAGCGGAAATCGAAGGTTTATCATCTCAGCCGTGGTGGATGCATGTAGACAGTTCCTTATCAAAGCATGGTTCTGGTGTAGGCATCCGCGTATCGTCTCAGGACGGCGAATCGTTAGAGTAGTCATTTCGACTCGGTTTCCGGGCTTCAAACAACGAGGCGGAATATAAAGCTTTGCTTGCGGGATTACGACTGACCAAGGCGCTGAAGATACCCAAGATACATACTTTCTGCGACTGCCAACTTATCGTGAACTAGTTAAACGGGGAGTACGCTACCAAAGACGACCGGATGGAAGCTTACCTTATACTACTTAAAGAGTTAGCCGCAGAATTTGAGGAGTTTACACTCACAAGAATTTCACAAGAGGAGAATTCGCAGGCAGATACACTTGCCACACTCGGATCATCGACACAGCCGGACGAAGGTCTTCAGTGAGTGATACCAGTTGAATTCATTGATAAACCAAGTATCACCATCGCTATTTTGGATCGCGAAATTGTCAAAGTCTACGTGGTGACATGGTCTCAGGCCGCCAAAAAGCAAGCGCATCATGAGCAAGGGATAACACAGCTCGCCGAAACTTCAGGTGTCAGCCTACTTGCCCAATAGATGTTGAAGTCGGTAAAGAATCCATCCAAGCAAACGAGGTTATCGATGTCATGGAAAAAGACGGTGAACTTGATCCAGATGGCATGACGATCGATCGCGGTCCACTCCCAGAGCAATTTCTAGAAGATCTTCCTGAGGATGCTTATCCATGTAGCGAAGATCCACCACATGCACATGAGGCAGACGGCGTTGATGAGAACAATATCACTGAATACGGCCATGACACAAAATGGATCGACGACATTCGAGGGTATCTCGCAGAAGGTGAAGTTCCAAATGATAAGTAGACGGCTCACAAACTCAAAGCTCAATCATCGGGTTTTATCCTTTTTCACGGTGAAGTGTTTAAGTGGCGACTGTCTAGGCCTCTCCTTATCTGCCTAGAAGGTCAAGTAACTCACAAAATCATGTATGAAGTCCATAACGCATCATGTGGCAATCACTCTAGAGGAAGATAACTTGTCTTCAAAATAAAACGACATGGTAACTTTTGGCCAACAATGGTCAAAAACTGCAAGAAATTTGCCGCTAAGTGCGAGAAGTGCCAGCGATACGGCCCTATGATTCATCAGCCTACCAAACAACTTTTATTTGTGACTTCACCTTACCTATTCATGAGATGGGTGATGGATATAGTCGGTCCGTTACATCCCTCACGGCAAAAATGCTACCTTTTGGTATTATCGTATTACTTTTCTAAGTTGATTGAAGCAAAAGCATTTGGCAGCATTAAAGACAAGCAGGTCAAGAAATTCATCTGGAAGAACATCATTTGTCAGCACAGTGTGCCTTACGAGATCATCACAGATAATGGCTCGCAGTTTATGTTTAAGCGTTTCGATCTTTTCTGCGACAAATGGAAGATCCGACTGAGTAAATCGACACCACGTAATCCTCAGGGAAACGGCCAGGCGGAAGCATCCAAAAAAACAGTCATTCACGGATTAAAGACCCGGCTCGACACTAATAAGGGTCGTTGGGCTGATGAACTCGAAGAAGTCTTATGGTCTTATCGTACTACACCTCGCCGCACAACAGGACAAATACCTTTTATTCAAGTCTATGTTACCAAATGCGTCATCCCACCAGAAGTCCACTTTCCCGGGGTACGTCGGCGACTTCTTCTGGAGCAGGAAGGTCTCAACTATCTCTTAATGCTTGATGAACTCGCCCTCATCAACAAAAGGCGAGATCAGGCCCTCATCAAGATGACCAAGTACCAAATTAACGCAGCTAAGTATTACAATTCCAAAGTGCGAGTTCACCATTTTTACGAAGGAGACCTTGTTCTCTGGGAAGTTTTTTAGAACACAGCGAAATTAAATTCAGGCAAACTTGGTGCTCACTGGGAAGGACCTTATCAGATCATGAAGGTAGTCTGCCCAGGCGTTTACGAACTCGCAAACATGCAAGAAGAGATGATTCAACGATCTTGGAACGCAAGACATCTCAAAAAGTAGTATTGCTAAGTACTTAGTCTCATGACTTGAACTACGGGGTGACTTGATCTCTGCAAAAGGTACGTAGGCAGTTCGTTTTAGGACAAGTTCAGTTGTTCCCCTCCTCAAAAGAGTGGGGGGAATGGGTACGTATACTCGTATACTCCCATCTTTGTAAAACAATCACTTCGCTTTGTCAAAAATTCAGTTTCGTTGACTAAGTTTCTGATCTTTTCCTCGGCTCTAACTACTCTTTGGCAGTAGAAGTGATAATTCTAGTAGCACATTCTCGCAGCTAATAACTTGGAAAGCTCGCTAATTCCAGGGACAGGAGTACCTATGTATCGGCGATCTGGCAAGTAAACAAAACCGAGAAGACTTAAGACAGAAACCAAGAATAATCATAGTTGCGACATAAGGAATAACTGTAGATAGGCTACCAATTGTTTCCCACTTTGCATTCACCGCATTCTCATTCCCTTCGCCAACTGAGGCCGCGGAAATCGACACAAAAAAAAAGAAAAACTTCCTCCAATCATGATCTTTGTTGGGGAAGTCATCTATGATTTTATATTTGTTTCGGTTCGTAATGTTATAAGTTGGCGCATCACCGTCTGGACCTTTTTGTTTTGGGAATTCAAGGAAACTCACTAAATGGCAAATCCCAAGTTGCACTTTGCATTCAGCGGCTCTTGTTAGCTGTCCGACCGTATAGTGAATCCTTTGGTGTTGACCTGAGCAATTACTAACTTATGGATAAAGATATAGCGGAGAATTTTTGTAGGAATCAGAAGGAGAAAGTAGCAATCTCTGAGGTAGTATTTATATAAGGTGATTGTACTCGCAGGAGGATCATCGACTTGCTGGTCTGGAGAAGGAAGAATCAGTTCGACATCATGGGGAATGGCGCACTGCTCTCTAAGCCCGTTCAACGATTCTTCATCACACCATGTTGCGCTCGGAGGAGGACGTGGCTTACACTTCACCCTTGTCTTCTTTACTTTTGATACTCCGACACCAACCCAAGTTTCTAGCCTTTCTAGTTCAATAAGGGGGTTGTACTCCTAGGCACATTCTTCACTTTTAACAAGAGCAGTCGGCTCGACAAGATCTTCAATTGGATCATCGCAAAGTGATGGCACTTCGATAGTAAATCTTTATTCATATGTGACCTCGTTGTTCTCCACAGCGGCGAAAAAATGACTCGATTTTCATACCCCGATGATTTGCCGTCTACATCGATTTCGTCTTCTAAATCCACACAGATCAGCGAATTTATTACTGATGCTTTTCGCTTAAGGCGGCGTGATGGGACAGCTATGAGTGCTTGATAGGAGAATAACTCGTCGAGCAGAGAGTCATCCTCGATATGATCATCTCGATCAGAAGGACCAGTTTCTTCTTCAACGTCGCGAGGTCTCTCAACCGAACAAAGGATCAGCTTGTCGCTATCGCTGGTTGAAACAATCGGCTCACCCTCGCTTGAATACTTCCGTATTGCTGAAGTATTCTCTTCTTCAAGTAGTTCGGCAGACTTTACGGATCTACTCGAACTTGTAGATGACATCGATTTGGATCAAACTTATCAAACACGAATACGATATAGACATTCCTATCTGTTGGATCACGTGATTTTTTTTTGGAAGAACAAAACGATGAACTGGGAAGATTGTAAAAGACAGATCGAAATCTTTAAAGAATTCTGCCGGAAAATTCAAGAAGCCACGGTGACGAAGGAGAATGCGGCGGCGGCGAAGCAATGAGATAAACAAAACCTAAAAATAACTAACGAAAAACTAGAAAGAAAAGTTGAGAGAAGAGGCTACCTGTTTTCAGAGAATGAGAGTTGTGAGCAAAACCTAGATAATGTGGAGACTTATATAGGAGTTTAACGGGTCAACTTCAAAGTTGGGCTTGAATTCCTGATTTGGGCTTCGTATCAGGACTTGGGCTTCCAAAATATTTTAGAAGGGTGAATAATTTTCTGAGTATGGAAAGTTCCAATGAATTATTTCGATGAAATCTGTAGCGAGCTGTACGGCAGAACGGCCCAAAAATTGGTTCATAATCATGAACCTTTGATTCAACTAGCCATGATCAGAAGTAAAGATTAAAATAATCACCATGCCGGTCATCCCGTCATCATTCTTGCGATTTCAATCACTTAGCTCACCAGTTACGATTTTGACATCTTCCTAAGACAGCTCACTGATTCAATTGTTTTACATACCAATTTATCAGAGCGGCTCGCGTGAAAATCCTAGAAAACATATTCGGTCACTTCGCGGTTAATTTGGATGGTTCCAACAATTCCATTCAGTCCGCCTTGATCTTCTACGGCTAAATTGTCAATCGCCTCGTGGCTAGGTTGATCAAAGCGCATCAATCAGAAAACCAGCTTGCTTTGCAGGATCCTTGGATTTTCTTCACCACCAAACACCATTAGGACCAGCTCGCTGCCGTAAGATGATCAACCAGCTCACAGTTGTGCCAACAATCGGTTCGCGGCAAGCAGTTCGACGTAACATCTCTTTAAATCATCTCGCCACAACGTGATGACGAATAAGTTCGCAGCTGAAGATCGTCAAGGAGCTCGCAATAAGCCATTATGGGTTCATCTCGCGACAAGAAGGCTTCAAAGTCAGCTTGCTGCAAAACGGTTTCAAGACAGTACTTCACCGCGGCTTGTGTTCGAATCACCTTGCTGTTACTTATATTCAAACTGGCTCGCTTCAAAGTGTCTATGATTGGTTCGCCGCAACACGAAGACAAATCAGTTCGCAACAGAAGAATCATCAGGCGGTTCACCACGAGCTTACCTTGGAGCGGGTCGCCACGAATCTACATCATAACAGTACACCGATAACAGTACACTCCTCATCATAACAGTACACTCCTCATCTTCTGGGCTTGAAGTTACCATCGTGAGGGCTCTCAAGGTGGACGGGTCATCGTTAACACATCTACAATCTAAACGGAAATCAATTCTTTGTTTGGATACCCTTACTTCAACACTTTTATCTATAGCACTGTTGAACTGGGGGGCTAACTGTAGGGGTCATATCTCCCCTAGAAGAATCGATAAGCCTAAAACGACTCAGTATGCAATGAACCGGTTATCCCATTACGCATTTTAACCGGAGACTGAGCCAAAGGCCTAATTCAAGTCAGCTCAATGATCGGGCCCAGAAGATTAAAGCCCATTTAAGGCTCAGCCGACCTAACAGCTGTGGCCTAAATGGAAAACCTAGATAACTTAGGAAAACTTCTTATTTTGTATTGGGTCTGGCCCAACCGACTCAAAGTACTATATATTCATGTATATCCTTATAGCAAGGGGATCACAAACAATCTTACAAAAACACTTTTACAGCTTTCTAGCTACTAATAAAAACCCTAATTCGAATCTTTGTTTTCTCTTTGAGTTTTCTAACCCTAGAAGCTTTCTTCTCTTCCAAAAGAACCTTTCAAATTCAATTGTGAGAATCCAACTTCCACACTTTTTGAGTCAGTAGCCTTCTTTGTTGCCGGTTTTGAATTTGTGGGCAAATATGTTCGTGCTTCCTCTTAACATAGAATATAGATCAAAAGAGTCGCAATATGATTCAAAACTGTTTTTTAGTTGATATTATGTTGAGAGAACAAATGTTATACGCTCTCCATTTGTATTAACACCTTGAATGTTTGTAAAACAATAAAACTCAAATGTGACCAATACAAAATCCCTTATGCTTCTTGTTCTTCAACATTTAAGTCCATTTGTTCATGACCTCGTGGCTTCATATTGACTACAAAATGAGCCACTAAGCTAAAAAACAATAAACCGAGTGGAAATTAGGCGAGAGACATAAAAAAAACGGAAACTACTTTGACATTTCTCTTACCATAAGAAAAAGACCAAAGTACCCTCCAATATCGTCGCTCGCTTATCGAAGATTTGTTCAGAATTAGGCAAGCTATATAATGATGGTTTTAGTGTTGTAGGGACGCGTGGCAACGAGGTCACTGCAGAAGCTTCGGATCGCAAGTGGGAGCATTTAATGCAAAGATCCCAGCAGATTTTCCTTCTAAAATCTTTATTGTATGTAAACCGTGTATGTATACGTGATTAGACTTTTGTATCGAGTATAAATACACATACCCAGATATAAAGCATCTAATTGTCGTTATCATACAGATTTAAAGAAAAAGGTGTGCAATATTAAATGTTTTGTTCTTCTTCGTATTTATTGTCCAGTGTTTTTTTTTTAAGATTTAGTGGTCCTGCGATTTTTACAACGTAGTTGTATAAGAATTCTTTTTTTTCTGTGTAGCAAATTATAAAGAGGCTAGACCTGTAGTTATTGTGTTTCGCTATTAATGGTTTCCTTGTAGTAGGTCTAGAATAAATAAAACACATTTGAATCATTCAAACCGCTCATGCATCTGTTAACATTTTGGTTATCTAGTTTCCATGTGAAAAGGATGCTAATTTCTTGGTTTTACGACTGCAGATATGGGATTACCAGTTCGACTTTTGCGAGGTGTTTGGGAGAAATCTACGACTGGTGAATGTGGGTTCCTAACCTGTCTAGGGGAAATGGCTTATGAGATCCTCGTGAAAGAGAATGAAAGCTTTGATGACCTACTAGCAAAGGTGAAAGCAAGTTATCTTCTGGAGGAGAACATGAAGGTTAACCTGATAAACAATATCTCTGTGGAAACGTTCATGGCTATTTGGATTGAGCACGAGTTGGTTGGAATATGTGCGAGGAAGAGGTCCAATCTTACCATTTACAGCGAAACGAAAACTTTGCCGTGCAAGGTAGCTCAACAAATCCTCTCACTAAATGTGATGGTTTGGATGTGCAACCCCGCGTTTACCAAGGTAAGTTTTTAAATACAGTTCAAGAACAGAATGAAAAGGCTAACTTAGTTGGAGGTGTTGATGACGCTAAGGTTTTTTGGGAAGGTCTTGAGGGAGAGCGTTACATACTGGCAAGCCAAAACGTCCTTTAAGAGGTCTTCACTGCTAAGGAGATAGCCTCGTTCAGGAAAGGTACAAACATGTCACTTGATAGCAGTGGGGGAAGTGAGACACGTACTTCAAGTTTCAATACGGTAGTTCGACAACTAAACTTGGTACACCTACCAAAGGAGGTTACTTCCTAGCAAAACCTAGAATATTCATGTTTTACCGTATCTAACCTACACTAATCCCATTTTAATTTGTGTACTTCTTATAGATCCCCAAAACTAGGCAAGAGATTGGCGAACTCCAAGCACTAACCCGACATTGGTCCCTAGGAAGACTCTAGACAAGGGTAAAGCAAAAATAAATGCTAGTGATATCAGCCATATGCCTTCCCTACAGTTGACAATGGGCCGTGGTTCAGGGAATAAACCTACCGAAGTTGATGACTCAGATGATGTAGATGATGAGACATCCAAAACCATGCCCCCGTCCACTCTCAGGCCCGTGGGCCCACCCTGTCTGACGGTCGGTGCATTAGTCTGGGAGGCTCGGAAGTCATGTTTACTTATCCTGCAAATCACCACGCGATCTTTTCTCGTGTTTTGACCTCACTTACACGATATTGGAAATGACTTCCCAGTAGGTCACCCATCCTAAAACTTTTCTAGCTCAAGCACGCTTAACTCCGGAGTTCTCTCAAGACCTGTGACCGAAAAGATAAGTGCAGTTTGGTGAAATAAGTAGCCAAATCAATTCTTTTATGCCTCTTTGCATATACCGCATATACCATATATGCCCTGAAACCGGGGTGTCATAATCACTCCCATTAACAGACTACAACATCCTCGCACTACAAGAAAACAAGGTGGTTTTTGACCATGAAATTGACCTATATTATGGCCAATAACAACCTTTTTGATGATTTTTTGACCAAATCGCCTTCGTCAAGAAATGCTCGTTGAAAATCACTTCTCGTCAAAAAATGATCAAAACATTATGACCAAAGACAGTTGGTCTAAATATGGTTGCAATGTTTTTGACCCAAAAACTTGATCTAAATATGGTCACAACGTTATTGACCAAATAAACGATCAATAATTTTGACAAAATTAATGATTGAAATATTATTGACCAAACAATTGGTCAAAACATAATGGAATTCTCACCAAAATAATAGTCAATAATTATTGATCAAAGTTATGGTCGAAATATTTTTGACCAAATAATTAATCGAATTGTCTTTGATTTTCTTACCAAAAGCAATGGTCAATAATTACTCATCAAAAGTATTGGTCGAAATATTTTTGATCAAATAATTGGTTGAACCATCTTGGAATTTTTAACCAAAAATAATTGGTTGAGATTTTTTGACCAAACAATTGATCAAATGACATTTGACTTGATTTTAACGCATTAAATTAAAATTATTTTATAAATACGAAAAAAATGAAATCATAAAATTAAATATGGAATTATGAAATTTATAGATTCAATAACTAAAATAAAATTCAAAACATTTCAAGAAATTGAAAGGTTCAATAACTAAAATTAAAATACCAAAACATATAAAATCTCAAATAAAACAAAATTATTACATATCGTCTCCGTTCGGAGGATCAAAATCTCCACTGAAGCTTCGAATGTGTTTCATACACATAGTCTTCAAGTACTCAAACTGCTTTTCTTGCTTAGCTTGTGCCTTCGCTTGGTCGGCTTGAGCCTTCGCTTGGTTGGCTTGGGCCTTCTCCATTTTTTCAATTTTAAGCTTTACATTTTGTAATTCTTCTAAATACTAATATGTAATAAACAAAATATTAATACTCAAATGTAATTATTAATACTAATATGTAATGAACAAAATATTAATAGCTCGTTTTTCGTATACATGTTGTACCGCTAATACGGTTAGGATTGAGCTTTGTATCGCCCCTCACTCAACAGTAAGTCATCTAGTGACACTTGCGAAAATGGCGGTGGTCCTTGTGTCTCTGGGACGTTGCATGTTTCTGAAAATGGTGTTTCATTGGACGAGCCTGGAGTATTGCCAGGAAGAGATCTCCAATATTGGAATTGCGCATTAGACCAAAACCTCCATAATTAGCATTATAGTGGTATGTCCTAATCCTCAAACATTTCTCATGCTTTTTAATAAAGAACTTCACACCATATATCTAAACAAAATCATCTTAATGTTAGCCCTAATCAAGACCATAACATTAAAAGAGCAATTTCCAAATCAGTCTCTCCTCTCCGGATCAGGTCAAGCTCAAGCTCAAGCTCAAATTCAATCTCTGAATCTTTCCTGAGAAGAAACAGCTTCCGGGTGACGGAGAGAGATTTCTATGGAGTCGTTGTCGGATATTCTTTGCTGCGAACCTAACTTCTTCCTCTACGTCGTCATAATTGTAACAACCATACTTTTTTATTATTATTTAAAAAGCCCAGATTATTATTTGATATACTCCATTTTTGGCGTATTCTAACCATTGTTTTGTAGGGTTTTATCGAGTCTTTCTCCTTTGTATTGAGTCTTTTTAGGTCTAAAAGTGGCTGGAATGAAGAATTGGAGTTTACAAGGAAGATTTGTGCAAAAAGGAGGAAAACAAGATCTTTTGGAAGATTTTGGAGCTAAAAGAGCACCCGCTCCCCGATTCGACTGACCTGCTCCCAGAAGATTTACTAAAGGGAATATTCACCAAATCAAATATTCACCTAGAAGATTCACCCTAGATTTACTCCCTATTCCAGCTGCCCAAGCCCTTAAAGAGAGGAGTTTTTCCTTGGAGAAAAAGGCAGACTTACACACGCCTCCTACACAGACTTTTGATAGAGATTTTTCACCTCCTTAGGCTCGATTTTGAGAGAGAGATTTCGAGAGAGATAGATTGATTTTTGGATACTTTTGCTTTTGAGTTTCGAGATTTGTCTTCCACACTTTGTTGAAGTTTTCTTAACCCTTAAACTCTTTACTATTTTATCTATGAATTATTTCATCTCTTTTGCTATGTTTCGGATCTCTATGTGCGAGTAGTTCTCCTTGTTAGGTTAGGGTTTTGATGGGAATTAGGGATTCTTGAACTAAGCATAGATAGGTTTTATATATGTTTTGATATCTTCATCTAAGTTGAACTTATTGCCTAGACTAGCTTGATCACCTAGCCTTTGATTTTAGGTTTAATTTATTCATCAAAAGTGTAGTGAATTGCTTGAATAGACTTAGATGGGCGAGTTGTCCTTAGCCAACGACAGTTGAAGTTAAGGCAATTCGTGAACAAATCAATCCTATTCGTTATGCTCATCGATTCTCTTTAGTCTCAAACGACAGTTTAGGGTGCTAGATTGATTGATGAAGTAGTGGATGCCACGACAGTGGATTCTCTAGTATTTATGATTGGGTTCTAGATTGGTACTTAGATTGATATCCTGAATAATTGCTTGGTTCTTGATGATCTAATCCCTGAGATATTTACCCTAGCTTAACGTTTTTATCATCATTGTTTACATCAAAATTTACTTTATTTTTGCTTCTTGAAATCGTGACAACTTAAACCAACTTGAATCGCTTAGCTAAAAGTGTGTTTAAAGGAATTAGAGTGTATTGCATGTCCCTGAACGAACCTAAACTATTCTACATCGGATTAGTGATTTAGGACTTGAGTTCTTAAAAGAGGGAAAAATAATGCTATCATTATTCCCATAAATAATAATCCTCAAAGACTATTTTTCTAACAGTTACTACGCGGAAGTTCTAAGGAAATGATTCAGGAATAATAAAAATCCAAATAATAATAAAAAAGAAAATTCCAAAACATAATTCCAATTCAAATATCAAAGGTCGGGAACAAAAAAAACTAGCAACCTAAGCAGTGGTTCGCTAGACTAAACAAATAATTCAAGCACCCTAATCATCCTCTTCGTAAGGCCTTGATTATGCGACCACATTTTCTCTTTACCTGCATCACATAGGAAAAAGAGATACGCAAGTAATTAATAATTACTTACTGAGACAGGTCATCCCGTCTACAGGCTAAAACGAAATAAATAATCAACCATAAAACAACCGGGTGTCGATCGACACTACCACTAGGTGTCGATCGATACTGAGTTAGCAGAACCAAAGAACGAGCCTCTCCTTTCATGGCTCGATCAAACGAATTGCGAACAACGAACACAAAGACCAATATACGATCAACAAACACAAATCATCACCAATATCACAGCAAATCACACAATCAATGTATGGTTCATTCCCAAAAATCATATCTAATCATCAAATGATTTCTCGCTTAAACGAGCCTACGGTTGCGCACTCACCTTGATAACACGAATCGAAGGATACGAACGAACGGAAAAGCGATGAACAACGAGGAAAATGCTTGCAAACGATCCTCTAACTCGATGAACAACAACGAAACAAGGATTCATACGACTATAGAAACAAACGAGAAGATTTCCGTGGGATTTCTTTGAAACAATCCTTCAGGAAATTCTCAAAACACTCTTCTCACTCGATTTCTCTCGCTTTCCTCTAGAAAAACGCGATGGCTCCTTTTAAACACGAGCCTAGGGCTTCAGCCCTGACCAACACATTGAACCGGACGATTTAACATGAAACTGAACCGATCACAGAACATGGTTTCAATCGACACTAGCACATGGTATCGATCGACACCCACTTCCAAAATCGACATTTTGGTTTCGGGATGTTACAATTTTTCCTCCACTAAACTAGATTCGACCTCGAATCCCTCGATAAACGTCTATACAAGATACACTCTGGCCCGTACCTGCCAATACCACAAGTGACTCACACACAATCTCAGAGGCCCACATCTAACCCTATGTATATACGCACATTTTCAGACATTTATTACGTTTAACTCATCCATACACACCACACACCCCCTAGGGAAACCACCATCCCCTCGAGAGAACCACCGTCTCTCAGCACTATAGAGGAAACCACCATCCCAAAATAGGCACTCAGTACTTATAAAGGAAACCACCGTCCCAATATAAGTACACTGGAAAACCACCTTCTCCTGGAGAGAACCACCGTCTCTCAACATGTATATAGGAACCACCGTCCCCGGTACATACTCTAGAAAACCACCGTCTCCAGATAATGAATCATTCGTAATAAATTCTAAAATGCCTACAAACATCAGCGACTAGGTCTACCTCAAGTAGTCTAAACTCGATATTCCCCAGCCTGAAATATCCGCAAAAACACGACCCATACTGGTCAACACACTCATAATCGTCAGATCACAATCTGATAAAGATAAATAAGATACTCTATCTCATAAATCTCTAAAATGTACATCGTTACCACAAAACAACAATACAAGAATCAAAACAACAACACCGGCACAGAGCCCAAACCCTCCTCTAAACTGTAAGAAATCGCAAGGCTCCTAACCCGGAATATTCATAATGCAACGTTTCCTAATCCTGACTAGATCTGGCCAATTGATCGCGCAACAATCAAACAAGAACGTGCACAACCAATTGTAGGCCCAGAATTGGATCGATCGATTGCGCAACAATCAAACAAGAAATAACTTTTAGGTATGTATCCTGTCTCGTGCTTATGTCACGGTCAGACATTGATTACTCATACTTATACCGTCATCATCACACTCTCAGGACGTCTCCTTCGAGGTGACGATGCCGATGCCACTCCACTCTCAGGATGTCTCCCCCAAGCTCTGGCTCTAAATAGGAAAACG
The DNA here is from genome assembly GCA_963576765.1 of Draba incana. NCBI lineage: Eukaryota > Viridiplantae > Streptophyta > Magnoliopsida > Brassicales > Brassicaceae > Draba > Draba incana. Next base: position 10,159,456 of record OY755206.1, read on the forward strand.
TTTCCTCAGAGTAATCAACACATATGTGTACAACCACCTAAAAAAATACAAGGAATACTTTCCGTGATAGTAACTTACCATTTCTTACTCCAGCATAACCTCTCTCATCCAACAGAACACTAGTGTATCACAACCGACCTTCTTGAAGGTCCATGCCTAATCTTCGAAGCACATCACAAATCCTATACTCCAATGCATGTTACCGATATCTATTGCTCTTAACTCATTCTACACCCAACATTCACAAGACGCATCCCGTGACCTATTAGGAAAAATATACCGCTTGCACTCTTGGGACGCATCCTCCGAGCCAACGGTAACTGGGAAACTTACATCCCTGCGAGAGAACTCACATCCCTCGCTACTTATTCTAGGAGCTCATATCCCAAATAAGTACACAGGAGAACTCAGATCTCCTCTGGAGAACTCACTTCTCCGAAAATAAAAGAGTTATTCGGGACCGCAACCACTACAAGAAAACAGTCCATAAGTGACTGCAGTTTGTGACTGCAAAATCAGTCACTAATATTTGCGACTAACTTGAGACTACTTTGTCACTGATTTGCGACGTCAGAAATATCAGTCACAAAGTAGTCGCAAATTTGTGACAGATATACCTGGTCGTAAGGGTGTCGCAAATTTGTGACTACTTTGCGACACCTTTGTGAAGGTTTTGGTATAGTCACATATCAGTCACTAATTAGCGACTCGGTAAGAACGAAAATTGTCGTCACAAATTTGTGACACATTTGTTACGAACTAAAGAGTCACAGATTGGCGACGCTATGGATTTGTGACTGATTTGTGACTCTATAGGGTTTGGGGTTTCGATTTCCAATATCCTATCGAGACGTCACAAATTCGTCACAACTTACCTACTACTTTACCACATATTTGCGACGGATTTGTGACTCTATATGGTTTGGGGTTTCGATTTCCGATACCCTATCGAGACATCACAAATTTGTCACAACTTACCTACTACTTTACCACATATTTGCGACGGAAATTTCCAATGTGACTGATTTGTGACTCATTTGCCACTCCAACTAACATTTTCACACATTGAAAAAACGAAAATCTATGAGTCTATGTGTCATAATTCATATTAGAGTGTACAAAACTCAATGGCATATTATAAATATGTATTAGTAGCTAATTTATCAAATTCAATAACAAGTTTTCAATACAACAACACTCTTAATTCTAAACACTTATAAACACTTATAGTTTTCATCACATATTGGAATATTTGATGTTCTATCAAAAAATGCTCTGGAAAGACTATTTTAGTGAATATATGCATTCATATAGGTTATAGGGTTTAGATGAAGCCTAGAGGATCATAGTTTGGGGTCTAATTGTTAAGGGTTTAGGGTTTTAATTTGTGACTACATTAAATTCGTCATAAAAATAAGACACAAATTTGTTACGCATTTGAGACTACTTTGTGACAAATATCTGGGCTATTAATCAAAAATTTTGAACTTTTCACGGGGAAATTTTCCCTCTATTTCGAAAATTAGTCACCAATTTCCGACTAATTTCTGAGGCCCACAGTTATAACCCAAACTTATATTCCAAAAACACTTAGCTGAAATCTAATCTTTTCTTCTACTCTCTCTCGATTTCATGCGATTTTGAAAGGAAAAAACCCAATTTTATCATTTCTTCTCCAAATCTCTCGATTTCTTTCCGTTTTTCTCCAAGTCTCTCGATTCCGTTCGATTATATCCACTAATCGAATCGATAAACTCTCTCTCTCACTCAAAATCCAGAAACCAAAATTCGTTCATCTTCTTCTGTTTCGATTTAGGGTTTTTGTTCATCTTCTCCGATTTCGAACCCAGATTCCGACGATTCTCTCTCCCTGTCACCAAATCTCTTCATCTACCCGAAACTCTAATTCTCATCATCTTCATCTTCCCGACACCTTCATCAAAACCAGTTTCAAATCACAACACAACTCCACAAGTGCTTTGGTTCCACCACTCTCTCTCTCTCTTCCACTTCACTTCTTTCGCCTTTTGTAATCTCCTCTCAAAGACCTTCTATGGCAAAATCCCTAGAATCGGACACCGTGATAGAGCCGAAATGCTTAAACCATAACCGGATCTGTCGTCTACTGTCAATGGCCGATCCGAAATCAACACATCCGCGCCGTTTGAGTCAGTCAAAGAAACAACCACTCGTTTCGGCGGTTTCGGTTTCTGGAAACCTTCTCTAAACAACAACAAAGTCCTAGAAGCTTCTCAGGTTTCTCTCCCTCACTCTGAAAAATTCGATTTTTGGGGTTTTCACTAATTAGGATTGGTAATTACTAATTAGGCGTGCTTAGCATTGCTTGTTGTCTGAAATGATTTTTAGGTCTCACTTTTCACAATCTTATCCTCTGCCGAATTCTCCTCCGGTGCACACGTTAGCACTATTCACAAATGGAGAAAACGACAAGTCCTATTCATCCGCCGGTGAGAAGAGAAGACTGGTGGAGCGAAGACGCCTCTTTGGTTTTGAAGATTGTCCAACTTGGTCAGTATACATTATAGTTGAGGTAGCAAGAAAAAAGTTAAGCTTGCTTCTTTAAACCTTCTCTAGCTTTTGTGGAATGTTGAATTGGGTTGGAGAAAACCGGTTAGAAAGTGGACATTTAAAGTCTTTGAGTTTTGAGAAATGAAACAATGTTCCTATCTAATCTAAACATTTCTTCATGATTATAATGTTTTTCTCTTGCTGAGAACTTGGAATTGATGTTTGATGATGTTTGGTTTATGTCTTAAACAACATGATGATACTGATAATGATAATGCTTGATTTTTCTTCCCTATTTAGCAATAATGACAAAGATAATTTAGAATTTGTTCAATGCCTGCTTCTTTAAACCTGATTTTAAGCGAAAGTAAGATTCATTTAGTTAGAAAGATTTTCAAAGTATTAGAGATTGTTACAATTAGGATATGTAAGGTAAGGTTTCTGATTTTGGTATTAGAAAAATGTGGAAGAAGCAGAGTCCGGTGTTAGGAAAATTTGTCGATGAGAATTGGGGGTATTTGGAACTAGATTTGTTGAGAATCTTGGTGGCTTAAAGAGAATTGACTTAGGTCCCTCTAGAGTATAAAAAAAAAAACCATGTATCAAAATCTCAAATTTGATTTTGAAGATAAACGTAGGTAGCAACTTATTGAAACTTTAGTTTTCTTTTGTTCTGGCAGTTGCTTTGTCTTCCTTCATGTTTTGTTTTTGGTATGAAATGTATTCTTGAGAACCTTCAAATTTACAATAAATCTGTTGTGTTTTGTTCTTTGATTCATTTTGATCTTTCTTTACTTAGACATATTCTGAGTTAATCGTTTTACTTGAAGTGTTGTACATGTTCAGGTAACAATCTTGGTGGATGCAGAAGGTGTACATAAATTGCAGCCAATAAACGAAAGTCTAGATCTGAAGAAAGCGTAACAGAAGCTCGGGTCAATACTTGGAAACAAAATAATGGTAAGGGATTCTATACCATTAGTTGCATGATCATGGGGACAGTTTAAAGTCTTTGGAAATGAAAGATGTGAAAATATATTTTCGTGTGCTCTTAAGTAAGGTTATGTTTGAATAATTTTGAGTAGCTTTGTTTTTATTATTGTGATTTGTGTTTTATCTTTGTGAATAGTTTTAAACATCAATGAATGTATCATTAGTAAATTTGATGATATTATACATGACCGTATTGATCTTAATTCAAGTTGCTTCTTCATTTATGATATGTATAGTATATGTTTGTTGTATTGATCTAAATGTGTGTTGTTCACGAATATTTGCTTATTCTTTTCACGAATTATGTATTAGGTTTAATCAAGACGACGGTGAAGATGCTCGAGTTCATGAAGAACAAGATCTAACGGTTGTCTCTGATGCTTCACCGTTCATAATTACTCTTTGGCAGTCCCCTTCTTTACAACATTTTTGATACAATGGTTGTAATATTTTTTGGTACATTAGCAAGCTTTTGTACATTGCTTCTAATTTTAACAAGCTATATGCTTGTTTTGTAGTATAAATTTTCATTTCAAGTTCTATTTTCATTAACAACATTAGGTAATTGTAGAAACACAATCAAACAACAATTGGTCACGTATAAGTGACTGAAAAGAGACCAAAATGTGACTCATAAATGACTTATAAACCAAGGCGTCTTAAATCAGTGACCAAAATGTGACTAACCAAAAATATGAGAACAAAAATATAGTTTCTAATTAGAAGCTAATTAGTCGTTAATTTGCGACGAATATAGTTAGTCATTACTCAGTCGCAAAATCAGATGTCGCTAATTAGACGCTTATTTGCGACTGATAAATGTAGTCTTATATCCGTCGCAAATTAACGACGAATAAATAAAGTCACACATGCGTCGCTAATTTGCGACGCATTAGCGACGCACGTTTTGCGACGCCGAGTTGGCGTCGCAAAGTAGTCGCAAATGGGTCATTAGTGACGAATTTGTGACGCTTCTGGGAGTGGTAAATGGCATGTTTTCTTGTAGTGAGCCCCTAGAGCAATAAATATCGAACACTTATAAACATCGAGATTAGAACTGCTTAAGGTCCAATTCCACTTGTGACGCCTCAGCGTACCCATCCATCGGCACACACACTCGCCTATGCAACCGAATATCCTATTCGAAGAGACCTGAAAGTTGAACCAACTGAGCCATCATGCAACCTATGCCAACTTCCGATAGCCTCAAACATAGACTGATATTCTGAACTTCTTCTGCCATAAAACACGACCGAGAAACACCACTTCTCGCTGCCATAAATTACTCTTGCTCGGAATAACCAACGCTTTTGATCCAGAACCCTCCCAGAACCGGTCCATGAACTTGGAGAGTGTTTCCTTTTCCTCTTGGATGAGCATCCATAGGTCGGCATCCGAGGCCCTATATTGGATGTAGAGTGCGTAATTTTTGAGGAAGGTGGTCGTGAGTTGTCTGAACGATTTTATCAAGCGTGGCTCCAACCTCAAAAAATGGTCCAACACCGAGCAGGCAAATACTCGATGAAGTACTGATAGTGGACGGCATCGTAATCTTCTGGTGAGAAGTGGACTCATCCAATCGCAATCAAGAGGTTGTGAGATGCTGCTTTGGAACCGAGTCGCATGCGTAGGGTTGGATACGAAGTTTTGAAGAATTACGAATAGGGGTCGTTGTGATCCGCTCAGAGAAAGGAGTGTATTGTGTCTCGGCTAAAACCCAATTGATCTCCGGAGCAATACTGAGGGTTCGATGCATTTTTGACTTCATCTCCTGGATTTGGTGCCTGACCTCGCCCAACTCGGTGTTATGAGGGTTTGTACTTCCTTTTTCCACGGGGTTGCCTTGACAAGCTTCGATCGTCCTCCTTAGGTCAGCGTTGTGGCCTAGTCTTTTGAAGATAGTTCGAGGAGGCGTCCTTTTAATTCGCTCTTAGGAGAGCCTCTGTGACGCGAGCAGACTTTCTAGGCGAACATTCATTTGTCGGGCGTGTTCGTCTTGCTGATCAAGGTGGCGCATGAGGAGTCCGGCTGGATCTCCTCTGTTGGTGCGGCTTGTTCGGGTCGACCTCTTGTAGGGGGCTGACTACTCTAGACCTGGCTTTGCCTCGCCGTTAGAGCTGGCATGAGGTCGCTGGAACGCTTGAGCGTTTGTCTGAGATCGACAGGGCCCTCGAGCCTGTGGAAGACGGAGACTGAAGGCGTAGGATGCTCGATCCTCTCTGAGGCAAAAACAGGATTAGCAGGCTGCTCGATCCTTTGAAAGACCGAGGGAAAGTCCTCTGTCTGTTCGATCCTTTGAAAGACCGAGGAAGAGTCCTCCGCCTGTTCGATCCTTTGAAAGATCAAGGGAGGATTAGTCGGCCGCTCGATCCTATCGAGGGCAGACACTAGATTAACAGGCTATTGCAATCTTTGGAAGACAGAGGTTGAGCCAGTAGGCTGCTCGATCCTGTGAAGGATGGAAATAAGGTTAGCAGGTTCCACGAGTACGTGCTCCCTCTAGCTGACAGAGGTCGTTGCTTCTCCAACTGCTTGATCGGAATGTGATCGCATGCTTGCTTCAGTGTTCAAATCCACCATTCTTTGCGTAAAAAAATAAAAAATAAAATAGAGCCCCCTACCTGGTGCGCCAAATGTTGAACCCGGGTCGCGAGTTCTACACTAAATTTGTATTGGGGGTTCGAGATTCTTTGTAGGTGAACGGTGGAGAGAAGGTAATGAGCAAGTAGTGAGAATAAACTAGCTCGAGCGAGTAGTTAATGAGTGAAGCACTTAAGCAAATTCGAGCGGGTGGTCAAATCTGGGTTACGAGCAGGTTCTCTTAAGTTTGAATATAGAGAGCGGGTTAAAGACAAAAGGAATTGTATTAGCTCCAAAAGTGTGGAGTAAAAAGCATTGGTTGTACAAATTATTCTATACAACTATGTATAATATTCTTAATCTAGGGTTGCATGTACATATGGTTAAATTTTAACCATATGCCCCCAAAAAGTAATCTTTCATTAATCATAAAGTAACCAAGGATGGGTTAGCTATATTGGATGAGTTGAGCCTTGGAGCTTGATGGGCTGAGAGTAGGAATTTGCCTTGGGCCAAATCCAGATGTAACACTTTTTTTCTTCTTCTTGCTGAAATCACGAAACCCAAAGTTAATAAGAGCAACTTAAATTACCAGTGAACTAATTCTCCATACCAGTCGATAACTTTGTGGCCCAAAAATTCAACCAATGTGAACAATTTCACAACCAAAAAAAGAAGTTTCAAAGAGTAGGACAAAGGCTTTAACTTGAGGACTATATGCCCTTCTACTCGATCATGGTACCCACATATTTCCATAGCTAACTTTGGTTTCTGTTGAGAAAAATTTTAAACGGCCATAAAAGAGTAAAAATTGTATGAGAAAGCCACATGAATTGTGCTCCATAGAGTAGAATGGTCTGTCTCATTGGTTTTCTTGAAAGGTTGTTAGGTAAGTGAATGCGAGCTTTAATGAATCTGACAAATACGTCGTTAAAAGTCTTTCATTTGATATTTGACAAAACTCAAGTCTAGGCTCAGGAGGAGTTTAACTCATGATTGGGTTATCCTGAAAAATACATGTTATTGAACAGAGCGGTAAATTAAGAAGTTGTACTTGATTTATGTGTACGAATAAGGTGTATTTGTTTTCTTGTTCTAATGGATTTAAATCTCGACGTGGACTCTGGGATTAGAAAACAAACCTCATAAAAATTATCTTGTCCCATTTATTTTCTGCACGTTCTATTACCTCACTCGCACTTACAGAGAAGTTTCCGCTTCCGTCGCATTGATCTTGTGCCACAGAATAGCCTCTTCAATCGCTCTGCTTACTATCACTTCCCACACTTCTTGAGTTCCCGCATATAACACACAGAGTTTCGATTCTTCCAAATACCTCATATTCACCAAGGAATAAATATTCTTGTTTTTTCCAGTGTTGAGGCATTCTCCATTAAACCCAACAGATATGTAACGTTTTCTTCCAAGAAATCTAAAAAGCCAAAGCTCGGCACAGGAACTTGAGCCATCTTGTATTGTAACCGAGCTCTAGGACAACCGAATAACACATGACATAAAGTTTATTTCGTTTGGTTGCATAACTTAAAAATTCTATCCAAACTTTTAAATTATGAACAAAAAAAAAGCATGAACTTTCAAAATGTCATTTAAATCTCAAAGTTTTGGTTGACTTCTTAAGAAATGGTTAACTTTCGTTGACTTGACCATATTAGGTATGCCGTTAAGTTTCCGTTAGCAATACAAGTACGGAGTTAGTTTTCCGTTTGCAATCTCCGTGAGGCAAAACGACGTCTAATGGTAAAAAAAGTAAAAAAGCTTCAACTTTTTAAACAGTGCTATTTAAATCCCAATTTGTAAACTCTTCTTTTACATTTTGTTTGTTTCCACGAGGACTATATTCTTCCTCAAATGGTACGTGAATCTATATTTCTTCTTTAGTTGTGGGGAATCTGTTTACAAATCATGAAAGCTCTGAAAATATTACATTAGAAAATATATTAACATTAGGTTTTAATAATATTTTGATTGTACAAATCCATTTCTTGATATTAGTGGATACATAAAGTTGTTATACATTTTGGATTACTCTAAACACCATAATATGTATTTATAATTTGTAATAGATCAATAGAAAAAAGCTATGTTGGTTTAATACTTTAGTTGCACCAAAAACTATTTATGTCATATACTTTTGATTTTACGAAGATCATCCAACACCTAACAGTCCCAATACTTCATATCAGTCATGCATTCAGTTTTTTTGGGTTTATTGTTAAAAATTTTAGCTTACACTTTTGTTTTGTTTGTAATTATTATGGAGCCTTTTAATGTTAGTTCCTTTTAGGTGATTTATTTTTAAGCTTATTTTACTATTGTGCTAACTTTAGTGTTTCAATTCTTTTCATGTGGTTTCTATGATTTCATCAAGCGATCTTGAAGCTAAGTTTTGTAGTGAATTGCAAAATTTCTATTTTATAAATTATGATATTGTTTTCATCAAATATGTATATATTGTCTTCTAGATCTACCATATATTTGTTCATCATAAGAAAATACTTAAGATTTTAGAATATTATTTTGTAAACGCTGTTCTTCCGAATAGGACCATAAATTAAGGAATTAAGTTAATTTATACGTATAATGTGTAGTTGAAAAAATGTAAGATGGATTTAATGTGAGACTTCGTTTTTAATTGAGGTGAACCATTTAATAAGAAATAAACTTTTCATATTTTATGTTTTGTTTTAAATATTAAAATCAATTTAAATTTTTTTGTTTTGTTTTATTTTCTTTTAATATGGTCATCTCATTTTATTTTTTACTGTATCACTTAATTCATAAGCATATTATATTTTATTTTAGTATGTGTAGTATATATTTTATCGTAAGAAATAAATTCATATTATTATTACTTATAAAATCTTGAATATTCTTATATATATATAATTTCATTTTCATTTTCATTCATTTTACTTAGTATTTCAAGTTTTTAATTGAATTTAATTATTTATTAGTTAGAAAAAATAATTAATATGATTTAGCATGTATTTAATGAACATAATATAAAAATTAAATAGTTTTAAAAATAGTTTTGTCTATGTAGACACTCTAGATGGAGAGAGAACTCCCTAATTATATATAAGATTGAGGTGAACCATTTAATAAGAAATAAACTTTTCATATTTTATGTTTTATTTTAAATATTATAATCAATTTAATTTTTTTTGTTTTGTTTTATTTTCTTTTAATATGGTCGTCTCATTTTAATTTTTATTGTATCACTTAATTCATAAGCATATTATATTTTATTTTAGTATGTGTAGTATATATTTTATCGTAAGAAATAAATTCATATTATTATTACTTATAAAATCTTGAATATTCTTATATATATAAAATTCATTTTCATTTTCATTTATTTTATTTAGTATTTCACGTTTTTAATTGAATTTAATTATTTATTAGCTAGAAAAATAATTAATATGATTTAGCATGTATTTAATGAATATAATATAAAAATTAAATAGTTTTAAAAATAGTTTTGTCTATGTGGACACTCTAGATAGAGACTCTAATTATATATAAGAAGATTGTTGTACATAATAAGTCTTTGGATGATACCACTTTGAATAATCCAAAAACTAGTGGAATCATTCATTCCTCAAATATTCTCATTCTACTCTTTCGGTGCAGGACATGATTGTAGATTTCATCTCTTCTTTGTTCAACGATGCTTCAACGATAATCTGCAATTCATAAACAGTCCGAACAAAACTGAATCATCCCAAATATAACAAAAAACAGATCATTATGATTTAGATCTTTCTCTTTCTTTATTTTACCTCTATCACTCTGTTTCCAGCTCTAGCAAGCAGTTTGTATTGGTTCTCGAACATTGGAGCCATGTAAACCTACACAGCAAGAAAGATAGCAAACCACACATCAAAACATACATTTTTTGCTTAGGAAGAGCGCAACAATGTTCAAATGAGTACCTGAAACGTTGGAGCAAGTCCCGGACTCAAGAAGAAACGACTTTTTGAAACTGATTGTATTCCTTCAACCATTTCTAACTCTTTGACTAGAGATTCCACATCAGGCCACTGTAGAAGAAAGTTTTTTAAGAAACCGTAAGAATAGTTTGATCACAAATTCAAAGAAGATCGGTAATACCTCAGCGTTGAGCTCTGCTGCTTGTAACTTTCCCAACTGGTCATTATCACCAACTACAGATTCTAAGGCTTCAGTTAGAGGATCAGGCTGCAATAAGATATCAAAAGGGTTCAGATTTATATCGAACAAGATTAACGATTTCTACATGAGAAACTATATAAATCTCTTTCTCACCGTGATTTCTTTCAGTGACAAGAAGATACGGTCAAGAGCAAAATCTAGCTGGTGCACTTTTGCCTCCACAATCTGATAACGCCAACAAAAAACATATTACTTGACCGATTTTGAAATACGATGTACTTGAAGATATATTACCTGGCCGATCTTGAAAGTTGATGCAGGGTCTAAAGTTGCATCCCATGAAACTTCTGATTGGTGAATCAATGCAGGGACACCTTGTAGCTGTTTCAACCAAACTTTTTAGTTTTAGACAACAATCTGGATTCCATTCTTGCGGTCTATTAGCCAGAAGGTACTACTACAAACATATGATAAAATCTGGTATAGTACCTCACAGAAAATACCGAAATAGGTAATTTTCTTGATGCAGCATTTCACAACATCTCCAACACGGAGCTTAGCCATAAGATTTCGTTTTTTCTCAACTTCCTCTTCGTTTTCTCTTGGCCTCATCGAAAATATAAGCTTCCTCGAGTTTCTATTAGCCATGACCACATTCACTTTGATTTTCTGCATTGAGTAAAATGTTTAGAGGGTAAAAAAGAAACATATCTATGTATGATATTAGAAGTTCTAGAGATTTGTGGGTCATACCTGGCCAACATAAGATGACAAGAACTTCTGTTTTTCTCTGTCATATACCATAAGAAGATCTTCCAGCTTCATATCAGAAGAAACTTCTCCGTTGACCGTCTTAGCGACTTCAGAATCTACTAAGCTTGATTTTGGAGATGCAGCTTTACTCGTGACATCTTGACTTCCAATTACTCCAAGGCTTTGTCGATAGAGTGATGGATCTATACCTTTTCTTCTTAACCATGATTCAAATGCTAAGAATTTCCATTTTGCTGCAAGGTTCCGGTAGGGTAAAAATCCAATCAAAGATCCATAGGAAACCTGTAAAAAGGGGAGTATGACATTAATAAAGCAAAATGAGATGAAACCAGAAATGAGCACAGGTCTTACTTACAGCAAATCCTCGAATGCTCGAGCTTATTAGCTCAACATCTGCTCGTAATTCTGTCTGAACTAGAGACTCTGCCTTATTCCAATCACTTTCCTATCAAAGTGACACAAAGCAAGCATATCATAATATGACTCTTACTTTATTGAAGAATAAATATTGAAAGAGTGTTAGTTCTCAACCTCCAAGGAAGACCTAGTAGGAGGGCCCTTGAGCTCAACAGGGATCTGGCGACTTTCATTGTTCACGGTTAACGATTGCCCTCTGTCTGAGACTGATGGCTCCGCGGAAGACGGGTCTAATCTATAACAAAATCAACGAGTCAGTTAAAACCGGAAAAAAAAAATCCGAAAGAAAGTGTAGTTCCATTGGAAATAACCTTTGTGGTTTCCCTTGTAAAGAAGCTTCAACGGTAGTTTGAGAAACTGGATTCGAAGGTATTCTCTCGACTGGATCATTGTCAACGGTTTTCTCCTCAGATGATCCCGAGGACGTGTTGCTATTAAGCTGCATTTCTTGATAAAAGACAACAAGCATATGCATCAGCTCCATGTTAGACTATTTGTTTAAAAGTATTAGGTTTTTTTTTTGTCTCTATCTATTACCAGTTGGAATTGATGTATTTTCTATCTCTTGCAGTGCCACAGCTTCACTCTCTCCAGCTTCTTCCTCTACGCTCTCAGGCTCGGGCCTCGCTTCTGGCTTCTCCAAAAGAGTATACTCGGAATATACTCCATATTCTTGTCTTCTCTCCTCCGAACTTTCCTCTTCCGCATTTACAATCACTGGCTCAGGTTTCCTCAACAATGTCATATCACTAAACCTCTCATTTTCCCTCTCATTCTTCATTTTAAGTGTCAGATTCTGCTTCAACCGAAGCTTAGACTCTTCATCGTCGTCGTTATTCACATAGTACGAACTCGGCTTTCTCAGTATAACATTAGGCAAAGTCCTTCTTGGAGGAGCAGCAATTGGAACAGCCTTCTCCAACTCCAATGGCTTCTTCAGAGCAGGGTTTGGCTTTTTCATCACCGGCTTTTCGGAAGTTTCGAACTTGACCCCGTCTTTCGGAACCGGCTTGACCAAATTTAAACCATCTAGTGAAGTAGATTTCTTCTTCTCTTCTTTTGACCAATCCAATGGAATCATTTCAATGTCTGCAATTTTACCCTTGTTCTTGTAAAACGATTTCTCAACTTCAACAAAAGAAGCATCTGGATTCACTTTTCTAGCCACTATCTGTACCATTCCACCAAAAAGGCATGAAAATTCGAATTTCTTTTCAAAAATTTATGATAAAATATTCCAGAATCTTACCTTAGCCAAAGTCAATTTGGGGTCTTCGCCGAGTAAACGGCCGAATTTGAGCTCCATTTGATCCCATTCGTTGAGCTTGGGCTCTTCTCTTTTCGAAGCAGAAACTAAAAACTTCTTCTGTTTAGCTAATGAAACCTCACGGGTTCTTCTTACTCTAACACTAGATGGAAGCAACGGAAAGTGTCCGGCGAGAGAAGCGGCGGGTGCGACGGTTGCAGCAGCGGAAGCGGAAGAGGATAAGGCGAGAACGTCCATTTTTTCCGATTTAAGCCCAGAAATTATAATGATTTCGCCGAATTAGAATCATGGGTCCAATCAAAATCTCGAATTTCGTTAACCCTCGAGTTCGAATTCTCGCTCTATGTGGAGTAGAGAGGAGAAGAAATGGCTATGGCTGTGGCTGTGGCTATGGCGGAGGAGGAAGGTTTATCAGTTTAGCTTTGCATATTTTCGCTTCCTGGTTTTAGCCAGTGAGAGAAAGACACGTGGTTGATGAAGGGAGCAATTAAGCGATTGTACTAACATTTTCCTGTTTTTTTGTTTCAGATATGAACAGCACGCCGTTTTTTACTTTTTATAAACGTCAACCACTGATTTTCTTTCTCGCATAGACGACGTGAATTCCTTGGAGCATTTTAGGAAGGATAGACACGTGGTGACACGTGACAAAGAGAGCTGAAACATTTTGGGGTGTTCTTATAATATAAAATTATTAAAATGGTTGTAAAAGGAAGGAAGAGAGTGTTTTTGTGCGGTATATTGAAATATAAAATTAATAAAATTTAAGTAAAGAGAGTAGATAGTGAGTGTGTTTAAGAAAAGAAAGAGAGAGAATGTCTAATATAGGATCTTTTTTAGAGTGTTAGGAAAAGGAAAAGAGAGTGTTTAAATATAAAATTAATAAAAGTTGAGTAAAAGGATAAAAGAGAAGGTATAAAGTTGAGTAAAAAGAAGAGAGAATGTATGTTTTAATAATTTATATTATAAGAATAGTGTCTTTAGACATTTGGGTGTCTCCATTGCGAATGCCCTTACGCTCTACCGTGGTTTTCGTTCAGAAACTATGTACACTGTCCCTCGATTTATTTATGGCCTCGTGATTTAGCCATTTGGGTTTCTTATGAATATTTAATATAACTATAAAAAAAAAAACTTTGTTTTCACATGTTTTGGTGAAATGTAAAAAAAAAAAATTTGCTAAGAGTGAAATGTAAAAATTCAAATGCCAAACGGTGTAATCGTGTGTTTTCTAACGATGTTTGCAACAAAATGTATATTCACCATTCTTATTATTATTATTAACAACATTGTCATATGAATTTCTCTTGTAATCAACATATTTTTATTAGGGCTAATTTGCCAACTAACCAAAAAAAAATTAATAATTAGTAAACTAACTAAAACTAATCTATGTGGCTCAAATTTGGCCATTAGATTTAGGTTAAATAGTTAGTATTTGAATTATAGTTTCTTTCTTGGTTAGTAGGCCTAATTTCTCTTTTTAGGGCTAATTTGCCAACTAACCAAAAAAAAATTAATAATTAGTATTAATAATAAATTTATTATTATTGGTAATTTGTATTTTTTTTTTGGATCATGCATGCAACGTCAATGATATATAACACGTGATTTAATGAAAATTCAATTTAAAATGTACTCCTAGTATTTTTCTACACATCCACGAACTAACCGAAATTCAAAAGCCAAAAAGTCACCCAATAGTTCATCTTTTAACGAGAAGAATTGATTCTTTTCATTTCACCTCTGAAAAATAAACCATATATAATTTTAAATTCCATCAAATCCAATACCAACTAGGTTCTAGTACTAATTAAATTTATTAAGTTAAATTTTTTTTTTTTTTTTTTTCAATTATGTTAAATTAACCAGCATTCAACACGAGTAGAGTACAATCTTGAATATGGTGATCACCTTTAATCGGAAACAATTAATTAAGATAACAAATTTATATGTATGTCATTAATATATGTGCCAAAACATGAAACGAAACGAGTACCGCCCACAGTTTTATCCCCTATATAAATAAATACATTGAGTCCTTCAACAACAACAACAACAACAACAAAAACACTTACAAATCAAAATATTTCTCTCATTTCCCAAAAACACCTTCTAAAGAATTTCCCTTCTTGATTCTTTTTGAACCATCTCGTAATTAAAAAGGTATTTACGGAACAAATTACACCAATGGATGTTTATATATCGGAAGAGTATGTCAATCGCCGGAGAATGGAGAAGAAAGCAGCCGCCGTTGCCGGAAAAACTCTGTGGTTAGGCTCTGGTTCAAGCAAGATCAGATCGGAAAAGAGAAATAGTAATCCTCTGATGCCGGAATCTCGACCGGAGAATGAGTTTCGGGTCACCGGCGGTGGTGTATATGAGAGTTTTGTGTTCCAATGCTTCTCGCCGTAAAGAACCTAAATGTTTGCGGTTAGTAATCGAAACGCGTATGCATGGGCTAGTTATTAGTTTGTAGCTCCTGTATGGATCTATTTCTTGACGTTAGTTCAAATTAGTCGTGGTTTTAGTTTTCTTTTTCTTGACGGTGTATTATAAGCAAATCACAACTTGTATTTGGTAATCATAAAATTTAAGTGATATGATGTGATGATTCTAATTGATAGACTACACTGATATTTTGAAACTTAAAGAAAGACGAATTTGATGATAAGACTATGAAACGTTACAGTAATGAATATCAGATTTTTGGAATATTCACAAGTTAACAACGAGTAGATCACTTGGGTATGAAAAATAATTGGACTAAAGCTTGGTGGGTTGAACCAAACCCATGCAATAGTGCAACATGGACAACTCGTGAAAGCCTAGATATCTTAGTGGGTTTCTCCTCACAGAAATAAGTTTATATCATGTGAACCAATAGAACGCTATCAGATATTACAACTGATAAGAACATATACTAAACTTGATCTTAGCCAAGAGGCCGAGAAAATTATGATCCAAAATAGAATTCAAGGATTCTTTTTATATGCATCGTGTTAGAGAGAACAAACCTTGAATTACCGATGCGGGACTTTAGAAAACAAAGTCGGTTGAGGTAATTGAACATTAATTAGTATTGGGTAATTAGGGCATGTTTATTGCAGACACTGTCCAAAGTGTCTAAAAACTTTTTAGAATTAAATATATTAAATTTTAGGAATTTTGAGTGTTTAAAACCATTTTAAGAACTTTGAATGTCTAAAACCATATTGGATCTTTTTATGGTTTTAGACACTCAAAGTTCCAAAAATTAATATATTTAATTCTAAAAAAATTTTAGACACTCTTAAAAGGGTCTCCAATAATCATGGCCTTAGAACGTTGGCCCAGTTATAACATTGTCACATGAATTACTCTTGTAATTTATAACGACAATTTCATTATTCGTAATTAAATATTTTATTCGATCATGTAAGATCAATGATATTTTATACCACGTGATGTAATGTAATTCAGTTTGATATGTATCCAACACACATCCACGAACTAACCGAAATTCAAAAAGCCAAAAAGTTGCACCCAAATAATTCATCTCTTAACCAGAAGAATTGATAAGAAAATAGTAAGGCTTCCCATATTTGGGCTCAGTACACTCTTTTTCAGAAAGAGTATCTTATCTTCAAAAATCCAATTTTTAAAAAGGCAAAAGTGTCTTGTTTATGTCGGCAAGCTTATGTTTTGGATAAGATTTGGTTGACTTTGTGTGTTTGTCGGTGAAGTTCTTACCTCTCAAGAAAGTTTTTCTCGTAATTCTCTCTTTTCAGTGGTGGTGAAAGTAGAGTCATCTGTGTTGATTTCTCTCGCCATAGTTTCGAGTAGTTTGTCTTGTGTTCGAGAGTTGTGTGTTGTCGGTGGAATCTCTTGTTCCTCTATTTAAGTGTTTGTCGGTGAAGAAGCTGGTTCTATTTGCTCAAACTTCTTAGATCTCTGTCATGTCATCGTTAATGGATATGGAGATGCTACGAATGAAGATTGGAGTTGAAGAGGAAGATGTGCCATTCGACATGCCGGACCTTCCCCAATTCAGTTCAATCGAAGAAAACGCTCTGAGTGTAATCGGAAAAGTCCTAAATCCTGAAAAACAAAAGGTGGTGAGTTTGATTCAAGATCTTCCACGGAAATGGCAAAAAGTGGGTAGAGTTCGTGGTATAGCTCTTTCTAGAGAAAGATTTCAATTCATTTTCAAATCGGAACATGATCTAGTGGAGGTCATGGAGAAAGGGATTCACACCTACAACGAATGGGCTTTAGCTATGGAAAGGTGGGTTGAAGTTCCACCAAATGACTTTCTACAATTTGTACCGATATGGGTCCGGATAAGTCACATTTCGGTGAACCACAATACACCCAACGCGATAACGGCCCTTGGTGAGTTAGTTGGGAGAGTTGTGGAGGTTCCGTTTGATGAGTCGAAAATACAAGCCAGGGAATTTGAGAGAGTTCTCATTAATTTCAATGTGGCGAATGCATTGAGGAAATCTAAAGTGGTGAACTTGCCAAACGGAGAAACTGCTTTAGTCCTTTACGATTACGAAAGAGTGCAGAAACGCTCTTACAATTGTCAAAGGTTCACTCATGATAAGGAAAGTTGCCCTCTGGTGAGTAGCAAAGCTCATACTGGTAGTGGTTTATATCAAAGGAAAGGTGGTGAAGCAGGAAGACATAAAGAGCCAACCATTGGTATAGATGATCCTTTATTTGGAGTTCTAAGAGAGAATCAAGTTTGCGTGGACCCGATGACGGGTAGACCGAGGATCGCCGAAGAAGTGCTCCACAATATTAGACAGTATCTTATCAACCCGAATGGTGAGGATAGAATCATTAAAGAATCTAGAGTCCAAATATTGGTGGCTGCAGTGGAGAAAGACCCTGCTGCTAGAAGATCGGCTTTGATGCTTGAACCTGCTCCAATCATTTCTTCCTTTCTTGATAAAGGCAAAGGACCAATCTTTGATTACGATTCATCATCCTCCATTAATAAGAATATAGTGGAGACAACACTAAGCATTAATCCGGTTGAGAAAGTTGTAGAAGTCGGGGAAGCTATGCTTTGGAACCCGATGCCTCAGAGTGCGGTTAGTGATGATTTCCCTTGGTCTAATGATCAGTATCTCTCTCAGTTTGGTCCAACGGTAAATGGAGCTGGCCCTGTTGGGGTAAGTTCTTCCGGGACTCTAACTAAGAAAGGAAAATCCAGGAAACGTCCCTATAAGTGCAATAGAAAGCCTAGAGGTTCTGGCTTGATTGTGGTTGTGGAAAAAAGGGAGAAGAAATTAGGAGTGGCGAGTAGAATGATCGATAAAAAGAAGACTCCAGAGGTGAGTAGTAAGGCAGTTAATAATGCTAGCAGCAGCAAACTCAAGATGGTCCCAAATGAGGGATCGTCCAAGATCTAATGAGCATGTTGAGTTGGAATTGTCAGGGTTTGGGCCGTGTTCAAGACCTGACAATTCAACGCCTCCAGGAAATGCGTCAAAAACACTTTCCGGAGGTAATGTTCCTGATGGAAACTAAACATAAAAGAAATGTTTTAGTAGATTTACAAGTTTGGCTGGGATATGATAAAGTTTTTACGGTTGATCCTGTTGGATATAGTGGCGGCTTGGCTCTATTTTGGAAAAGCTCTGTTGATGTAAATATTAAGTATTTTAGTAAAAACATTTTGGATTGCCATATTCAGTTTGGTGGTTTATCCTTTTTTGTATCATATATATATGGAGAACCGGTGTTGAAATACATGCCTAGACTTTGGGAAAGAATTACTAGGATTGGTATTCAGAGGACTGAGAGTTGGTGTTTGTTGGGAGATTTCAATGATTTGCTTCATAATGGTGAAAAATCCGGAGGTCCTTGCAGAAACGAGTTCTCCTTTGAACACTTTGGTAATATGATTAAAGCTTGTCAGATGGTGGAATTCCCTAGTCATGGGAATGGTTTTACTTGGGGAGGTATGAGAAGTAAGAGACAGTACATTCAATGCAGATTGGACAGAGGTTTTGGCAATAAGGAATGGTACAAGAGGTTTCCAGTTTCCAATCAAGCATTCTTGGATACAAGAGGATCAGACCATCGTCCGGTTTTGGTCAATATGCTCTTTTCTCAAGATACCTATAGAGGCCAGTTTCGGTTTGATAAAAGACTTCTTCACAAGCCTAGGGTTAAGGAGTGTATTGACCAAGCCTGGAATTTGAATTTCAACAATGATAGACACTCAGCCTCTGACAAAATAAGGAGTTGTAGACGAGCTTTGAGTCTTTGGAAAAGAGCTAATCAAACCAATTCTAATTCTATGATTATCAGATTACAAGAGGATTTGGAGAGAGATCAATCATCTAGCACTCCTTGTTTTCGGATTCAAAGACAGATTAAAATAGGTCTTGTCAAAGCTTACAAGGAAGAAGAGAGATATTGGAGTCAAAAATGTAGTAGGAGATGGGCGAAGGAGGGTGACGGAAACACGAAATTTTTCCATGCGTCGGTAAAAGCAAGTAGAGCCAAAAAATGTTTAGAGAAGTTAGAAGATGCTAATGGGAATTTACAAAGATCAGAGGCATCTAAAGCAGAAGTAGCTTCTATTTATTTCAGAGCTTTGTTTGCTTCCTCATGCCCGGTCAACTTCAATGATATATTCCATGGTTTTCAAGCTAAAGTTTTTGAAAGGATGAATAAAGAGCTTACCAAAGAAGTTACAAAGGAAGAAGTAAAGGCGGCAGCCTTCTCTATCAATGCATCCAATGCTCCGGGGCCTGATGGGATGACGGGGTTGTTTTTTCAACAATATTGGGAAATCGTAGAAGGGCAAGTAACTAAAGAGGTTCAATGTTTCTTTAGGGATAGAGTTTTTCCACCGGAATGGAATTATACGCATCTTTGTTTGATTCCTAAGAAGCCAAATGCGACAAAGATGGGGGATCTTAGACCAATAAGCATGTGCTCGGTTTTATACAAAATTGTTTCCAAAATCATGGTGGGAAGATTAGAGCCTTTTTTATCCGACCTTGTTTCTCCTTCTCAGTCGGCATTTGTTGCAGATAGGCTGATATCAGACAAAATCATGATTGCACATGAGGCAGTGCACAATTTGAGAACTCATCCCACTATCAAGAAGGAGTTCATGGCTATTAAATCTGATATGTCTAAAGCGTACGACAGGGTGGAGTGGCCTTATCTTAAATCCTTGTTAGAAGCGATGGGATTTTATTCGAAATGGATTAAGTGGGTAATGTATTCAGTGAGCTCAGTCACATATTCGGTGTTGATTAATGATCAACCCCATGGTTTGATTGTGTCTCAGAGAGGTTTGAGACAAGGGGATCCGCTTTCTCCATTTTTGTTTGTTTTGTGTACTGAAGGTCTATCTCATTTACTGAACAGAGCAGAGCAAGAAGGCATGATTACGGGTATGAGTTTCTCTACTAAAGGGCCGAGTATACATCATCTGTTATTTGCAGATGACAGTTTGTTTATATGCAAGGCTGATCAAAAGGAAAGTGACGAACTAGGCATGATCCTTGAAGAGTATGGAAAGGCCACTGGGCAAAAGGTTAACCCTGAGAAGTCATCTATTACTTTTGGATCTGAAGTTACAGAGGAGATCAAGGTCAGTATTAAATCTTCTTTGAACATTTTGGCTGAGGGAGGTTCTGGGTCTTATTTAGGGCTGCCGGAATGTTTTAGTGGATCTAAGATTGAAATGCTAGGATTCATCAAAGATAGCATGAAATCTAGAATGTCTGGATGGTTCTCTAGAACTTTGTCCCTTTGGGGAAAAGAAATTCTTCTCAAAGCCATTGCCTTAGCTATGCCAGTGTATGCGATGTCTGTCTTTCAGCTTCCTAAAGCTACATGTTCTACCTTATCTTCGGCTATGGCAGACTTCTGGTGGAATTCGGTGGAGGAGAAAAAGAAGATTCATTGGATTAGTTGGAAAAAGTTATGCTTGGCTAAGGAGATTGGAGGTCTAGGTTTTAGGGATATTGAGTGCTTTAACCAAGCCTTACTTGCTAAACAAGCATGGAGATTTATTCAATTCCCTAATAGCCTTTGTGCTAGATTCATCAAGAGCAGATACTTTGATGATGAGGATTTCTTACAAGCCAGATTAGGGCCAAGACCTTCTTTTGCGTGGAAAAGTATGGTGTGGGGCAGAGATCTCCTGGAAAAAGGGTTAACTAAGCTAATAGGTGATGGTAAATCTATTAGAGTATGGTGTGATCCTTGGCTAAATGATGGGAGGCTTAGAATTCCTTTGATGAAGAATATTTTAGTTAACATCGATCTCCGAGTAAGTGAGCTTATTGATCAGAGTACAGGGCAGTGGAAGAGGGAGGATCTAGAGTTTAACTTTTTCCAAAGAGATATTGATCTTATGCTCAGATTGAAACTGGTGGTGGCTCAGAAAGACTATTGGATTTGGAAGCACACAAGAAGTGGGGATTATGTGGTAAAGAGCGGTTACTGGCTGGCTAATTCCGAAAAGAATTCTGATTTGATTCAGGAAGCTTCAGTTCTTCCTTCGATAAATGGTTTGATTGATAAGATATGGGACATGAAAGCTCCTCTTAAAATCAGGAATTATCTATGGCGAGCAATTAGTGGGGCAATTCCGGTGGTGGATTTACTTCAAAGGAAAGGAGTGAAAGTTGATACAAGATGTCAGACTTGTGGAATCGAAGGAGAAGATCCTAACCACGTCCTCTTTACCTGTTCGGCGGCTAGACAAATTTGGGCTCTTTCTAACGTTCCAAATCCCCAGGGAGGATTTCATTCCCAATCTTTATTCTCCATTTTTTTTTTTATATCATGGAGATTCAGAAAATTAAAGAGGTACCCTTGAATATCAAAAGAGCTATCCCCTGGTTTTTATGGTTGATTTGGAAGAATAGGAATGTTTTATTCATCGAAGGAAAGCACTACGAGGCCTTAGATACGGTGAAAAAAGGTTTTGATGATTCGGAGGAATGGTTTCTTGCTCAAGAGATTTATGGAGAGGATCATAGGCTTTTGAGTCTTCCTTCTTCCGAGCAGGTGAGTAGATGGAGAAAACCTCCTGAAGGGTGGCTCAAGTGCAATATAGGTTGTAGTTGGAACAAAAAAGAGCAAAAAGGTGGAAGGGCATGGGTTTTGAGAGACAACCTAGGTACCCCCTTTGTTTCATAGTAGGCGGGATTTTGGCTCTTTTCAGTCGGAAGAAGATTTCAAGCTACAGGTTTTAGTGTGGAGCATCCGAAGTATGATCAGCCATAGAATGGGAAAAGTAATATTCTCTTCCCAACTGTCAGAGGAATTTGGAGCTGTTTTACGTCTAAAAGCTTGGCCAAATTTTTTTGTTTCAGCGTCAAGTCATTAAAAACGAGTTGGATCGAATGAATGAATGGAGGGTTGAGGTGACTCCGGCGGGGGCTAACAGAGGAGCAAATCGGATAGCACAGAGCGTAACCAGAGATGGGAGGATTCATTCCTATGTATCCATTGGTTACCCTTTGTGGTTACAGGGTTTGTTCTTAGAGGAATTTTTGTTGATATAGGTTTTTGGAGATTCCTGTATTAGAATTTCGGTTTAGTTGATGTGTAGGGGTTATCGCTCCTCCTTAGTCGATGGGTAAGGTTAATCATACCATCCTGCATTTTTTTGTTAACAACTCTCTTGGATTTTATGTTCTTTTTAATTAAATATTCAGATGGCAAAAAAAAACCAGAAGAATTGATTTCATTATATTCACCTTTGAAAATTAAACCATAGTATTACATTCCATCCAATCCATTACAAACTAGGTTCCACTAATTAATTAAATGTATAAAAATAAACATAATTTAATACATTAAACCAGCATTCAACACGAGTACAAATCTAGAATGTGTGGGGAACAGCTATTACGAAAAACAGTTAAAATAACAAATTTATTTGTATGTGTAATCATATTATCATATATATGTGCCAAAACATGAAACAAAACAAGTAAACAAAACAAGTAAACGCCCACAGTTTTATCCCCTCTCTATAAATTAAATACATTCAACTCTTTCACTTCAATTCCATAAACAACAAAAACACTCCAAAGAATTGCACTTCTTGATTTCTTTTCAACCATCTGATAAAAGGGTATTTAAGGAAACAGAAGTTAGCAAGTTCAACAATGGTTATTCAGCAAAAAAAAAAAAGGTTCAATAATGGATGTCTTTATATCGGAACTCGGAAGAGTATGTCAACCGCCGTAGAATGGAGAAGAAAGCAGCCACCGGAAAAAGTCTGAGGTTAGGCTCTGGTTCAAGCAATAACAGATCGGAAAAGAGAAATAGTATGTCGGAATCTCAACCGGAGAATAAGTTTCGAGTCACCGGCAGTAGTGGTGTTTATGAGAGTTTTGGTGGGTTGAGCTAAGCCCATGCAATAGTGCAACGCATGAGTGACTCTTGAAAACCCTGGTAGCAAGCTACCTTGTTGGATCTCCTCCCTTAAAAAAATTGTGTTTATATCATGTGAACCAATGGAACACTACCAGATATTAAACTGATAAGAACAGATACTACACTTGATCTTAGCCAATAGGCCGAGAAATATGATTTAAACTAGCGGTCAATGATTCTTTTTATATGCATCGTGTTGGAGAGAGCAAACCCTAAATTACCGATGCGGGACTTTAGAAAACGAAGCCGGTTGAAGTAATCGAATATTTAGTATTGGGTATACATAACTCTGGCCCAATTTCTATATTGAGATTTAAGCCTTTTTATTAGTTTTGTCGGCTACCCTACAATGCACTAAAGTTATCTCCACGTAACTTTTATATTTTCATGCTCCAAAGAAAAAATATGTTTTCAGAATAATTAGAGTACCAAAGATAAAAAAAAAATTGGATTTCAACACTGAAAACAATATGGATTTCGATGAGTAACATTATGAAATGGAAGACTAGCAAACAAAATATGAAACAATTTTACAAATCAGAATCATAAAATTAACTAAATACTCAGCTATAAATATATTGGAAATCAACAGAAAAAGTGATAATTTTGTGATAAGTAAAATAAAGAAAACCGCGTACGTGATAACAACATTGTCGCATAAATTTCTCTTGCGTGAACTTAAAGATGACAACCTTATTATTGGTTAGTTCTATTTTATTCGATCATGCAATATCAATGATATATATATCACGTGATCGTCGTGATGTAATGGAATTTATTTGAATGTATCCACTACACATCCACGAACTAACCGAAGTTCTAAAGGTAAAAAAAATGCACCCAATAATTCATCTTTTACCCAGAAGAATTGACTCTATTCGTTTCACCTTTGAAAAATAAACCATAGTATTAAATTCCATCCAATCCATTACAAACTAGATTCTACTAATTAATTAACATAGTTTAATACATGAACCAGCATTCAACACGAGCACATGAGTGGCCCGGTTTTGTACCAGAGTTACGTGAATTGACAAACCTTCGAGAATCTTTCCCAGAATTCGATTTCATCTACCGGCAACGGGAGAATAATACGAAAGCGGATTTGCTAGTAAAGAATGCACGCACGAGAAATGAGATTTTTTCTTTTATTAGCACTTCTGTTCCCTATTGGTTTACTGATACTGAAAATGTATTTGCTTAACTAGTAGCGAAGTGTAATTCTGTGACAAAGAAAAAAAAAAAAGGTAAGCGAAACACCTTTAATCGAAAAACAGTTCAAAGAACAAAATTATTTCTTTGTTGTAATTAATACATGTGCCAAAACATGAAACAAAACGAGTAACGTCCACAAATTAACCCCCACAATAAACTAAATACATTGAGTCTTTCATTTCATCAATTCATTCAACAACGAAAAACACATCAATCTGGTAATCAAAACATTTCTCTCATTTCTCAAAAACACAATCCAAAGAATTTCACTTCTTGATTTACGGAAACACAAGTTAGTAAAGTTACTCCAATGCATGTCTTTATATAGGAGAGTATGTCTACTGCCGGAGAATGGAAAAGAAACCAGCCGTCGTTGCCGGAAAAAGGTTGAAGTTAAGCTTTGATTCAAAAAAGATCGGATCGGAAGAGAGAAATAGTAATCGTCGAATGTTGGAAACTCGGCCGGAGAATGAGTTTCGAGTCACCCAGGGCCAGCCCGAGGCTCCATGATGCCTAACACAAATCTCAAAACTGATGCCCTTAATATATTGAAAAAAAAATTAGAAATAACACTATGCCAAAGAAACATTACTATTAATGATGCCCTAAATAATTTATAAAATGTGATGTCTAACGCCTTTACTTCTGGGGCTTCACCTCACCAATGGTGGTGTTAATGAGAGTTTTCTGTTTCACTGCTTCTCGCCGTAACAAATCAAAACGTTTGTGTCTAGTGATCAAAACGCAGACGGAATCTCACATTCATGGGCTAGTTATATTAGTCGTAGCTCTTGAATGGACCTCTTGGCTTTAATTTGTTGTTGTTAGTTCAAATTTGTGTAGTGGTTTTTTCTTTTTTTCAACGGTAAATGATGACATGTTAGATGTGAATTCTTAAACATCAAGGAAAAGAATATATAGATGTGAATTAGATACATATAAAAATATGAAACGTATGACATGTAACAATTATTCCTAAAATTCGTTATTGTCTTTTCTCGAATTGGTCTACAACCTTTTAAGCTTGCTTAGTGTAATATTTTTACTTATCATCAAACGTAATAAAAACAGAAACATAAGCACACAAAAAAATTCCCATGTCAAAGAAAACAAATTGCGATTCAAACAATCGATTGTCCCAAATTATGCTTGCATAAAATTAAGAAGTTCATAAGGTTGAACTATAAGAAGATTGGACTTGATTTATTGGGATGAGCCGAACCAATGCAATAGTGCAACACATAGGTGACTCGTGAAAACCCATATAGCAAGCTATTGTAATGGGTTTCCTCCCTTAAAAAATAAAGTTTATATCCATGCGTCGTAGCACCACATACCAGATATTAAACTGATAAGAACAGATACTACACTTGATCTTAGCCAAGAGGCCGAGAAATATGATTTGAACGGAAAGTGAAAGATTGCTTTTTTATGCGTCGTGTTAGAGAGAGTAAATACTAAATTGACGATGCGGGGCTTTGAAATACAAAGTCGGTTGAGCTAATCTAAATACTATTTAGTATTGGGTATTTAGAACTTTGGCCCAGTTTCTATTGAGATTTAAGCATATTATTAATTTTGACGAGTAATCCAAATGCATTATATATCTTGAAAAAGGATAATAATAAACAAAAAAAAAGTGCAATAATTTTTTTCCACGTAACTTGTATGATTTATGCTCCAAAAGAAAAAATATGTTTACAGAATAGCTAGAGTACCAAAGCAATAAATTGGCTTCAACGTTGGAAAAAAAAACAATATGGATGAGTAACATTATGAAATGGAATATTAATATAGATACCGTTAATCGAACACGTAGTTAATTATTTATTTGCTTTTATAGAATACATATTTGTATTTTAATCAGAAAGTTATAGATTCCCCTCTCACGTACCAAAAAAAAAATCAGAAAGTTATAGATTCTTAAATGTCGAACTTACATTAACAAGATTAGAGTTTGCTTGGCTAGATTATCTGCTTTCATATTCAGATTTCGCTTAGTACAAATAAAAAAGGTAAACTCAAATGATCGATTGGACAAATCTCTTAATGTCTTTGATGATGCCATATAGTTTTAGGAATGTCTCTCCCAAATTAATGGCGTTGATAAATTGAGATGAACCAGTCTCGAATCTCATATGTTATATTTCTTATGAATCAATTAAACAACTTTTTCATGATATATACATACAAATATTATAGAGTAAATTAGCTAAGTAACCAAAAATTATACTATACTTAGGAAAGTAACTAAAATTGGTGGAATTCTTTTAAAAAACACTAATGAGTTTTGTACATGCTTTGGTTATATTCTTATTTACCTAAAACTCTTAGTCATCTTTTACTAGACTTGACCAACCACTAATAACATTTTCACCTCAATTCCCATATTCTCTTATCTAAAATGTTATATATGGGCAATGTAATCATAGTCACCTAAGATTAATTAGTATGAAATAGCTGGATGTATGCACTTGGATCATGCTCATAGGTGTATCATATATGGTACATTTTTCTTTCTATCTATTAATTAGTCAAAAATATTAAATATTACACATTTCCTCTTATATATGGATCACATTTCTTAGTTTTGAATTTGATGATTCGTCACCAAACAACAAAACTCTTATCTCCACCCTCGAAACTAAAATTTTGTTATAAAAACCAATAAAATATGCTACGAGATAACAATATACTTTTAAAGTGAATATATTCT
Source organism: Draba incana (assembly GCA_963576765.1). Lineage (NCBI taxonomy): Eukaryota > Viridiplantae > Streptophyta > Magnoliopsida > Brassicales > Brassicaceae > Draba > Draba incana. The sequence continues at coordinate 10,186,515 of OY755206.1, forward strand.
ATCATGCATGGTGCATACAAGTTGTGCATTTAGCTACACCGAAATATAAAATAAAATAGAAAGTAAAATTTATAAATAAAAATGAAAAAGGGCTGACTCTAGAAATATGCATATTCCCTAAAATGCTATAAATGAAGAGCAAATGTGGAGAGAGAGAGAGAGAGAGGGTGAGAGAGAGCAAATTGTGATAGAAATGAAAAGAATTATAATAGAGAACACTACAAGAAATTTGATTATTAATGGCGTACCGAAAACGCTATGTATCGTATCGATAGCGTTTAGTTAAACGCTCTGACATCGCACGCGATAAAAAATCTGGGACTTTCGGTAGCGTTTTTTATGTACGCTATGTTATATATCGTATCGATAGCGTTTAGTTAAACGCTCTGACATCGCACGCGATAAAAAATCTGGGACTTTCGGTAGCGTTTTTATGTACGCTATGTTATGTATTTTATTCATAGCGTTTATTTTCTGCAATTGTTAAATGTCATCTTTAAATTAAACATAGCAATTCGTAAATATTATATATTTTGGTTGCTCAATTATTTTTATTATTTTTTTACCCTAATTTTCTGTAATTAATTTTTCAATTTAAATACATTTACTATAAACATAAAATTTATAAATTAAAAATATATTCAAATTAAATTAAAGGTTTACAAAGCATTTTTTCCATACCATGGAACACACCTAATTTAGAAGATAGTAAGTACAACATTTAGAAGAGGACATAAAAAAAACATGTAAACAAATGTATGGTAAAAATTTGAACAAATGTGGCTTTTTCGATTCATTGTATAGCCTCTGTTGATATGAGTCCTTCCTTCACCCCTACAAATCCACATTCAAGAGCTTCAAAGTCACGCCAAGATCCTTAGACATTGTTTGTGAATATATAAGCAGCAAATCTTGAACACAAACACACAACATATCTCCTTTATTGTAAGACTCGGCACAGATAAGAAAATAAACACATTAATCCAACAATCAAAACAAAGCAGGGACTGAAACTCCGTTTCTGGTGCCGTGTCATCTTCAAGCTAGTCACCTATTAGACAAATTAATCTGATTCAGTGTGATATACTCAGAACAGCGACAAGAAAAACTCAACGCGTAAACACGAGACTTGACTAAGCAAGACGATATAAAGGTCAAGAATCTGCCAACCCAATTTGATGATGGATCAATTAAGCAAGAGTGAATCATCTATTCATCAGAGAGCACTCAAAAATCCTAACTTTGTTTTCAAAACCGAGAGATGAGTACCTGAGATTCTAAGAAGCAGATGTACGAAGAAGAACAAGTCACACACAGACTTTCAAGTCAACAGATTCGATTGATACACATCAAGAGCAAATCCAGAACTGAAATCTTAATCAACCAAAGGGATTTTAAGGGTTTAGAAAATGAAGCTACAAGTCGAAGATCTTAAAGGATCGATGGGAAGAAAAAGAGTGAGCCGAATCAGATCCAGAATAAGAATGTTGTAGTCGAGATCTATTATGGCTTTTCAACCAAAGGTGAGAAAAATTAGAACTGGAGAAGAAGAAGAGTCTCGGGTCAAATTAGAACTGGAGAAGAAGAAGAAGAGAAATTTGGTTGTTCATCCATCTCTTTAGCCGACATGTTGAGTAATGGCTCAGATCTTGCCACATCATGAATCCGAGTGATCTATTCTCATTGGCTCCGTTTATGAAACCTTAAACTTGTCATTCAGATGCAGCTTTGACGGCTGAGATCGTGCCAACTCAGCAATCTGAGTGAAAATTTTTAATTGGCTGTTGTTTCTGAAATAATAAAAATGTGGTTTTAATGGCTTTTATCGATTTTTTAAAAAGAAATACAACTATTTTTTTGCTAATTATTTTTTTGTAGATAGATTCTGATTACTGTATATTTTTAAAAATGTAAAAAAAAAAAATTACAACGTTTTTAATTATTTGAAATCAAAAATTGTGGTAACCACCAATGTTACTTATAAAAACATATACAATCATCTCTTCATTGTGTAACAAAACATATTGTGTAAAACACAATAATGTTGTTATTGTTATTGTTAATGAATTATTTATTTTCAATGTTAATGATGTTATAGTTACAATTTTCAAAAAAATTATACCCTCAATCAAACACTATACCCTAAACCTCAAATCTTATCCTAGTATCAAAAGAATATTAATGATAATTGGGAAAATTTCTATTTCAAACCCTATACCCTAAACCTCAAATCTTATCCTAGCTAGTATCAAAACAATATTAATAATAATTAGGAAAATTTCTATTTTAAACCCTATACCCTAAACCTCAAATATTTCAAACCCTATATCCTAAACCTCAAATCTTATGCCCGAAACTTAAAATCAAAAGATCATGGCTTGTCCTTTGTATTTTTTTTTGTGAATTTTAATTCTTAGTTATATATTCTATTTTTTGGTTTTTTCTTGGTTTTGGACAGCAATAAACATACTTAGAAAATGGAAGATCTATTACAAAGATTCAAGTACTTAGAAAATGGTTCATACATAAGTTTCGGAAGCAAGAACATCAAAAAGTGTGACAAAGCAAAACAGAGACTTCTGTAAACAACACAACCATTACAAAGATCTTGCGGTATCACAAAAGCTAAAACTTGGCTTCAAACCCATGTCCTCTCTCTTAACTCTTCCACAAAATCACCACCATTGTTGTCTTTTTCATGATTCTTGCCCAATTACCCAACACAAACAAGATTTTGATCTTGTCCTGTCTTCTTTGCAATTCCATTCTCTTACAAGATGGGCTCTTGAGAAGAACATCAAAGTCTCCTCTGGCTTCTCTTACCAATGCTCAAACAACCCACAAAGCCTATCACTATTCTAACCCATAAACAAACCAAGATAGTAGCTTCTACGTATTGTAAACAAAGAAGCCTACTCTCCACCAGTACCTTAAAAAAAGATATTCAACTGTCAAAAAGAAGAAACTACATATACTATAAGTATTGTTAGAAGTGCGGTTTTAGGAAAATTAGTTCACAAATCTACCTTCTTTCACCACGAAAATGTAATCCCTCTCATCAGCTTCATCCTTAGTAAGCAAAGACTTTAGCAGTCGCCAGTTAAGTCTAATCCAGGAGTGATCAAAAAGCATAAAGATCATGTGACAGTAACTGCATCAAAGAGCGATAATAGCTATGACAAAGATATAAAAAAAAGTGAGAGGTAAGGGAATATGAGTCAAGTACCAGCCAACAATAACTTCCTTGGGATTCAACTTTAGGTGCGAAGCTAACATATTGTTGTGGTAATCAATATCCAATGCAACCTGCATACATATGAAGAAACCATAACCATCAAAACGCAGGACAAATCACAACAACACAAAATCAAAATCAAACAGATTTACATTTCATCTGAAACCAATTTATTTTCCCCAAATTGACCAAAGACGTATGAAGAACATTGCATTGCAAGCCGTAAAATTCCTCTAAACTTCTCCTATAGACCTTACATTCTCACAAACAATACTCATCGAAACAGATCTAGAATCAACCAATAGAAAACCGGAAAATCCAATTCGAGAGAAAGGAGAAACATTGGAGGTCAATCAAAGTCGAACCTGATCGGAAGATTCATTGTGAGGAACGGCCACTAACACGGATCGTTCGGATTGTTTACCAGCTTTCCAATAAGCATAAGCCATGGTGAATTGGTAACGATCGTTGAGCAGTAGCGTGGCCATCGGGTTGGTGGATCTATGCTCGAATAGAACGGCGACGGCTTTGTCCTGACGGAAACTATGGCTCTCCTACGACTTGCAGAAGCGAATCGATAGTTCAATGATGTATCGGCTCGGGGAACGCTGAAAGCAAGGGAAGTCGTGGCTACGTCGAGTCTTAACAGATTCGACATCGTTATTAGAGTTTAAGGTATCATGTCCGACATTGATAGACGGTGTGGAGTGACCGATGACGATGGAAGAGACAAGATTATGTTTGAACACAATTTTAGGGATTGCAAAGAATAACATAAACTCAGATCGAGAGAAGAGGGAGAACGAATGAAGGGGGAGGGAGAGCAAAAAATAATTGGGGGAAAAATTGGCAATTTGTGGAGCCAATTTTTCGTCAATTTTTTCGTGAGGCGGGCACTTAATTTTTTTTTATCCCGCTCAATTTTACATAGCGTTTTAACTGTGTATATGCTATTAAATAATAGGTGTTGAATCATAAAATTAGTGCGTGGGAATTGATAGCGTTTACTGATAAACAAACGCTATCTAAAATATGCGGTTTAGTCAAAGATAGCATAAACAACAAAAACGCTATCTCCAAGTGCTATCAATATTCAATTTTCTTGTAGTGGAAGATAGGTTTTACATGAAGAAGAAAGTTGATATCTAGTAGCCAAGGATGACTTGCCTGCACCTAATTCTTCTCACTATTCAACTAATTGATGAATCTTGTGGGTTTAGGGTTTCAGGCAGTCTCCTTGGCTATCTTAATATGCTATCTTCATTCATGTTATACTTTTTCTTCTTCCTACAATATACGACAAATCCATTATCTAATTTATACCACTTCGTGTTTTACAAAAGCTTAATTTAAGTGTTTATTTGAAATTACAATCGTATTTTTCTTTTGGAATTCAATCTAGATCGATTTGATACGATATTATTTTTGGCGCGAAATATGACTTGTATACATGTTTGATAATTATATTACAGATTAAGTTTAATATGAGTGCTCATTACAAATCTTAGTTATGAGTTTTGCTAAGATTCAGTCTGGTTCGATTTGATACAATCTTTATTTTAGCATGAATATGCATATTTAAAAAAGTTATTGTCAATAGTTTTTAATCAAACACACACACACACACATATATATATACACATTCAAGATCAAATTATGTCCACTTCAAACTTCAGTCATAAATTTTGTTTAGAATCAAACATATCGGTTGTATTGAATTTCGCTTAGTTCTCACAGGGAAATAGTTTTTTTCAAATAATTATTAGTGTGGTGTATGCTTTTTGCTCACCTCTAAATTGATCTTGCTCGCGAATAATTAGTTGGTCAGGCCCAGTCGTTAAGCTTAAAAAGTCTTTATACTAGAACGATATAAATAATTTATTCTCAGCCCAAATCCAATATGAACGTGGCTCGCATCACAAGCTAATAACACGTGGCTATACTTGGAGAAAACGTCTTTGAAAATATCTTCTTCTTCATCTTCCAACTTTTTTGATTTGGCGATAATTCCAAATCTCTCTCAGAACGGAAAAGCGAAATTTGATTTGAAGAAAAAAAAGCAATGAGCTACGACAAAGTCCCACCGGAATCGTATCCTCCTCCAGGTTTCTAAATCTTCTCTTCTCTTTCGATTCGATTTTTGATTCTCTGATTCTGATTCGATTTTTGATTCTCTGATTTTGATTCGATTCTAGGTTACCAATCTCACTATCCGCCTCCGGGTTATCCATCGGCGCCGCCACCGCCGGGACCACCGGGATATCCACCACCGCAGCATCAGCATCACGGATATAATCAACCGTATCCACCACCGTCTTCACGTCCTTACGAAGGCGGTTATCAAGGCTACTTCGCCGGACAAGGAAGTTATCAGGGACCTCCTCCTCCTCCGCCGCCGCATCACTACAATCATCACTACCAGCACGATCATCACCATTATCAGGATTCTTCTGACTCTGGTTGCTCCTCTTTCCTCCGTGGCTGGTTCGTCTTTAACTTCCCACTATCACTGCTTCCTGATTCGGTTCTTGTGTTTTTAGGTCAATCTGAATTTGGTGTCGGTTTAAAGCTCTATGTTTGACTTTTCCCCGATTCTCTTGGTTTAATTGATTGATTTGTGACAGTTTAGGAGCAACGTGTGGGTTTATAGGATGACTGATTAATGTCTAGGGTTTGTTTTGGGTTTCTGGAATTAGGGAATGTTTTTGATCAAATGAACCAGATTCTTTGAGTTGATGTATGTGGATAAAGTTATAATGTGAGTTGAATTTAGACAACTAATTTGTTAACCAGAGTACCTTTGGGAGCCCAGACTTGACTTCTCCCTTTGTTTGTGGCCGTAAATTTTGAATTTGAGTGCAAGAGATCCGTATTAATCCTATAGTTTTCTGATTTTCTTCCAAAGTAGGTTCTTGTCATCTAAGATTAGTTTACAGCTTTTTATGGTCAACTATTGTAATTGGATCTTGGAAGTTATCTTTTATTCTTCAATTGTTCAAGTGTCTCTCTTAATATTAATCCCAAAATGTTTGTATTATCATCTGCATCTTTTTCTTATGCTAACTCTAGTGAAAACCTTTTTTATATTTCAAATAGTAACTTACAGAGTATGATATGCACTAAAAGTAGCTTTAATCTTCTGTTGGGATCATTATGCTGTTATTGTTATTTGTTATCTAAAATACAAGCCAAACATTTTGTTACTTGTGCCTATTGATATTCTTGTGTTACGATTAACCAAATCTTTTTTTTTTCTTTGACTGGTTGTAAATTGCAGTCTTGCTGCTCTCTGCTGTTGTTGTTTAGTGGAGGAATGCTGCTTCTGAGAATATGCCCGTCTCTGCGTCGTCATTTACAGTCGCATTATCGAAGACATATGCCATAACTCTCTATGTCTTATGTACCGTCATGCTTCATAATCTGTGTAATGTTTAACCTATTTGTTTGAGAGTGAACTCATCCAAACATGGATAAGAAAAATAGGTTTCTTGTGGATGTAATTTGTAATTCTCATGTATTACTTGATAAACGACATGTTTGAAGTTATGGTAATGATAAAAAATGTATATTTATTCCTCTTTGTACAAGCTCTTTTCTCTTTAGATTTCCCAATTTTGATAAAACAAAAACTGGTACTTCACCAAAAAGCTAAGCATTGGTATCAGATCAAAAGCAAGTACAGTAGCATGTAACTAAGAATCACCAAAAAGAAAAAGTTCAAAACACATGAAGCTTAACAGAATCGGTTCTTGTCTGAAACAAAATACAACTAAAAAATAGGAGAAAGAGCTAACAGACGACATCAAAAGCTCGAAAAACAAAAACCATAGAGAGAGATCCACGATGGTCCAGTCGGATGGAGTAGGGAATGGGAGAGATCAAAGGATCCTAACATATGGCGGTGCGTCTTTTCTCGTCCCGACCACTGTTCGGTAGAGGTAAAGTTTATCAACCTTCTCTCTTTCGTCTTCCACATTCCGATTATTCTCATTCTCATTTATGATCTCTACATTGAGCCAAGGCGCATCCTGTGCGAGCCTCTTGCAGCCACCGAGTGTTACTTCACAAGACGACATCCAAAGGGATCGCATTGTTTCGTACTTACCCACGTCAGCAAGAAGCGCCCTGTTCCCAAATGGACAGTCTCTTATTTCCAGCTTTCTCATTTTTTTGCACCCATTCAACACATAAAGCATTCCTTTATCAGTGTCACCCGCAAAAGCTATCGAAAGCATCTCGAGCTTTTCCGCGTACATACCGATGTACAGGAAGACTTTGTCAGTTAGGAAACCGGAGAGAGAGAGTCGTCTTAGACCCTTACAGGCTTGTACGATTGCACCAAAGCCTTCATCTAATGGTTGAGATGTGATGTGGTCGGGTTTGGTTGGCTCAAGGATTGCAAGCCTGAACCGGATGAAGTTTGGACAGTTTTGGGCCACAGTTATGAGCGCTGCGTTTGTCATTTGTTTGCAGAAGTAGAGAATCGAATGAAGTTTAGGGCACCCCGCGGAGATTGCAACTAGTCCGACCTCAGTCACAGCTGCGTTGTAGTCTTCTTCGCCGTGCAAGTCAGAGGGAAAAACTCTCAGCTCTTGTAACTCTTTACATGAGGAAGCAACGACCTCAAGTCCTTTGTCACCAATACTATCCAATATCTGCAGGAACCATGAATAACCATTAAATAATAAATACATTTGTTGTCCGATTAGCAAGTTCGAATAAAAGAGAAACCGAGATTAAACTTACCCATAAACGTTGAAGTCTCTTGCAAAGCTGAATAAGCTTTATAAGGTGGTCGCCTTGGATCTCAGCTGCGTAGCTGAGATTCAAGGAGATAAGGTTTTGGCATATCGGGTAAAACGCTGGGAGGCAACGTGGAGCAACCTCAAGAAAACCTGACAAGCTCCTTAACGAGGTGCATTTCTTTATGGCAGCCATGAGTTTCACAAAAGACTCTGGATCAGGCTCATTTTCATAAGACCCTACTCCCAAGTCAACTAGCTGCGGCGCACAACTCATTAACCTCGTGAGCGCATCGAGCGGTACTGCACGGTTTAGCTTCAAGCTCTTCAGGTTTGGTGACCTTGCTACAAGCCTCTCTAGAGCAGCTAGATTGGTTTCTCCTTTAAGACAAGCGAAATTCAACAACGTAAGAGTCGTGCAAGTATCTGGAAAACAGTTCAGCCATTGACCTCTATGATCATCGATTTCATTCTCTTGCAGATCCAGCTCACGAAGATGCCTAATAAAAGAACAAACAAATTTTAGCTTCCCACTACCCAAACCTTACATCGAATTCGAATTAGAGATCAGGTTTTACCTGCAATTAGCAGCAATGGAGGCTAAACCATCAGTGGTAAACCCATCACAGCTAACAAGCACCAATGACTTAAAATTCGCAAAGGAACGCGAAAGCAGCTCGAGACTTTCGTCCGAGACAACCATCCGCTTCAGCCTCAGCTCCTCGAGACCTACACGAGCCCTAGCCAAAGCATCGATCCAAGGATGAACGAAACCTCCCCATTCATGAGGAACCAAGTTGAAATCCGCGAAATGAGGCTTTCCTTTCAAGGTCAAGGATCTGAGACATGGAAACCTCCCGATTAATCTCTCCGGGTTAATCGCGTAGCAGTTTCCGATAAACACCGTTCGCCTGCTACACCTCTCGATCTTGTGCCACGATTTGCAAACCAGAGATATCGAATTCCTGTCTCTGTGAGAATCAATGGAGTCAAAAACGTGCTCTATGACCTCATCTGGGAAATAGTTCATCTCTTCTTCGTCTTCAACGCTAATTCCACCGGAAGGAAGACGGAAATTGACTTGGTGATACAGTGAGATCCACAGGATTTGAAATCGGAAGCTCACGAAAACAGGGAAGAAGCTGTGCAGGAAAGTGAGATTCACATTACACAAACAATTTCGAGCAACAAATCCACAAGATACTCAAATCTATAAGCTAAACAATGAAGTTCTAGATTCAGATCTACACGAAAACAAATCAACTAGATCTAGAGAAGAAAGTTGAAAAACCTTGGTCAAAATGAAGCGAGTACGATCGTCGTCTGAGTCAAACTCGCCGATGATCCCAGAGGAAAAAAAATGATCGAATTATGAATCTGGATAAACTCTGGAAACTTGCTTCTTCAAAGTCCAATGATGATGAGATGATCAAAGATCTGGATGTGAGAGAGAGAGAGAGTCACGCAAGCAAAGCAAAGCAAAAACAAGAAACTATTTCTCTCTCTATTGCTATTGGAAATTAAAAAAGTTTAAAAAGCTTAACCAAGCTGACCAAAAACTAACCATGGTTGGGTTTAGATGATCCAACGGTGGAGATTGGTTCGGAGGCTAAACCGATAAACGAATCTTGACCGTTGAAGATTGGTATGGTGTGCATGTGTTTCTACCACTGGTTACGAGGCCTTTCGCCAAAGAGAAAGGGTGAAGTGATGTATTAGTGTCAGACCAAAGAGAACACTACGTAAATGCCCTTGCTTTTTTATTTTATTACGTAATTGCCATGAAAAAAGAATATACTCGCGATAATCTATGGATTAATTAATTTAAATAATTAAAAATTTAATCGTTTTGATTCGTTAGATTAATCTTTCACGGTTGTTAGAAAGTGCAACAATTAGCGAATACATAAAATATAAAGTCCATCGTACAGTCGTACTTCATCAAAATAAAATGTTACTGCCATTTTAGACACATAGTATTTAAGTTGTTTTTACGGATAAAAGACATGTTTAAGTTAAATTAGTTAATCAATCAAATAATTTTAGTTAATTATGGCCTATGGGATAAACAGAAAGGAGAAGCAAGGCTGGCTGAATTTGTCTTGGGACGAGGACACCATTCATTAATTTACGGAATTAGAAGAAGGTCATAAAATTGGTTTCTAATTCAATTTTTTTTCCAACCAAACATATCCAAAAGCTAATCTTTTCAAAAGATGGTTGTTATGGGTAGGGTTCAATCTTGATAAATTCGTTAACATGTTGAAAAAAACACAAATATCATAATATAATGTTCAAACAGCTGAAGTGTTTAACTAGTAATATACTATATTAATTTCAATGGCTCCTTCATAAAATTCACTGGGCTTTGAGCAAACATCTACCATCCTTGGTTCTATATAGTTTTAAGCTATATTATACTTAGTAGGCTCATATAAAACATGTGTTACCACTTTTGGTAGTTTTAAATTTATGAAATGAAAAAGGTTTTAAAATAAAATAAAGTTATCAACCGAAACTGACTTGAGAATACAAGATAATAAACCTTTTTGGTAAAAAACTTTGAATTTAATTTAAACGGATACAAATGCGTTTGACTTTTATAGAGTTTTAGAAAGACTAAACACATATGTTACACTCTTTAGAAACCTTTTTTAGAATCGCTTGTTCCTAATTGCTATACTCTTTATTTTCGGTTGGTTGCAGAATTTTGTCATACATGTTATACTCTTGGTGCTTGTTGCTGCTTGTTGTGGAGGCATTATATGGCTTGCAAAGCTACTGAAGGTATACAATTGTTTATAATTAGAATTGTTTATAATTAGAATTGTTTATGGCTATATCATGAGTATATAATTGTTTATTATTTATGGCTTTGATCTAGGGATTCTTTTCTTCCGTGACTAAGGCTGTAAATGGTAACTGCAAATTGTAGCGGAATCTAGCGGATTTGCAGATTCTAGCGGAATTTTAAGTGGTTTTTTGCGGAATCTAGCAGAATACTTTTGAATTTAAATAGTAACTGCAGATTCTAGCGGAATCTGGCGGAATTTTTATATAAACCAATTAATTAATTTTTTTCAAATATTGTTAAAATTATGTTTTTAATATATTTAATATTAGAAAATAAGTAATATTTTACAAAATTATCTTGTAACTTAAATTATTTTATAATTAAAATTATTTTAATATTAGTTTTATTTTTAAACACTTTTACATGTATATAAAATGAAAGAGCATATGTAAACTTACTCAACCTTTTTTTTCTCCCGGTAGTTGATATTGAAATGTATGTCTACTTTTTTGCTTTGAAATTTTTTACAAAACCGAGTATGAGAACCTGAATGCAATATGATGGCAAACAAAAATTACGTTATATAGCCAAAGGTAAATGAATCATGTGATATGGTTTTGTTATTTAGTTCTTGGCTTTTTTTCAATTATTTTGTCATGTCCTATCATTTTATCTCTTCCTTTTGAGTCTGCAAACTATGGCACACATAACAACATTGTAAATAATACACAAACGTAAATAAGATTTAAAAAAGCAAACCACTCCTGTGAACAGTATTCCGCAAAAAAAACTTCAAAACCAACTGGTACAATTTTGTACAGTAATCTTCTGCAATCTTCAAAATCTTTGTTACCATTTAAGGCCTAAAGAGGACTTACATGAGATTTCTAGGAATGTGACAAAAGAAGTGTCTAAGGAACTAGAACCAATACATTCCACTGTAAGGGATGTATTCACATGTTACGTTTAATATCAGTTCTGAATTCTTTTAGTATCTTGCAGCTAGAAGTTCTTAACTCTTTTAGCACCTTGCAGCTAGAAAGTAAGGGAGATACTATTGAAGCACTGAGGCTTGATAATTAAGTTCTCAGGCTTGAAATTGCAGAACTAAACAGGCAGATGCGCTTATCAAATAATTACCAAGTATGTCTCATATATACTTATTGATATATCATTGTATGAGTTATATCTGAAATTGTTTTACCTCTTAGGAGAGGTTGCTGGCAGGAATGGAGTCGCTTCTCCTCCTTGCTAGTGGTAGAAGGGAGCTGCCAAACCGTGCAAACAACCCCCTTGCTATTGCTAGTGGTAGAAGCCCAAAGCGTGCAAACAACCCCCTTGCTATTGTGCTGCAAAACCGCGCAAACAACCCCCTTGCTATTGCTAGTGGTGGAAGCCCAAACCGTGCAATTACACCAACTTTTAGGTTAATGGAAGTGTGAACATACCTAGAGCTTGGAGGAAAATGCAATAACCAAACTATTCCATCTTTTAAACTCTGATTGATCTAAAGAAAGTATTTTTTTTTACATAACAGAGTGGATACAATTGTTCGTTAGGAACAGAGGAAATTTCGTTGTTTAGATTCAAAACTGATGAGATCGTCGACCATTGATGGTTGTGTTTCTTCCTTAATGAATCTTCTGTGCTAATAAGTCAGATTGATTGTGTGATCCCTCAATTTTTGGCTGTGAAAAGTTTCTAATATGCCCTAAAGGTCATTACTTTGATGATGCTCATGAATGTTTTAGTGAAGAATTTTTTTCTTCTTTGTGGTTTGGTAATCTAGTTCTTGATTTGAATGTGATCTTTAGCTTCTGAATCCGAAAAGGTCATACCTTTTTCTAGTGATTATTTGTTTGTTGTTTAACTTTGTCCCTTAAGATTCACTAGCATTTGTTTTTGTGCTTCAATCCCGTATCGATGAGATTATGTATGGGTTGAAGTTTCCTCGAATCAAAACCTTTTACAAATTTGGAAGACGGAATTCGTTACAAGTTCCAATTTTTCGCGGTACATGTCGTGTTTATCATTTGTAGGGAGAGAAGGAATAGTACAGAACTTCAATTTTGCTTACCTTGTTAATCATGATGTTTATGTACAATTTCAATTATGCTTTTGGTAATCATGATTATGGAGATCTTAGGTGTTAGCCACCAATAATGACTTGACTTTTATTGTCAGCTTTGATCATTTGTTGGTTTTGATCAGAAGCATATATGCTTCGAATGACAATTCAAAGGTAGTCATAGTCTGTGCATAATTTTCTACTTAGATGAATGTCTAAATTTATCTTGTTAGTATGTTTTTGAAAAGATAGGGGGCTCGATTGGTAACCGAGCTTTTAAGTTGTAAGTTGGAACGGTAAGCTTTATAGCATAGTGCAAAACTGTATAAATAAAGATTTGAGCCAAAGCTGTACAAAAAACAAAGCGGTACAAATAGTATTCTGATTGGTAATCGAAAGATGTACAAATAGTAATTCATATTAAATAAATAAGAAATATATCTAAGAATACAAATTATATAGTAAATAAGTAAATATAAGACAAAAATTACATATTTACAAATTGTGACAATTTTGTTTTAGAGAATATTTGATGAAATTAATTAATTTAAATAATTATATATATGAAAAATAAAAAATGCAAAATAATATAGACATTAAGGTAAATACAAAATTTAAAAGTAATTGAAATATAGATATAAAGAAACATAATTAAACACGTTTTTCCCATAAAGATTTTGCTATTTCATTACGGAGAATTGTCATGTATACTCCACTTGTAGATGTTTCCACCTCTTCTCTCTCATCGATCATATTTACATTTTCTTCTTGTTGTCCATGAACATTTTCATTTTCTACAGCTAGATTGGCCTCAAAATCATCATCCGTATTGTCTAACCGTCGAATAAAGTTATGAAGTCCCATTGTAACGAAAACCAATCTTTCTTGCGTTTCTAGGTTGTATCTTGGTAATTCTTTCACGACCCTCCACTTTTTTTACCAGATTCCGAAGGTTCTTTCTATAACAGAGCGGAGGGATGCATGCCATCTGTTAAACAACTCATGTTGATTTCTTGGAGGTGGACCATTGTCAAATTGCCGTAAATGATATATAACCTCTTCTTGTTGATTTCCTCGATAAGGAGCTAGATATCCTTTTTTATTTGCATAACCAGAGTCGATGAGATAGTATTTTATGTAGGAGGTCTCAAAAAACGTTGGTTGTTTTGTTGTGCTATTATAGAACTCTGGAATCATGAACAGAACTAGGTGCTCTATTCCACACATATGTGAAAAGCATGTATAAATCACATATAGCCAAAGTATTAAGGCTTGATTCACCAAAACGGTCCCAATATACTCTTCGATTTTCTGGTGGTGGAATAACGGGAACATGTGTTCCATCTATAGCACCAATAAAACCTTCGAAGAATGGATAATAACGAGTGTCATTACGAAGTCTTGATGGAATTTCTCTAAGTTGACGAGTACTTGGAGTCCTCATTTGATCACAAGCAAGTCATTCCATCGCATCCAATACTTCATGAAACTTTCGATTAACAGTTTCTTGGTTACACCCAAAATTTCTCGCTACTGTCTGTTGAACCTCATTATTCCAACATGTGCTAAGAAACATTGCAACACTTTCTTCGATGCTAATATTTTCTGTTGGATTTAAACCATACTCACTTTCCATCACTTGACACAAAAGTGGGAATGTTCTTCTACGCATTCTAAATGCATTTAAGCATGCCACATCATCACGCTCAATGTGTCGTTTAATGTTTAACCAACCTAATCCTCCTCCAGCTTGCATGAGCTATCGACATATATATTGCTCATAATATTACACTGTTGGTTCGACAAGTAGCTGATCGACTTGTTCGTCTTCAAGCATAAATAACTCGCAAAACTTCTTCACGTGTTAGATTGTTTAGTCTAGAAGAATAAAACTCTTCAATTCGGTTTGCCTGACATTGTAATAACAAAAAGATAGTTACAATTTTTTATTTTTTTATTAATACGATAATTAAATAAAGTAGAAACACAAATTTTCACAAACAACAATATATAAATAAAACTCTAAATTCACTGTCTCGGGTAATTTATTGGCTGATTTTCTGTTCAGTCATCAGAAAAATTTAAATATCGTGGTCGAGCTCCAAATTCTGAAGGTTCACCAAACCTATAACCTGTATCTACCGTCCATCTAGATGGTGTTCCAAAATTAGGAGATACGTTAATTCTTGGATCACAATTACCATTCCCTATTTGTCTTGGTGGTGTCCCACTCAACATTGAAGATGTCCCTGCATGAAAGATTCTAGAAGATGTAGGTGTTTGCAACATTTGACCTGCTGGCGATGGGGGCATATAGGGGAAACTACCAAATCCTTGAGGATACATCATTTAAAAGTAAGGCGCACTCATTTGCCTGGATTGTTAAATCCGAGTCCTTGGGATGGAAAGAACTGCCCATGGCAGCTGAGGGATGAGACTCCGGGATGAAACTGTGGAGTGTCAGGCTGATTGTATTATGAACTTCCAGATGAATATCCCACTGAACTTCCTGATGATCTTACACTACCACCGCTAGAACCACTTTTAAATAGTTGAAAGTTCTCGTAAGCTTCGCCAGTTCTGGTGCCTACCCGATCCACTCCAGTTGTATTTTCTATAAAACCAATTTTGTCATCATCTGATTGAAAAGGTATCCACAAATATATTACGCCACCATGCATCTTTCTTCAGTAACTCCACAGATGCTTTCAAAAACGGTTTGTACTAATTGGCAAAGCATTTAACATTGAAAATACTTCTTTGAATTTTTCATATTCTTCTTGACTAAAACCATCAGGTCGTAAAGCTGATACAACTGCATGTCGTGCATCTGCCATATCTTGAAATGCCGTGGAAACCGAGCCTTCAAACTAACGCCTTCAACGATTACTTCGACTTTTATTACTAGCAGAACGTAGTCGTGAATTGCTTCTCCTTGGACTACTTCCTCTCTGTCCAACACTATATAGAGTTGCACGAATACTCTCTCTGCCCGAACGACTATGGATTTTTTTTGTCATTTCAACTCTTTATGTTGCTTCTCGTGCTTCATCTGGGACATCTCTGTATGTTTCTTCAGGATCAATAAAGGATGTATCTGGTAAATGAGTATTTTTTCCCTGGGTTTGAGGAATGTATTCATTTGTAGGTGTCTCGTAATTACCATCATCATCCCTTCCACCAGAAACCAGAATTTGAATTCTGTCATCAGCTCTTTCATAATCGCCTTGTAGTTCTCTACGTGCCATATCCGCGTCATAAATGTGTTCAGTTGATACACCACACCACCCATACATACGTTGCATTGCATCCCAATATTTTGGCGGTTTACGATTGCAAGCACTAATTGTTCTACTTTCCTGAAAAGAATATGGAAAATTTTGTAGTTAAAATTATTATTTAAATTTTTTTAAGCAAAACCTAATTAAACTAACATACTAAAGTATTAATTACCAACATTCCGCTTCACGTAATTCCCACCACGATGGGTCCATAGTAATAACTCATGTCCTATGATCCGCACTCACACCACTCATGCATGTAAGTTCAATCCATTCCTTTTGGTTTCTTTTTAATGTATCTATTTTGTTTTTTACCAACTTCCACTGATCAACTTTTTCCCCCGTTTTATTATATAATTCAGGTATAATACGTTTTTGTTACGCAGTTTTTAGTGCGTACGTATTATAATCAATTTTTTGAAGCTCAGCTTCATACAATTCGACTAAAATACTTTCTTCCGCAGGTTTCCAAATTTCTTTCTAAAGAACAAAACCAAATCATATACGTACTTATTTATGTATATATATGTACTGTAGTAAACACCAATATATTATGTATACTAAAATGATTATTGAATAACTTACGATTTTATGTATGCGTGAAGGTCCGAAACCATCATTTAATAAAAGAAAGTATGTTAATATTTTTTGTCATAAAACCATAACATTTTGTAATCGTAGTTTACGTTACTAATATATTAGTACTGTAAATAAATAACTAGTTATATTTTAGAACCCATACTTTTAAAATTAAAGTAATTAATAAAACTTAAAATTGACTTATTTTTTGTTTATAAAATGAAAGTAATTATTTTTACAGCCAAAACAATTACTAAAGTAAAATTCTTGTAAGTAATTCAAAAGGTGTACGTGATACTCAATTTTGTTTTAGAAGAAAACATAATACACTTATTTAAAATTTATATTTTCATATCTGGTTGCAAACTAGTCTATATTCTTAAAGTTATGAGTTTACATATTTTAAATGTTATTTTATAAAAAAAGCTATATATTAACCAAAAAATAACGTATATTAAAAGTTTAAGCAAACCAAAAAAACAATTTCATATATATTCAACAAAATAATTATACAGAAAAAATTAATTAAATTTTACCTTAATTATGGTGAGTTAATACTAATACAAAATTTGTAGCTATGTTTTGAGAATTGTTTTTGGGTGGTGTATGTGTTTTTTAAAGGAAAGAACCGTGATGTGTGAGGAAGGTGAATGTTAGCTCTATTTATAATATTAATAAGTATGCTTCATCATAATTTTTTTTTATATTTTAAAATATAATTAAGATAAAAAAAATCTACCACAACCAATAAGAACACAAATTTTTTCACGTTTGTAGATCATCTATATCCATATCCACTATCTCTTTTAATAGTGGCTCAGATTGGTAGCGTCTTTAAAACGTACCTTTTTTTTATAATTTGTAACGTTTTAAATTGTACCAATCGCCAAAGCGATACCAAAAGCTTTACCAATACTATTACAAATTTATCTATACAGCTTTGCACTATTACATTTTATCTATACATTTTTGCACTATGTTATACAGTTTACCGCTCCAGCTCTTAAAAATATTAAGTTACCAATCAGACCTAGTACAACTACAAACATATTGTACAGCTTTGACTCTTTTTGTACATGGTGTACATCTTTGACAAAAAGTGTTGTTTCTTACACTTTTGTCTCCCACTTTATTGATTGGTAGTGACTTAAGTTGTACAATTTTAAAAGTGGGGGTACATGTCTACCAATATAAACCAAAATTATGGGTCCGATTGATAACCTAATTTTTTAAAGAACTGGAGCGGTAAGTTGTATGTTTATAAAGATGCTACCAATCTCAGCCTATAAGAAAAAAGTAAGTTCAGAAGAGATTTTAAAGCAATTGAGTGTCAAAAGATATTTGGTAGGTTAAAAAGAAAATTTGGCCGTGACTTCCATGCCTAATACGGGTTTTGCTTTCACTGTTTTCAAATTTCCCAACTATAAAAATAGATAACATCTCTTAAACCTTTTTCGTAAATTTAACAGGTAGATTTTGTATAATTTTATGAGCATATACATTCATAAGATCCAAACATGGAGTTTTTTGACACACAAATTTTATAATATTTGCCGTATAATCCAGAAGAAATAGACAAAATCTCAATACTTTTCAAAAAAACAAATTAAAGGAACAAAAAAGTTGCGTAGGCTTCATAATTAAACTCAATAATAGACCCACTTGCAAATTATTACATTGAAAGAGGGGTAAGAATGAAGAGTACAAAAACCAAATCATTATTACGGGATGAAAGATAGAGTAAGAGTTATTTCTCTTTGCTTAACACTAACTAATGTTAAAAATGATGATAAATACGGTTATGAATTATTGGTAAGTAATTAGAATTAAGGAATACCTATAATCACATTATATCACCTAATAACCCATCATACTCCTTTAAAAAAAATTCCCATTTGGGCATTGGATAGTCTTACGATGAAATAAGTTTATTACTCATTTGTCATTCGATATACTATCTCAAGAATTTAGTGGATTATGGAGCTGAGAAAACTTCGTTTATTTATTATTTATATAAATTGAGTATATCATAGGATACGAAGAAAAAAAAACGTCTCTTCTAAAATCTCCTCTCTGGTCAAAAGATTCTTCAAAACTGAAACAAGTTGTTCAAAATCCCCCATTATTTGATGGACAATATAGAAAAGTACCTTCGAATTCCTGTGTTGTTTGAAAATTTCAGTTTTCTTGTACCAAATAACCAAATTCCATGATATGTTAGAGCATTTTAATAAAAATACAATTCTCTCAGCTTCATGAAAAATCGTTATAGGCTCATGTCATCTAGTCATCTAAAAACTTAGAAGCACTCAAATCATTATGGACTCAAAACCCCAGACCTTAAACCATCTAAAAACTTATAAGAAAATCCAAACTCAATGTTAAATGATTCTTATGTCTATTGTATATTGATCATACATAACAATCATGTATATATACATCATTAAATCCTACTTATAGACTTATTATGCATTTTTGTTGTGTACTTGTATAAATCCCAACAAAGGAAAACATTAGTTAGGGAACTGGAATCCATTGACATTTCGAATGATGTATCATGTTTTATAGATTCATAGAGATGAGTGATGATTTCACCTATCTTGAATAATCATCATATGCTACAATGGTTGCCATGTGAAAGCCACCTCTCTCTAATCCCTTTTATTAGTAATCATCTCCATTTTCAGCATCGACCTATAATTTCCACAGTTATAGTGGTTTATGTTGACTCAGATAATGCCTGAATTATTAGATTTTACTGTGCAACCAACCTTCATCTTAATTACCTTAATTAATGCGGGTAAATTATCTGCTACATCCAGATGTGCATATATCACTACTCCTCCCTCATTTTAAATAAAATTCAAGATCTTACTCTATTTAATTCAAAAACTATAGTTTCATCTTTTAAAAGTATAATGGATATACAGAAAAACATATTCCCAGTCAAAATTTAGAATATTCAAAAGATATAAAATCATCTGTGGTCTCTTTCCTCGGTAAAAGTTTTTGTTTTTCTTCTTCTTCTAGAACTCTTATCTTTAATTTTATTTTCCCAGCTTTTTGTTGGTTAATGAGATTCCTTTTCTCTTTTATCCTACGAAGCCGAATGCCAAAATTCAAAGGCCCAAAAAGCAGAGACTCATTATGACGCATGTCCCAATTATTAATAATCTCTACATTACAAACACCAATTACACATATCACCATACCAACCACACACATCCATATCATACCAAATACACATATGTTAATGTATGTATATCCATATGTGTATGTATCCACCAAAATGAGATTCGGAAAGGAACCCTTTTTCAGTTCTCATTGTCACTCCCTGGTGGTCCTTTTTCTTGTCCATTAAAAACCTAAAAGTGATGATGATATTCTCCTGACCAAAATCTGTAACTCCTATAATTGAACTATACGAATCTATAGTAGAATAATATAACCCCTCATAGATATTCGCTGCAACACAGTTTCAGCTGAGAAGATTTAGCTTCAAAAAGTTAAAGAAGTACCAGTTACAAGATTCTTACTCTCACTCTCAGAGGCTTCATAGAAACACATGAAAGAACAACCTCATGAACATAACAATCAAGAAACTATACAGCACAATGAGGATGAGATCTTAAAGTTTCGATCTTTACTCATCCTATCGGCACGAAAAACGAAGAGCATTGCCATGATGATCTTTATATTCTAGACCAACCCAATCCCATCTCATTAACCATACAGGAGTAGGACTAGTGCTCCATGGCACACAACCAAAGGAGTAGAAGAAGAACATGAACTAGTTTATTCAAAAACCTATATAGGCCGCATCATTATCTACTTCAAGAATGTTCACTGCAATGTATAAAGTCACAGATACTGGAGTCTATTCTCATTTCTCACACAAAACAGCTTAAACAAGACTTTAAAGGATCATCCATAGCCTCGATTATAGAGTAATAAACCCTTGTTTACTAACTTACAAATCTCAAACCTTTACTTAAAAATGACCAATCAAGGCTAATTCTCTCTAATGTAAACTCATAAGCAACGATCTTCAGAGTCTCACAAACTCACAAAATCAAGAAAGATGGGGAATTTATGCATCAAACGACTTAGATTAGAAAACCCAAAAGGCACAACATTGATTTGAATTGCAATAACACCATAAGAGATATATATATAACCACCAACAATTGGTCCAAAAGCGTTTGAAACATTAGACATGACTAAATAATCACTGACCAGAGAGACAAACTCTCTCTATTTAAAATCAAATGTCTAAATCTTCATGTCTCTTACCACTACTAACCTTCGTTATAAGCCTAAGGTTTTTAAGCATCACTATCGTCGCTGCTATCATCATCATCCTCGTCGTTACCTCCACGGTCACGATTCTCATTGGAGATGTAAACTCCAGGCTGGATCGATCTTCTCCTAGTCCTTGACGGAAGAATATTATCCAAATCCACCTCCGCTAATGGATCATCGGACAAATCGCTTTCGTCGTATTCATCGCCACAGTATTCATCATCGTCTTCATCATCACTGTCCTCTTCACTTTCTTCAATCATTTTTCCTTTTCCCTTATCTTCTCTCGATATCCCTTTACCTTTCCTCTCAATCTCAGCTACGACAGTATAATCCTCCTCCTCCTCCTCCTCTTCTTCTTCCTCTTCTTCCTCTTCAGCTTCAAGATCGCCGGAGACATTTTCAATCTCAGAACCAGTTGCTTTCTCCGGTAAAATCGATGACTCCGTCGCGATTTTTTCCTCGGTGGTAGAATTCAGATTCTCGTTGATTTCTCCTTCTTTAGACTCAGAATCTGCAGAATTCGTCGGCTGATTAAGCTTCTGAGCCTTATTCGCAACATTATCCTGCTCTTGACAATAGAGATCCGATTTTCGCTTCACTGGAAACGACGAGTCCTGTTGATTCTCAACGTCCGCCATAGATTAACCTTCTTCTTCTTACTCGGGATACAGAGAATCGCCGGTGGATTCGTTCGAAGACGACGATTCAGAGATTTAGGGCTTTGAGCAATTTCTAATGTATTCTAGGGTTTCTCAACTTCTCTCTTTTAACCGTATTTTTTTATGTACTTTGATTACTCGGCCCATTAGGCCCATTTTGAGAAGAACGTGCAAGGGGAAACTAAACCGGATTAATGCTATTGACTAACCGGTTTGGGTTTTGTATTCGTTGGTATATAATTTGAACCGGTTATCCGTTTTGACAGGCAGAGAGGAGGATTGATTGAACAAGTACAGATCCATCGGAGAGAGAGAGAGAGAGAGAGAGAGAGAGAGAGAATCAATGACTTCAAGGTACTGGGTTGTTTCTCTACCAGTGAAGGATTCTGCTTCTTCGTTATGGAATCGTTTACAGGAACAGATCTCTAAGCATTCCTTTGATACTCCAGTTTATCGGGTACTCTGCTCGATTTGGTCAATTCGATTGAAATTACGACTGAGATCTTGTTCTACCTTGTCGTAATTTAGCTTTACGATGCGATTATGGGTTTTGATTTCGATTTTTTTTTTTGCAGTTTAACATTCCTAATCTTCGAGTTGGAACTTTAGATTCACTACTCGCTTTAGGAGATGATCTGTTAAAGGTAATTCATTTGATCATAGAGTTTTGCGATTTTGCGTTTTGATGTTACCGATTGGATTGTGATGATGATGATGATCTATTGAGATGTGTAGTCAAACAGTTTTGTGGAAGGAGTATCGCAAAAGATCAGGAGGCAGATCGAAGAATTGGAGAGGATTTCTGGTGTGGAGAGTAATGCTCTTACAGTTGATGGAGTTCCTGTTGATTCTTATCTCACAAGGTATGTGATTTTGAGTTGATTGGTAATTTGGGTAGTGATCGAATTCGGTAAAGAACGAAACTTTTTTTTTTTGATTGGTTTCAAGGTTTGTTTGGGATGAAGCTAAGTATCCAACAATGTCGCCTTTGAAGGAGGTTGTGGATAATATTCAGTCTCAAGTTGCAAAGATTGAGGATGATCTCAAGGTATTGGAGCTTCAATTTTTAGTTTTATCAAAAGGAAAAATGGGAACCCTAAAACCTTTAAGCAGAAAGATTAGCCGAATTTACACAATACGAATTTCTTTGTGAGGGTAGTTGGTTATATCTTGATTTGGTTCAAATTGTGGTGTTAACGATTCCGATTGCACATATATTCAGGTTCGTGTTGCTGAATATAACAATATCCGCGGTCAACTCAATGCCATTAACCGAAAGCAAAGTGGAAGGTAAGTTTTTGTGTTCTTTCTCGTATTCATATTATAAGAACAAACTAGAATCATTGGAATTTTGTAACCGCAAAAAAATTCGCTTTGTTTTCCCATGGATCTAAATTCTGCTTGAAACATGTTCTATCAAGTGGCGGTTTTATCAGTTTCTCCCTGCTTTTTTTTTTTTTTTGTTCTTTTAGTATCTTTGTGGCATTGTGGCTGATCTTCCTCTTTTTGTTGTTGTTGTTTCAGCTTAGCTGTTCGTGACCTCTCAAACTTGGTTAAGGCAGAAGATATTGTTGTGTCAGAACACCTCGTGACTCTCCTTGCAGTTATTCCAAAGTATTCCCAAAAAGACTGGCTAGCTTGTTATGAGACATTGACCGAATATGTGGTAAATTGTCGACTTGTTGGGTTTATGGAACAGAGTAGCACTATTATTTTTGTCGTACAGTGATTTTAATCAATTTATTCTAACTGTTTTCAGGTTCCTAGGTCCTCGAAGAAATTGTTTGAGGATAATGAGTATGCTCTATACACCGTCACTCTCTTTACTCGCGTTGCAGACAATTTCAGGACGAGTGCCCGTGAGAAAGGATACCAAGTGAGTATGCTGTTCAATTTTCTGATATTACCTCTAGAGAGATTCTTAGAAGTTGGAAATAATCATTTGCTAATAGTAGTGATATATCCTTAGAATTGATTTTCTTCACCGTGCAAGTTAAGACATTTGGTTGATTCTCAAAGCCTTGTTCATCATATGTTGTACACTGTTCTCTTTTAGGTCCGTGATTTTGAACACAGTGTTGAAGCACAAGAGACTCGTAAACAAGAGCTAGAAAAGTTGGTACAGGATCAGGAAAGTTTGAGAACCTTGCTTTTGCAGTGGTGCTACACCAGTTATGGAGAGGTAAACTACACATTTCTCTGAATAGCTAGACTCTCATTACGTCATCTTAGAAATGAATAACCGAATCTGTTTTGATCATTTTGATCTATATCTGTAGGTTTTCAGCTCTTGGATGCATTTCTGTGCTGTGCGTATATTCGCTGAGAGCATTATGAGATATGGTTTACCTCCTGCGTTCTTGGTAAATCAAGACTCCAAGATTTAATTTTCTAGAGAATCCCTCAACCCTGTTAATTTCCTGACCAAATTACTTTCTCTTGTCATGCGTTATTTCCAGGCATGTGTTTTATCTCCAGCTGTGAAAAGTGAAAAGAAAGTACGCTCCATTCTTGAACGCATGTGTGATTCTACCAACAGGTATGTTAAAAGTCTCTGCCTATTTTTCGCTCTAGGCGTAGGATACCTGGAAGCTGTTTAATATTCACTTCATGTTGGTCCCTGAAGAAGCTTGTAGGATAGTTATGACCTTTATAAGAAAGAAACTGGTCCTGATTTAGCACCTGCATTAAGTCGATTTGCTGATTCTGCCCTGCATAGTTTTGGGAACTTGAGGCCAATGTGTGTAATCAGGTCTAATAGTTCAATAAGATTCCGATTCGAGTTTTGGAATCTCATTGTATGAAAAAATGCAGTTTATACTGGAAAAGCGAGGAAGATGCAGGAGCTGGAGGAGCCATGGCAGGTTTAGCGGGTGATTCCGAGACACATCCTTATGTCTCCTTCACAATCAACCTTGCTTAAATTTGATGAGAGAGATGCTTGATGCTTCTTCTCTGCCCTCCATCTTCATCTGTTATATTTGTTTGTGTTCTATATATTTCATTTTTTCGTAATATATTTTTCGATTTTCCAAATAAAAGAAGGGAAAAATGAAGGTGGCACTCAAGAGAGATGTTACTGTAATTTTATTTTGGCCGGAGTCTTGTTAGATTCTGGTGAGTTTCTGATACTTGTGGAGGAGAAGAGGTTACTATACAGTTGTTAAAGCCTCTTGTCATTTTGTTACTACTATTGGTTGCTATATTTTAATATTATTACTCTGTTTCGTTTGTGTTCCCACTCTTTGTTTTGGTCTGAATGATTTTTATGGCTTTTATTGGGATTTTCGAAACTAACTATTTCATGTCGGAAATGTTCTGGAGTTTTGCAATCATTCAAAAACTGGTAAAATTTGTAGCAGTGAAGATCCCAATTATTATACTATTAAAGAGTGTACAAACTCATACTATTAAAGAGTTGTACAAACTTGGACTACATTGAAGGAAATATGGAACCAAAATGATATTCCTTTTTAACAAAATAATACCACTAAGGGTTAATTAGGTGTATAATAGTATTAAAGATTAATTAGGTGTATAATAGTATTAAAGATCATAATTAGGTATATAACATGACCTAAATAAAATTTAGGTAACTAACACCCACTTAAATAACATTGACTAAAATACACTTAATGATCTAATTAGCTATAAATAGTTGGCTATTATGTTGCTTAAAATAGTTGACTATATGTTAATTAAAATAGTTGACTATGTTAAACATTGTCTAAGTAAACGTGTGTTTGCTATTTTAATTATAATATAGGTCACTTTGTGATTAATTCACTATGCTTATAGTTGACTATTTATGCAGGTATATAGTCAGCTATTCGGTTCTTTTTAACATTTATCTACAAATAGTCAATTATCATTTCAAAACATAGATGATTATGTAAAACATTGTTTATGTAAAAGGGTATTTGCCATTCTATTATAATATAGTTCACTTTGTGATTAATTCACTATGATTATAATTAGTTACTTATGCATGCATAGTCAGCTATCCATTTTTTTTTCCCAATATTTATTTGCGAATAACCAACTATCAGAGATCTAAATATAATTGACTATTTATGTTGTAACTGAAAATAAGGCTAAAATGATCATTTTAGATATGCTCCATGTTATTTACTTAATTATAATTTAGGTTATGTTAGATACTTAATTATTGGTGCAATGTGTATTATTAATGCTAATTTCCCTACCAAAGAGTGTACAAACTTAGACTACATTGAAGGAAATTATACTTGTAATTGTACTTTTAAGTCTTTAAGTAAATAAAATATGCATACACATAAGTATAACAGTAAGTAACAACATAGTATGTAGAATTCGTGAAATTAAGAACGAAAAAGACTCGAAGAAAGAACAATGATACACTAAAAGTGAACCACAACGATTACAACATCAATAAAGAACATAAAGAAAGCTACAGATCTCAACAATGACTCGAACCAAAGAAAGATCAGGACAAAGCCGCATCGAGCTTCCTGCAATCTTCCCATTAACCTGGCCTGAACTTGGACCAGGCCCCTCTGCTTCTGGAACAGGAGAACTCGCCGCATCAACGGGCCAGTCTTCTGTCGGAGAAGGGAAAAACGAAGACATATCTGGTGCATTGACATAAGGTAAAACAGCAGGAGAAGCTAAGATTGTTGGTTCACTACAAACACAAGACCATTGAGTCGATACAACGATCAAGAAAAACACAGAAAGCGACAAGCTTGAAGACAGAGCCATGAGTGTTTTCTTTTCTCTTCTTGCTTCTGTTCTGTCAAAAGAAAGATATTTTTTTGCCAAGTGAGTATAAATAATAGAACAGAGAAGAAGACAGATTGGTTTGTTCCCATGTGTGTATGTGCGTGTCTTACTAGAAACAAAGAATTCAATGAATGGATGTGTTCACGGACTAAAGTATGGGGGTCTTTAACTGTTTCACATGCCTAGTTTTGGTTTCTTCCTCTTAAGTCATGTGATTGCATTTACCTCTTTTTACTTCCACCGCCACCTTAAGGGTCATTAAGTAGAAATTCTCGCTGTTTAAAAGTTCTGTCAGAAATCACAATCTGAAGGTAATGAAACGCGGTGGAGCATTTGGGAACTTACAGAGATCGACGGTCATAAGACAATGAGCTTTTCCGTAGATCGAAACGAAACTTTTTTTGTAGTATAAGAATTACATAAAGATTCATTTAGGAAGCTTGCAAATTGAAAGAATCAAACAAAACAAAGGAAGCTAAAGATGTTAATGAATCCTTTAGCATTTTTTTCTTTTCGTTTTCAAAACAAACATACAAGAGGCTCGTGGTGGTAGCGTGTAATCTGCAACCTTGTTGATCTTCTTCTGCAGACTCATTGTTTAATTTACCAGCTCATTGTTGTTCGAGCTTTTCGAGAGTAAAAAATAATTTGATGATGATGATGATGATGCTACAAGAGTCTAAGATGAGCGGTGTCATTTAACCGCTTTACCTGCCACCCGGTTTTCCACGAATGCTGTAACACAGTCACTGAGGAATCCTCCACACAGATCTTATGTGTCATTACCGGACTGCACCCGAGGATACCGATTAAAAGACACTTTATAGGTAACGAGTGGGTGAAAACTCCAACACGGGTTACGAGTTGAGAAGAGGAACTCTTGATGGTTATATCACCAAGGTGTTGCTCATCATTCTGATGATTAAATATCTCTTCGTTAACCTCGTGATTCATCACCTGAAACCGACTCTTCCCAGATTTCTTCCTCGTAAGACTTGGCCGATGAATAGAAGTAGCTAGTGAATGCGGACTCTGAGAAAACCCTCCTCGAGAATGCGTAGATTGAACAAGTTCCGACCTGAGCTTCTCCGTAAGTCCTACGAGTGTTCCATTCAGAAACTGAACCATCCGAAACTCTACTTGCCTAAGCGATTCGCCTGACGGAGCTGCGAAATCCGGTTGGCATCTATCAATCAAGCTTAGAGTTTCCGGCGTATAAATTTCCGACATATGGAATCCTTCCCAGTCTCCTAAACTCATCTCGACAATGGCGTCCGAAGACTGTACATGCTCCTCCGGAAAACTCATCTCCTACACAAAGCATCACCGCAACGATTAATCCCGACACTAACAAAATCCACATTTCTCCTTCCAAAGGATCCTAACTAGCTCCATTGCAGTATTAAGGTGCTTAAAGATCCCAAAATGCTAAGGATCCTAACTAGCTCCATTTCTAATTCAATACTATACACAGAGCTTTTAGATCTAAGATTGTGGAGGAGGATGAATATACCTGGCAAACGGAAACAGCCATGGATCTAGCTCGATCAAGAGGCGAAGAGAAGACGGAAGTGAATCGAACACCTTCGGAGTTTAAGAAGACGGCGAGAGCTCTCGCCTGACGTTTTCCGTTAGCGGTGAGATTAGCTTCATTGGATCTTCCTCCGATCAGATCAGGTCTTAGATTGAGATCGCATTCACCATGGCTGATGAAATAAACCTCCGTGACGGCGGAGCGATCGTGTTCCGATGCGGCGGAGATACGGGAGAAGAGAGGAGGAGGAGGAGGAGGATGAGACGGGGGCGAGAGGACGTTGTAAGGATCCCAGACTTTGATCGAAGGTCCGATTCGAGGAGTTCCGAGTGAAGAAAGCTGAGGAGAGAGTGGAGAAGCAGAGGCGTGACAAGGAAGCATCTCAGGCTCTTGTTCCAGAACTTTTTTGACCAAGAGATTATCAAGCTCGATTCTTCTGTTTAAATCTCCATTAACACCTTCTTCTTCCTCTTCTTCTTCCTCGGGTTCGCTTTCTGCCTCTTCGTCTTCTTCATCGAGTATCTGTGAAGACTGTGATGAACCCATCGTCTCTTTGTTCGGAAAAATGGAGTATCGAGCTTAATCTGATAGACTAATATGGCTTCCACAGAAAACCATTTTCAGATCTGATGATGGGATCGAAACCTCTGGAGGATTTAGAAGGTTTAGAATCTTAGTGGCACGGCCCAAACCCAAACATTTTTTTTCCTTTTTTTTAAAACTTTTGAAAGATGTTATTAAACTTTGACACAAATATTGAGCCTGGACCAAACTTTTTTCAGCTTTGAAAATGAAAATTAGCATAAGCATTTATAAAAGTGAACAGGAGTAGTAGCCATTGATAAAAAGTAATACTGTAGTAAAACGTTTTAAATAACGTAAAATAACTTTCATTAAAAAATGTCTTTGATTTGTTTTAGTTATCAAACTTCTAAGTAATGTAATCACCGATTATGAGACTCCGAATACCTTTTTTGTTTATTGCGTCAACTCATTTTATTTAGGATTCATCAACGATATATAGCTAGAGCTGTCAGAGTGGGTCAAAACCCACGAGTTTCGCGGGTAAAACCTATAAAAAACCACGAGTTAATAAGTCACTAATTTTTATATACATTATATATTTATATAGTTTTAAGTTTATATATATATATATATCTTATTATATAAGCTAATGTATATCTAAAATATAATAATAATTTAACAAAAGTATTAATATGCAGTCGAAACTGGTTGCGCGGATTTGAAGCTTATGAAGGTAAAGATTTATTTATTTTTCAAACTTGCAAAATCATATACTAAATTTTGTTTATTATTTATACTATTTGTTTGATCTATGTAGAGGATAATGGTGAACTTGAAAAAGAACCTACCACACCTCCCGAAGAACGTAGGCAAGAATGACCTTGATTTGTGTCAAGGAAGCCAGATGTTTTTTTTCAAATTATGGACTTCTATCATTTTTAGTATTATTTCTTATTTCAATTTTTTCATTTGGTTTTTTGGTTTCCAGTTATACATTATGAATTTTTAATGTCTGATTTTAATTTTTCTATATTTCTTTGAATTTATTGGAATTTTTTGGTGTTTTTTCTTTAAATAAACCAATTTTTATTTTTATTTTACAGTAAATATTAAAACTCATGGGTCGCCCAAAAACCCATGGTATTTAGTAGGTTGGGTTTGGGTCTATAGGTATTGACCCGCGGGTCTATAGGTATTGACCCGCGGGTCTCATGGGCCGACCCACCGTGGGCAAAAAAAAAATGAACCCATGGCGGGTTGGGTCAAATGGATTGGGTTGGCCCATCTGACAGCTCTATATATAGCTACGCTTATGATCAAAAGACAACCGGTAACCAATTCGTGAACATATGCCGTCACTGTCCCAGTTGGAACAAGTTTTGACTTGGTCCTCTACTATGGACATTACCAAATCTCTTCATCAATTTAGCCTTGAATTGCTTCCAACTTTCAAAAGGAGTTGGGTGAATCTCGGCATGATACCAATCCGATGCGGTCTCCTTGTAAAGTTACCGTGACCAATTCCAATTTCTCATTTCTCATTTCTCATTTCTCATTATACCAATCTCTCAACTTTTGCAATCTAGCGAAAAGTATTTACTCCCTCAAACACAAGCATTTCAAGTTTATTCAACAAACTGTCACGATTACCTATGTAACATCCCAGAACCAAGTGAAGGCAATTTTGTTAGGGTGTCGATCGACACCCATGGGTAATGTCGATCGACACCATGTCTGTAGAAGTCGGGTTAATTAGATTTTTGATCGCGTCTTGGTCCGGTTTGATGGAATAAACCTAGGGCTTCTGTATATATTCGTGTCTGGGTTTGTGGCTGCGGGGGAGAGGAGAAAAACGCAGAAAAGAGTAGAGTTTTCGAGGGAATTAGTGTTTGATCGTTCTAGTCGTGTTCTCGAGAGTTCTTCGCCGTTTTTTCTCGGTGATTGTTCGTGGCGTGTTCGTGGGAGTTCCTGTTCAAATCAGTGTCGTTCTAGTCTCGTAGAGACCGTGTTCTTCACCGTTCCGATCCTAAATCGCGAAGGTGAGTGCGTGATCGCGGGTTTTCCATTAGATTAGCGATTGATTCTTGTTGCTTGTGTGATTCTTATGTTTGACTGTTGATTCGTGGTTTTTTTGCTGGTTATTGCTGATGTCTTTGTGTGTTGTAATCGCGGTTGTGAATTGAATGAACTCCAAGTCGTGTCGCGAGAGGAAAGACTCGACTCTGAATTCTGTAGCGAGGTGTCGATCGACACCTAGAGGCTGTGTCGATCGACACCACATTAAAATTGATATTCGTGGTTAGTGAGTGTCGGTCGACACCAGTTTCTGAACTTGGAAAATCTTGCATTTTATTACGTATCTGATAACCAACTGATGGATAATTGTGGCTAAAACTATTTATTTATATATATTATGTTAATTGTGATTCAATGTGTAACCTGTTGGCTGGATGACTACTCCACTGAGTATTTATGATAATACTTACGCAACTCCCGGTTTCTTTTTGAGTTGCAAGTAAAGGAAAAATGTGATCGTGGAATCGAGGCCGTTGGAAGAGGATGATAGGGTTGTCGTTTCTGTTTTTAGTCTAGTGAACCAAACGTTTTAGGTTGCTAGTTTATTTATTGGATCATTCCTGAATATTGTTATCTGATTTAATTGGTTAAAGGACTTATTTATTTTTATGGATTTATTGCTCTATTATTGGTTTAAATGTTTATGTTCTACAGTAGAAATGTCTAGGTAAAAAAAAAAAGCTCGGTTGTTTCAATTTGGTATCAGAGCCTAGACGGTTTTAGGACAGTTGAATTGGATGCCTGAGACTATGTATTTAAATTGATTTTTGTGTGTTTAGTTAATTTAATAGTGTCTTAGTATCATCCTCTTTGGCCTTTTAAAATGATTCCAAGGTAAGTTTTGTGTTTGTTTGTGACTTCTTGTAGCTTATTGTCCTGTCCTGAATGAGTAGAGAGAGATGGACGCCGGAGCTAGAGGTCGTGGATGTGGTAGAGGCTGTGGCAGAGGCCGTGTTCGTGGTCGTGGACCACTAGTTGAGTTGTCTTTGAGTGTTGCACATGTGTCTGAGACTCCAACGCATCATGAGGGATCCGTGGGCGAGGCCAATAGTGTTAGTGTGAGTGATGTGGGTGCCAGGAGAGGCGCCGGTATGGCTGGCAGAGGAGCGGGCCTAGGTGCGGGTGCCGTTTCAGTACAGGATCGATGGGAGCGTATGGAGGGCTTTATGGCGCAGTTGTTAGAGCGGTTTCCCACGGCGGTTCCGGTTCAGGCTCCAGTGGTGCCTGCAGTGGCAGAGGTACAGCCGAGGGCTGCGGTTGCAGAGGCACGTCCGTCTTACCTGGAGATGGTGAATCAGATGCGGCAGATGAGTACGGCATTCTTCTTGGGTGGTGTTAGCTCGGAGGATGCTGATGAATGGCGTATACGCGTAGAGCGTAATTTGCGTTCGGTCCATTGTCCCGAGGAGTACTGAGTAGAGTTGGCGATCCACTATCTGAGTGGTGATGCGCACGCGTGGTGAAGGGTTATTGAGGCCAGGAGGCCTGGTGGAGTGTGGACCTGGAGAGAATTTGTGGCAGAGTTCAACGCCAAATATTTTCCCCAGG
This sequence comes from Draba incana, assembly GCA_963576765.1. Lineage (NCBI taxonomy): Eukaryota > Viridiplantae > Streptophyta > Magnoliopsida > Brassicales > Brassicaceae > Draba > Draba incana. The sequence goes on from OY755206.1 coordinate 10,218,622, forward strand.
AGGCACTTGATCGTCTCTCGATGAGATTTGTGGAATTGGTTCAGGGAGATCGTTCAGTGCGCGATTACAACGCGGAGTTTAGTCGTTTGCTGGCTTATGCGGGTGGAGGCATGATCGATCAGCGTACGCAGGTCCAGAAGTTCCTGCAGGGACTGCAGCCGGATTTGTGGACCAGATGCAGAGTGATGGAGTACGCCTCGATGGCGAAGCTGGTTGAGGATGTTGCCGGGATCGAGGAGGATCTGAGAGGGCAGGCAACCGCAATAATTCCAATGTCAGTTGTCCCAGCTGTTCAGTCGAGACAGCAACACTCGTGGAGTGGTTCCAGTTCTGGTTCCGGCAAGGGCGGTAAGCCTGCGGCGGGGCAGAAACGAAAATGGGATGACGCTTCCAGGCGTAGTCAGAGTTTGAGGAGTGGATCGTGTTTTGGATGTGGTAGTTTTGAGCATCTTCTGTCAAGTTTCCCTAGGAAGGGTGAGAAATAGAGCATATCTAGCCGATGTGTTTACCAACGACCGGATTCAAGGATCTGTTTCAACTGCAATGAGGCAGGGCATATCTAGACGATGTATCCTAAACTTCAACAAATGGTTGTTGCTGCAGTCCAGCCTGTGGCGCAGTTGGCGGCAGTGCAGCCGTTGGGTCAGATTGGACCTGCACCGTTAGTCTATACCCCGGGAGAGGTGGGTCAAGGACAGCATAGCGGCGCTTCGATCACAGGTAAAATCTTGACTTAGACTTCGTAGATTTTTTAGTTGGTGAATTGTTGTTTGTTTCTGTTATTTTACTTGTGATAGTCTAGTAGGGTTCTCAACGCATATGAATTGTGTAGGGACCTTCTTAGTGGGAGGTTTTGAGTCCCATGTGTTTTTTGATTCTGGAGCATCAAACTGCTTTATTACTCCAGAGCATGCCGTGAGCAGTGGCATCCGTAGCAGCGCTGGGGAGCATTCGGGTTTGGTCAAAGTGGCAGGAGGTAGATTCTTTGCCACTTCGGGCCATGCTAGAGCAGTTGATATTCAGATTGCGGGGCAGTCAATGCCAGCAGACTTGGTGATCAGTCCGGTGGAGCTGTATGACGTTATCATGGGGATGGATTGGTTGTCTCATTACAGAGTTCATCTGGATTATTATCGAGGCAGAGTGATCTTCAAGCGGGAAGTAGAGAGGTTGACGTTTCAGGGAGTGAGACCGACTTCAGGAAGTCTCGTGATTTCTGAGGTTTAGGCAGTGCAGTTGGTTGAGTGAGGATGCGAGGCTTATTTGGCGATAATTTCTATGCCAGATTCCGTTGGTAAGGTTGCAGTGAAAGATATTCAGGTTGCCCGAGATTTTGAGGATGTTCTTTAGTCGTAGGAGGGAATACCGCCGTCTCGGTTCGATTTGTTTACGATTGAGTTAGAGCCCGGGACAGAGCCTGTCTCCTAGGCACCTTACAGGATGGCTTCAGTCGAGTTGGCAGAGCTGAAGAGTAAGTTAGAGGATTTGGCTAGTAAGGGTTTTATCTGTCCGAGTACTTCACCGTGGGGAGCGCCGGTGTTGTTCATAAAGAAGTAAGATGGTAGTTTTCGGTTGTGTATCGATTATTGAGGACTTAACCGGGTTACTGTGAAGAACAAGTACCCTCTTCCGAGGATTGATGAGTTGCTAGATCAGTTGAGGGGTGCTACTTGGTTCTCCACGATTGACCTGGCTTCAAGTTACCATCAGATTCCGATCGACGAGGTAGATGTTTGGAAGACTGCGTTCAGGACTCGGTATGGTCACTTTGAGTTTGTAGTGATGCCGCTTGGATTGACAAATGCGCCAGCTGCATTCATGCGGTTGATAAACGGCGTATTCCAGGAGTATCTGGATGTCTTCTTGATTATCTTTATCGGCAATATCTTGGTTTACTCTAAGAGTCCTGAGGAGCATGAGGTGCAGTTGCGGTTGGTTCTGGAGAAGTTTCGAGAGCAGAAGCTTTTTGCTAAGTTGAGCAAGTGCAATTTTTGGCAGCGAGAGATGGGATTCCTTGGTCACATTGTTTTTGCGGAGGAAGTTTTTGTGGATCCGGCTAAGATAGAGTCTATTCGAGATTGGCCTAGACCGACTATTGCTACCGAGATTAGGAGCTTTCTAGGTTTAGCAGGATATTATCGGAGGTTCGTCAAAGGGTTTGCGAGTATGGCTCAGTCGATGACTTAGTTGGCCGGGAAGGATGTCCCGTTTGTTTGGTCTCAGAAGTGCAAAGACAACTTTTAGAGGCTTAAGGAAATATTGATGAGTACACCATTGTTAGCGTTTCCCGAGCCGGGTAAGCCTTACGTAGTGTACACGGATGTTTCTGGGATTGGTCTGGGTTGAGTGTTGATGCAAGAGAGTAAAGTGATTGCGTATTCTTCGAGGCAGCTGAGGGGCGCAGAGAGTAATTACCCTACGCATGATCTAGATTTGGGTGCAGTGGTGTTTGCATAGAAGATTTGGATATCCTATCTGTATGGTGGGAAAGTTCAGATTTTCACAGATCATAAGAATCTGCAACACATTTTCACTCAGCCATTGCTGAATGTGAGACAGAGGCGCAGGGTTGAGCTGTTGGCAAATTATGAGTTGGATGTTGTCTATCATCCTGGTAAGGCAAACCAGGTAGCAGATGCTCTGAGTCGTCGGCGAGTGGATTCGTCTCGAGAGCAGGATATTGAGTCGCTGGTTAGCGAGGTTAGCACTATGCGGTTATGTGCTATTTCAAAGGAGCCATTGGGCTTAGAGGTGGTGGATCAGGTGGATATTTTGAGTAGGATTCTTGCGGTTCAGGCGAGCGATTCGGGTTTGGTGACTGCGTCGACCGCAGCGGGTTCTGAGTATCAGGTCTCATCGAATGGGGAAATTCTCGTGCGCAGTCGGGTTTGTGTAGCCAAGGTTGAAGAGCTGAGGCAAGAGGTTCTGCGAGAGGCTTATGCGAGTAAGTTCTCGATTCATCCGGGAGCGACCAAGATGTATCGTTATCTCAAACGGTATTATCACTGGGTCGGGATGAAGAAAGATGTGGTAGCTTATCTCTCTAAATGCAATACGTGTTCGTTGGTTAAGGCAGAGCATAAGGTCCCGAGTGGTCTGTTGTAAAGTCTACCCATTCCAGAGTGGAAATGGGATATGATCACGATGGATTTCGTAGTGCGATTACCTGTTTCGCGGACGTATGATGCTATCTGGGTGATCGTGGATCGGTTGATTAAGTCAGCACACTTTTTGGCCATTAAGAAGACCGACGGAGCGACTAAGTTGGCTAAGAAGTTTATGTAGGAGATTATGAGGCTGCATGGAGTGCCAGCCAGTATAGTTTTTGATCGAGATCCTCGATTTGCATCGGAGTTCTGGAGAGTGTTTCAGGCAGAGATGGGCACTAAGGTGCATATGAGTACGGCATATCATCCGCAGACTGATGGGCAGTCGGAGACGACTATTCAGACTATGGAGGATTTATTGAGGATGTATGTTCTTGATTGGGGTGGCCATTGGGCCGATCACTTGGGTTTAGTCGAGTTTGCTTATAATAACAACTTTCAGGCGAGTATCGGGATGGCACCTTTCGAGGCTTTGTATGGGAGGCCATATAGGACGCCTTTATGCTGGACCCAAGTGGCGGAGCTCAGTATTTATGGAGCTACTTATGTTCAGGAAATGACGGAGAAGATCCGTGTTGTGAGGTTGAACATGATGGAAGCTCAAGATCGTTAGAGGAGTTACGCTGATAAGCGGAGGTGGGAGCTTGAGTTTGCGGTAGGAGATCACATGTATCTCAAGATGGCCATATTGAGGGGTCCTAACAGATCCATTTTTGAGAATAAGCTAAGTCCGCATTTTATGGGTCTGTTTCCTGTAGTGGAGCGAGTGGGACCGGTGGCGTATCGGCTTGAGTTACCACCGATCATGAAGGCATTGCATAAGGTTTTCCATGTGTCGATGTTGAGGAAGTGCCTGCATGAGTCGGAGGAGTTAGTGCCTGAGATTCCTTTGGATCTTCAGCCGGATTTGACTGTTCTGGCGGTTCCTGTGAGGATTTTGGAGAGGAGAGTCAAGGAGTTGCGTCGAAAGAAGATTCCTTTGTTACGAATTTTGTGGGATTGTGTTGGTTGGGAGGAGGAGACTTGGGAGCCCGAGAAAAAGATAAAGTTAAAGTTCAGGATATGGTTCGACAAGCAGGTCATTGTTTGAGCTTTATTTCCCTTTGTGGTTCTAGTCTCGTTGTTTAGCATGTTTGCTTATTTTGTATTTTCGTTTTTGTTGTAACGATTATACTTTTTTGGTGATTTATAAGATGGAGTCGTTTCTTGTTTATCTATTTTATAAGATGGTTACTCTTATATGTGTTTTGTGGTGATATTCTGGGTTAGGGAGTATTGAGTTTGACCATGAGAGGTAGTTTAGTCGATAGATGTTTATAGACGTTAAGAATTTATTACTCTAGGGGTTGCGGTCCCGAGCAACTCATTCATTTTGTTTTTGAGAGGATGAGTTCTCTCGAGGGGATGATTAGTCGTCCCTGTGTACCGGGAGCTCAAAGGATGTGTCCTGAGAGAGGAAGGGGCACGGTGTACCCAGAGCTCAAAGGATGCGTCTTGAGAGTGGAAGGGACACAAGGCACCGATAGCTCAAAGGATGCGTCCTGCGAGTGAGAGTGGTGTGACACCGATAACCCAAGGGATGCGTCCTGTGAGTGGGAGGGGTGTGGAATGAGTTAAGAGTAATAGATGTCTGAAAACGGGCGTATAAACATGAGACTGAACGAGGGCCTGGGAGATCGAACGATATGATCTCGTATAGTTTTACCGGTTCGGGTCAGGTTTTGAGCTTGGTGGAATTAATTGACCTGTTTTGGGTCTTGATAGATGGTTTTATCGGATTCGAAGACGAATCCATTGTTAGTGGGGGAGAATTGTAACATCCTGGAACCAAGTGAAGGCAATTTTGTTAGGGTGTCGATTGACACCATGTCTGCAGAAGTCGGGTTAATTAGATTTTTGATCTCGGTTTGGTCCGGTTTGATGGACTAGACCTAGGGCTTCTGTATATATTCGTGTCTGGGTTTGTGGCCGCGGGGGAGAGGAGAGAAACGCAGAAAAGAGTAAAGTTTTTAAGGGAATTAGTGTTTGATCAATCTAGTCGTGTTCTCGAGAGTTCTTTGCCGTTTGTTCTCGTTGATTGTTCATGGCGTGTTCGTGGGAGTTCCTGTTCGAATCAGTGTCGTTCTAGTCTCGTAGAGACCGTGTTCTTCGTGTTCTTCACTGTTCCGATCCTAAATCGTGAAGGTGAGTGCATGATCGCGGGTTTCCCATTTGATTAGCGATTGATTCTTGTTGCTTGTGTGATTCTTATGTTTGACTGTTGATTTATGGTTGTTTTGCTGGTTATTGCTGATGTCTTTGTGTGTTGTAATCGCGGTTGTGAATTGAATGAATTTCGAGTCGTGTCGTGTCGCGAGAGGAAAGACTCGACTCTGGATTCTGTAGCGAGGTGTCGATCGACACCACATTAAAATTGATATTCATGGTTAGTAAGTGTTGATCGACACCAAGGTAGGGTGTCAGTCGACACCAGTTTCTGAACTTGGAAAATCTTGCATTTTATTACATATCTGATAACCAACTGATGGATAATTGTGGCTAAAACTGTTTATTTATATATATTATGTTAATTGTGATTCTCTGTGTAACTTATTGGCAGGATGACCGCTGCACTGAGTATTTATGATAATACTCATGCAATTCCCGGTTTCTTTTTGAGTTGCAGGTAAAGAAAAAGTGTGATCGTAGAATCGAGGCCGTTGGAAGAGGATGATAGGGTTATCGTTTCTATTTTTAGTCTAGTGAACCAAACATTTTAGGTTGCTAGTTTATTTATTGGATCATTCCTGAATGTTGTTATATGATTTAATTGGTTAAATGACTTATTTATTTTTATGGATTTATTGCTCTATTATTGGTTTAAATGTTTATGTTCCGCAGTAGAAATGTCTAGGTTAAAAAAAAAAAAAAAGCTTGGTTGTTTCAACTTAAGAGGATACGACGAGGTTTCGAGAAAGGAATAAGTACTTGGTCTTGTCTTGTTGGAGCATTTGGTTCGATTTGGCTCAATTCACCACGAACCTGTTGCGAATTACCATTAGCTAATATATAAGGGACATGAGCCAGTCCACTATTTGCCAATTGGTTTTAAGTTGGAAGCCCATGATAAACCCAAACTTAATATGGTATTAGAGCCACCCGATTGTTGGACCACCCCATGGATGTTTGTTCTCACAATTGCCCATGCTACAGATGTTCGAACGTGAGGGGGTTGTTAAATGATATTATCTCACATCGGAAGTTGAAGAAATAATTAACTAATATATAAATGGTTATAGCCTATCCACCAATTAACAATTGGTTTTGATTTGAAAGCCCATGATAAACCCAAACTTAATACTTGACATATGATCTTCACGTGTCTCTTCCTTCTTTAATTGACTTCTTCTTCTTCACGTACACTCATATCACTTTGGGTCCAAACTTTATCTGAGAAGAAAGATTCAGTTTTAGATTTCTAGTTTTTTGTGATGCAAGAATCTAGGGTTTTGATTTTTTGCCGATCGTTTTCGCTTCTTCTTATTGCCCTTCTTAGATTCGCCGTGTTCGTTAAGTTAGCGCTGGATTTCGCTCTCGGGAATCTCAGTCTTTTTAGATATTTTTCTTCATTTCGGTTGGTCCTCCGCAAGAAGACGCCAATGACGCAAGAAACTAGGTTTTTGTTTTTCTTTAGACCGTTTCATCTTCTTCTTTCAAGTTCCCTTTCCGTCTACATCGAGTTCGTGAAGTTTCCGCTGTACTTCGCACTCGAAAATCCTAGTCTTCTCAAAAACCTTTTCAAATTCCGTTACTCCTCTGCAAGTAACCGATGCTGACAAAAGATCAGTTACTTTCTTGAAATCCCACACGATGTTCTTCTTTTTCTCATCCATTTTGTCCGATCAAAAGACAGAAAGGAGAGAGAGAAAGAGACAGAGAATTTCTTTAGTTAACATGTCACTGACCTCAAACAATGATTCAATTTTTTTGACCATCTTTTGAACAATTCGAATTTTGGTTATAACTAATTGGTCAAACATTATTGACCAAATTATAGCCATTTTATGATGGTTTTATGTGTAGAAATTGATTTTCTTTTAATGTAGAGATCATGTTTTGTAGCTAAAGTAAACATATGTGAAGACATTTAAGATCATCCTTTTTTCCATGTCTATGTTTTTCTTTGGTATGAATAATTTCATTTACAAGAAAAAATGAGTTTTGTGTTTCATACATATAGAAAGACTTTTCACCAGTGCGTGAAATAACAATGTATCTCAAAGATTTTAAACATCAATCATTTCCCCCAACACGATTAAAATGGTCAATTGGGCATGATATTTAACTACATGCAGTGTGAAAATACATGCAACATGAGAAACTGAGTCTTTTTTCTTCTTCTATTAGTTTCCGCTTCTTCTTGATGTTTGAGTTGGTTCGCTTGTCGAATTTTCCATTTAAATTGAGTTGATGAAGTTTCCTTTTAATTTTTTTACTATGGAATCCCAATTTTCTTAGATTTTTATTTTATTACCATGGCTCATTTGCAAGAACTTGTTGCAGAAAAAAGATCAATTATATTTTTGAATTTTGAGACGATCTTGTTCTTTTTCTCATCCATTCTGAATTGTTTGAACAAAAGACACGAAGAAGAGATATAATTTAAATAGCATGTGTGTTATCCGTAAACGAGTCTTTACGTAATAATATACTAATCCACGTACGTCGTGTATTGTGACGTACGTACGGCTTAGATGAGTTACCAGATGGATGAGTAATATTTTTTGCCACGAACAATAGGTTCAGAAAACATAGACATTATGGCTGACCTGACAAGTTGTTTCTGTTAAGATTCAAGTCGAATCTTCTCCGATTAACCTCCGATTCAATTCCGATGAACGAATCGGACAATCGCTTCGATGAAGAACTTTACGCGACAAATATGAACTTCGCTTGAGCAGAAAAGAAAAACACCACGACTCGAGCTTCGGGCTTAGTGCCGGCCCTAACTCGCCGGCGAGAGACTCACCGGAATCCACCAAAACAGCAAAACTCACCGGAATTTACAACTCAGATCGTCTCTCTCTCTTTTCTCTCACTACCAACTTTCTTATCCTTAACAACTAGGATTAACAAAACTTAACCGAGATTAATGAGAGACTTAGACTATTTAAACAAACAACTAAGTCTAATCAAATAAGGCCCATTAACTAAAGCCCATCTAAAATCTGAGCTTCCTTGTGGATCATGAAACCCTCTCAGAGAAAGAGAGTTTCTCCTACACTTAGCCAAAACAGATGAAATTGACTTGTGTATAACTTCCTTGAAGCTTACCAACTTGAGCTTCTCCATTCTCCATAAGTACTTGCACTAAGAGAACCTTGATCTTTGTCTATAATCCTTTAAAACTCCACCTTAGACACATATCACTTCAAAACACTCTGGGTGGTCTTCTTGTACACTTTACCGAATACAAACACATTCTTGACCGAATGCTAACCCATCCTTGACCGGATGCAAACTGAGCTTCTTCTCAGTTCTTGGAAACTCGAAGCAACTTTAGTGCTTCTCTCATCTTGTATACTGGAATAACTTTTGTGAAAATGTCTACTGGGTTATACGCAGTAGCTATCTTTGTAACTTTGACAAATCCAGCATCTATCAAATCCCTGATTAGATGATACTTCACTGCTACATGCTTAGTCCCTCATGAAACACTGCATTTCTTGCAAGTGCTAGAGCACTTTGAGAATCACTGAACACCTCTATAGGTCCTTGAGCATAACCCAGTTCTTCTGCTAATCCCTTAAGCCAAACTCCTTCTTTTACAACTTCATTGAAAGTTATGTATTCAGCTTCTGTTGTTGATTGAGTAACAACCTTCTGCAACTTAGATCTCCAACTGATCACATTACCACCAGCTGTATAAACCATACCATTTATTGATCTTCTTGCATCTAAGTCTGCAGCATAATCAGAGTCACTGTATCCCTTGATTATGAACTATCCTTTCTTCTTGAAACACAGTTTCATATCATAAGTGCCTTGAATATATCTAAGCACCCATTTAACCGCAAACTAATGCTCCTTGATAGGTCTGCTCATGTATCTACTCACCATTCCCAGAGCATAAGCTAAATCTGGTCTTGTTCCCATCATAGCATACATTATGCTACCAACTACACTCTGGTAAGGTATCTTTCTCATTTCATCTTCTTGATCAATCACTTGTTGATTTGTAGCTGACTTTAGTTTGAAATGAGCTCCCAGAGGAGTGTTAACCGACTTTGCTTGATCCATTCCAAACTTTGCTAACACCTTGAGCAGATAACTCTCTTGAGATATCCATAAACCTCCATTAACTCCTCTGTCTCTCACTATCTCCATTCCAAAGATCTTCTTCACATCACCCAAGTCTTTCATTTCAAACTCATAACTGAGCAGAATCTTCAATTTGATTACCAAATCTTTATCCACTGATGCTATGAGTATGTCGTCAACATATAGTAGCAAATAAACGTACACACCAGTTTTAGTCTTCTTGAAGTATACACAATAGTCATACTCACTTCTATGATAACCTCCTTTCTTCATAAACTCATCAAATCTCTTGTTCCATTGTCTTGGTGACTGTTTAAGACCATATAGAGATTTCTGTAATAGACACACTTTCTCTGGATGTTTCTTATCAATGTATCCCTCAGGTTGTTCCATTATAATCCTCTCCTCAAGATAGCCATGGAGAAAGGCTGTCTTGACATCCATTTGCTGTAATTCTATGTCATAATGAACCACAACTGACAACATGTATCTTATAGATACATTAACCAAAGGAGCAAAGATTTCTTGATAATCTATACCCTCCTTTTGAGCATAGCCTTTAGCTACTAACCTTGCTTTAAACCTTGGATCTTCTACTCCCTGAATCCCAGGTTTCCTCCTGAAAATCCATCTACATCCAATGGCCTTTTTGATCTTTAGGCCTGTCAATTAAGATCCAAGTCTTATTCTTCAGAAGTGACTCCATTTCTTCATCAGAGATTGCATACCATTTATCACTGTCTGGATCACCCATAGCCTCTTCAAAACTTTGTGGTTCTGCATCACAATCTTCTGACATTGCACAAACAAACCCAGCATAATCATCTTCAGGTTCATACTCCACGAATTTAACAAGATTAGCATATCTTGCTGGCTTTGATACATACTCTCTTCTAACTCTATCCCTTGCTAGTTGATAATCAGCAAGATCAGGTGAACTAGCTTTTGTCTCAGTGTTAACATCAGAAACTTCTGCTTCCTCTAGATTGATAACCTCAGGAGTTGCTCCACCTTGAACATTTAATCCTGGACTAGCTCCACCTTGAGCTAATACTTCTGATATCTTATCAGAGTCTTTTAACTGTTGACTATCTTTTAACCCTGTGAGATCAAATGTGTCTCTCCTTGCAGGTTTGTCAGACTTTTCACCACTTATCTTTTCATCTTGAATATCCTTGAAGACTTTGTCTTCTCTAATCATGACATTTCTGCTAGTCACACACTTTTGATCATCTATTAGCCAAACTCTGAATCCTTTTGTACCTTCAGGATACCAGTAAATACACCCTTCTTGGCTCTAGGATTCAGTTTACCATCATCTGAATGTACATAAGCTAGGCACCTAAACTTTCTCAGATTTGACAAATCAGGAGTGACTGAAGTCCATTCTTCTTCAGGTATTTTGAAATCAATGACTGAAGAAGGAGATCTATTCATCACATATACTGCAGTTGAGACTGCTTCTGCCCAAAACCTTTTTTCTAGACCACTTTTACTCAACATGCTCCTAACCTTGTTCATAATAGACCTGTTGAGTCTCTCAGCAACTCCATTTTGCAGTGGAGTGTAAGCACATGTTCTATGCCTCACAATTCCTTCATCCTTGCAAAAACTATCAAACTGAAGGTTACAAAACTCTAATCCATTATCAGTACGCAGCTTCTTAACCTTTCTCTCAGTTTGTGTCTCTACCATCTTCTTCCATTCCACAAAACTTCTGAAAGCTTCATCTTTAAACTTCAGAAAATATACCCATACTTTTCTTGTGAAATCATCTGTGAAGGAAATGAAATAGTGACACTTTCCTAGACTTGAGGGAACGTTTGGAGATCCCCACATGTCTGAGTGAACATAATCCAGCTTGTTTCTTGTCAGGTGCTAAGCAGGTCCAAAACTAACTCTGTGAGTTTTGCCAATGACACAATCTTCACAAAACTTTAGCTCAACCACAATGTCTTTATTGAAACACCCTCTCTTTGCCAAAACATCTAACCCCTTTTGACTTATGTGTCCCGATCTGCTATGCCAGAGCTGCGTCTGATCTTCAGCTAAATTTACCTGACTTGGGATATTGGTCTCAACCACATTAGCTTCTGACAACTTTGCTTTACCCTAGAGTATGTACAGCTGCTCCCTTTTCAGTCATGTCATGAATACAATGTTGTCCTTTGACACTTTCATGCTCCATGCCCTCCTCCAAATTCACATCCCTTTGAATCCAGAATTCCTACTGATATCAAGTTCTTTGAGACTTCAAGCATGTACCTCACTTCATGAAGAACAAAGGTAGAGCCATCATAGTTCTGAAATCTTATTGACCCTATTCCTTTAACTTATGACCTGGTGCTATTAGCCATTCTGACCTTACCAGTTGTTTCTTTCATACTGATAAAACATTCTTTCTTAGAAGTCATATGAAAAGAACAAGCTGTGTCCAGCACCCATTCATCAAGATCACCATCGCCTGTGATCATTGATATATCATGGTTTTTACACCATGATATATGTCCGTTTTATAGAGTCTTTTGGTGTTAATCTTAGGTACAAAGGCGTTTTGGACTCAATTGGTGTTTACTGGAACTTTTTAGAGCATAAAGGAATGAGCAGTCAAAGTAGCAATTTTGGAGTCAACATTTCAAGACTGTGTCGAGCGACAGAAATGATAGTGTCGCTCGACACTAAGCTTTATCAAGTGTCGATCGACATGGAGAATGGTGTCGCTCGACACGATACTCGACCAAGCCCAGAATCAAGTTTTCAGAAGATTTCCTTTTTACGTCAAAAAGCTCAGATGTTTGCAATTGGGCCCATGACAGTTTTGTAACCTTATAAATATGTATTTTCAACCATTGTTTAGGCTTATGCTTTATTTTATTGAATTCCTAGAGATATCTTTGAATACAATCATGTTTTCGTCATTCAATATGTTTGAGTAATTTCCTTGTTAGGTTTAGGGATTTTCAAGGGTTGTTGATGATTTGCTAGATCTGATCTGAATTGCTTAGGATTAATATCATTAGAAGTTCTTCATCTTAACTTGTTCTTATTGCAGATTTTAGCCTCGCTAACTGAAATCTGATCTTAGGGTAATTAATAGAAACGACAGTTTTATTGATTCCTTGAACAAGTTTTTGATGAGCAAAATTTCTTTTCGCAAAGACATTTGGTTTAGGATTTTGTGAACAATTGGGCTTGATCATTAATGCTTGTTTAGGTTGTTAGAATTCGCAACGACATTTGACTTTCTAGGATTTAGACATAGATAATCTTTGCAGCGACAGCTGATTAGTTTTATATTCGTGTTCATGTTTAGGAACTGAGCTTCATAAATCCTATTTTTAATTGATCATCTGCATATCTGATTCACCTGAGATTTCCCTGTGCCTGACTTTTGTTTTATTGATTTTCACAACTGCTCACTGCTTGATTTAATTTACTTGTCTTTTCATTATCATAATTTTGCTTAGCTTAATTTGAATCTATTTATCTATTGTGTTTCATTGATTCCATGTGGATTCGACCCTAAAGTACTACTTCTGATCTCTTAATTTGAAAGAGTAGCTCTAGGTTTAATTTGAGTATATCAATCATGTTAACTTTTGCAACCAGCAAACCTACAAGATCATTAGCATCATCCTTTGCTAATGATGTTTCTCCTCTGTCTCCACACTGTTTATAACCCTTGTTCCTCTCAAGCCACTTGTAACACTGTCTCTTGAAGTGGCCCTCTTTACCACAAATCCAACAGACTCTTTTACCATCCTTGGATTTAGATCTTGCTATGTTCTTGTTACCCTTACTTTCAGAGAAACTCCTATTATCCGATCTACCACGGACATGATGTCCTTCACCATTAGACCTAGATCTACAATTATCTTTAAATTCCAGTTCCTTAGATCCCAACTCAGTCACCAGCTTCAAGAAATCATCCACATTCTGGTCCATACTCTTAGAATCATGCATTTTATACGAGTAAACTTTAAGCTGAGAATGAACACGATTGGGAAGAGATTTAGCCATATAAAGTCTATCAAGAGTCTCAATCGTTTCAGCTGCGGTTGTGCACTTATCTAGCTTCCTCAAAACGTGGTCTCCCACATTCAAGAATATGAGATTCATCGCTTTCTCGCATCTCTCAGGTCTTGCTGCTTCTGCAGCTAATCTTCTCTTCTTTAGAAGTGGATCCTTGGTTTCAGCTTCCTCATCTATAGCTTGAGGCTCCAATTTCACCAGAACATCTTTTAAACCTTGCACACTGAGATTCGCAAGCATTCGTTTCTTCCAGAGACCATAATCTCCACTGCCGTCGAACTTATCGACATCCATTCTTGTCGCAGACATCATCGATCGCCGATTTTCCTTTTACTAGAAGCAAACATGGCGCTCTGATACCACTCTGTTAAGATTCAAGCCAAATCTTCTCCGATTAACCTCCGATTCAATTCCGATGAACGAATCGGACAATCGCTTCGACGAAGAACTTTACGCGATAAATATGAACTTCGCTTGACCAGAAAAGAAAAACACTACGACTCGAGCTTCGGGCTTAGTGCCGGCCCTAACTCGCCGGTGAGAGACTCACCGGAATCCACTATAACGGCAAAACTCGCCGGAATTTACAACTCAGATCATCTCTCTCTCTTTTCTCTTACTAACAACTTTCTTATCCTTAACAACCAGGATTAACAAAACTTAACCGAGATTAATGAGAGACTTAGACTATTTAAACAAACAACTAAGTCTAATCAAATAAGGCCCATTTAACTAAAGCCCATCTGAAATCTGAGTCTTCCTTGTGGATCATGAAACCCTCTCAGAGAAAGAGAGTTTCTCCTACACTTAGCCAAAACAGATGAAATTGACTTGTGTATAACTTCCTTGAAGCTTACCAACTTGAGCTTCTCCATTCTCCATAAGAACTTGCACTAAGAGAACCTTGATCTTTGTCTATAATCCTTCAGTTTCCTTGCCCTTCCATCGTGGGTTAGCAAAGCCTCAAAATCATTTACCTTCAAATCAACAATCATATCGAGAAAATCAATATCCCTTCGCCACGAGAATAGTAGCAGGATGGTCATGCTGCAAAAACCAGAGATAAGCCATTTTCATCAATTTTATGGCCGAGTAATCTCGCAAGTCCGATGTATTAAGTAAAGCACTAGGAAGCCAAGAAAGTTGTTATCTTTTAACTGGTAGTAATTAAAACCTCTGTGAATAATTTTGTTTCCCTCAAGTCGAGTCCTCTATGTAACGGGAACTTTATCCCAACGACTATATGCTTCAGTAGTGTCAAGCTCATAGCCAAGAGCCTTAAGAACATAACACATATTCTTGTATGGTAAACGTTTAGTATTCCAAGATTGTTTGAATCCACAACATATTGTCCAACGGTAGATTAGATGATTCTGTCATCATGGTCGCGAATCTTTTCTTTATCATAGAAATATATGGAGATGAGCTGTACCTATTCAGAAAATTCCGACAAGGGGGCGAGATGCGCCTGCGTAAATTTGTCATACTTGCCGGATCACAAATAGGGGTGATAAGTGAACCAGCGACAGCCGGAGAGATCCTCTTCCTCTTCTCTTCTTACAACCCAATAGTAGGCTCCGGGATGACGACATTGTACACCGTGATTTGGTTCAAAGCCACAAATTTGGTTCAAAGCCACACACCAAAGGAAAATGATTGAAATGCCAAGTTTCAATTAAAAAAGAAAAACGCCAAAATCGTTATATTCAATTTCTCAAAAAAAAAAAAAAATCGATAATTGACCTATTGGAATAGTAATATTTTTTAATGATAAAAATTTCTTTTGTTTTATAATTCAGAATTAATTCAGGATCAAGAATGTTTATCCGTACATATCCTTTTCCGTTTTTTATATGTGTAGAAATTGAAGATTCTTAATAATGTGCTATAAAAAAATAGGCCACATTTAAGCATAAAATGTCCCAATACACTTTTCTTGTTGTTTTCCGATAATATCCCTAAGTGGTGGAAAAAAAAAAATAATAAGTTTTTTAATTTTTTAAAAATATGTAAATTATAAACATATCATGAATAGAGTTTCTTTTGTGAAAACATTTTGTTTTAAAAAGTAAAATGGATATTGTATAATTATTGTAGTTTTGTGTTCTACTGATAGTAGAATGTAGTAGAATTTAGATTTTGCTGATTTACACAAATCTACCATGTGTTGAACATGTTCTACTACATAGTGAACGTTCTAGTATTTCGTAGAATTCCGTAGAATTTTGATTCTATTAAATATGAAGTTTCTACCACTGGTAGAACTTAAAATCTACCATTTTCAATAAATTCGACCATATGTAGAAGGCCGTTTTTACCAACAGTTCTACCAATTCGTCGTGTATCTACCAAATCGTAGAATCTTGTTTCTACGAAATTAGTTATAATTTCCTAAAATTTAGGACTTAATATTTAGTTGCCAAGAATGATAAGATTTACTAATTTAAAAAGAATTATGACTAATTCTGGAATAAGATGAAATTAATTTACTAATTTTAATTTCTCACAAATATTTTTTATTTTAGTTTTTTGAAATATTTTTTGTACTATATATTTTTTAATTGATTTTCGTTTTTCAAATATATATTATCTAAGTAGACTATTTTTTTATATAAAATTTGTATATTAGGTTTTTTTAAAAAAATATATTTTTTAGTAGTAAATATGTTTTTAATTGATTTTTCGTTTTCAAATATGTATTATTTAAGTAAACATATGTTTTTATAAAATTTGTATATTAAGTTTTTAAAATATTTTTTGTATTATATATGTTTTTTAATTGTTTTTCGTTTTTAAAATAAATATCGTTTAAGGAAACTGATTTTTTTTTCCTTTTTTCAGATTTATAATAATTTATTTTATTTCCTTTTTTATTTTTAAATTTTAATAAGAATTAATAAAAACCTTTAGTAATTATAAATTAAGGTTAAATTTGGAATTTGAAAATACAAAAGTCTAATGGGACATTTCTATGAAAAATAAATCCTAATGGGACATTTTGCCACTAAATTTGACATAATTTAGCAATTTTCCCTAAAAAAATTGTTTGTTTGAGACCATAATTTTTTGTAGCTAAAAGTACAGAACATGAATTGATCATCTGTACTGTACAGTTGGTATAATCTGAGTTAATTTGTGAAGAGACTTAAGATTATATTCTCTTCTCATGTTCATAAATTTGTAGCTAAGACTAGAAAACATATATGTGTTTTTTCATATCAAATTGCTCGAATATCTAAGGGGCAATTGCAAATATGCCACTGTTCACAAAAATTTAATCAAATATGCCATTGTTCACAAACTCATTACGAGCGTGCCACTGTTCACTGACTCAATGAAAAAAAAAATCTCACTTTCTCTCTCATCTCTCCACGCCCAGATCCAAAAAAATTTCTCTGACAAAATTCTCTTCTTTGAAATTGCAAATCGGATTTGGGTTATGAATCTAGGATTTTCGATTCTCTTTCGTCCATGTAAATCTCTGTAAATTCCTTCAACCGATTTTTTGATTTTCTTAATCCGATTTTGGTTACAAATTTGAGTTTTTGATTGGGTTTTGGTGTTACGAATCTAAGCTTTTTATTCGATTTAGGTTACAAATTTTAGCTTTTGATTCGATTTTTGTTCAGATCTGGGTTTTGGTTATTTTTTTGTCAGATCTGGGTTTTGGTTTTTTTTTGTCAAATCTGGGTTTAAGGTTTTCCCGTTTTTATAAAGTTTTTAAACAGTTTTATAAGACTTTTTTACATGACATTAAAAACTAAACAGTTTAATAATTTATAAGGTTTTTAAAAGGTTTATAAGGTTTTTATAAGGTTTGTAAAGTTTTTAAAAGGTTTATAAGATTGTTTAAAAACCTTATAAAACTTTACAAAAACCTCATAAACAGTTTTACAAAACCTTATAAACAGTTTTACACGGTTTTTAAATAGTTTTATAAGGTTTTTTTAATAGTTTTCTAAACCTTTTAAAAACTTGATAATTTTTTTTAACGGTTTTATAAGTTTTTTTACAGTTTTATAAAGTAAAAGCAAAACCCTACCCCCATCCTCCCCAATATATACCCTAAATGCATAATAGTTAACCCAAACTCGAAAATTTACAGTCGTTTGTGTTTGAATTTGCTTTGAGATCTTCTTCTTCTTCTTCCGAAATCTGCTCGAATCTTAGCAGAAATCTTCTCAAATCTTCTTGTCTTCTCAAATCTTCTTAGCGGAAATCGAGACAAAGATCAGAGATAGTGAAATTAGAGATAACGAGAATCGAATTTAATAATAGAAAAAACGAAATTTGGATGAAAGAAAAAAATTTGGATATGGGAGATGAGAGAGAAAAATTGATTTTTTTTTTTTTTCATTTAAGTGAACAGTGACATACTGATAATAATTTTAAAACAGTGGCATAATTGAAAAGAGGCATGCTAATAGTGGCATAACTCAAAATTTCTCAATATCTTTAAGTTCACAGAGAGTCGGTAACCAAAAAATCACTCTGAAGAAATAAATTACATATGTTATTATTAAATAAGTTTTGTTACACAAATACTTGCTAGATTTCGGCTTGTAATTTAAAAAAAGTGATTATTCGACTGTAGGAAACAGCATTACAGCAGTGTAAAATTTTGTTGTTTTGTGGATAATTCTTTCTTTAGTAAATCAGAAAATAAGTTATTTTTCAAATGTGTGGATTTAAAAGGATGATGAAAATATTTCAAAAGGACCATGGCTTCTTTGTCGTTGTTATAAAGAAAGGGACCAATGCATCCGACATCTTTGGTCCGATTTACTCTTGAAATATTTATTCGAGATATTCTTATTCATATCTAATGTATAGATTACTATCGAATAAAAATTAAATGGATTCTTTTTAATCCTCACTACAAAGTAAAGTACATGTTATAAGAAATAATCGATATCTTCATTTGACAAATATAATACTGAGACCATTTTTTAAAATAAATTCTATAGCTTTCTGATAAATATATGGCATAATCAAATAGTCAAATCTAAAACAAACAATTTGTCACTCCAATTAATATTGACACATACAAAAAGTTCAGAGAAGTCTGTTTGCATAATTATATTAAAAAAATGATTTGTATATATTTCTGTGACCCATTTTCATCATAGCTATTTTTAAATATAAAATTTGGCAACCAAATTTACATATTTTATTATTTATCAACCAACCAAATTACACTTCAGTGTTAATTTAAATTATATTCCAACAAAAAAATTAGACCTCCAAAAGGGTAATTCAATAAACTAAGCGGGTTTATGACAAAAAAAAAAAAACTAAACGGGTTTAAGCTTCTGCTAATCATCTTCCTAAGTTTTGTCAGTCTCTCACTGAAATAAGAAGGGTGGCAAAAGAGGTGAGAGACGAAAAGCAAAGAGAGTCACGAGAATCAATGGCTACTCTTTAAAAAAAAAGAAGATGACGATACAGACGAAAAGTAAATGTTGCTGTTCCCAAATTGAATTTAGATCCCAAAAAAAAAAACTCAAACTTTCTCTTTTATCCCTATCTCTTTCTAGATTTCGCTTTTTGTCTTCATAAGAAGCTCGTGATTCCACTTTAACGCCTCCTTTTTCCCATCTCTGAAATATTCTCAGTTTTTCTTATACTCCGTTTCTCTCGCCTTGTCTCCTTTTGAGGTCTCATTTCTTTTCTAAAGTTTTTAGCTATGAACGGCGACGGAGTTTGGCTTGACGGTGCCGGAGAACAATCTCGGACCGATAACGATGAAACTCCGTCGTGGGTCAGAAACCCAGAAGAAAACTGGTTCTTTAACCAACCGAATCCGCAAGATTCTCAAAATGACCTCAGATTCAGTGGTGGGTTTCCTTTGAATCCTTCTGAGAATCTTCTTCTCCTTCTTCAACAATCGATTGATTCGTCTTCTTCTCCTTTGAATCAACCCTTCACACTCGACTCTGCTTCCCATCATCATCAACAACAACAACAACAGTCTTTCTTAGCTACAAAAGCTTGCATCGCTTCGCTCCTCAACGCCCCTACCACCCAAAACAACCCTTTTGACGAATTCGGCTTCGATTCCGGTTTCTTGACTCAAATCCATGGAAATCAAACTCCAAACTCCATAAATTTCACTACTTTAACCCCGGGACCGCCGGAATTTCTACCTTCCCGGTCAATTCCGGCGCCGGAAAACAGTAATAATGGGTTTAGTCCACTTGAATTCGGTGGAATTGCGAACGGCGTATTCGAGAATCGAGCTAAGGTTTTGAAACCATTAGAGGTATTAGCTTCATCTGGAAAGCAACCAACTTTATTCCAGAAACGAGCTGCAATGCGTCAGAGTTCGAGTAGCAAAATGTGTAATTCAGAGAGTTCTTCTTACGAGAGAGAGATCGATGACACGGGGATCATCGATATCTCGGGCATGAATTACGAATCTGATGAGCTTAATAATAATAATAATAATAACAAAGGGAAGAAGAAAGGAATGCCTGCTAAGAATCTAATGGCTGAGAGAAGAAGAAGGAAGAAGCTTAATGATAGGCTTTACATGCTTAGATCAGTTGTTCCCAAAATCAGCAAAGTAAAATTTAAAAAGACTCTTCCTTTAATCTGCTTATAAGATCTTCTTGCAGATTTCTTGTTCTTGATTTTTGTGTTGGGTTTTTAAATGCAGATGGATAGAGCATCAATACTTGGAGATGCAATTGATTATCTTAAAGAGCTTTTACAAAGAATCAATGATCTTCATACTGAACTCGAATCTACTCCGCCAAGTTCTTCTGGTTTGAACCCGTTAACACCGACTCCACAAGCGTTATCTTATCGTGTTAAGGAAGAGTTGTGCCCATCTTCCTCATTGCCAAGCCCTAAAGGCCAGCAACCTAGGGTAAGATTAAAGCTCATTTGTCGACAAAACCGGATTCTGTAATTTGCTTAGTAAGGCTCATTTTTTTCTTTATAGGTTGAGGTTAGATTAAGGGAAGGAAAGGCAGTGAACATTCACATGTTTTGTGGACGTAGACCGGGTCTTTTACTTTCCACAATGAGAGCTTTGGATAACTTAGGATTGGATGTTCAACAAGCCGTGATTAGTTGTTTCAACGGTTTCGCTTTGGATGTTTTCCGCGCTGAGGTAATACTATGGTACTGAGAATTAGTTATTATGAGAGAATGATTAGTGATAACATGTTTTTGTTTTTTCTAATCAGCAATGCCAAGAAGGACACGACGTGTTACCTGAACAAATCAAAGCAGTGCTGTTAGACACGGCAGGTTACGCCGGTTTGTTTTGATTCGAGTTCTTTTGCGAAACAGAAAGAAGCATCTGTGTGGAACAGAGCTAAGATCTAAGCCTTTTTTTTTTAAGTCAGCAATTTTCTTACTTGGTTTAATCAATCAAAGTTTTAATCATGTATTTCAGATTATAATTGTTTTGTTTTAGCTTTAAGTAACATGTGCTTAAGTGCAGAATTTCAACCTGTATCAAAATACCAAATTTCATCATTGATCTCTAAGCTATACTCGTGAGTTTTTTCATAAACAACGATCAAGAAGTGCAATTGATAGGCCAAAAAGCTCTGTTTTTCTTATCTGTGTATAATGTGAGTGGAGTCAAGGGCAATAAAAGAATGTACCAATTTGCATAATTTTTTGATAAACACACAAAAAGAAAGTTTTTTAATCTTATACTTGAGATGATCATTGCTTTATTTTAGCTTTGTAAAAACGTGTTTGGGTAGATAATTTCATCCGTTTATCAAAATGCCAATGTTTGGGTACTATGCGTACATAAGTTTTCATATAGCTAGCTTTTTTGATAAATTGGGTTTCCAATGCTTCGCTTATGCTAATCATATAGAGTTAAGAGGAATTATACTTAGGAAAAGGGTAAGCATCGTTCAAGAACCACAGCTTATAGTTATAGGCAAAGTCTGTTTTTCTCTTCCTCTCCCTCTCTCTCCCCATAACATGGACAAATCTTTGTGTTAAATTCATATCTTTGTAACTATTTGAGCTTGGTCTTAGATTTTGGTGTCTAAAAATATCTTAAAATATTGTAACCTCATTCTATCAATATACATAAATCATACAAGAAATGAATTCATCAAAGGAAAGCAAGCTAGCAATCTATATATGAGATATCAAACTTTCAAAATAAGGAACATATCTTGTACGCGAATGTTGGAAGAGATTTGTTTTCGGGATCGTATGTAAACAGATTGCCGTCTGTTAACATATGGTGGTCATGGCCTTCTATGAATATCTTCTTCTTGTTGCATATAGCACTGGTGTCCAAAAAAGAATATTGTGCATCTCATATTGGGAAAAAGAATAAGAAAGCAAATCTATGGTATAAATCTTCTCCCACATGTCTTCTGAAGATCTCGGGCTCCATATCCCTTTCCTCGATATTGTGGCCTCACACGTCAATATACACAAACGATTATCCAGAGTGCACATGCAAATTTCATAAGGATATGCACTAGCATTAGAAATAATATCAGGATGAACCTTAGGCAGCAACCGAAATGTTTCAGTATGAATATCAAGAGCTACTACTTTCATTTGAGCCGTGTATGGTTTCGCCAACCAATAAAGCGACCCATTTGCAAATGCTGGCCTTTTGTTATTAAAAATCCGATAACTTGGCGTGCAAGTCAAGTACCTCCAAGCGTTTGCCCTAAAATCAAAAACCTCGCACTTGGTAAGCCCATCGTTTGGACTGGACGCATCTGAGTTATACTCACTAGAATTATACAACCACACTAGTTTATAATCAACCGCCTTCACGAATGCTAGAAAGGGAACCCACGTGGACGATTGAAATTGCGTATAAAATTTTCCATCAAAATCTGAACCCTAGCCTGTGGAATTTCCCGGAGCCACCGTGTGGCTGGATTAACTACATGTATAGACTGTGTTTCTTGGGAATGGGTGCATAAAAAGCCATCAAAGCTTTGAGAAACGATGATCTGTTCACTGGATGATCTTATTGGGAAATTGAGAAGTGTAGAGGACATAACAGACGCCGATTCCAAACATATTGTCTCAAAACAAAGGTTGTGTCTGGACGAGGCCCATTTGGATATACTTGGGAGATTGAGATGACATTAGGATGATCCATGTGGGATTTCTCGGAGATCTTCAAGCGTCTCTCTATGAAACTGCGAGACTCGATCGTAGATCTCCATTGTTTTGAGAGAGACTTGAATCGGAATTGTGATTTCACAGGAAGTAGCAATAAGATTTCTTCTACGACATCGTTTACGTTTAGTAGTGATGATGGTGCAATCGTTTCCTTCTTCTTTCTTCTCTTGATATGAAATGGAAGAACTAATGAATCCCTCTTCTTATATATACACTACTTTACTAAGAAAAGCCAAATTAATTTAATTTCCTTGTATTATATTTCTTGAGTATAGTTTAAATTTGGGGTGGTTAATTTACTGATTTGTAAGTGATGTTATTTTAAATGTTGACCCAAAAATAATAATTAAACAAAAAAATCTAAAAAGTGATATGAAATACGAAATTGGAACAGAATTCTGATATCAATTATTATTGTTTGGCAGGAAATCTTACCTACTATAATAAACTAATTCTTTATCAACTTCTATGAAAAAACTACTAACAAAATATTAGGATATTAAATTTTATAATCTTTAAATATTTAGTACGCTTCTATGTTAAATTCTGATTAATCTTTATGAAAATTTAATTAAAATTTATTCATTTAATATATATACATATATGTATAACTTAATTAAAAATTAATTAATTGTTTAAAACAATAACTCGTGTAAATTTATGTTTAATGTAAAACACAAAATATACTCCCTCTTTTTTTTAATTGATGTTCTAGGAAAAAGATTTGTTTCTAAAAGATCGATTTTTTACATTCTCAATGCATTTTTAATGAAAAAATAATGATGAATTGTAAATTTCAAGACAAATTAATTGATTTTATTGAATTACTATTGAGTTAGAGTTATAGAAAATTGTTTAGTGCAAAAAACAAGACATTTATAACTAAGAATCAATTTATTTTCTTAATAGGTGTGAAAATTCTAGAACATCAAAAAGAAAAAGAACGGAGGGAGTATTTATCATGTAATCCCCAATTCAGCTGAGGTAGAGAAAAAGAAGAGAGTAGTATATCATTCCAGTTAGAGAAATGCAAACATAATGGAAGAGAGAAAAAAAAACACTCTTCTAATCAATAAAACATACAATAAATGCTCTGTTTCGTTCATGCAAGTCAAATATCTCCAAGCGTTTGCCCTTAAATAAAAAAAAACTTCGCACTTGGTAACTCCCTCGTTTGGAGTCGAAGCATCAGAATTGTACGTATGAATATTATACAGCCACACTAATTCTAAATCTATATATAAAGGGATTAGGGATAGGAAGCGTATCATCTCATAAATACTTTTAAAATAAAACTTCAAATAAATAAAAAAAGGAAAGAAAAATGCTACCTCGCAATTTCGACAAGGAAAGCCTATATATAATTCGATTTTGTTTAATGAAATGTTTCTAGTAATTTTGATTTTTCTCAGGGAATCTTTTGGCGATCAAGAACTGCAATTCACAGGTAAAAAGCTCTGTTTTGTTTTTCATAAATTCATATTCTTTGTAAATATATGAGCTTGGTCTTAGGTTTTGATGTTTAAAATACCAAGTGCCGACTGTAGCCTCATTCTAGTTAAATTAAATACAAACGTAATGGAATCAGCAGAAACAAAAAATCTCCAGTAATTATAAGATAAAAAGAAATGTTCTGTTTCCACCATGCTTCCAAATACATCAATCAACCGAAATAAGCAAGCATTCTATATATGAGAGATCAAACTTTGAAAATAAGGAACATATCTTGTTCTAAAATGACGTAATAAATATGATGAAGGAGAATCCTTAAGAAATAAACTGAAACAAAGTTGAAAACCTTGCCTAATTCTCCCCGATTTGAAACGGCTTTACGCTTGGTCTTAGATTTTGATGCCTAAAACATATAAAACATGTGTTTGGGTACATAATTTAAACCTTGTAAAAAAATACCATATGTCATTTTTTTTCTTTAATTTGTGCTTAAGATTTTTTTTCTCATAAACGACGATCAAGAAGTGCAATTAATAGGCGAAAAGCTCTGTGTTTATTCATGACAAAGACAAATTTTTATGTAAATTGCATTTTCTCTATAAACGTTTGAGCTTGGTGTTTAGAATATCTATAAGTTATCCTCATTAGACTTGATAATACATACAAGTAATGATATATTTCTTAAATGCTTCTAGGTACATCGATCAAAGGAAGTATGCAAGCACTCTATATATGAGAGATCATATTTTGAAAATAAGGAACATGTCTTTTACAAGATTGTTGGAAAAATGAAGTGAGAGATTTTGTTTGAGGATCGTACGTATTTTACCAGTTTTCTGCCATAGCCAAATGAGAGCAAGTCTTCTTGTCCTCGCAAATCGCCACCAGTGTCAAATCAGAAATATCGTGAATCCGAGACGAGGAAGATGAACAAGAAAGTCAATCTATGGTGTAAATCTTCTCCCATATATTTCAATCTCCAAATATCTTCTGATAAATATATTTCAACAACAAGAAAGACATGTGTCTTCTGATAATTTCAATCTCCAAATATCTTCCATCATCGTATGACAGTTCTCTTTTCGACATGCACAACCGATTATCTAGAGTTCACATGTCAATATACATATAGTATTTGAACCAGCAATAACCGGATTAATCCTAGGCAGCAACCGAAATGTTTCAGCATGAATATCAAAAGCCACTACTTTGATTTCGTCGTTATATGGTTCCGTGAACCAATACACCGACCTGTTTGCAGATATTGGTCTTTGGTGATCAAATATCCGATAACTTGGAGTGCAAGTCAAGTACCTCCAAGCGTTTGCCCTAAAACCAAAAACCTCACAGTTGGCGAGTCCCTTGGTTTGGACTGGAGGCATCAGTTATCAGTATTATACTCATAAAAATTATACAGCCACATTGTTTTGTAATCAGTCCTCTTCACGAATGATGGATCACGGACTGATTTCATGCGAATTTTAATTTGTAATATCAAATGTCACTGTTTCTTAAAGCTGTGCTCAGTAATATATTGACGATCTAGTTAAATAAAAACATGATGGAACCAGAAGAAAAAGAAATGCTCATCGATTAAACCTACAAGAAGTGCTATGTTTCTAAAATACATCGATCAAAGGAAGGATGCAAGCATTCTTATATATTAGAGACCAAACTTTGAAAATAAGGAATATAACTTCTACTAGGTTGATAATCATAGCGAAAATCTTCAAAGCGTAAATGGAGAGTTTTTCTTTGGGGATCGTATGTTACCAGATTTTTGGAATCGCAATCTAAGAGCATTATCTTCTTGTTCTTGCATATAGCCACCGGTGTCAAAGAAAACCCACGGTAAATCGGATTGCGGAAAGATGAACAAGAAAGCAATTCTATGGTATAAATCTCCTCCCACATGTCTTCTGATGATTTCAGTCTCCAAATCTTTTTGTTTGTCGAACTGCGTTCCCTTGTTGACATACACAAATGATGATCCAGAGTGCACATGTCAATAGATTTAGGTTATGAACTAGCAATAACCGGATGAATCTTAGGCAGCAACCGGAACTTTTCGGTATAAATATCGAATGCTACTACTTTGACTTCGCAATTATATCTTTCCGTGAACCAATAAAGCGACCCGTTTGCAAATGCTGGTCTATGGTGCTCGAATACCTGATAACTTGGCATGCAAGTCAGGTATCTCCACCTGTTTGCCCTAAAATCAAAAACCTCGCACTTTGTAACTCCTTCGTATAGACTCAAGCCATAATAATTATACAAAGATACTAATTTGTAATCTTCGGCCTTTACGAATGCTATAAATGTGACTTCACGATACTTTTCCATGAGACACTGAGTTGTTGGAAGTTCTCTGCGCGGCCGAGTGGCCGGATTAACTACATACATAGATGGTGGATTTTGGGAATAGATGCAGAAAAGGCCGTTGCAGCTTTCAGAATGGTAGATATGGAACCTTTGAGAGAAATTGAGAGGAGTAAACGATTGACAAGAACCGGATTCTGGGCAGATGGTCTCAAAACCAACCTTTGTATTGTGTTTCTCATTCAATTGTTGGGAGATGAACATGAGTTTGAGATGATCCACATGTGCGATCTTTGAGTGTCCCTATACGAAACTGTGAGAGTCGATCGTCCATCTCCATTGTTTTGAGAGAGACCTGAACCGGATTAGGGTTTTCACCGGAAGTCTTAAGAAGATTTCCTCTACGACGTCGTTTGGTGTTGATGATGGAGCGATCACTTGGTTCTCGTTTCTTCTTTTTCTCTTTCTTTGAGATGAAGATGATGATGATGATACAATCGCTTGTTTATCTACTTCCATCATCGTTGATTTCTTCTTTTTCTTTTGATATGCATGGATATATACTCTTCCTTAAATACAACCGGAAATTCTACATCCATAAAGGATTAGTAAAAAGGAAACGTATCGTCTCATAAATGTTTTAAAAATAAAACCTCAAATATATAAAAAGGAAAAGGAAAAAGCTACCTCAATTTCGACTAGGAAAGCTTGTATATTTGATTCTGTTTGATAAAATATAATATTTCTAGTAATTTGTTTTTTAGAGACCAAGTTAAAGATTAGAGAAAAAAACAACTTTTACCAGCTTGTGAACAATTTGTTAGAGATATGCAAATTATCTTAAATACTAGTAGTACTAAATAGAATATTTCCTTTGTAAACTATCTTGGACCTGCCTTTATCGTGAACTAGAAAAAGTCCACGCGTTGCGTGAAAAAATCTATCTATAAATTTTTTTAATTTATTTTACTGTATATAAATGATATTTAAAAAATATTCTCACAAGTTATATTTTAAAAAAATCATAATATGAAACTATATGATGTAAAGACAAACAATATGTTTTATCTTATTATTTATATTTGACAAAAATAACCAATTCTTTGTAATTGACTTGAAATTAAATTAGTGATTTTTCTTATTTATATTGCATGAACATATAAAAAGTAAATTGATTTTCAACACTTATATACAGCAAAATAAGTGAATTATATAGACGTTTTAAAATTTATTGTTGAATTATAATTAATAAATAAACGGGAAGATTAACTTTGGAAGGTTATGAATTAAAATTATGGGCGTTGCATGTTTTTAAATTTGGTTGAATTAGAATTGATTCACAATTAATGGGGAAATCAATTTGATTCCAAAATTATTAATAAATAGTCCATTTTGGAAACATTGGGTTTGATCGTTACTAGTGTTATATAAATTTATTTAATTAAACAGATTCCACATTACAAAAAAGTAAAAGTAATTGGTATTTCAAAACATTGCCTACTTTTGTGAATGACTTTTAGAAAGAATTTTAGTAGCTGGTTATATATTTTTCTTTCCGTGATATGTACAAGTGTCTTCAGTAGTCTAGTGGCTCTCTTACACTTAAATTACCAAGGTTTGTTGAGTTCTAATCATAGAAGAATCAGTTTAAACTTTTTTAAAAATAAAGATTTGTTAAAAAAAAGGTGACACGTGTCGTCTTGTCAGAGTTTGTTGTCTTATGACAACTTTAAAATATTATAAAAATAGGTCTAATGTAATATACGACTTTAAAGCTAAACTTCAATTCGCTTAATATTTTACTTTATAATCTTAAAAAAAAACCCCAAAAAAATAATAGGGAAACATTAGAAAAGCTTGATGATATATTTTTGATTAAAAAAAAAAATTTTAACTCAGAAACGGAATGAAAACTATATGTACCAAATACGGTTTCAATGGTCTTCTTTGAAACACATCTCAAGATAAGTTTTTTAAGAATCAAGTATGGAATAATTCTCTTTAGTGGAGAATACTCATATGAAATAAACTGTAAAAGTCAAATACAGAATCAGATCCGTTACGGGTCTTGCTTCAACATTGTGTTTTTCTTCTTCTTCTTCATCATCTTCTGTTTTTCCAATAATTTCAAAAATAATTTCAAGAATTAACAAAAATAAGTAAATAACTTTTTTTCCAATACAAATTTATTTAAATAGAGACAGGTGATGGTTAGAGCATCCTCGTTGCACACTTTAGATGGTCTTATTGTGTGTTTTTATAATATAAAATTATTAAAATGGTTGTAAAAGAAAGAAAGAGAGTGTTTTTGTGAGGTATATTGAAATAAAAAATTAATAAAATTTGAAAAATAAGTAAATAACTTTTTTTCCAATACAAATTTATTTAAATAGAGACAGGTGATGGTTAGAGCATCCTCGTTGCACACTTTAGATGGTCTTATTGTGTGTTTTTATAATATAAAATTATTAAAATGGTTGTAAAAGAAAGAAAGAGAGTGTTTTTGTGAGGTATATTGAAATAAAAAATTAATAAAATTTGAGTAAAGAGAGTAGATAGTGAGTGTGTTTAGGAAAAGGAAGAGAGAGAATATCTAAAATTGGACATTTTTTTGAGTGTTTTTGTGGGGAAGAGAGAGTGTTTAAATATAAAATTAGTAAAAGTTGAGTAAAAGGATGAAAGAGAATGTATAAAATTGAGTAAAAGGAAGAGAGAGTGTGTGTTTTAATAATTTTATACTATAAGACCACACATTAAGATCATCTAAAGTGTGCAATGAGATGACCTTACAAAGCAATGAATGCTCGTTGATCTGACTCCTCATTCTTCTCCGCAAAAATAGGAACAAATTAAAAAACAAATAAAATCTCTTTTTTTTTTTGTGAGTTTGAGATTTTCTATCGTGGATTCGTTAATTCTGAGAAAATAAAACGAGTTTTTCTTTTATTTCATTGAAGATGATGATCAGCCATGAAAGCTCTGATCATGTTTCTTCTTACAAAACCCAATAAACAAGAAACAGGGTTTTTTCAAGAACGTGTTCTCTGTTTCATTTCTCAATCATTTTGTGGCAGATTCATCAATGTCGGTTCTTTCATCTCGGACAGGGCGAGATCGTCAACGTTACGACAATAACTTCCGTCTCGTTTCTGGGTACAAACAAAACTTTTTTTTTTTCTCTTCTTGATTCCCAATTTTGCAAATCTTGAAATTTTCCAAAACAAGTAAGAAAGAAAGATTGTTGATTTTGTTAGTGTTACTCTACACATTTGAACAGATGCATTCCGTACAGACTGATCAAAGATGAGGAAACTGAAGAAGATTCAAGTGTTGACTTTGTAAACAAACTTCAAGTTCTTATGGTTTCATCTCCTAATCGCCATGATCTTGTCTTTCCTAAGGTCTCTTTTGTCATTTCCTTCTTAAACTGTTTGGTTTTTTTCTTTGCAATTCCCATTTTTGTAAAAAAACTCATTATTTGGTGTCTATTTTGTTGTCAGGGAGGATGGGAAGATGATGAGACTGTTCTTGACGCTGCTTCTCGTGAAGCCATGGAAGAAGCAGGAGTTAAAGGAATACTTAGAGTAAGTTTCTTCAACTTTTAGAAACAAAACTTTGAGAAAGTTTGTTAGATTTAGATGTGTTTTTTGGTTATTTTGTTTCAGGAAGTTCCTTTAGGAGTTTGGGAATTTAGAAGCAAAAGTAGTTGTGTTGATCAGGATGAATGTTTTGGCGGATGCAAAGGATATATGTTTGCATTAGAAGTAACCGAAGAACTCGAGGCTTGGCCTGAACGAGAGAATCGCGAAAGGAAATGGGTAAAACTCAAAACTCAAATGTGTTGTAATATATTAATTAACATCAAGAAATTATAATCTTAAAATGATCAATGATTTTCAACTTTGCGATTACTCGAAAATGACATAAGAATGTATAAAGTTAGAATGATCAATGATTTTTAACTTTACGATAACTCGAAAATGTTTTAGTTGAATGTTAAAGAAGCATTGGAGTTGTGTCGGTACGAGTGGATGCAGAAAGCACTTGAAGAGTTTCTTAGAGTAATGGAAGAAGAAAGAAGATTAAGAACAGAGAAAGAGACAGTGCATGATTCTTCAAAGCTTGAGGAGTTTCAAATAGATCCATGGTACTGTTTTGTAGTTAATTAGTTTTTTTTTCTCATTTTCTTTTAGCTTTTGGATTACATTGAAAAAGCTTCTTCTACTACTACTAATGTAAACAAGTTTGAAACATGAGAAGAAAATGATCAGACACATTTTAATATTTGAAATTAAATCTCTCTTGAACTTTGAAATCTTTGTCTGTTTTATGTAATAAAGATAGAATTGTCTTTATATGCTAATTTAGACAACAAATGCAAGAAGACAAAAAGACACAGAAGTGAAATTAACTAACCACACACTAATCAATGCTTAAGGATAATTAGCCTTAAAAAATATCCAAATCCCTAAGCATATGTCACATGTTCTCACATTGAAAGTTATAGTTAGGTTTCTTGACATTTGTACATTTTTTGTCTGAATCTAAAGTGATACTGTCCTTGTCACAACTTGCCTAGGCTCCATACATTTTCTTTGCTTCTATGTAATGTAATGACATAAGATGAATGACCTTAGAGAGACCATGTAGCAGTAAAGTGTGGAAAAGACTAAGCAAAAGGACAAATATGGAGAAAATATGTAACACTTTATTGTTCCTACTTACTTGACACAGTTTACGAAGGAGACTTTAGAGTTAAATCTTGTAACTCCCAACTAGTTCCTTAAAATTTAATGCAAAAAAGGCCACAAAAGACCATCAACCAAGTTCACACAATCTTTTGGCTCCTCTCAGTCTCTCTATATATACATTATAGTAAGCCTATCCTTGAAGATCCTCAAAGAGACTTAGAGATATTGTGAAACATGTTGAAATCAAGAAACAAGAGCAAAACCAAAAAAGAGATCAAGAAGTCACAAGAAGTGAAGTATCTTGGAGTGAGGAGGCGTCCATGGGGAAGATATGCAGCTGAAATCAGAAACCCTTTCACAAAAGAAAGACATTGGCTTGGTACATTCGATACAGCCGAAGAAGCTGCTTTCGCGTACGATGTTGCTGCTCGGTCCATCAATGGTTCTTCAGCTAAAACCAACTTCTTCTACACTGAAAACATATCTTTACAAAAACAACCACAACAGTCTTTAGGACCTGATATGAGTTTAGGATCTTCTAGTTTCTGTTTTCTTCAAGATCAGCCTCAAGAAAACAACTATACTGATTCTGGTCCTGTTTCTTCTTTTTTGCAAGAACAAGAGTCTTATGCTAATCTTACTCACTGTTTCTCACATGGTTGTGATAATGACCATATTGGTAAAAGCAGAGAGACTTCATTGCCTTCTTTGCCTAATGATATGTCAAGCAGTTTATTCGTTCATCAGGACAACAACAACGGCGAACACGGCTATGCAGACCAGACAAAGATTGGTTCGGTTCTTAACGATGACGCTCATTACTTCGAGTATGACTTCCTTTTAAGCGACGTGCCCACTTCTCTTCTCAATGATGTTAATGGATCTTCTTCTTTCATCTAATTCGCTCAGTTTTTATCGCATGTCCTCGTTTGCTTCTCCTGTTAGCTATATAAGCATTTTCAATACCAATCCTTGTCTTATGTAATATAAATGGTTCTTTAGTGTCAAAGGCATCATTCTCAAAACAGAGTTAAGAATCAAGCAGAGGAAGTAAACATGTTTGAATCAAGTTTATTATTACTATAAATTATAGCGCACGAATACATAAACTCGGGAACTAGAATTATACATTCCGAATCATATAATAACAGTAAAGAAAAAATGGAGCAGACATCATCACTTCCACTTATTGGCAACAATGTCAGCCAAATCAACGACTCTCTGCGAGTAACCCCATTCGTTATCATACCAAGCAATGACCTTAACCATATCATCTCCCATAACCATAGTGAGAGAAGAATCAATGGTGGATGACACATCAGAACACCTGAAGTCAACAGAGACAAGAGGCTCATCGCAGACATCGAGTATACCTCTAAGCTCGTTCGCAGCTGCATCTCTGAAAGCAGCATTGACTTCTTCAGCAAATGTCTTCTTGGAGACCTGCACAACTAAGTCAACCACTGAAACATTTGGAGTTGGTACACGCAATGCGATTCCATTGAGTTTTCCTTTGAGGTTAGGGAGCACTAGCGCCACGGCTTTCGCTGCTCCTGTAGATGTTGGAACAATGTTTAACGCCGCTGCTCTTGCTCTCCTTAGATCACGGTGACTCGCATCCAATAGCCTTTGGTCACCAGTGTATGAGTGTGTAGTTGTCATTGTACCCTTTATGATCCCTACCATGTTTCAATACAACACAAAATTTCTGGTCAAGAATCTTGATTAGAGCAATGTAGTAAAACAATTAGTGGTGCTTACCGAATTTCTGGTCAAGAACTTTGACGAATGGAGCGAGACAGTTAGTAGTACAAGACGCGTTACTGATGATTGTATCAGAATGGCTATAAATCTCATCATTGACACCAACGACGTAAGTCGGGATATCGCCTTTTCCAGGAGCAGTAATGAGAACCTTCTTAGCACCAGCTTGAATATGCTTACCAGCACCATCTCTATCCACAAAAACTCCGGTTCCTTCGATAACTAAGTCAATCCCTAACTCCCTAAAACATCGATACACCTTCGAATTTAGCCGGATTGATCAATATTGAAAAGATATGGTAATGGTTTTCGAACTTTACCCCCAAGGGAGATTGGATGGGTTACGATCAGAGACAATCTTGATGATCTTTCCATCAACAGAGAGAGCAGAGTCACCAGAAGGTTTAACATCAGCGTCAAAGATTCCAAGAGTTGAATCGTATTTGAGGAGATGTGATGCTTGTTTGACACCACCAGTGTCATTAATGGCAATGACATCAAGAGGAGAATCTTTACGACCATGCCAACATCTCAAGAAGTTCCTACCAATCCTACCAAATCCATTGATAGCTACCTTAATCTTAGCCTCGGTCACTCCTTTCCTGTATCCACCATTGCCTCCCATCTACACAACACATAACAAAACAACATACATGGTTCACAAAACAACAACAAGAACAAAAAATGCAGTCATGGTTAAAACTTAAAAGAGAACTTACTGCAGAAGTTTGGAAAGAGACGAAGGAAACGAACTCATCGGAAGAAGATCTCTGGGCAAAAGGAAGAGCAGAGGAGGTTCTAAGTCCTGAGAACTCAGTGAAACCCTGAAAAAGCAAAAACATGAGAGTATTAGATGATAATGATGATAATGGTGATGATGATGATGATGATGATGATGATGATGATGATGATGATGATGATGAGGTACCTGAAGAGATGGTTTGGCCACAGAGAAAGTAGCCGAAGCCATGGCTACCACCAGAGAGAAGCTGTGTAAAATGTAAGCAAGAAGCAGGAGATAAAAGAAGAGGACAGAAAGTGGAGTTGAAGCAGAGATTAGTAATATAGGAAAGAGAAGCAAAGAAGATGAGATTCTGGATAGCTTTTGTCATTCATTTGTATGGTTGTGGTGCTTTCTTACTTCTCTTCCAGCTTCAAGTTTACTATGATTCACTCATCTCATTTTGGGCTTCACAACTGGGCTTCTCCATCATGTGGTCACATTTTCACACTGCATTATACCTTATTAGGACCACTCAAAAGTAAATTAGAACTTTTACTCTGACATACTTGTCTTTGCTCTGCAGATAAAAATCACAGGGTCCTTAACAACTACAAGATATGATCAAGTTTGACAACTAAGACCATCTTTGTATGGTTGAGCCAAATCATCCAAAACCTCTATTGAAGAGATGCAAGAGAACTTTAGAAAATGAGATGTGTAATTAACTCTAACTCTCCATTGCTCTAAGCAAAATTCAAGATCAAAGGATCATCCTTTCTTGCCAATCAAATATGAATAAGAGTCAATGCAAGTTTTCGATTTTGAGATTCGTAACGAGAGATCAAAGCAGATTCATTAACACGATTAAGAACAGTCAGTGCAAGCTTTATATCTTGAAGATACTAACAAGAGCAAGCAAACCTCTTAATACAATATTCAAAAGAATCAAACCCTGAGAATTTGCAGCTTGTTGGAGAAAGCAATAGCGACCCAATCAGGCTGAGAAGAAGACCATTGAAGCTGTTCAATCTCAGCACCAGCAGTATAAGCAAGAATAGGATCAAGACCTCCTTCAACATGTTGTCCCATTGATGCAATATCCCAAATCAAAGCTTGTGAATCATCTCCTGCAGTACAAATATGACAAGAGCTATGAGGAGCCCAAGCTATCGCATTCACACTCGCTTGATGTCGTTGAAGCTCCACAACCGGAAGAGCTGGAAAACGAATATCGAGCACCACCACTTTCGCACTGTCCATGATTATAGTCGCCATATACCTCGGATCCTGCTTGTTCCAACCGAGACGCACCAAAGGCGTATCTGGCTCGGAACTTTCGTAGATTATCGTGGAATGTTCTTTATCACGAAGATCGAAAACCCTAACGGATCCATCAGCTGATACAGAAGCAAATACACCAACTCCACCCCAAGCAATATCGAAAACTTCTTTATCGTGAGCTATAAGCTGAGTATCAACAGCTTCACGCTCAATATCCCAGATTGTGCAAGTCGTATCGGTGCTCGAGGTCCCGATTCGTCGCGGCTCAGCTTCGTTCCAGTCAAATGAAGTTAAAGGACCACAAAACTCACTGTTTTTGTTGCTATTGAGGCAAGATTTGAGCTCGACTCGGGAATGATCATCGGCGATTCGCCATAGACGGAGGAAATCGCTTGATGTAGCGAGAAGATCAGGTCGCTGACATTCCTTATCGGGTATGAAAATGGTTTTGGTTGGTGGGTAAGGATGCTCGAAGGAGAGATTCGGATCGGAACGGATCTCGCCGTTGGATTCATCGAGCTGGACGATCTCGACTCGGTTCGGGTACTGCTCGAGGAGGCTAGTGATTGCGAGACGGTATTTTTTGTCGCGACGAACGCTCCAGTTCATTGCGTAGATGTGCCATGGTGCTTCGTATGTGTAGATCTCTGATCGTTTTTGCTGCTCATCGGAACCATCTTGAATCGGATCGCTGTTCGTTCCCATCGTGGTCGATTCCGATTAGACGAAACCCTAGAAATCGCCTCCGCTTCTTCGGAAGCTTATCACTCTACTCAGAGAAGAAGAAGATGGATAATTCCAAATTTACTAAAATATTATTTAATTCTAAATTAATCAAAATGGCTATTAAATGACGCCGTTTTGTGTAGTTATCTCCTAAACGCAAATAAACGACGTCGTTTTTGTGTAGTTATCTCCGCCTTGAACAAAAATTTTCTAGGGAAGGTAGGAACAAAAGATGTTCAGAATCATTAAAGAATCCTCAAAACAGGATCAATTACAACACAAATTGTCTAGCAAAACAGAGAAAAGATAAAATGTTGGGAGAAGAAAGAGACAAGCTTTTTAATGTTGTATAGGAAACCAAAAGTTAAATTTCTCTTCTTTGTTGATAAAAGACCATCTTTATGCCACATTTCCCCAAACTGCATCCATCAGAAACCAGAGCATTATTACCACTCTAATCATCATCTTCGTAAAGTTCACCATCGGATAACTCATCAAACGTCCTCATGTCGAGCTGGTAACGAAGCATACCACCGATACCACCGAAACCTCTGCAAAACTGTGACCCTTCTTGGGATTTGTTAGTAACAAACTCAAGCGTACAACCGAAACGTTTGT
Source organism: Draba incana (assembly GCA_963576765.1). NCBI lineage: Eukaryota > Viridiplantae > Streptophyta > Magnoliopsida > Brassicales > Brassicaceae > Draba > Draba incana. Next base: position 10,254,771 of record OY755206.1, read on the forward strand.
ACTCGTTAGCAAACCATTCGAGGAGAGGCATCTTGTCCTGGATTTCTAGCTCAGCGTTAGTCTCTGAATCATGGAAGTTGCTTTGATCAGTCTCTTGATCTTTCCCAAAGTGTTTCACTACGATTTCTCCACTCGTGCTGTTCTTTAGCTCGTACCTGTTTATATCCAGATTCTCCCACACGATAAGGGTTTCGATAGCACCCATCTCTAAAGCCTTTAGAGTATCGTCCACACCGAAAACATATTTCCCGGTATCTTGACTTATCTCCTCAAAGTACTTCCCAATCAGTTTCTTCTCCTGTATGAACTTAACGTTCGACAGAATCTCAGCAGACAGCTCAATCGCTTGGTTGAAACCGTTTTCACCTCCGTAAGAAACATCGACAACATTCAATATCTTGGCTTGAAGACGAGGATCGAACAGCTCAGACTGGCTTAGCTCGGTTTTGAAATCAGCCGACCCAGCAAGAATCAAACCCGCGACATTAGGCTGACTCGTAGCTGGATTGATGTAAAACTGCGTAGCAAGCTCAGCGGTTTTCCTAACATAGTTGTGTCTCTTCTCCATCCTAAGCCGAGCAAAACGAAGCGCGGATTGTCCTCCTCTCCCGTGCTTCTTGGGGAGATCAACAGTAAACTTATGAAGAACCTCTCTAGTATTCCCACTCAAAGTCCCAAACAAAGTCCCATTACCATCCATGACGATAAACCCAAACTTATCATCAGACTCTAGAAGCTCGTTCAACGCCTCGGTATGAAACTTATTATCACAGAGGTACAAGGAAGCGTTAATCGGCCTAAAGGGCTCGAAATCAAACGTAACTTTCTTCTCTTTACCGTCATCGTTAACAATCGTGCCGGTATAGAGAACAAGTCCATTAGTAGGGACTTTGTTGTAAAGCTTCAATCTCTGTTGAGCAGAAGTAATGGCGGACAAGACGGATTGACGATTGACACGACTCTTGATGTTTGAAGCAGTTCCATATTCATCACCAAGCATCTTCGTGACACGAGATACCTGATCACGAGGAGGCATAATAAGAGAGATCATACTAGTTCCATTACCTCTTGCGGATTCAAGACCTTTGATTAGTTTCTTAATCTTCCAAATCTCGATGTTCGTATCTGCCTCATCTGCCATTTTTTCCGCCTCTCGAAGTCGAAGATGAAATCAAAAACGATTCAACTACACAAAACGGAGCAAAATCAAACAAAGTTCGAAGCACTACGAAATCGAAACAAAAAACCTAGGTTTCTACTCAAGTAAAGGTCGAGTAAACTTGACGATGAACAGATTTAAATGATGAGCAGAGACATGGAAATCGAGCAAGTTACCTTTTCTCTCTCTATCAGCGACTCCGGCGGCTTCTCCTCCCAGAAATGATTCCTCTAGGGTTTTCACAGATTCAACCCCAAAGCAAATCTCACGTGAAACTCACGTGCAGGTCAAAGAGAGAGTTAATTTCCGTTTTGATTTCCCATAAATTAAACCAACAAGAGCTAATGGTTTATATCTTTTGACACAAAAGGCCCAATACCGAAGACTGCGTGCCGTTTTGGTTTGCATCATCATTAACAGTTGGGTGTGTATATATTATTTATTCTTCATTTTTATCTCCTACTGTACATCAGAAACATAGGATTTGCAGAAAAGAAGAAGAATAACAAGTTGTTGCATTTGCCCTCATTATTAAGGCAACAAAAAAACCAAATGGACCCTTTTTACTTTTCAACAAAAAGAGAATAAAGATGATTGATTCATTCATTCATAATTCATATGATGTTTAGATTCGGATCGTTTCGATGAGAATCTGCAAAATCTCTCACTAATCGCTTCAATGCTCGCCCGTGTTTTCCTTGCATATGACCTCCTCCTGAACTGTTGTTGTTGGTTCCAAAGCTGCAGCTTTTGTTCTCAAGGTAATCGATACCTGCGCCTTCTAGAGCTTCTGACCATTCCCTCACTATGCTTTCTGCTTCTCCTTGCTTTAGATACTCGCTCGGGAGTGCCCACACCTGAACACCAAAAAAAAAACATTAGAACAAACAAACAAGAGACCGCGTAGTTTGGTTTAAATGTGATCACGAGCGAAAAAGAGAGAGAAACCGCTGAATTTAGCCATCCTTGGAGAGATTTCCAACACAACATTCCTTTCCATGAAGTCCTCTCACATAAACTGCAGATTGCAGCTAGTTGTTGAAGTATTGTCGAACACTTATGGACCTAAAACCAAAAAAGCGAATCAAAGATCCCAATCCATTACTTCTTTTCGAAGAGATTTTAGTCAAATCATTTACCCTTGACATAGCTGCAACTCCAAGTAGAGCATAGACTAGATTAGACAAAAGTCCCTCTCCACAGTGAGATACAACCTGGACAGAGACTACACTAAAAGATCCTTCCGATATGCTATTCACACTTTCAATCATGGAAGAAAGTGAAACCTCCAAGAAACCTATAGAAATCAAGAACATAGTGTAAATAAAGTATGCTTATTACCAAAAGTTAATGCCTTTCTTAATTGTAAACAACTGCAAACTTACCTGATAAGTATGACATTGCAGCTAAAGCAGCACCTCGGTGCATAGCCGTGCAACAAATAGCCGCTTTGTGGAAAGAAATTTCAAGAAGTGTTCCAGAAGTACCCAACAATTCCTGTTTCATCAAAAGAAATACAACCAAACGTTTACCACAACGGTTTTAGTATTTTAAGTTGAATTGAAAGTTATACTTTAAAGAGCAAAGGAGTGTTTGCAAAACCTTATGACAACCACGGATCAATGCTGATGCAAAATTCACATATGCTTCCACCAAATCAGGCTCTTGATCACATATATATGACGAGTTTATGCCCATCAGAGATGCTGCTTGAGTAAATCTCTCAAAAGTAGTGATAAACAAAGATCCGTATTCCTCCTTATGACAAAATTCTTCGGCAATTACACAGGCTGTGGTAACAACAGATGCGTGAAAAGGAAAATGTCAGAGAACTGGCTATTCAACTACCTCATCTAAGGTATTAGACTATTAGTTAATTTAGGTCGCCAATAAAAACTGTGGCTAATGGTTCAAAACAAGCATCCCAAAAGACTTTCCTCCGACAGTGGAGAAGGTACCTAAATTATGAAACCCTCACCTGTTCTTATGTAACATTCTTGGCTTTGATATGACAGAAAGTTTCTCGACAGACAATCCAGTACACTGGGTAATAGCAGCATAAAGTGCTCACCTGAAAATAATGCAAATCTAAGGTGTCAAAATGTCAGGGGAATCATGTGGATAGTCAGACTCTTAGGGTACGAAAACAAGAAATAAATTTTAAGTATCCTTGACAAATTTCCATTAGCACAAAGAACACTTTGAAATCGCAAAGTGTTCCATGCTCTAAAGCCATAACGAGACAAAATGTAGCTGAAGAGAGAAAGGAGATAAGAAGTTTGAAACCTGATGACTGAACCGCCACTGAAAGAGCACGGCATGCTGCTGCAGCTAAACTACCACTCTCCATGTGTTCAGACCTAAATAGCTTCTCCAAAATGGGCCAGAAAACAGTCAACAAAGAAAGGATTGGACCATCTGCCACAGGGACAGATGACAGAGTCGTCGCAAGGTGACTGAGTACAGTTCCAATCCTGAATCACGGAACAGTAAGCGCAAAGTCATCAATATGACACTCTTACCAGCTTTGTACACCTTATAAGAAAACTAACAGAGTGCAAGTTACTAAAGATTATAGTTCGGCGTTATGAAATCTATTTAGCGCAGGTTATCAGAAAAAAATATATGTAATGCAAAATTATTGCAATGCTTTCATAAATGAATTGAAATCCCAAGGCCGTCAAACAATTTACCAAAAGCTCCTAGATTACAACCCATCTAGGCAAGATAGTAAATACAGCAGTGACAGAAGCAGACCTGTAAAGACCTCTGGTAACAGAGCTCAACATTCGTGTGTAAGTGGCTGGACTCTGTCTACCAGGAGACTCAACTTCATCATCTACCTAAAACCGAAAAGGTATTAGTCAAAATTTTATCTCAGAGGTGCATCATTTTTCACTGAAGAATAAATCTTTCTGACTGAACAATATAAACACTTACAAGTTTGGAAAGAACTCCATAACTTGACGAAAGCAATTGAGTTAATAATTTATTTTGGAGCTCCTTGTTAGAAACAGAACCAAGGATCACACTAATAGCACTAATGACTTCTTCCTCTTCTTCCAAGGCCAAATTCCACTGCTCCAAACACTAAGAAGGGTAAAAAGATAATGAATCAGGAGACACAACAATAAATCAATGTAGCTTGAAGCTTGTTTTAACAGTTAACGAAAGGGTCAGATGAAGCTGGTACCTCTCCTATCCACATTAAGATGTCTAAATTTGATGTTTCCTGGATTACACCAGGAGCATCTTCACAAATTTTACGCAGAGCAGAGCCACAAGCATGTGAACAAATTGGTTCAGAAATCCCTCCTGCAAGAAATAATCTGAAAGCAGAAAAACAATGCAGCATTTAGATTATCAGACCAATTAATGTTATTTCTCATAAAATAATACACAGAAGACTGAAAATTACCAATCACAAACAGAGGTATATAGAAAATTTCAAGGTAATTGCTTAGTGTAACTGAATTATGATGAACGGACATTGAAGAAAGTAAACTTACAGCAAGGGTCTGGCGTTACTTGGAAAAACAGAGATCCATCTTGAATAGGAGCCAACAACATCTGCCAGTGATCTGTATACCTAAAAGTTGATTATTGTCAAATGTTGATTGCATTGACAGTACAAGAACATCGTTGGTAAGCCAGAAGACAAGGGTATGAACTGACATACAACACATATAAACCCCTTGAGCTCGCCGGATGGCCTAACAGAGAATGCAGACACCAACTGCATTATCAATGAAAAATCAAAAGCCTCTCCTTCTTGCAAGATAATTTCAGAAACCTGAATCAGTAAAATCCTTTAGTAAACAGGGGTGAACAATAGAAACTGCAACTCTTGAGAATTGCCAAGCGCTATCATCTCCAAACAAATAGTGATACTGTTAGGATCAATTGACAGTGTTCAAGTGAGCTAACCGCATTAAGAGCAAACAACTTCGCCTCAATCTCCCTCAAGGGCATTGAAACATTCGAAGAAGGTAGACCACCAAAAAATAACTACAGGTATATCAGCAAGAAAATGTTAAAAATAACACAACAGAAAAAAACTGAATACTTGGTCACAGAACATGGAAGAGCATAAACTACTTCTCAATTAACCATCTAACTAAAGTAATCCAAGCCACCAGAGTAATGTAGTTCTGATGGAGCCAATTAAAGTAATAATCTAAAAGACTCAACGTTATACAGAGCATGGTTCACTAATAGAAAGTGAATCAATCCCATGAGAACTGATAAGATATGAAAGACGAACGAAGAAGCTGTTTTCAACGTGACACAGTACAAAAGGTATACCCGGGCTGATTCATAATTCAATTTAGTCACGTAGCAAATATTGATTCAACTAAGGAATTTGAATTGTGAAGTGAGGGCAGACCTTACTCACAAATGTTGTAGGATGAAGTAGCTGACAAATATCTACCAAGAGCTCAAGAAGATTATTTCTGAAATGCAACAGGCCATCAGGCATGTCAAGCCCTGGACTCTCATCACTACAGGTAAACTCATCAACCTGAAGATAGATTGCTAAAGAATTTTAGAAGCAAAAAAGAACACCATTAGTACAAAAAAATAAAGCAGTTGTTCAATAATTCGCGGACTTATGAATATTCAGGAAATGTTAAAATAGTTTATTGATACAGTGTGTGGAATGTGGTAAAAAGAAGAAAGGTAAGCCTAAGATTTTTTCAAGAATATGAATTGGAATGAGGTTTTAATAAATTTTCCACCAGAACCTAAACAGTTGACCAATCTCAACAATAAGAACTATATTATAAAGGATATATTCCAAGTTACAGAAATTACACTAAATTTTGGTTTTTCCAAGGTATTGCTGGTAATGCAACTAGCATAATAACTTCTATACATATAAAACTGAGAGAGGCATTAAACTTAAGAAAGTTTTCAAGATGTAACCTCAGCGCGCAGCACAAGAGCATCAACTAAAGCTGAGAAAACTGGTTGAAATATATCTTTCACACGCTTTATGTCATTCTGTCTGTTTCCACCTAGGCTAAGTATATATGTCGCAAAAGTTGACCTAAGATAGGAAAAAAAAAAAAAAGATTGCGCTCAAAGGATAGCCAGCAGAAATCTTTCCGATAGGCGAATGACAGGAAAATAACAAAGTCCATATGGTTCTACAGGAGCATAATAAGAGAGGGAACAAAATTATACCAAAACTGTACAGTTGAGTCTGCAATCTCCCAGTCTTCACTTGGAAATGTCACACAGCTGGAAAAGTAATTGATGGACAGTGAACAAGAGTAATATGTAAGATATTACTGCCAACCGAAAGAACAAGCCATGTTTGGGACATTCTAATAAAATACATTTACAAAGTGTAAACGCAGACGTAAGAAGAATCTCATTTGGTGTTTGCAATTAACCTAAAGGGTTGCGAGTTCATTTGGAAAAAAAAATACAGACTTAATGTAAAAGCAAACACAAACAATCAAGGGCTAATACTCACCTCAGAAGGGCATCCGTCAGAATAAGTGCTTCAGAACTTGCTTCAACAATCAAGCATGGTGCCTAGACCATATTGTGAACCGACATGAGCCTCACAAAAGGCAAGAAATAAAGTAAAGGATAAATTGGAATTAATACTCACAGCCTGTCCAATCTCAGACAACAAACACGCCAGGCCAGAGACAACTTTTGGATCAGCATTTATAAGAGCTGGTTTTAGAAGTGTATCTCTGAGTAACTGTACTTTGTACAATAAAACCTGAGGAAGATCCTGCAAGAAGAAACAACTCAAAACTATTGAATTCCAAAAGCACATACACTTTCGCTATTGAACTATAAGTTATTATACTGATATTTTACGTATGAACCAATCATACCAGAATACAATGCAGTAATTCATACCTCATGCCGAGTCACAAGTTCAACCAGCACCTCAATGGCGAGATCAAAAGTAGTACCCTATGGAACGCAGAGAAATCAAAACCCAAGAAAGAAATCGAAAGGCCATTCGTAGAAAAGTGACAGTAATTTAAACTAAACTAGTAAGGAAACTCACCTGCAGAGCATTAAAAACATAGCTAAGAAGGGGATGTGAAGGCACTGCGCCTTGTGGAATCTCAGAGAAACATCCAGCACGTACCTAACGAAACGAGGAAATACATCAACGTAAAAGACCGATACGGACACAATTCTACATGATACGCAAAGAAACATACCCAACTCAGTAAGCAACGAAGTATTTTGCGGTTGTTATCATGCGGGTAAAGAGTAGAGGCGAATTGCTTCTCAGATTGTTGAAGTAAGAAGTCTAAAACCATGGAGGTATGCGAGAGCAACTGTTACAAAGCAAGGTAAGCATTGAGAAACAAAAGGAAAACGAACTTCGAAGGACAAGAGAAGGAACAAACCTCCTGACGAAGATCAGATTGATGAGAAGAATGTCTAGTATCAGATATTTCTTCAGGAAGAACAGTGAGAAGCTCAAGCAAAACCACATTGCCATCATCATGAGCTTGAAGATTCTGTAGTGCGTACATTAACTTATCAAACGGCTTTGAATAAGGGTCTGCGTGAAGAAGAAGCGCCGAGAGAGCCAAACATATCTGCGTCAATAACTGCAAATTCCACAACGAAATCACAAACCCCACATAGACCAAAATCATTCCTTTCGCCGGAGAAACAAAAGGGCACAATACCTGAGGAACACCGGAGCTATATCTCTTAGCAGCAAGAAGAAGGGCATTGAGAAGAGCATCTTTAGCTGCTGATTGAAGATTCGATGCTTCGTTCTGAATCTGAAAACCCCAAAACACATAAAAAGAGTTTTTGGGATTGGAATTGAGAAAAGTAGAGAGAGATGAGGAAAAGGAGAAACCTTTCGACGGAGAATCTGGGCGGCGAAGAATTGGAGATCGAAAAGAGAGAGAATCGGAGAAGTGAGAAGAGAAGTAGAGACGTCCCAAGCGGAAGGAGTTTGCTGGAATTGAACAAGCCATTGATTAGCAGCAACTCTATTGGAAGATTCAGGATCGTGATTCAAAACATGGATTGCTTCTGCTACTTTCCTTTGCAGCTCCATCATTCACTCTGTTGTATTCCACTCTCTTCTCCTTTATTTCTTTCTTTCTTTCTTCGACCCAACCATGTTCCCTTCTAGAAATAAAATTAAAACAATTTAATTCAGGATCCAATCAGTTTGTGCTCTTTTTCTTACTCGGTTCGATTCGATTTTTAAGTTAAATTAAGAGAATTTGTAAAATGAAAAATTATTGTCTACTGAAACTTATTAACTAAAGGTTTCAAAAAAAAAAATCGACGTACTAAATTTACTTTTCAGTTTTTACATCAAAAATTTTCGTTTTATTTTACCTTATATACCCTTGATTACCAAAAAAATGGAAATTTTCCATTTATTTTACCTTTTACCCTAGATTACCAAAAAAAATGGAAATTTTCCATATCAGGATAGAAACTATATCCAAACGGCACTTTCTAAGCAGATTATCCTATAAGTAAAGGAGGTTAATAACATATCAGATTATTACTGTATTGAGTATAATTCACGAAAAACTTAATTTTTGTATTGTTTTCTCTGTAGCTATCGATCAAAGTGTGAAACTAAATGCATGTTTTAAAAAAATACACATGGGTTTCTCGAATCTCCGTCAAGGAATCTCCACGGCTCACCCTCTCATGATGAGATTATTAAGCTTGTCAAAATCGCCGCCGTTGTCGATCTCGAATAACATCTACGGTGGTATGGAATTGAGATCGAAGTCGGAAGAATCTCTCAACAAACTCAATGAATGTATCAACAACATGAACGAGGATGTTTCTAAGTTGTATATGGAGTATTCCGAGACGGATATTCGTGATCATCTAGATCTTTTTAATCTCCTAAGTGATTATTACTTTATCACTAGTGGAGAAGTCACCCAACTTTGTAAATCTCTAAAGAAGAGTTTTTTGAGACATCTCAAGATTACGAAAGTGCATTAATCGACCAGGCATTGCACGATTTCGAGGAAGAAAAAAAGGTTTATGAATCGTTATCCAAAACGAGTTTTAGAATAACCCTTCAAGATTTAATGAGTTTCAACGAGATTTATTATAACTCCGAGGATGAAGATCTCGTGAAGAAGTCTAGGACATGTCGTGAAGACATTGTCGATATTATTGTTAAGCTTGAAAAGATGATGAAAGAAATAGACAAGAGTTTGAAACGCGTGCGACGAGTCAAATCGGTTGTGGCGGGGTCGTTACTTGTTCTAGAGATAGGGCTAGAGGTTGCAAAAATTGTAGGTTGTGGTCAAGTGATCACTGATGTCGGATCGTTAACTTCATACGCGTCTTTAATGCGGAAAAAGTCAACGGAAAGTTTGAAAAAGAAAAGGATTGTGTTGGTTTCCATGGAAAGTGGAATGAGAGTAGCTGTGAAGGAAGTTGAGATTATCGTTAAACTTGTGAGGCGGTTAAGATTTGTAGAGAAATTGTTACAAAAGACGGCGGGATTCGCCGTGGAGAAACTTTCTCCGGTAACAGAGGTTATGGGTGGAATAGAGAAGGAGCAAAAGATGATGAAGTCGACGATCGCTGACTTAGAAAGAGAGACTGGACGGTGCGATGATTTTGCTCAATTTGGTCGTAATGCGACTCGGAAGAAAATTGTTGTGTTTCTGTTTTCGAACAAGACAAGTGGAAAGAATTGAACCGTATAATACTGATTTTATCTAGCTGTTCAATTGTTAGATTCATCTTTTACAAGGTGAGAGCTAATAGTTTGTTGTGAAATGTTTGTCAAAGAATGTGTCTATTCTACTTAGGCAAATTACAGAAGGATCCAAAAGAGGATTAACACGAAAATTAACAGCTTAATCTAATATCATAATTTATCTAAACAAATAAACATGATTTAGCAAACAAACACGTGTTTGAAGAACGATTTTCTCTATGCCACACGTCCATATTTCAGCTTCCACCGTTAACTTTCGTAGCCACTGTCGGACTCCGATTAGCCGCCGCCAATCCACCATAGAACGATGAGAACCCTCCTTCCTTCTGCAAATCTCAAATCCAATCGATTAAACGCTGAAATCAAACCGGATCTGTCGATTAAGTCCAGTTCATAAAATCTCAAATCTACTAATATTTACAACACCACGACGTCGACAATAGCCGAACGCCGTGCTAAACACAGCGATTTCCTTCTTGAGGCTTCTAGAGAGAGGTTTAGTTTACGAGCTATTGTTGATTTGTATTTTTTTTTTTTTGCTCTTGTAATTCCATTCCCTTTTAATGTACTAGTTATAAAAGAACATAATCGCCAACCATGTTTACAACATAAGTTTTTTTTTGAAAAATAATCAATTAATTAATCCGAATTAATAACTCATAATTATTAATTCTCAATGATTAATTTCAAACAACAAACCAGCAGAAAACATAATTCAATAATTTTGATAAACAATCCTAACCAACAACAATGATTCCATAATTCAATAAACCAACCAAGTATTTCTAGCAACCTAAGTACCAGGTTCTATTAGGAAATAAAACACATAAAATCCGTAATCATCCTCTTCCTACGCCATGATTTCGCGATCATACTTTTCATTTACCTGCAACACATGGGGAAAAGAGTTACGAACAAATACTTAGTCAGAAGGTCATACAATCTATGGCCTATCACTCAGGCTCAAAAGAAATAACAACAATACCAGGACAACACACAACACACAACACACAACAATAGCAATAACAATCGACAAATCAACAATTCGCGAAACATCACAATACTATCTCAGGTGTCGATTGACACCACACAATGGTGACACATGTCGCATAAACCTTCAGATCGAGCCGTCTCCTCTTTGGCTCGATCGTGAACAGCGATAATCGATCCACTTGCACCAAAACATCAACTGTAAAATTTACACGCACATATTTCACAGAGAACGAATTATCAATCAATTAAGTCCATGAAAATGCATCATTATCAAACCAAATCGCTTAGAAGCATTGTCACGCACTCACCTTAGCTTAAGATTGATGGAACACAAGGACACACAAAAATCCGAGCCTCCTACTTGACTCAAAGGTACTGATTCTCTTTCTCTATCACCTAGAACTCACCATTAGGTTTTTCCCTAAAACGAATTAGGATTTTTCTGAAAGACAGAACCGACACGCTGACTTCGAAAGACCACTGAGGACAGACCTTACCTCAGAATCACAATCGAAAATAATAATTGGACACTAGACACAAAGACCTTTCCAACGACATATAGATCATCGCCTAAATCCATCTAAAGCTCTAGTAAAACGCCCACGAAGTAGTATGATCACAGACCCGATTCTTCACAGACTTCTCTCATGAAATCAAAGATATCTCTTAGCATACACATTCGATTGACAAAACGATTTGCCTCACGGCTAGCTAAGAGAGAGGCAAACTTACCCATAAAATTTTACAACAATCAAAACTGTTTTGATTATACGATCCCCTTCTCCAACACAAGGCAACATAACTGCCTGATTCTCACAATTCACCAATGAACAAGAACACAAACATCACATCTTTCTATCTCAATTTTTCTCTGACTTCTAACCCTAAAACAAGACTGCACACGAGCCCCTTACATACTTAGGGTTCAGAAATCCCTTAACCGAATTAACCCGAGCCAAAACCGCAATTCAAAATTAAAACGATCAGAATCAATTAACATAAGTGTCGATCGACACCCTTACCAAAATCACAATTCTGGTTTTGGGATGTTACAACTATCATCCACTACTCTGGATTCGTCCTCGAATCCCGACAAACCGTCTACCAAAGACCAAAACCCTAACCCAAACCGGTCAACACTATCCGAGATCATCACTCTCGATCTTCGAGGCTCTCATCTAGTCTCATGCTTATACGCCCTTTTTGTGACATTTATTACTCTTAAATAATTACCACATCCCTCTCACTCATAGGAACACATCATTTGAGCTATCGATGCCTCATTCCCCTCACACTCTCAGGAACAAATCCTTCTAGCTATGGGTACACAAGGGAACTAATCATCCCTTCGAGAGAACTAATCATCTCCCAATACTTATACTGGGAACTAATCATCACAAATAAGCACACATGAGAACTAATCATCTCTTCTGGAGAACTAATCATCTAAAAAAAATTAAGTTATTCGAGGCCACTGCCCTAAGAGTAATAAATTCTAAACTTCTATAAATAACCATCGACTATAACTACCTCATGTTGGCAAACCTGATACTCTCTATCCCGGAATATCATTTCAAACATGACCAACCACTAGTCCACTCAATAAAACATCACATATAAGAACTAATCATCTTATAACACACATATATAAAAAAAAACTCAATCTCATAAATCTCGACAATGTAAAAATTGTTATAATACAAACGAAAAATACACCAATCCCAAACAACATAGCAACACGCTAAACTGGAACCACAAAGAAAAGTAAAGCTCAAACGGCGACATGCTTGTCAAACCACTTCCTAAACTTTAACTTCATCTTAGCCTAAGGCTCCCAAGTTTTCTCCTCTGTACCAGCACAATCCCAAAAAACATTCAACAATGGGATTTTCTTCCGACGCAGCACCTTGACTCTCCTTTCAAGAATCCTTAGAGGTCTCGCCGCCATAGACAAATCAGGCTGAAGAACCTCTGCAATCTTAGCCACTAACTCCTCTAAAGTATGCAAGCACTTTCTCAACATCGACACATGTAACACCTTATAAAATGCACTCAGAATCGAAGGTAACTCTAACCAGTACGCCACCGGTCCAACACACTCCAGTACTGGGAATGGATCCATAAATCTTGGATTCAGCTTGCTCTCCAAAATGGATCTATTAGGTCCCCTCAACATAACCATCTTGAGATACACACGATCTCCAACCTCGAACTCCAACTCTTTCTCCTTTTATCAATATAACTCCTCTACCGATCCTGAGCCTCCTTCATGTTCAACTTCAAAACACGAATCTTCTCTGTAGTTTTCTTGAACAAAACTCGTACCAAAAATACTCTGCTCCCCTACTTGGGTCCAACATAATTATGTCCTACACGGCCTCCCATACAAAGTCTCATATGGAGTCATCCTGATACTCGCCTAGAAACAGTTATTATACGCGAACTCAACCAGGCACAAGTGATCTACCCAATAACCACCCTAATCCAAAACACACATCCTCAACAAGTTCTCCAAAGTCTGAATAGTCTTCTCTGACTACCCATAAGTCTGCGGATAATATGATGTACAAATATGCACCTTAATGCCCATCTCTGCTTACAACACTCTCTAACACTTATACGTGAACTTGGGATTCTAGCCTGATACAAATATTGGTTGGTACTCCACATGCATCCTCGCAATCTCCTTCACAAACTCTTTTACCAAAACCATTACTCTATCGGTCTTCTTAATGGCAAAAAAATGTGCTGACTAAATCAAACGATCCACCATCACCTAAATAGCATCAAACATCCGCAAGTTAGGTAACCCCACTTCGAAATCCATCGTAATCATATCCCACTTCTACTCTGGAATGGGCAACACTACATCCCCTAACTCAGAACCTGATGCTCTGCCTTCACTAGTTGACATGTATCGCACGCTACGACCCACTAGCCGGTATTACTCAGAAAAACACACCCAAACCTTGAGGTCCAGTTCCAGGCGTATACTTATGCCACGATCAGATATTGATTACTCATACTTATCCTGACACCCTCACACTCTTGGGAACACATCCCTTGAGCTAACGCTGCCGGTGCCACTCCACTCTAAGGACGTCTCTCTCAAGCTCTGCTATATAGGAAAAACGCTTCCTTTAAAGTAATCAATTCATACGTGTACAAGTACATGATGACTGGAACTACTTCTCGTGATACCAACATGTCATTCCATACTCCGACATATCATCTCTGCGCTGACTGAACACCTAACCAACACAACTAATCCTTCTCAAGATGCATCTGAAGCTCATCATTAATCCTATGTTTATACGCACGTTACAGACAACTATTACCCTTAACTCAGTTTCGCTTCTTTGTCATTTTCATGAACAAAACTCATACCAAAAACACCCCGCTCTTCCCTCCCCCCCCCCCCCCCACTGAGGTCCATCATAATGATGTCCTACACGACCTCCCATACAAAGCCTCATATGGAGCTAACCTGATACTCGCCTGGAAACTGTTATTATACGAGAACCCAGTCAGATACAAGTAATGTACCCAATGACCACCCCAATCCAAAACAGACATCCTCAGTAAGTCCTCCAAAGTCTAAATAGTCCTCTGTGACTGCCCATCAGTCTGCGGATGATATGTTGTACTAATATGCACCTTAGTGCCCATCTCTGCCTGAAACGCTCTCTAGTACTCAGATATGAATTTGGGATCCCTGTCTGACACAAGCATCTCGTGCTCCTCAAGACTCCTCGAATACACCAGAAGATCATCGATGAAGATGATCACAAAAATATCCGGATACTCATGGAACACGCCGTTAATCAAACGCATGAACGCTGCTGGTGCATTCATCAACCCAAACGACATCACTAAAAACTCAAAGTGGCCGTATCTCATCCTAAAAGCGGTCTTACGAACATCTACCTCATCAATTAGAATATGATAGTATGCCGACGCCAAGTCTATCTTGGAGAACCAAATACCACCCCTTAACTGATCCAACAACTCATCAATCCTCATGAGAGTGTACTTGATCCTCACAGTGACTCGGTTAAGTCCCCAATATTCTATGCACAACCGAAAAATCTTATCCTTCTTCTATACAAAGAATATCGGTGCTCTCCACGGTGAAGTACTCGGTTGAATAAACCCCTTACTCGACAAGTCCTCTAGCTGTTTCTTCAGCTCTACTAAATCTGCTTTATCATTTACTCCGCCTGAATAGCAAAGATCACGATACTCTCCGAAGTCGGTTTCACACTCTGATATACCAGCCTCGCTCCCTCGCGCTCAAAAACTACGCGACCTCGATGATAATCTAGATGAACCTTATATCGCTCCAACCAGTCCATCCCCAAGACGAGATCATACAGTTCCACCAAACTAATCATCGAGTCTGCTGGCATAGACTCACCAGCACTCTTCACATATATCCCTCTCATTCGACCAAACATAGCTAGAAACCTCCCTCCAGACACCTTGACCATGCCCATCAGCTCTCTAGCATTGCTCATATACTGCTGCCCTCGGCTTACTCCGGAATAATGAAGCAATTCGATGCTCCATAATCAAATAAAACATGAGAATCAAAACCTCCTACTCCCTCTTCTGTCTCTACGCATGCTGGCCGCCTTTGCTAGGACCCACATGATGTTGATGCCTCCACGACTGAACAGCTGGAAAATAAGGAACAACATCTACTGCTGCCTGATCTCTAAGATCCTCCTGAATAGCAGCAGTTGACTCAACTAACTCCTCCCTCAAGGCGTATCTAGACGCTCTACAACGCATCATCAATCAGGCTGAAATCTCTGCAGGAACCTCTCCACTTGCTTATCCTCCATGCCCCGACCCGCATAGACCAAAAGCCTGCTAAACTCAGCGTTATACTCCCACACGGACCGGTCTTCCTAAAACAACTCCACAAATCTCATCTCCAAACGGTCCACTGCCACCTGAGGAAAGAACTTAGCATTAAACTCTGCTAAACATTCTCCCCAGGTCTACTCTGCATCCCTCCGCCTTGCCTCAACACCTCTCTACCAGAGATGCGCATCACCATCGAGGTAATGAACAACCAAATCCAATCTTAGAATCCCTAAAGATACCAGATAGAATAGAAAATGCACTCTAATCTCAACCTCCGCTCAACAGCCTCCTCAGACTTAGCACTATTCGAGAATAAACTCGGGCCAATACGCTGCATATTCTCCATCATCCTCAAATATGATGGAACCTCCTCTATAGCTGCATCCCTCGACTGCACCTCTGCCACACGTGGCGCTACTAGAGTCTGCACTGGAACCATACTCAGTAACTGCCCAAAAAACTGAGCCACAGATCCGCCAGACGATCATCTCGACCTAGAATCACACCGGCGATCGTATCCCCACCTGGGGCTCCTGCACTACCAGTCCCACTCGTACCCTCTTTGGTACGACTAGTCCTCAGACTAGCACTAACACTAGCGGTACTCATGGATCCCTTCTGAAACGTCTGCAAATCTGATACGTGGTAATCAAGACCCACTCTCGGCAAATTCACACATATGTCCCCGATAACACCCTCTAGTGCTAGCAACCCTAGCCATCACTCTCTGCATTTCCCAAAAATACAAACCAATGACTCTATCTTTAGCAACTCTAGCCATCACTCTTTGCATTTTCCAAAATATAGGCTACAAAGCTAGAATTCAAAAACAGAAGTCACAAATAATCACAATTACTTACCGCAGAATCTCTTTAAAGGCCCGAAGATGATGATCTAAGACTCATAAATTGACTAACTACACAAAATCAATTTAAACACATAGCCAAAAATTAGTCAACCTACTTCCCTACAACCAAGTTTTTTTTTATAAAAAATAATCAATTAATTAATCCGAATTAGTGATCTCATAATTATTAATTCTCAATGATTAATTTCAAACAACAAACTAGCAGAAAACATAATTCAATAATTCCAATAAACAATCCTAACCAACAACAATGATTCCAGAATTCAATAAACCAACCAAGTATTTCTAGCAACCTAAGTACCAGGTTCTATTAGGAAATAAAACACATAAAATCCCTAATCATCCTCTTCCTACGCCATAATTTTGCGATCACACTTTTCATTTACCTGCAACACATGGGAAAAAGAGTTGCGTAAGTATTTAACAAATACTTAGTCAGACGGTCATACCATCTATGGCCTATCACGCAGGCTGAAAAGAAATAACAACAATACCAGGACAACACACAACAAACATCAATAGCAATAACAATCGACAAATCAACAATTTGCGAAACATCATAATACTTTCTCTGGTGTCGATCGCCACCATCAGAAGACTTGTGTCGATCGACACCAAGCAATGGTGTCGATTGACACATGTCGCATAAACCTTCAGATCGAGCCGGCTCCTCTCTGGGTCGATCGCGAATAGCGATTGTCGATCCACCTGCACCAAAACATCAACAATAAAATCCACATGCACATATTTCACAGAGAACGAATTATCAATCAATCAATTCCACGAAAACACATCATTGTCAAACCAAATTGCCCAAAAGTCATGGTCACGCACTCACCTTAGCTTAAGATTGATCGAACACAAGGACACACAAAAATTAAAGCCTCCTACTTGACCCAAAGCTACGGATTCTCCTTCTCTATCACCTAGAACTCACCATTAGGGTTTCCCCTAAAACGAATTAGGATTTTTTTGAAAAATAGAACCGACACGCTGACTTCGAAAGACCACTGAGGACAGACCTTACCTTAGAATAACGATCAAAAATAAGATTAGGAAACTAGACACAAAGACCTTTCCAACGACATATAGATCATTGCCTAACTCCATCTGGAGATTTGGAAAAACGCCCTCGAAGTGGTCTGATCACAAACCCGATTCTGCACAGACCTTTCTCACAAAAACAAAGCAATACAAGAAAACACAGGATTTGCGACACCTAAAAGCGTCACAAAGTAGTCGCAAAGTCGTCATTTGCGACACTTTAGTGACCCAAAAAAGTGTCACGAAACGCTCGTCGCAAATTTAAAACATCGCAAATGAGTCGCACATTTACAACGATTTTGAGACACATATAATTCGTCGCAAATTAGCAACACTTTAGTGACTCTAGGAAGTGTCGTTTATTGCCAACGATTTTGAGACACATATATGTCGTGTCAAATTAGCAACACTTTAGTTACTCCAGTAGGTGTAGTTGATTACCACTATCCCAAGCATTGAAATCACAAATAAAATCAAAACCAAAAGGATACAAATTCTTTAAACTAAAATAAAGCAATGAAATCACAAATAAAAGCAAAAGCAATTCAAATTAAGTCTTGAAGCATAATATACAATCCAAATAAAAGCATTCACACATACGAAATAAGTTTGAGAAGAGAGAAAGATTGTTGAAAAACATCATAAGTTTTTAGAGAAGAGAGATAGAATTTAGAGTTTAAGTTGAGTCATTGGCGAGGTTGTCGCAATTCGATCACTAGTTCAGTGGTGTGAGCTGCAGCAGGATGACCACTAGCCTTGATGGAGGCGATAAACATCTTCATCTCAGCGATGCGAGCTTCATTTGCCCGTTGCTCTGCATCCTGTCGAGAATTCTTCATCTCAACGATGAGAACTTCTTCATATCTAGTCCTTGAAGCCATTGATCAAGCGGCGTGCTTCTATCTTTGCCTCTATCTTTGACCATCCTGGCGGAAAGAAAAAGAAGCAATGGTATGCTAGTGAACCAAGAGATCCTTTATGATTGACTTGCCCCTTTTCATATTCGCTAGTTAAAACACAGGGCATTTAAAAGATAAGTTTGATTCATGGAGCATTGTGTATCAAAATGGTACCTTCATGAGTAGGCACCTTAGGCAAATAAGTGGCGCTTCGCTTTGTATTAGTCACAATTTCGGTAAACTCAATGATTATACCGTGCTTCCCGACCTTCAGAGTCAAATCAGAAAAGATGTGGAAGATAAACCATAAATAAAAAGAAATCGACAAACTAAATTTAATCGGACTGAGCAGTTCCTTGTTGGTGAATAAATTACGGTGAATGACATATTGTAACAGAAGAGTGAAGAGAGTACCTCCCAATCAAGATAATCTTCTGCGGTTTCATTGTAAGTCAGGACAGACACCGTACATTGCAGAAATGGTACTTCTTTGGCCTGGATTGGTGGGAACTTACGATCCCTCAGGGCACTGCAATATTACATCAAACAATTTACAACCAATGACATGAGAGAAAGGTAGATAAGCTATGGGAAACATCAAGAAATAGACAAAATAAATTCATTCGTGGTTTCAAGCCCAAAACTAATTAAAACTCTATTAGTCGGTACCTTTGTGTTTGCATTGTTTCTCTATTGCTATTCATGTTTCATGATATACACATACCAAAATCACTAAACTGCCATATCTCTGTTCGCCGACACCATTTTTTTTTGCTTTGAAGAGAGAACCAAATCAGCAACTAATGTGAACCTGAAATATCAAAAATCATTTATATACACTTAGAAGAAGAAGAATAATACAACTTCACATGAAAAACACTACTACCCAGAGCTAAAAATTGAAAACAATTCAGCAATCTAAGAACAAATTTACAAAAAGGAATATAATTTGCAAAAAAAAACTTAAATATTTAATAGCGAAGGTGGAAAATTGAAGATCGGGCAAAAGGAATTGATAATTTTTTATACGTCAGAATCAAATTAAAAGCCACGAATCTAGATATGTAAGAAGAATTGAAATCAAACAGATAAGGAATCAATTGTGAAGACTGGATCCTTAACTCGACTAGATCCTTAACCCCAGGGTTAGAGTTCGAACCACCACGACCAAGAGCCAATCTACCACCACGACCACCACGGGCTCTAGAAGATTTGTTTCCTCCAACCATCGTTGAAGGATTCGAGGTCATGCAAGTGAACTGAGAGAAAATCGAGAGAGATAATATGAAGAGATTGAGGAATTTTAGAGAGAAAGTCGAGAGAGAATATGAAGAGACTGAGGATTTTGAGAGAGAAAATCAACTGAACAAGAATATAATGAAGAGAATTCGAAGATAATCAGAAGAGAATGAAGATTTTTGAGAGAGAATTTCCTTTCCAAAAATTAGGGTTAGTCAAATAAGGAGAATTGAAAATTTTATAAGGTTCTGCGTTTAATGAAAGCGTCGCAAAGGTGAAGCAAAGTCGTGGGTCCTAAAAATTTTGGGACCAAAATTAACGCGCCCAATAAGGCCCAAATTTTCGTTTTGACCCAAATTTTCCCACCCAAATTTAAAAAAATTTCATAGTGTGACAAATTTGTTGCAATTTTGTCACGGTTTTGTGACGCTTTGTATACTATCACACTTTTATACCCTAAACCCTAAACTATTAGCACTAAGAATTAGATGTACAAGCTTATCCAATCAATATTTTTATGGTTCTTAAGTTAATTTTTTTATCTCATTAAGTAAACTAACACACATTAAGAACATATTAAAATTACATTTTCTTTTTACAAACTATGTATTTGAAACTTATGTACTTATGCATAAACATCTTAGGTATGGGATATGAACATATATGTAATTACAAAAAAATCGAATTACAATGTTCTATATTGTGTTTACAAGTACAAGTTTATGTACAAAGTTGAAATAAATATGTAACCACTTCCCTTTTCTTGTAGTTTGAAAATAACACAAATGCGTCGCTAAGTAGTCTCAAATGTGTCACAAATATATTTTTAATGTCACAAATCAGTTGCAAATCAGTCGCAAAAACTGACTTATTTGTGACGATTTCTAGAGTGTCACTTCTATACCCTAAACCCCCTTTGTCACTACTTAGTAACAATTTTTTTTAGGTATAGTAAGTGTCGCACTTGTGGGACGTATTAAACTGAGTCGCACAAATATCGCAAAAGTACGACACTTTAACGACGATATGGTTTCGTAAGTAATTTGTGACGATTTTGTGTCTTGTTTTTATGTCGTCGCAAAGGCGTCGCAAATGTGTAACTAAAGCGTCGCAAAAATTAGCGACGCCAAAAAGCGTCATAATTGAGCATAGCAAATCCTGTGTTTTCTTGTAGTGAAGATATCTCTTAGCATACACATCCGACTGACAAACCGATTTGCCTTACGGCTAGCTAAGTGAGAGGTAATCTTACCCATAAAATTTCACAATGATCAGAATTGGTTTGATCATCTGATCCTCTTCTCCAACACAAGGCAACAAAATTGCCTGATTCTCACAATTCACCAACACACAAGAACACAAGCATCACCTCTTTCTCTCTCAATTTTTTTTTCTGATTTCTAACCCCAAAACAAGGCTGCACACGAGCCCCTTATATACCTAGGGTTGAGAAATCCCTTAACCGCATTAACCCGAGCCAAAACCGCGATTAAAATTGAACCGATCTGAATCAATTAACATTGGTGTCGATCGACACACCCTATGGTATCGATCGACACTCT
Source organism: Draba incana (assembly GCA_963576765.1). Lineage (NCBI taxonomy): Eukaryota > Viridiplantae > Streptophyta > Magnoliopsida > Brassicales > Brassicaceae > Draba > Draba incana. Next base: position 10,276,120 of record OY755206.1, read on the forward strand.
TACCAAAATCACAATTCTGATTTTGGGATGTTACAAAGTTGAAACGTTGTTGTAAGGACCAAAATATTGCATAAATTGTATAGATGTACAATAATATAAGTTCAAGTTCGTACATAAATAAAAACATGTAAAAGAAGGAGTCTTTTTAGTTTGATTTACTGTTCGAGTATAGAGGCTGGTTCGGTAAGTCCTATCACTTGAGACAAGACAGTGACAGTTTCCTCATTAATCCTAGCAAGCCTTTCGAGAGTGCAAATCGATAAGCACAAAAACTGTATCACTGAAGCAACTATTTTCAAATTATCAACCCTAAGCATTAGAGCATTATTAACCATGAGACGCATAAGGTATCTTAAACTATTTTTTATTATTAAATTTAGTGTCTGAGATTCACCAACTTCCTAATATTTCTATGTCTATTGGTGATACTCAATGGAGTTCTAAAAATAATTTCAAAGAGAGTTTAGAAGTTATAGATTGCTCATACACCTAAACAAGAAGAACACAAAGATCATCACTATATTGAGAGAACAAAATAGACTGCATTGCCTATCACACAAGCGAGTGCATCACAACCTGAAAAAAACGAAATCAGTGTCAAAAATATCTACAAAACAAACTAACAATAATAGATTACCAAAACAGAAATGAACATTGACAAACAATGATCAAAAGCTCTCCCAACGGACTAGTAGAATTAGTTATTCGTGCTTGTTTCCTAAGAGAGCCAAGTCGTGGTTCTGCATGACGAGCGGACAGAGGATCTAAAACTGACGACGCATTTCTAAGTTGTGTAGCAGCTATGAACTGGGTGCTGAGGGTCTGGAAGCAAATGTATGAGGTAATGAATTGAGTTCTGGCGCAGTAAATGAACCAAATGACGATAATAGAGACATCACCTGCAAATATGAACATTTGTTCAGCAAAACACTTTAAAAGATGGGTTGTAAGTAACAAGGAATGAAGGAAGTGTATTACTTGGTGAGGAGCAAGTTCTTTCTTAAACTTACCACCTCCATAATTCTCACAGATAACAGACTTGAAAGTGTTCTCTGGCAAGGGATAACAGTTCTTGACAATTCTAAATCCAACCTACCAAAATCAAGAAACAAAGAAGAAGAGAAATTATTATATTCTATAGTGCCATACAAACAAAACCATGTGTATTTGAATTTCACAGGATTTTTGCTCTCTAAAGCTTCTGGTTCAATATCCAACTTGCCACCAATAATAGATTCATAAACACCATAAAGAAGTTTCTTCTCAAAGTCATAGAGAAAAAGCTCTTATTTCTCTCTTGAAATTTTTCTCTAGCTGCAATATTGTCTTTGTGCTTCTCAAGATGCAATTTCTAAAGATGGAACAACTAAGCAATATATCAATGATTTTCAATATAGGAAACATAAAACATTCAACGCAAAAGCAATACAACATTTAACGGATGTACGAAAATGTTTTAGACTTCACTAACCAATGCAAGCGTCTAATATAGCATTCCTATCAAATTCTTCGGTGACTTGTAAGTTCGATATGAAATGGGAATTCAAGCGTAATCGTTCTCTATAATGTAATTCGGTAATCATTAACACAAAACTGTAATCGTTTTCTATAATGTAATTCAGTAATCACTAACAAAACTGTATGGCTCGTTCTTGATGAACCTGGAGGAAACTGCGAATTATAAATCGTCTTCCAGCTGATTACACAATTTCCACTAATCGGCGAGAGTCATAGTTTAATAATCTTCGAGTGTGAGAGGTAGGAGTTGAAGAAAGAAAGATGGAGACAAAATATTTCATCGGTTTCTCACTTTCTGTGTCAAAATAGGCCCATTATATAATAACGAGGTTTTAAAGACCCATTAGGCAAATGTAATCTTATGTGGCCCATTACAAACCAATAAAATGCTACAAGAATGCATAGTTAATCCAAAAAATGGTGTCTGTGTCCATGTCATTGATTATTTGATAGAATCCCAAATTCCCAATAATCGATGAGAATTTTGGTTCAAAAATCCGAATGATTATGAACCAAAAATATAAAATAAAATCAAATGATCTAATACTGTAGTTTAGATTACACCAACTATTTAGTGTGAGCTTAAAGGTTAAGATGAATTTATGGGTTATCCAAATCCAAAAACTTTCACTAGCACTAACATATGATTGACCATATAATTTTCCAGTTTTCTAAAGTACAGTTGGTAAGTCAAATTCACAGTTTTTTCTCTACTGATCTATAATATAATGTGCCATAATTATATAACTAAAGAAAGTTGGCATTAAATTTCTTTGCATGCACAACTATATCGGTCTTGCCGGCTCCATTCACACTAACTAAGGTTTTGATTAGTTACACTTGAGAATGTTGGTACAAATTGTACTGCCTCGTGTAACCAATCACTAAAATATCATTACAAAAAAAATGTCACTGTTTTAATTGAACTGTTATCTCTACACTATTTGTACTGCTTCTATTTGTACTATCATTTTTATACTGCTGTTTGTAGCATCAAAATTTTTGTACTGTCATGAGTCACCAATCGGACCTTATATGAAGAACATGTCTTGACGAAAGTATCTAAAACCAGTGGTAAAGAATCAACTAATGCCGAAGAATAAGAATAGTCCAAAGTTTATTTGACAAATAGGAATCCATGGTTTGATTCATGTCTATATCACTTCATTGTCAATCGAATTGTAAGACAAGATTATATAATGTCTATTTATTCGTTTTTCTTGTTCAATCGTGCAGCCAGGTTTTATATATGATTTTAATAATTGTTCAAATTGCTTTTTGGTTGGATAACTTGTGTTTTCTACTCTCCAGAGATTCAGATGGTTGGTTTGAAAATTAATTTAGACGACTTTTGGAATATGCAGGTGGATAATAATAGTAATATAATTGATCCCCAAGCATCACTAATCAAGATGTAATACTAAAATCATTTTAAAAAATAAGTAAACTCTTTTCAACATCCCCAAGGCCCAAAAGTGCCGTACGATTTGTGGTAAGAGTTTTTTTTTTTTCTTAAAAACAAACCAAGAATTGTATAAGTGCAGTGTATCGATTGAAAAAGAATAATTTGTTTACTAATATTTTGGTGATAGTTAAATACTGATTCACTGTTGATATTTGAAATAGCAAAAACAGGTTATATTATTTTACCAAACATTCGATAATCAGTATGTGATTCAGGTTATGTTAGCTGGATAATAATAGTAATAGAATTGATCCCCCCCTAAGCATCATTAATCATGCAAGATGTAATACTAAAATCATTTTGAAATAAGTAAACTCTTTTCAACATCCCAAACGCCCACTAAAAAGGCGCCGTACGATTTGTGCTAAGAGTTCATTTTTTTCTTAGAGTATCTATTGATTTTAAATAGTTGATCACTGTCGATATTTTAAATAGCAAAAACACGTTATTTTCTCCAAACTTTCGGGTAAATTAGTATGTGATTTAGGTTGGTGTTCCTTGTTTATAAATAGACTAGATGACTTTCTACTTATACACGGAAATAATAATTTTTTTTTTTTACAACATATTGATATTGTGTGTATGACAGCATAAATCATTTTTGATATTTACTAGGAAAATAGTGTTTGAAAGCAATTTGATATTGTGACTAAGATAATATAAATCATTTTGATATTACTTACTTTTTTAATAACTGGGGTGTCACAATCACCCCCACTAACAGGTCGCAACGTCCTCGTTGCGCATACCAAGATCGTACCCCCGACAATCTGACTCACACAGTTGTCAGAGTTCGCTCTGATACCACTTGTAACCCCCCGACCGTCGTCGTAGGAGAAATCATCATCCCCTCAAGAGAAATCCTCATCTCCCAATGTGCCCCATGTCCACTCTCGGCTCTATGCGTTAGTCTGGGAGGCTCGGAAGTCATGTTTACTGACCCTGCAAATCTCCATGCGACCTTTTCTTGTGTTTTGACCACACTCACACGATACTAAAAATCACTTCCCAGTAGGTCACCCATCTTGAAACTACTCCAGCTCAGGCACGCTTAACTCTGGAGTTCTCTCAAGACCTGTGACCGAAAAGATAAGTGCACTTTGATGATATAGGTAGCCAAATAATTTCTTTTAAGCATCTCCGCATATACCACATATGAAACAACCAAGCCTTATATTTTTTTTAAACCTAATCATTTCTACTGCGGAAAACATAAATCAATTAACTCCTCATAAAATAATCCATAAAACAAAGTAAAATAATCAAGATTCCAAAATAACTCAAACACCAATTTCAAACACCAGATTCATGAATGAATAATAAATAAATCTAGCAACCTACGACAACAGGTTCACTAGACTAAACAACAACACATGACATCCTATCATCTTCTTCCTAACGCCTCGATTCCGCGATCACACTTTTTCTTTACCTGCAACACATGGGAATAAGAGTTGCCTAAGTATTTAACAAATACTTAGTGAGTTGGTCGTCCCGCCTACCGGCGTAACAAGCAGGCTCATGTAATCAATTCAATAACATCATCAACCAAGAAAGACAATCAACACAGAGCGAAATAAACAAAATTCCAAAACTGAATAGAACGTGTCGATCGACACCCGAAAGCTGTCGATCGACACGACTTCGTACTTCGTGTTGCTCGACACCCTCCTGGTGTCGATCGACACGCCTCAGTGTTACACCAAAATCGCGTTTATCCTCTCGTAACACGAATTCCGGTGAACATGAGTCGACCACCTGCACCGAAAACACGATAAAACACATATCCAAGCCGCAACAAATCATCAAAATCAATATCACACGCAATCACATTCCAAATCAATCACAAAACACATTGAAATACCCTCATAGCCTAGAAACCGCGGTCACAACTCACCTTGGCTTTAAAGGAACGAGGAAATACGGATTTGGAACGAAGAGGACTCACGAACAGACCCTCTAGACTTAGGAATCGAACGATCGGATCAGTTTCCCACGAGGAATGACAATGACACGATCAAAAGCACGAGACCAATGATAATCCTTTCACGAAACTCTCTCTCTCAAACCCTTAGGAATTTTCTGCGTTTTTCTCTACTGAAACGCGGCCACTAACCTCAGGAATCTATATAAACGAACCCTAAGGCGAAAGCTCTAACCCGAGCCCCAAACCGTGATTAAAAAGTTAATCACCCGGTTCTGCAGAGCTTCGTGTCGAGCGACACACACGACGTGTCGATCGACACGTTGCCATCCTTCATGTCGATCGACACACACACTGTGTCGCTCGACACGACCACCAAAAACCGATTTTTTGGTTCGCGGATGTTACAACATTTACCATATATGCCTTGAAACCGGGGTGTCACAAAAAAGATCAATGGTTATTTTTAGACAATTACAATTTTAAAAATAAATATATGTAATCTAATTTTTAATTAGAAATTCAGGTTATTTCAAAGTATTTGTGAATCAATAAAAGAAAAAATATATATATATATATATATATACTTTTACATCATATAACCAATGTTTTATTACATAATTTCATTTAGTTATACTATTCAACCGTTTTAGGACTATCAATCAAACTTATATTTCAACCGCTTTTCGTTACTGAACCGCTTTCTCTAACCATTGTTTATAACCGCTTTCTTTCAAACGAATTTCGGTACAATCGCTTAAAAATTTTCAACCGCTGGACTGAAACGGAGTGACCAAACCCAAGATTATATTAGTCATATTAAGGTGTTGAAATGTCAAAAGAAATTAGAGAGAGAATCTACCTCCAAAGTTTGTACTTCATAGGACTCCAACGAGGTCCAGAGGAGAAGGAGATGCCAAGTCTTCGCTCAAGATACCACACAGTTTTACAAAAGTCAACAATTTTACGGACCCACAGAATATTCACTAATTATATATTCAATTAATGATTCCACTTTGACTTGTCTAAATAAACGGCTTGTTTTTTTAAAGAAAATGTTAAATTATTTCCAGAGAGTTTATGTTCAAAGACATTGTGGTTATGATGAATCCTTTATCAATTAGTTTAAACTCGAAGCAAATAAACCCACTATTATAAGGAAATATGTTAAGATTTTTTAAAAGGAAGACATTAATTTTTACAGAAATAATCTCATATATGCCTTCTTCTTTCTTTATATTGAAATTTAAGAGTTAGCGGAGTCATGCGAATCACATCGGATACATTGTGTTTGTCCTAGAAATCCCAAAAAAAAAAAAACTTCAAAAAAAAAAATTATGGGTTTACAAATCTTTAGCCGGATCTCTCCTATCACATTTTTTACTTCATACTTAATAAGGATTCCTGTTATCACATATAAGAAAATTCTAATATGTTAATATATTTCTATCAATCTCTTTTTAATCAACACTAAACATAAAATCCATTTACTTATCTCATAAATTTTGTTTTTTTTCTTAGAAAATATCACTACATGAAATAAATATAAAAAACACTAAACTGGATAATCTAATGTGAAAAAGAAATTTATGGTTTTACATATCTTTATACCGATCCCAATTAACACATACTTTACTACAAATTTCAGAGTTCAAACAACTCTATAAACCTATCAAACAAATTCAAAATTTTACCATATTTTTACCAATCTCATTTTTTATGAATATTAAACAGAAATTAATTGCACTGATCTCATAAATTTTGTTTTTTCTTAGAAAATATCACTACACAATTTATAAAGGCAAAACATTTAAGTGGCAGAGTCATCGAATTCGGTAGAAAAAAATTAAAAAGGAAGAAGAGAGAAATTTGAAGAAAGAATTTATATTTTTATAAATCTTTAGACTAAACCCTCTTATAACATAATTTACTTCACACTTCACTGTTCAGACTAATCAATAAACAAATCATAAAAGTTCTAAATTTTAGTGTATTTTTATCAATCTCATTTATCAATGAACAATAAAGGTAAATAAATTTACTGATCTCATAAATTATGTTCTTTTCTTAGAAACATTAACACATAAAATAGATAAAGACATAACATTTAAGTTGAAGGGTAATCAAATTTGGTGAGACAAGATAAACTTGAAGAAGAGATAAATTCGAATAAGGAATTTATGTTTTTCTAAACCTGTAGACCGATCCCTCATATAACGTACATTAATGCATATATGTTGTTTTCTTAGAAAACATCACTAAATAGATAAAGACAAAACATTTAAGTTGGGGAGAGTCATCGAATTCGGTGAGAAAAGATAAACTGGAAGAAGAGATAAATTTAAAGAAAGTATTTATGGTTTTAGAAATGTTTCGACCGATCACATATTTTATTTCACAACATAAAATAGATAAAGGCAAAACAATTAAGTGGCAGAGTCATCGAATTCAGTGAAAAAAAAATAAACAGGAAGAAGAGATAAATTTGAAGAAAGAATTTATATTTTTATCAATCTTTAGACTGAACCCTCTTATAACATAATTTACTTCATACTTCACAGTTCAGACTAATCAATAAACATATGAGAAAAGTTCTAAATTTAAATGTTATTTTATCAATCTCATATTTCAATGAACAATAAAGATAAATAAATTTACTGATCTCATAAATTATGTTTATTTCTTAGAAAACATTAACACATAAAATAGACAAAGACATAACAATCAAGTTGGAGGGTAATCAAATTTGGTGAGATAAGATAAACATGAAGAAGAGATAAATTCAAATAAGGAATTTATGGTTTTCCAAACCTGTAGGCCGATCCCTCATATCATGTACTATAATACATACTTCAGGTTGATAAGGTTATCCCAAGTAGCTTTCCTCTTGGATCTGTGTGGATCTCTGTAGACAAATGTGATGTATACAACTTTGGTTTCATATCGGAGCCATGCATGGATGAAATTCTCACACGAAGAGATGATCTCAAGGTCAAGATCTGCTTTCCAGAAGAGAGTAGTCTTCTACCTCTTTCCAGAAAAGATAAATTTGAAGAAGGAATTTATAGTTTTACAATTTTTAGCCGATCCCTCTTCGTACATACTTTACATCATACATCAAAGTTCAAAATAATTAATAAACCTATGAGAAAAAAATGAAATCTTAATATATTTTTATCAGTCGTACTTTCCAATGAACACTAACCATAAAAACATTTTAGCATATCTCATATATGTTGTTTTCTTAGAAAACATCACTAAATAGATAAAGACAAAACATTTAAGTTTGGGAGAGTCATCGAATTCGGTGAGAAAAGATAAATTGGAAGAAGAGATAAGTTTAAAGAAAGAATTTATTGTTTAGACCGATCACATATTTTATTTCTCTACATAAAATAGATAAAGGAAAAATATTTAAGTGGCAGAGTCATTGAATTCGCTGAAAAAAATAAACAGGAAGAAGAGATAAATTTGAAGAAAGAATTTATAGTTTTATAAATCTTTAGTCTAAACCCTCTTATAACATAATTTACTTCATACTTCACAGTTCAGACTAATCAATAAACATATCAGAAAAGTTCTAAATTTTAATGTATAATTTATCAATCCCATTTTTCCATGAACAATAAAGATAAATAAATTTACTGATCTCATAAATTATGTTAATTTCTTAGAAAACATTAACACATAAAATAGATAAAACATAACATTCAAGTTGGAGGGTAATCAAATTTGGTGAGATAAGATAAACTTGAAGAAGAGATAAATTCAAATAAGGAATTTATGGTTTTCCAAACCAGTAGGCCAATCCCTCATATCACGTACTTTAATACATACTTCAGGTTGATAAGGTTATCCCAAGTAGCTTTCCTCTTGGATCTGTGTGGATCTCTGAAGACAAATGTGATGTGTACAACTTTGGTTTCATATCGGAGCCATGCATGGATGATATTCTCACACGAAGAGATGATCTCAAGGTCAAGATCTGCTTTCCAGAAGAGAGTAATCCTCCACCTCTTTCCAGAAAAGATAAATTTGAAGAAGGAATTTATAGTTTTACAATTTTTAGCCGATCCCTCTTCCTACATACTTTACTTCATACATCAAAGTTCAAAATAATTAATAAACCTATGACAAAAAAATTAAATCTTAATTTATTTTTATCAGTCGTACTTTCCAGTGAACACTAACCATAAAAATATTTTAACATATCTTATGTTGTTTTCTTAGAAAACATCACTAAATAGATAAAGACAAAACATTTAAGTTGGGGAGAGTCATCGAATTCGGTGAGAAAAGATAAATTGGAAGAAGAGATAAGTTTAAAGAAAGAATTTATTGTTTTAGAAATGTTTAGACCAATCACATATATTATTTCTCTACATAAAATAGATAAAGTAAAAATATTTAAGTGGCAGAGTCTTCGAATTCGCTGAAAAAAATAAACAGGAAGAAGAGATAAATTTGAAGAAAGAATTTATAGTTTTATAAATCTTTAGTCTGAACCCTCTTATAACATAATTTACTTCATACTTCACAGTTCAAACTAATCAATAAACATATCAGAAAAGTTCTAAATTTTAATGTATAATTTATCAATCTCATTTTTCAATGAACGATGAAGATAAATAAATTTATTGATCTCATAAATTATGTATATTTTTTAGAAAACATTAACACATAAAATAAATAAAGACATAACATTCAAGTTGGAGGGTAATCAAATTTGGTGAGATAAGATAAACTTGAAGAAGAGATAAATTTAAATAAGGAATTTATGGTTTTCCAAACCTGTAGACAGATCTCTTATATCAAGTACTTTAATACATACTTCAGGTTGATAAGGTTATCCCAAGTAACTTTTCTCTTGGATCTGTGTGGATCTCTGTAGACAAATGTGATGTATAAAACTTTGGTTTCATATCGGAGCCATGCATGGATGATATTCTCACACGAAGAGATGATCTCAAAGTCAAGTTCTGCTTTCCAGAAGAGAGTAGTCCTCCACCTCTTTCCAGAAAAGATAAATTTGAAGAAGGAATTTATAGTTTTACAATTTTGCAACCCATCCCTCTTACCACCTACTTTACTTTATACATTAAAGTTCAAACTAATTAATAAACCTATGACAAAATTTTAAATCTTAATGTATTTTTATCAGTCGCACTTTCCAAAGAACACTAACCATAAAAACATTTTAACATATCTCATATATGTTGTTTTCTTAAAAAACATCACTAAATAGATAAAGACAAAACATTTAAGTTGGAGGGTCATCGAATTCGGTGAGAAAAGATAAACTAGAAGAAGAGATAAATTTAAAGAAAGAATTTATGGGTTTAGAAATGTTTAGAACGATCACATATTTTATTGCACTACATAAAATAGAAAAAGGCAAAACATTGAAGTGGCAGAGTCATTGAATTCGGTGAAAAAAAAATAAACAGGAAGAAGAGATAAATTTGAAGACAGAATTTACAGTTTTAGAAATCTTTAGATTGAACCCTCTTATAACATAATTTACTTCATACTTCACAGTTCAGATTAATCAATAAACATATGAGAAAATTTCTAAATTTTAATGTTATTTTATCAATCTCATTTTTCAATGAACAATAAAGATAAATAAATTTGTTGATCTCATAAATTATGTTTATTTCTTTAGACCAAACCCTCTTATAACATAATTTACTTCATACTTCACTGTTCAGATTAATAAATGAACATATCAGAAAAGTGCTAAATTTTAATGTATAATTTATCAATCCCATTTTTCAATGAACAATAAGGATAAATAAATTTACTGATCTCATAAAATATGTTTATTTCTTAGAAAACATTAACACATAAAATAGATAAAGACATAACATTCAAGTTGGAGGGTAATCAAATTTGGTGAAATAAGATAAACTTGAAGAAGAGATAAATTCAAATAAGGAATTTATGGTTTTCCAAACCTGTAGGCCAATCCCTCATATCACATACTTTAATACATACTTCAGGTTGATAAGGTTATCCCAAGTAGCTTTCCTCTTGGATCAGTGTTGATCTCTGTAGATAAATGTGATGTATACAACTTTGGTTTCATATCGGAGCCATGCATGGATGATATTCTCACACGAAGACATGATCTCAAGGTCAAGATCTGCTTTCCAGAAGAGATCTATCAGAAAAGTTCTAAATTTTAATGTATAATTTATCAATCTCATTTTTCAATGAACGATGAAGATAAATAAATTTATTGATCTCATAAATTATGTTTATTTTTTAGAAAACATTAACACATAAAATAGATAAAGACATAACATTCAAGTTGAAGGGTAATCAAATTTGGTGAGATAAGATAAACTTGAAGAAGAGATAAATTCAAATAAGGAATTTATGGTTTACCAAACCTGTGGACAGATCTCTCATATCACGTGCTTTAATACATACTTCAGGTTGATAAGGTTATCCCATGTAGCTTTCCTCTTGGATCTGTGTGGATCTCTGTAGAGAAAGGTGATGTATAAAACTTTGGTTTCATATCGGAGCCATGCATGGATAATATTCTCACACGAAGAGATGATCTCAAGGTCAAGGTCTGCTTTCCTGAAGAGAGTAGTCCTCCACCTCTTTCCAGAAAAGATAAATTTGAAGAAGGAATTTATAGTTTTACAATTTTTAGCCGATCCCTCTTCCTACATACTTTACATCATACATCAAAGTTCAAAATAATTAATAAACCTATGAGAAAAAAATTAAATCTTAATGTATTTTTATCAGTCGTACTTTCCAATGAACACTAACCATAAAAACATTTTAACATATCTCATATATGTTGTTTTCTTAGAAAACATCACTAAATAGATAAAGACAAAACATTTAAGTTGGGGAGAGTCATCGAATTCGGTGAGAAAAGATAAATTAGAAGAAGAGATAAATTTAAATAAAGAATTTATTGTTTTAGAAATGTTTAGACCGATCACATAATTTATTTCACTACATAAAATAGATAAAGGCAAAACATGTAAGTTGTAGAGTCATCGAATTCGGTGACAAAAATAAACAGGAAGAAGAGATAATTTTGAAGAAAGAATTTATAGTTTTATAAATCTTTAAACTGAACCCTCTTATAACATAATTTACATCATACTTCACAGTTCAGACTACTCAATAAACATATCAGAAAAGTTCAAAATTTTAATGTATAATTTATCAATCTCATTTTTCAATGAACGATGAAGATAAATAAATTTATTGATCTCATAAATTATGTTTATTTTTTAGAAAACATTAACACATAAAATAGATAAAGACATAACATTCAAGTTGAAGGGTAATCAAATTTGGTGAGATAAGATAAACTTGAAGAAGAGATAAATTCAAATAAGGAATTTATGGTTTTCCAAACCTGTAGGCCGAACCCTCATATCACATACCTTAATACATACTTCAGGTTGATAAGGTTATCCCAAGTAGCTTTCCTCTTGGATCTGTGTGGATCTCTGTAGACAAATGTGATGTATACAACTTTGCTTTCATATCGGAGCCATGCTTGGATGATATTCTCACACGAAGAGATGATCTCAAGGTTCAAATCTACTTTCCAGAAGAGAGTAGTCCTCCACCTCTTTCCAGAAAAGATAAATTTGAAGAAGGAATTTATAGTTTCACAATTTTTAGCCGATCCCTCTTACCACATACTTTACTTCATACATCAAAGTTCAAAATAATTAATAAAATTATGACAAAAAAATTAAATCTTAATGTATTTTTATCATTCGTACTTTCCAATGAAAACTAACCATAAAAACATTTTAACATATCTCATATATGTTGTTTTCTTAGAAAACATCACTTAATAGACAAAGGCAAAACATTTAAGTTGGAGGGTCATCGAATTCGGTGAGAAAAGATAAACTGGAAGAAGAGATAAATTTAAAGAAAACATTTATTGTTTAGACCGATCACATATTTTATTTCTCTACATAAAATAGATAAAGGAAAAATATTTAAGTGGCAGAGCCATTGAAATCGCTGAAAAAAATAAACAGGAAGAAGAGATAAATTTGAAGAAAGAATCTATAGTTTTATAAATCTTTAGTCTGAACCGTCTTATAACATAATTTACTTCATACTTCACAGTTCAGACTAATCAATAAACATATCAGAAAAGTTCTAAATTTTAATGTATAATTTATCAATCCGATTTTTCCATGAACAATAAAGATAAATAAATTTACTGATCTCATAAATTATGTTAATTTCTTAGAAAACATTAACACATAAAATAGATAAAGACATAACATTCAAGTTGGAGGGTAATCAAATTTGGTGAGATAAGATAAACTTGAAGAAGAGATAAATTCAAATAAGGAATTTATGGTTTTCCAAACCTGTAGGCCGATCCCTCATATCACATACCTTAATACATACTTCAGGTTGATAAGGTTATCCCAAGTAGCTTTCCTCTTGGATCTGTGTGGATCTCTGTAGAGAAAGGTGATGTATAAAACTTTGGTTTCATATCGGAGCCATGCATGGATAATATTCTCACACGAAGAGATGATCTCAAGGTCAAGGTCTGCTTTCCTGAAGAGAGTAGTCCTCCACCTCTTTCCAGAAAAGATAAATTTGAAGAAGGAATTTATAGTTTTACAATTTTTTGATGATCCCTCTTACCACATACTTTACTTCATACATCAAAGTTCAAACTAATTAATAAACCTATGAGAAAAATTTCAATCTTAATGTATTTTTATCAGTCGTACTTTCCAATGAACACTAACCATAAAAATATTTTAACATATCTCATATATGTTGTTTTCTTAGAAAATATCACTAAATAGATAAAGACAAAACATTTAAGTTGAAGGGTCATCGAATTCAGTGAGAAAAGATAAACTGGAAGAAGAGATAAATTTAAAGAAAGAATTTATAGTTTTAGAAATGTTTAGACCGATCACATATTTTATTTCACTACTTAAAATAGAAAAAGGCAAAACATTTAAGTGGTAGAGTCATCGAATTCGGTGAAAAAAAATAAATAGGAAGAAGAGATAAATTTGAAGAATGAATTTATGGTTCTATAAATCTTTAGACCGAACCCTCTTATAACATAATTTACTTCATACTTCACTGTTCAGATTAATAAATAAACATATCAGAAAAGTTCTAAATTTTAATGTATAACTTATCAATCTCATTTTTCAATGAACGATGAAGACAAATAAATTTACTGATCTCATAAATTATATTTATTTCTTAGAAACCATTAACACATAAAATAGATAAATACCTAACATTCAAGTCTGAGGGTAATCAAATTTGGTGAGATAAGATAAACTTGAAGAAGAGATAAATTCAAATAAGGAATTTATGGTTTTCCAAACCTGTAGACAGATCTCTTATATCACGTACTTTAATACATACTTCAGGTTGATAAGGTTATCCCAAGTAGCTTTCCTCTTGGATCAGTGTTGATCTCTGTAGACAAATGTGATGTATACAACTTTGGTTTCATATCGGAGCCATGCATGGATGATATTCTCACACGAAGACATGATCTCAAGGTCAAGATCTGCTTTCCAGAAGAGAGTAGTCCTCCACCTCTTTCCAGAAAAGATAAATTTGAAGAAGGAATTTATAGTTTTACAATTTTTAGCCGATCCCTCTTCCTACATACTTTACATCATACATCAAAGTTCAAAATAATTAATAAACCTATGAGAAAAAAATTAAATCTTAATGTATTTTTATCAGTCGTACTTTCCAATGAACACTAACCATAAAAACATTTTAACATATCTCATATATGTTGTTTTCTTAGAAAACATCACTAAATAGATAAAGACAAAACATTTAAGTTGGGGAGAGTCATCGAATTCGGTGAGAAAAGATAAATTAGAAGAAGAGATAAATTTAAATAAAGAATTTATTGTTTTAGAAATGTTTAGACCGATCACATAATTTATTTCACTACATAAAATAGATAAAGGCAAAACATGTAAGTTGTAGAGTCATCGAATTCGGTGACAAAAATAAACAGGAAGAAGAGATAATTTTGAAGAAAGAATTTATAGTTTTATAAATCTTTAAACTGAACCCTCTTATAACATAATTTACATCATACTTCACAGTTCAGACTACTCAATAAACATATCAGAAAAGTTCAAAATTTTAATGTATAATTTATCAATCTCATTTTTCAATGAACGATGAAGATAAATAAATTTATTGATCTCATAAATTATGTTTATTTTTTAGAAAACATTAACACATAAAATAGATAAAGACATAACATTCAAGTTGAAGGGTAATCAAATTTGGTGAGATAAGATAAACTTGAAGAAGAGATAAATTCAAATAAGGAATTTATGGTTTTCCAAACCTGTAGGCCGAACCCTCATATCACATACCTTAATACATACTTCAGGTTGATAAGGTTATCCCAAGTAGCTTTCCTCTTGGATCTGTGTGGATCTCTGTAGACAAATGTGATGTATACAACTTTGCTTTCATATCGGAGCCATGCTTGGATGATATTCTCTCACGAAGAGATGATCTCAAGGTCAAGATCTACTTTCCAGAAGAGAGTAGTCCTCCACCTCTTTCCAGAAAAGATAAATTTGAAGAAGGAATTTATAGTTTCACAATTTTTAGCCGATCCCTCTTACCACATACTTTACTTCATACATCAAAGTTCAAAATAATTAATAAAATTATGACAAAAAAATTAAATCTTAATGTATTTTTATCATTCGTACTTTCCAATGAAAACTAACCATAAAAACATTTTAACATATCTCATATATGTTGTTTTCTTAGAAAACATCACTTAATAGACAAAGGCAAAACATTTAAGTTGGAGGGTCATCGAATTCGGTGAGAAAAGATAAACTGGAAGAAGAGATAAATTTAAAGAAACAATTTATGGTTTTAGAAATGTTTAGACCGATCACATATTTTATTTCACTACATAAAATAGAAAAAGGCAAAACATTTAAGTGGCATAGTCATCGAATTCGGTGGAAAAAAAAAATAGGAAGAAGAGATAAATTTGAAGAATGAATTTATGGTTCTATAAATCTTTAGACCGAACCCTCTTATAATATAATTTACTTCATACTTCACAGTTCAGACTAATCAATAAACATATCAAAAAAGTTCTAAATTTTAATGTATAATTTATCAATCTCATTTTTCAATGAACGATGAAGATAAATAAATTTATTGATCTCATAAATTATGTATATTTTTTAGAAAACATTAACACATAAAATAGATAAAGACATAAAATTCAAGTTGGAGGGTAATCAAATTTGGTAAGATAAGATAATCTTGAAGAAGAGATAAATTCAAATAAGGAATTTATGGTTTTCCAAACCTGTAGACAGATCTCTCATATCACGTACTTTAATACATACTTTAGGTTGATAAGGTTATCACAAGTAGCTTTCCTCTTGGATCTGTGTGGATCTTTGTAGACAAAGGTGAAGTATAAAACTTTGGTTTCATATCGGACACATGCATGGATGATATTCTCACACGAAGAGATGATCTCAAGGTCAAGGTCTACTTTCTAGAAGAGAGTAGTCCTCCACTTCTTTCCAGAAAAGATAAATTTGAAGAAGGAGTTTATAGTTTTACAATTTTTTGCTGATCCCTCTTACCACATACTTTACTTCATACATCAAAGTTCAAACTAATTAATAAACCTATTACAAAAATTTTTAAATCTTAATGTATTTTTATTAGTCGTACTTTCAAATGAACACTTACCATAAAAACATTTTAACATATCTCATATATGTTGTTTTCTAAGAAAACATCACTAAATAGATAAAGACAAAACATTTAAGTTGGGGAGAGTCATCGAATTCGGTGAGAAAAGATAAACTGGAAGAAGGTAAATTTAAAGAAATTATTTATGGTTTTAGAGATCACATATTTTATTTCACTACATAAAATAGATAAAGGCAAAACATTTAAGTGGCAGAGTCATTGAATTCGGTGAAAAAAAAATAAACAGGAAGAAGAAATAAATTTGAAGAAAGAATTTACAGTTTTATAAATCTTTAGATTGAACCTTCTTATAACATAATTTACTTCATACTTCACAGTTCAGATTAATCAATAAACATATAAGAAAAGTTCTAAATTTTAATGTTATTTTATCAATCTCATTTTTCAATGAACAATAAAGATAAATAAATTTATTGATCTCATAAATTATGTTAATTTCTTAGAAAACATTAACACATAAAATAGATAAAGACATAACATTCAAGTTGGAGGGTAATTAAATTTGGTGAGATAAAATAAACTTGAAGAAGAGATAAATTCAAATAAGGAATTTATGGTTTTCCAAACCTGTAGACAGATCTCTCATATCACGTACTTTAATACATACTTTAGATTGATAAGGTTATTCCAAGTAGCTTTCCTCTTGGATCTGTGTGGATCTCTGTAGACAAATGTGATGTATACAACTTTGGTTTCATATCGGAGCCATGCATGGATGATATTCTCACAAGAAGAGATGATCTCAAGGTCAAGATCTGCTTTCCAGAAGAGAGTAGTCCTCCACCTCTTTCCAGAAAAGATAAATTTGAAGAAGGAATTTATAGTTTTACAATTTTTAGCCGATCCCTCTTACCACATACTTTACTTCATACATCAAAGTTCAAAATAATTAATAAACCTATGAGAAAAAAATTAAATCTTAATGTATTTTTATCAGTCGTACTTTCCAATGAACACTAACCATAAAAACTTTTTAACATATCTCATATATATTGTTTTCTTAGAAAACATCACTAAATAGATAAAGACAAAACATTTAAGTTGGGGGAGTCATCGAATTCGGTGAGAAAAGATAAATTGGAAGAAGAGATAAGTTTAAAGAAAGAATTTATTGTTTTAGAAATGTTTAGACCGATCACATATTTTATTTCACTACATAAAATAGAGAAAGGCAAAATATTTAAGAGGCAGAGTCATCGAATTCGGTGAAAAATATAAACAGGAAGAAAAGATAAATTTGAAGAAAGAATTTATAGTTTTACAAATCTTTAGACTGAACCCTCTTATAACATAATTTATTTCATACTTCACAGTTCAGACTAATCAATAAACATATCAGAAAAGTTCTAAATTTTAATGTATAATTTATCAATCTCATTTTTCAATGAACGATGAAGATAAATAAATTTATTGATCTCATAAATTATGTTTATTTTTTAGAAAACATTAACACATAAAATAGATAAAGACATAACATTCAAGTTGAAGGGTAATCAAATTTGGTGAGATAAGATAAACTTGAAGAAGAGATAAATTCAAATAAGGAATTTATGGTTTACCAAACCTGTGGACAGATCTCTCATATCACGTGCTTTAATACATACTTCAGGTTGATAAGGTTATCCCATGTAGCTTTCCTCTTGGATCTGTGTGGATCTCTGTAGAGAAAGGTGATGTATAAAACTTTGGTTTCATATCGGAGCCATGCATGGATAATATTCTCACACGAAGAGATGATCTCAAGGTCAAGGTCTGCTTTCCTGAAGAGAGTAGTCCTCCACCTCTTTCCAGAAAAGATAAATTTGAAGAAGGAATTTATAGTTTTACAATTTTTTGATGATCCCTCTTACCACATACTTTACTTCATACATCAAAGTTCAAACTAATTAATAAACCTATGAGAAAAATTTCAATCTTAATGTATTTTTATCAGTCGTACTTTCCAATGAACACTAACCATAAAAATATTTTAACATATCTCATATATGTTGTTTTCTTAGAAAATATCACTAAATAGATAAAGACAAAACATTTAAGTTGGAGGGTCATCGAATTCAGTGAGAAAAGATAAACTGGAAGAAGAGATAAATTTAAAGAAAGAATTTATAGTTTTATAAATCTTTAAACTGAACCCTCTTATAACATAATTTACATCATACTTCACAGTTCAGACTACTCAATAAACATATCAGAAAAGTTCAAAATTTTAATGTATAATTTATCAATCTCATTTTTCAATGAACGATGAAGATAAATAAATTTATTGATCTCATAAATTATGTTTATTTTTTAGAAAACATTAACACATAAAATAGATAAAGACATAACATTCAAGTTGAAGGGTAATCAAATTTGGTGAGATAAGATAAACTTGAAGAAGAGATAAATTCAAATAAGGAATTTATGGTTTTCCAAACCTGTAGGCCGAACCCTCATATCACATACCTTAATACATACTTCAGGTTGATAAGGTTATCCCAAGTAGCTTTCCTCTTGGATCTGTGTGGATCTCTGTAGACAAATGTGATGTATACAACTTTGCTTTCATATCGGAGCCATGCTTGGATGATATTCTCACACGAAGAGATGATCTCAAGGTTCAAATCTACTTTCCAGAAGAGAGTAGTCCTCCACCTCTTTCCAGAAAAGATAAATTTGAAGAAGGAATTTATAGTTTCACAATTTTTAGCCGATCCCTCTTACCACATACTTTACTTCATACATCAAAGTTCAAAATAATTAATAAAATTATGACAAAAAAATTAAATCTTAATGTATTTTTATCATTCGTACTTTCCAATGAAAACTAACCATAAAAACATTTTAACATATCTCATATATGTTGTTTTCTTAGAAAACATCACTTAATAGACAAAGGCAAAACATTTAAGTTGGAGGGTCATCGAATTCGGTGAGAAAAGATAAACTGGAAGAAGAGATAAATTTAAAGAAAACATTTATTGTTTAGACCGATCACATATTTTATTTCTCTACATAAAATAGATAAAGGAAAAATATTTAAGTGGCAGAGCCATTGAAATCGCTGAAAAAAATAAACAGGAAGAAGAGATAAATTTGAAGAAAGAATTTATAGTTTTATAAATCTTTAGTCTGAACCGTCTTATAACATAATTTACTTCATACTTCACAGTTCAGACTAATCAATAAACATATCAGAAAAATTCTAAATTTTAATGTATAATTTATCAATCCGATTTTTCCATGAACAATAAAGATAAATAAATTTACTGATCTCATAAATTATGTTAATTTCTTAGAAAACATTAACACATAAAATAGATAAAGACATAACATTCAAGTTGGAGGGTAATCAAATTTGGTGAGATAAGATAAACTTGAAGAAGAGATAAATTCAAATAAGGAATTTATGGTTTTCCAAACCTGTAGGCCGATCCCTCATATCACATACCTTAATACATACTTCAGGTTGATAAGGTTATCCCAAGTAGCTTTCCTCTTGGATCTGTGTGGATCTCTGTAGAGAAAGGTGATGTATAAAACTTTGGTTTCATATCGGAGCCATGCATGGATAATATTCTCACACGAAGAGATGATCTCAAGGTCAAGGTCTGCTTTCCTGAAGAGAGTAGTCCTCCACCTCTTTCCAGAAAAGATAAATTTGAAGAAGGAATTTATAGTTTTACAATTTTTTGATGATCCCTCTTACCACATACTTTACTTCATACATCAAAGTTCAAACTAATTAATAAACCTATGAGAAAAATTTCAATCTTAATGTATTTTTATCAGTCGTACTTTCCAATGAACACTAACCATAAAAATATTTTAACATATCTCATATATGTTGTTTTCTTAGAAAATATCACTAAATAGATAAAGACAAAACATTTAAGTTGGAGGGTCATCGAATTCAGTGAGAAAAGATAAACTGGAAGAAGAGATAAATTTAAAGAAAGAATTTATAGTTTTAGAAATGTTTAGACCGATCACATATTTTATTTCACTACTTAAAATAGAAAAAGGCAAAACATTTAAGTGGTAGAGTCATCGAATTCGGTGAAAAAAAATAAATAGGAAGAAGAGATAAATTTGAAGAATGAATTTATGGTTCTATAAATCTTTAGACCGAACCCTCTTATAACATAATTTACTTCATACTTCACAGTTCAGATTAATAAATAAACATATCAGAAAAGTTCTAAATTTTAATGTATAACTTATCAATCTCATTTTTCAATGAACGATGAAGATAAATAAATTTACTGATCTCATAAATTATATTTATTTCTTAGAAACCATTAACACATAAAATAGATAAATACCTAACATTCAAGTTGGAGGGTAATCAAATTTGGTGAGATAAGATAAACTTGAAGAAGAGATAAATTCAAATAAGGAATTTATGGTTTTCCAAACCTGTAGATAGATCTCTTATATCACGTACTTTAATACATACTTCAGGTTGATAAGGTTATCCCAAGTAGCTTTCCTCTTGGATCAGTGTTGATCTCTGTAGACAAATGTGATGTATACAACTTTGGTTTCATATCGGAGCCATGCATGGATGATATTCTCACACGAAGACATGATCTCAAGGTCAAGATCTGCTTTCCAGAAGAGAGTAGTCCTCCACCTCTTTCCAGAAAAGATAAATTTGAAGAAGGAATTTATAGTTTTACAATTTTTAGCCGATCCCTCTTCCTACATACTTTACATCATACATCAAAGTTCAAAATAATTAATAAACCTATGAGAAAAAAATTAAATCTTAATGTATTTTTATCAGTCGTACTTTCCAATGAACACTAACCATAAAAACATTTTAACATATCTCATATATGTTGTTTTCTTAGAAAACATCACTAAATAGATAAAGACAAAACATTTAAGTTGGGGAGAGTCATCGAATTCGGTGAGAAAAGATAAATAAGAAGAAGAGATAAATTTAAATAAAGAATTTATTGTTTTAGAAATGTTTAGACCGATCACATAATTTATTTCACTACATAAAATAGATAAAGGCAAAACATGTAAGTTGTAGAGTCATCGAATTCGGTGACAAAAATAAACAGGAAGAAGAGATAATTTTGAAGAAAGAATTTATAGTTTTATAAATCTTTAAACTGAACCCTCTTATAACATAATTTACATCATACTTCACAGTTCAGACTACTCAATAAACATATCAGAAAAGTTCAAAATTTTAATGTATAATTTATCAATCTCATTTTTCAATGAACGATGAAGATAAATAAATTTATTGATCTCATAAATTATGTTTATTTTTTAGAAAACATTAACACATAAAATAGATAAAGACATAACATTCAAGTTGAAGGGTAATCAAATTTGGTGAGATAAGATAAACTTGAAGAAGAGATAAATTCAAATAAGGAATTTATGGTTTTCCAAACCTGTAGGCCGAACCCTCATATCACATACCTTAATACATACTTCAGGTTGATAAGGTTATCCCAAGTAGCTTTCCTCTTGGATCTGTGTGGATCTCTGTAGACAAATGTGATGTATACAACTTTGCTTTCATATCGGAGCCATGCTTGGATGATATTCTCACACGAAGAGATGATCTCAAGGTCAAGATCTACTTTCCAGAAGAGAGTAGTCCTCCACCTCTTTCCAGAAAAGATAAATTTGAAGAAGGAATTTATAGTTTCACAATTTTTAGCCGATCCCTCTTACCACATACTTTACTTCATACATCAAAGTTCAAAATAATTAATAAAATTATGACAAAAAAATTAAATCTTAATGCATTTTTATCATTCGTACTTTCCAATGAAAACTAACCATAAAAACATTTTAACATATCTCATATATGTTGTTTTCTTAGAAAACATCACTTAATAGACAAAGGCAAAACATTTAAGTTGGAGGGTCATCGAATTCGGTGAGAAAAGATAAACTGGAAGAAGAGATAAATTTAAAGAAACAATTTATGGTTTTAGAAATGTTTAGACCGATCACATATTTTATTTCACTACATAAAATAGAAAAAGGCAAAACATTTAAGTGGCATAGTCATCGAATTCGGTGAAAAAAAAAAATAGGAAGAAGAGATAAATTTGAAGAATGAATTTATGGTTCTATAAATCTTTAGACCGAACCCTCTTATAATATAATTTACTTCATACTTCACAGTTCAGACTAATCAATAAACATATCAAAAAAGTTCTAAATTTTAATGTATAATTTATCAATCTCATTTTTCAATGAACGATGAAGATAAATAAATTTATTGATCTCATAAATTATGTATATTTTTTAGAAAACATTAACACATAAAATAGATAAAGACATAAAATTCAAGTTGGAGGGTAATCAAATTTGGTAAGATAAGATAATCTTGAAGAAGAGATAAATTCAAATAAGGAATTTATGGTTTTCCAAACCTGTAGACAGATCTCTCATATCACGTACTTTAATACATACTTTAGGTTGATAAGGTTATCACAAGTAGCTTTCCTCTTGGATCTGTGTGGATCTTTGTAGACAAAGGTGAAGTATAAAACTTTGGTTTCATATCGGACACATGCATGGATGATATTCTCACACGAAGAGATGATCTCAAGGTCAAGGTCTACTTTCTAGAAGAGAGTAGTCCTCCACTTCTTTCCAGAAAAGATAAATTTGAAGAAGGAGTTTATAGTTTTACAATTTTTTGCTGATCCCTCTTACCACATACTTTACTTCATACATCAAAGTTCAAACTAATTAATAAACCTATTACAAAAAAATTTAAATCTTAATGTATTTTTATTAGTCGTACTTTCAAATGAACACTTACCATAAAAACATTTTAACATATCTCATATATGTTGTTTTCTAAGAAAACATCACTAAATAGATAAAGACAAAACATTTAAGTTGGGGAGAGTCATCGAATTCGGTGAGAAAAGATAAACTGGAAGAAGGTAAATTTAAAGAAATTATTTATGGTTTTAGAGATCACATATTTTATTTCACTACATAAAATAGATAAAGGCAAAACATTTAAGTGGCAGAGTCATTGAATTCGGTGAAAAAAAAATAAACAGGAAGAAGAAATAAATTTGAAGAAAGAATTTACAGTTTTATAAATCTTTAGATTGAACCTTCTTATAACATAATTTACTTCATACTTCACAGTTCAGATTAATCAATAAACATATAAGAAAAGTTCTAAATTTTAATGTCATTTTATCAATCCCATTTTTCAATGAACAATAAAGATAAATAAATTTATTGATCTCATAAATTATGTTAATTTCTTAGAAAACATTAACACATAAAATAGATAAAGACATAACATTCAAGTTGGAGGGTAATTAAATTTGGTGAGATAAAATAAACTTGAAGAAGAGATAAATTCAAATAAGGAATTTATGGTTTTCCAAACCTGTAGACAGATCTCTCATATCACGTACTTTAATACATACTTTAGATTGATAAGGTTATTCCAAGTAGCTTTCCTCTTGGATCTGTGTGGATCTCTGTAGACAAATGTGATGTATACAACTTTGGTTTCATATCGGAGCCATGCATGGATGATATTCTCACAAGAAGAGATGATCTCAAGGTCAAGATCTGCTTTCCAGAAGAGAGTAGTCCTCCACCTCTTTCCAGAAAAGATAAATTTGAAGAAGGAATTTATAGTTTTACAATTTTTAGCCGATCCCTCTTACCACATACTTTACTTCATACATCAAAGTTCAAAATAATTAATAAACCTATGAGAAAAAAATTAAATCTTAATGTATTTTTATCAGTCGTACTTTCCAATGAACACTAACCATAAAAACTTTTTAACATATCTCATATATATTGTTTTCTTAGAAAACATCACTAAATAGATAAAGACAAAACATTTAAGTTGGGGGAGTCATCGAATTCGGTGAGAAAAGATAAATTGGAAGAAGAGATAAGTTTAAAGAAAGAATTTATTGTTTTAGAAATGTTTAGACCGATCACATATTTTATTTCACTACATAAAATAGAGAAAGGCAAAATATTTAAGAGGCAGAGTCATCGAATTCGGTGAAAAATATAAACAGGAAGAAAAGATAAATTTGAAGAAAGAATTTATAGTTTTACAAATCTTTAGACTGAACCCTCTTATAACATAATTTATTTCATACTTCACAGTTCAGACTAATCAATAAACATATCAGAAAAGTTCTAAATTTTAATGTATAATTTATCAATCTCATTTTTCAATGAACGATGAAGATAAATAAATTTATTGATCTCATAAATTATGTTTATTTTTTAGAAAACATTAACACATAAAATAGATAAAGACATAACATTCAAGTTGAAGGGTAATCAAATTTGGTGAGATAAGATAAACTTGAAGAAGAGATAAATTCAAATAAGGAATTTATGGTTTACCAAACCTGTGGACAGATCTCTCATATCACGTGCTTTAATACATACTTCAGGTTGATAAGGTTATCCCATGTAGCTTTCCTCTTGGATCTGTGTGGATCTCTGTAGAGAAAGGTGATGTATAAAACTTTGGTTTCATATCGGAGCCATGCATGGATAATATTCTCACACGAAGAGATGATCTCAAGGTCAAGGTCTGCTTTCCTGAAGAGAGTAGTCCTCCACCTCTTTCCAGAAAAGATAAATTTGAAGAAGGAATTTATAGTTTTACAATTTTTTGATGATCCCTCTTACCACATACTTTACTTCATACATCAAAGTTCAAACTAATTAATAAACCTATGAGAAAAATTTCAATCTTAATGTATTTTTATCAGTCGTACTTTCCAATGAACACTAACCATAAAAATATTTTAACATATCTCATATATGTTGTTTTCTTAGAAAATATCACTAAATAGATAAAGACAAAACATTTAAGTTGGAGGGTCATCGAATTCAGTGAGAAAAGATAAACTGGAAGAAGAGATAAATTTAAAGAAAGAATTTATAGTTTTAGAAATGTTTAGACCGATCACATATTTTATTTCACTACTTAAAATAGAAAAAGGCAAAACATTTAAGTGGTAGAGTCATCGAATTCGGTGAAAAAAAATAAATAGGAAGAAGAGATAAATTTGAAGAATGAATTTATGGTTCTATAAATCTTTAGACCGAACCCTCTTATAACATAATTTACTTCATACTTCACTGTTCAGATTAATAAATAAACATATCAGAAAAGTTCTAAATTTTAATGTATAACTTATCAATCTCATTTTTCAATGAACGATGAAGATAAATAAATTTACTGATCTCATAAATTATATTTATTTCTTAGAAACCATTAACACATAAAATAGATAAATACCTAACATTCAAGTTGGAGGGTAATCAAATTTGGTGAGATAAGATAAACTTGAAGAAGAGATAAATTCAAATAAGGAATTTATGGTTTTCCAAACCTGTAGACAGATCTCTTATATCACGTACTTTAATACATACTTCAGGTTGATAAGGTTATCCCAAGTAGCTTTCCTCTTGGATATGTCTGGATCTCTGTAGACAAATATGATGTATACAACTTTGGTTTCATATCAGAGCCATGCATGGATGATATTCCCACACGAAGAGATGATCTCAAGGTCAAGGTCTGCTTTCCAAGTAAGTCCTTTATCTCTTTCCAAAAAAGATAAATTTGAAGAAGGAATTTATAGTTTTACAATTTTTTAGCCGATCCCTCTTACCACATACTTTACTTCATACATCAAAGTTCAAACTAATTAATAAACCTATGAGAAAATTTTAAATCTTAATGTATTTTTATCAGTCGTACTTTACAATGAACACTAACCATAAAAATATTTTAACATATCTCATATATGTTTTTTTTCTTAGAAAATATCACTAAATTGATAAAGACAAAACATTTAAGTTGGAGGGTCATTGAATTCTGTGAGATAAGATAAACTGGAAGAATAGATAAATTTAAAGAAACAATTTCTGGATTTCGAAATGTTTAGATCTATCACCCTTATCACATATTTTATTTCATACTTCGAAGCTCAGACTAATCAATAACATATCATACAAATTCTAATTTTAATGTACTTTAATCAATCTCATTTTTCAGTGAACACTAAACATAAAATCAAGTAACTAATCTCGTAAAAAAAAAAAATTCTTACAAAATATCACTACATATAATAGACAAAGACATAACATTTAAATTGTAGAATCATCGAACTTTGCAAAAAAATAATAATAAATAAACTGAAAGAAAATAAAAATTTGATGAAAAAATTTACGGTTTTATAAATCTTTAGATAAATCTATATAATCACATACTTTACTTCATATGTCAGACTTCAGGTTAATCAATAAGCATATCAGACAAATTCAAAATTTTAATATCTTTTTATGAATCTCATTTTTCAATGAACACTACACATAAAACTATTTTTATTGATCTCATAAATTTTGTCTTTTTTGTTAGAAAAATCACCTTATAAAATAAATAAAGACAAAAAAATTAAGTTTGGGAGTCATCAAGTTTGGTGAGAAAATATAAAGTGGAAGAAGAGATAAATTTGAAGAAATAATTTATAGGATTACAAATATTTAGATTGATTCTTTTTATCACATATTTACTTCATAATTCTGACTTCAGACTAATCAATAAACATATCGGATAAATTCTAATATATTTTTATCAATCTCAATTTTCAATTAACACTAATAAATCAATTCACTGATACATCAATACAATAAAAGGTAAAGACATAACATTTAAGTTGGAGAATCATCGAATTCCACGGGAAAATATAAAATGAAAGGAAAGATAAATCTAAAGAAGGAATTTATGGTTTTACAAATCTTTATCACATTATAAATAAACCTATCAGACAAATTATAAATTTGAACTTATTTTAACCAATCTCATTTTTTTAATAAATACTAAACCTAAATCATTTTTACTTATTGCATGAATTATTTTTTCTTTAGAAAATATCGTTACATAAAATTGATAAAGACAAAAAAAATTAAGTTGGAGAGTCAACGAATTCAGCAAGAAAAAATAAACTCAAAGAAAAGATAAATTTGAAGAAGGACTTTATGGTTTTACAGAGCTTTAGATTGATCCCTCTTATTACATATTTTACTAAATACTTTAGAGTTTAAACTAATCATTAATAAACCTATCATACAAACTTTAAATTTTAACTTATTTACCAATCTCATTTTTCAATGAATGCTAAACCTAAATCATTTTTATTGATTTAATAAATTTTTTTTTTGTTTAGAAAATATCACAACATAAGAGATAAAGACAAAACATTGAAGTTGGAGAGTCATCGAATTCAGCAATAAAAGATAATCTGGAAGCCTAGATAAATTTGAAGAAAATATTTATGGTTTTACAAATTTTTAGACTGATCACTCTTACCACATACTTTACTTTATACTTTTGAGTACAAATTTATCAATAAACCTATCAGACAAATTCTAAATCTTAACATACTTTTATCAATCTTTTTTTATGAACATTACACAAAAAATTCATTTTTATCGATCTCATAAACAAAACAAATTGTTAGAAATTATCAATATATACAATAGATAAAGACATAATGTTTAAGTTGGAGAATTATTGAATTCAACAAAAAAATATATACTAGAAGAAGAGATAAATTTAAAGAAAAATTACGGTTTTACAAATCTTTAGACCGATCATTTTTATCACATGCTTTAGTTCATACTTTATATTTATGAATAATTACTAAACATACGTATTCTAAATTTTATTTAACGCATCAATCTCATTTTTTAATGAACGCTAAACATAAATCATTTTTTACTGATATCATAAGTTTTGTTTATTTTTGGAGAGTCATTAGTTCAGCGAAACAAATAAACTGTAAGAAAAAAA
Source organism: Draba incana (assembly GCA_963576765.1). Lineage (NCBI taxonomy): Eukaryota > Viridiplantae > Streptophyta > Magnoliopsida > Brassicales > Brassicaceae > Draba > Draba incana. Next base: position 10,304,650 of record OY755206.1, read on the forward strand.
TAAATTATGCTTTTAGAAATCTATTGACCGATCCCTCTTCAAACATACTTAATTACATACTTCAGTGTGTAAACTAATCAGTAAATCTAGCAGACATTAATGTATTTTTGTCAATTGAATCCAAAAAATTTGATACTAAAATATTAGGATTATATTGTGCATAAAATGTTTGATCCAGGTATAGCATTTTTCATTTCTAAAAATTCAAATACATCAAGTAGGAAGCGTCTAGAAAAAATATGTAACGCCTGCGAACCAAAATGTTGGCATTTTGGTGTTGTGTCGATGGACACCGTTAGTGTGTCGCTTGACACGAGCATTTAGGAGCTGAACCAGATTAAGTTTTAATCACAGTTATGGCTCGGTTTAATAGTTCAGAACCCTAGGGCTCGTTTATATAAAGTTTTTCAGTTTGTGGCCACGTGGAGGAGAAGGAAAACGTGTGAAAACCCCTAGAGTTAGAGAGGAAAGAGAATTGTTAGCGAGAGTTATCGACTGTGGTTGTTCTTAAGAGTGATTTGTGGCTTTAAGAACTGAAACCGAATTATCATTCCCATAAATACTAATCCTAAATGGTTAATTCAACGATAACCAAATAGCAGAAATTAAACAGCAACAATTAAACCATATATTCCAGAATATTAATTCTAAAGTAAACTAGTAAGCTAAATACCAGGTTCTAGAATTCAAACGCATAATCACATAATCTAGAGATCATAATCATCATCTCGTCCCAGCCATGATTCCACGTTCACAAACTTTTACCTGCAACACATGAAAAAATGAGTTGCGTGGGTATTATCACAAATACTCAGTGAGACGGTCATCCCGTCTACCGGTTACATAATAACGATAACAATGCCAATTACTACACAATCACTCATCAGTCACCACGTTCAAATTACCAAAATAACACAATCAACAACAGTTCATAATGTTCGATTTACCACAAATAGAACAATAAACACAAATCTGCACACAACAGCTCGGTGTCGATCGACACACCACCTTGGTGTCGTTCGACACACCTAAACATCAACACAGAAAACACAACAGGGTGTCAATCGACACTACCACTAGGTGACGATCGACACTCCATCTCAACTCATAAACCAACACACCGAAACAAGGGGTGTCGATTGACACTACCACTAGGTATCGATCGACACTTATCGCAGAAACCTGAACCGACAAAATCCTCCATGGCTCGATTTCGTTCCTTCGAGCGACCCATCATACACAAACAACACGATTTATACTCAAATCATACGAAGACTCACAGGAAAAGCAATTAACAAAATAAATCCTATCACAACCATCAATCAACAACCTAACATCATTATCCATAACCACGATCATGCACTCACCTCGATTCGATGAAGAAAACGGAACGGATTACCCAAAACGAACCACGAGCAGCGACTTTCCTCACTAAAAATCACCGAAAACCACCGTTCAATCGCTCTCAATACTCCCACGAGTCTATAGAACGAAGATACACGAGAAACGGTCCCAATTCACCATGATGCACCCTTTTCTCTCAAGAACCCAAAAAAACTCTTCTCAATATTTTTGTCACGTTTTTCACTCTAAAAAACGTCAAGATCTGCGGTTGGGTCCCTTATAAACGACCTCCTAGGGTTCCACTCCAAATCGACCCAAACCGCGCAATTGCAAATCAAATTGAAACTGTTCAATTAAGCTGGTGTCGATCGACACACCCCATGGTATCGATCGACACCCTAACCAAACTTCAACATTTTGGTTTCGGGATGTTACAAGAACAACATATCATTTTGTGGATTGTTTCTTCGTGAAACTTGAGAGAAATCGGATCGTGAGAAGCCTTGTAGAGGTTGCGTTCGTGTGCTTTCCGTGTTTCATTCGCGAAATCGGTCATTTAGGCTAAGGTGAGTGGGCATGTAAAATCCGCGAACCAAAAATCTGATTTTTGGTGTTCGTGTGTTGATCGACACGACGGATGGTGGAGTGTCGATCGACACTATGATGGTGTCGCTCGACACAAGCAATTGTGGTCTGAACCGGATTAAGTTTTAATCGCGATTTCAGGTTTGGTTTGAGGATGTTAACCCTAAGGCTTCGTATTTAATCTCTTTTGGCGTGATGCAACCGTGTTTGGAGAGGAAAAACACGTGAGAAAGAGAGAAGAGGTGATTAAGAGGGTTCTTGAGAGTTTGGGATCCGTGGTGGCTTGTGGTGGTTTTTTTTATCAATAGTGTGTTTCTTGTTCGTGTTTTAGAGGAAGAGAGGGTGATTCCACGGTGTTGCATGTGAGATCAGAGGCTGCGATGGTTTTGAGTTGCTGATTTCGTGTTCTTATCCTTTTTTCTCCTATTTGCCAAGGCGAGTGCGTGACCATGGCTTCTAGGAAAGAATAAGTGGATATAATGCGGTTTTGTGGAATGATTGTGTGGTTTTTGTTGATCTGTGTGAGATATATGAGATTGGGGATTGTTGTTGTGTGTTTTCCGGTGTTCTTTGTGCAGGAAAGCGACTGAAGTACATCGGAATCATGCCATGAGAGGAGAGGCTCGATTCCAGTGCACTGTGAGGTCGTGTCGATCGACACGAACAGTTTGAGTCGTGTCGATCGACATGAACAGTTTAGGTGTCGATCAAGACGAAGCCTTGTGATGGTGGTTGTGCAATTCTAGTGATTGTTAATTGCTATGTGTTGTGGTTGTGTGTGCATTGGTATTATATTTGTTTATTTGAGCCTGAGTGATACGTCATAGATTGTATGACCGTTTCACTGAGCATTTGTGATAATACTCACGCAACTCGTTTTTCCATGTGTTGCAGGTAAAGATTATGATCGTGGAATCATGGTTATGAAGAGGAGGATGATCTAGGGTCTCGTTTGTTGTTTATGTGTTATGGAATTAGAATCTGGTTTAGGTTGCTAGTTGTGCTAAATTGGTATTATAGATTTAATAGTTAAATCTGGTTTAATTGTTTAATTGCTTCCGCTGGTTTATATTATTTTGTCTGGTTTGGTGTATTTGGCTTTGAGGATTATTATTTATGGGAATAATAATCCGAGTCAATTAATTGAAAAAAAAACTTCGTTGTTTCAGCACGACCATGGCTTCTAGGCGATGATAGGATGATTTGATACATATTCGTGGTTGTTTTCATTTATAATTGTGTATGGTGGTTGTTGTATGTGTTGTGGTTGTCTATGTTGTGCTTTGTGCAGGTTTGCGACTCGAGTTCAAAGGATTCGATCCAGAAGAGGAGAGACTCGTTTTCGATGGACTGTGAGGTCGTGTCTATCTACACAGGAGGTGTCGATCGACACGAACAGTTGGGATGTGTCGAGCGACACATGAGTGTGTCGATCGACACGAGCTGTAAAGTCGTGTCGATTGACACGCATTGTCATTGGTCTGAATTGGACCGAAATGCATTGTGGTGTTGTGTATTGTGTAATTGTTGGTTATATTGGTATTGATTGTTGTATCTGAGCCTCAGTGATACGCCGTAGGTGGTATGATCGGCTCGATGAAAATTTGCGATAATACTAACGCAATTCATTTTTCCATGTGTTGCACGTAAAAAATGTGATCGTGAAATCATGGCTATGAAGAGGAGGATGATCTAGAGACTCGGTTATGTGTTTATTTCCTTTGTGTTTAGGGCATGGTTTAGGTTGCTAGAACTATTGGAATTGGTTGAATGCTTGGTTACATGGTTTATTGTCTTCCGTTGGTTATGTTGTTTTGTCTGGTTTAGTAAAATTGGTTTAATGGTGTTGAGAATTAATATTTATGGGAATATTAATTCGTAACTAAATGTTTTAAAAAAAATATATATATATATATATCAAATGAAAATATGTATGGAAGTGAACTTCTTTCCTTAGATTGGAAACAAAACAAAATCATGTTTAGCATTTACCGAACGAATAGTTCTTAGTAAAAATAGAATAAACATTTATGTTATCAATATAAAATATCTTAACTAAAAAAATTATATTCTTAAAGAGACAAGAATACATGTCTAAGATCTAATGTATTGTTGGTAAATGGTGAATAACTTTGCATAGCCGAATTTTCTTTTGTAAATGACTCGTCTTCACATTGGATAACCAATTGTGAGCGGTCAAACATATTGTTTTAATTTTATTTTTTTTCATTGAGAAATGCACAAATACAAGAGTACTTTGATAGAAAGTCTATCACAGTAAAATTCCAAATTGAAACATACGCATATGAGAAAGTGTCATATTTGGATATTACAAATAGTTTTAATTTTAAATTACTCTTTGTTAACCTTATTAAATTCAGTTTTAATTTCTTAATTTGAATAAATCAGTACATACAGATACATGATGTAGACATAGAATTTAAGAAACAAACAAGTTGACAAGTTTTGTAACACTTTGTTGTAATTAAAAGAGGAGAGTAAGACCTTACATTTGCCATGGTTAAAGAGCCCAAAAGAAGCTACTGTCCCCCGAGTCTCAAGTATTGACTTCGAAAAACAATAATAATATTAAAAAAACAAAACGAACAACAACTAATTGATATTTAAATAGCTATTATAGGTTAAAGATAATAAGGAGAGAAAAATAAGTGAGTAGTTGGAAAATTATATCTCCAATATTTTGAGTTTCCGCTATTTAACTAATTTAAGCAAGATATTTCATGTACAAGTTTGGAGACATCAGCTAATTGCATCAGACATTCATGATATACACCGGTTACTTAATAACACATTTTAATGCAAGTTGATGGTAATTAGAAGAAAAGCAAACAAAGAAGCTGATAGCTTTGCAAATCATGCAAGAATAACCGCCAAAAAGTATGTTATATGTTGTGTCAGAAACTTATGTACCTTAAAAACCTAATAATTTTCCAACAAGATAAAAACAAAAAGATCTAAAACGTTCTAATCAAAGTATTGCATTGTATGCAACATTATATAGATGCATTAATCATTGTAAAACTAAAAGATCGAACATGTTTCATCCGTTTCAAAATTAAATAGATATAGTTTTTAACGTTTTTAACCTTAATTGTTGTGTTAAATTTTAGTGTAAATGTATTATAGAAATTAATCTATTCCTATTTTAAACTAGTAATAGAAAAGAGAAGTTCAAAAATCAACCGTATTAGTATCAAAAAAAAAAAAATTAATTACTTTTAATTCATTTAAAATGATAAAATGATGTTTGTTTTGGAATAGAGAGAATATAATATATCTCATTTCAAGAGGTGAGTAATTAGTTATGATTTTTTGTTAGTTAGCTATTTATATATAGGAATTATGTATACATACACAAAAAACGCGGTAACAGTCGACAAAAACTTAGATCATACCATCTTTTGTTGTCTCTTATTTTATTTATGAGATCTTACAGAAGACAAGAATCAACCGTATTAGTATGAGTATAAAAAACCATTCTAATTACTTTTAATCCATTTAAAATGATAAAATGATGTTTGTATTGGAATAGAGAGAATATAATATATCTCGTTTTAAGAGGTGAGTAATTAGTTATGATTTTTTGTTAGTTAGCTATTTATATATAGGAATTTTGTATACATACACAAAAAACGCGATAACAGTCGACAAAAACTTAGATATACCATCTTTTGTCGTCTCTTATCTTATTTATGAGATATTACAGAAGATTATTAAACTCTTACGGCAGATGAACTCAACTGTTTGTACAATCTAGCTCTTTGCAAACGTACATACGAAGTCATCAATATTATGCATATTTGTTAGTTAGCTAATTAACTATACATAAGTTATGTATTCATGGCTTCATGCACACACAAAAATCAACAGTTGTTAAGAATTTATTTTAAATACGTTTTTGCCATCTTGTCTCATTTATATGATTTTACCAATAAATGATTATTTAACATTTATAACAGATGAATCCAACTATTTGGAGATAATTTTTTTAATTCTTTAAAAAAATATAGACGAGAATATCAGTTATAATTTTTTTTTATTTACCTACTTATCTATATTTGAGTTCTGTATTCAAAAACATAATGTGGGGAAAAACATATTTCAACCCATTCTTTTGTCGTCTCTAATCTCATTTAGGAGATCTTACTAAATGTAAAGACTTATTATAAACGTAAAGACGAGGGTAATCAGATGTAAATTGTTGCTAATTAGCCATTTATTTATAGACGATCTATGTATTCATACACACATAAAAAAATCAACAACCCACAAGAATTTAATCAAACCTTTTTCATTTCTTGTGATTTTACAAATGATTATTTGACGTTTACGACATATGAATCCAACTATTTAGAGAATATTATTTAGTTCTTTGCAAACGTAGAGACGAGTAATCAGTTATGGTTTTTTTTTAGTTAGCTATTTATTTATATATGAGTTTATGTATCGTACACGAAAAAATATCAACGGTGAGAAAAAATTGTTTCAAACCCTCTTTTTGTTATCTCTTATCAAAATTTTAAGAGATTACAAATGATTGTTTAACGTTTACGCCTGATGAATCCAACTCTATAAAGAGAGTACTATCTAACTTGTTACAAACGTAGCGACTAGAGTAATCATTTGTGAATCGTTGTTAGTTAGCTATATATTTATGTATTCATACAAAGAAAAAATCAACAATCCACAAGATTAATTATGAATCGAACCATTTTTGTCCTCTTCTTATGAATTTACAAATGATTAATTAACGTTTACGACAATGAGTTATGTATGAATACAAATGATATATGAGTTATGTATTCATACATAGAAGAAAAAGTCAACAATGGTTTATTTCAAAACCTCTTTTCGTCTCCTATATCACATTTATAAGAGATTACAAATGATGATTTAACCTTTACGACAAATGAATCCAACTCTTTAGAGAGACTACTATCTAACTTGTTACAAACGCAGAGACGAGAATAACCATCTATGAATTGTTGGTTGTTAGCTATTCATTTATAGACGAGCTATGTATTTCATACAAAGAAGAAAATAATCAACAATCCACAAGAACTTATTTCAAACTCTTTTTGTCAATTCTTTTTATTTTACAAGTGATTGTTTGATGTTTACTACATACTAATCCAACTCTTTAGAAAGAGTATTATTTAATTTCTTACAAACATAGAGACGAGAGTAATCAATTATGAATTTTGTTAGTTAGCTATTTATTTATATACGTGTTATATATTCATACTCATAGAAAATATCAACAATGGAGAAAGCTTATTTGAAACCCTCTTTTTGTCTTTTATCTCATTTATAAGAGATTACAAATTATTATTTAACGTTTACAGCAGATGAATCTAACTCTTTAGAGAGTACTATCTAACTTATTACACTCGTAGAGACAAAAGTAATCAGTTGCGAATTGTTGTTAGTTAGAGATTTATTTATACATGAACTATGTAATCATACAAACAAAAAATAAACAATCCACAAGAACTTATTTCAAACAGTTTTTGTCATTTCTTGTGATTTTACAAATAATGATTTAACTTTACGACATATGAATACAACTATTTAGAGAGAGTATTATTTATTTCTTACAAACGTAGAGACGTGAGTAATCATCAGCTATGAATTTTTGTTAGTTAGCTATTTATTTATTTATGATTTTATGTATTTATACACACAAAAAATATCAGTAGTGGGGAAAAACTTATTTCAAACTCTCTTTTTATGGTCTCATATCTCATTTATAAGAGATTACAAATGATTGTTTAACGTACCACAAATGAATCCAACTTTTTAGAGAGAGTATTATTTCAATTCCTTACAAACGTAGAGATGGGAGTAATGAGTTATGAGATTTTGTAGGCTAACTATTTGTTTTTTTATATGAATTACGTATTTATACACATAAAAAATATCAACAATGGGTACAAAATTGTTTCAAACCCTCTTTTTGTCGTCTCTTATTCATTTATAAAAGAAATTACAAATGATTATTTAACGTTTAAAATCCAACTAGTTAGAGAGAGTATTTATTAATTTCTTTCAAAATAGAAACGAGAGTAATCAGTTATAAACTTTTGTTAATTAACTATTATGTATTCATATAAAGAAAAAAAACACAAATCGACAAGAATTTATTTCAAACTATTTAGATCATATTTAATCACAATCGGTGGTTCTACAAACTATTATAAGGCAGACATATATCTTTTGTAAAACATGGAACTACGACGAAATTACAAAGTTACAAGTTAATACGACTTGTTCATAACACTTAGGTCATGTTCAATGGTCACCCCTTGGGGTCTAATGTGGTGTTCTTATAATATAAAATTATTAAAAACACATTTTCACTTCCTTTTACTCAACTTTATACCTTCTCCTTCATTCTTTTACTCAACTTTTATTAATTTTATATTTAAACACTCTCTCTTTCTTTTAAGAACGCTCTCCAAAATATCTAATTTTAGACACTCTCTCTTCCTTTTAGACACTCTCTACTCTCTTTACTCAAATTTTATTAATTTTATATTTCAATATACTCCACAAAACACTCTATTTCTTCCTTTTACAACCATTTTAATAATTTTATATTATAAAAACACCACATTAGACCCCAAGAGGTCACCATTGAACATGAGCATGATTATTGTAGACACCATGGGGTCTAAAGTGTATATAAAATTATTAAAATGGTTGTAAAAGGAAGAAAAAGAGTGTTGTTATGGGGTATGTTGAAATATAAAATTAATAAAATTGGATCTTTTGAAAGAGAGAGTGTTTAAAAAGGAAGAGAGAGTGTCTAAAATTGGATCTTTTGGAGAGAGTGTTTAAAAGGAAGAGAGAGTGTTTAAATATAAAATAAATAAAAGTTGAGTAAAAAGATGAAAGAGAAGGTATAAAGTTGAGTAAAAGGAAGAAAGAGTGTGTATTTTAATAATTTTATATTATAAAAATAGTGTTTTTAGATCCCTTGGGGTATGCAATAATCCTGGCCTTACACATCAACCAAATTCTAAACTAAAAATAATATAGTACTTAATTAAGAATATGATTACATCATCTTCACAATAACATTCATGAAAATGTCAGAGCCGTACACACACTCTCCTCTATATAAACTCACAACCTCAGAACCTTAAATTCCTCAAAACCTTTCCATTCCTTAAACCCCTTTAAAAAATCCACACATAAAAATGGAGGTCGAAGGCAAAGGAGGAGAAGCCGGGCCCACCACCACCAAAGAACGGAAATTCGCACTTCCGGTGGATACAGAGAACAAATCAACAACTTTCCGACTATTCTCCGTCGCTAAACCTCACATGAGAGCTTTCCACCTCTCATGGTTCCAATTCTTCTGTTGCTTCGTCTCCACTTTCGCTGCTCCACCACTCCTCCCGATCATCCGCGAGAATCTCAACCTCACGGCCACCGATATCGGAAACGCCGGAATCGCCTCTGTTTCCGGCTCTGTTTTCGCCCGTCTCGTAATGGGAACTGCATGCGACTTATTCGGTCCGCGTTTAGCTTCCGCCGCGTTAACGCTCTCAACCGCTCCCGCCATTTATTTCACCGCCGGGATCAAATCTCCGATCGGATTCATCCTCGTGAGGTTCTTCGCCGGATTCTCGCTCGCGACTTTCGTCTCGACGCAGTTCTGGATGAGTTCTATGTTCTCTGGACCGGTCGTGGGATCGGCTAACGGAATCGCCGCCGGTTGGGGAAATCTCGGTGGTGGTGCGACGCAGCTGATCATGCCGCTTGTGTTCACGCTGATTCAGCATCTTGGAGCCACAAAGTTTACGGCTTGGAGAATCGCTTTTTTTATTCCCGGTCTTTTTCAGACACTCTCTGCTTTCGCCGTTCTTTTGTTCGGTCAGGTACAATAACACTCATTCACCGGTTTATTCGATTTTGTTATTTCGGTTTATTTGATTTGTCCGGTTTTGGTTCAATATAGCAAAATAATACAATTTAGTTAAAAATCGATCTATATATGTATGAAACTGATTGGATTTTTTATGAATTTTGTTTTGGTAAGACTCATCTAATTTATCAATTAAAAGGACCCATTATGGGTGTTCACTGTTCAGTTTGTATTTCGGTTTGATTTTTATGATTTCCTGAATTTTTTGTTTATGAAAATAGTAACATAATCTAGTATAAATGGTTTGGTACGTTTTTGGTTTGGATTTAGGTTTGTTACATATTTTCAAATAAATTTCGAAGTTTGATTTTTTTTTTTTTTTTTTTTTTTTTTGCGGTTTGCTTTGGATCAGACTAATTTATCTGGATTGAATATTAGTACTCATAGTTGATTATGCTTAGATCGTGTTTATTATAAGCAAGTGAAAGATGTATTTTTATCACTCATGTGTGTTTTTCTCTTTTATACTTTTGGATTTTAAAAGGATCTTCCTGATGGAGATTATTGGGCAATGCACAAATCTGGAGAGATGGAGAAAGATAAGGTGGAGAAAGTGATCTTCAATGGCATCACCAACTATAGGGGATGGATAACAGCATTAGCATATGGCTATTGTTTTGGAGTAGAGCTCACAATAGACAACATTATCGCGGAATATTTCTTCGATAAATTCCACTTGAATCTCAACAAGGCTGGAATTATAGCAGCGAGTTTTGGGCTAGCCAATTTTTTCGCTAGACCCGGAGGAGGAATATTCTCGGATCTAATGTCTAAGCGGTTTGGGATGAGAGGAAGGTTGTGGGCTTGGTGGATTGTGCAAACAATAGGAGGCGTGTTATGCGCAGTTCTTGGCCAAATTTCTTCGTTGCCATGGTCTATAGTTGTCATGCTCATCTTCTCTGTATTCGTACAAGCGGCTTGCGGACTTACTTTTGGCGTTGTTCCATTTATCTCTAGAAGGTAAAGTTTTGATTTTTTTGTATCACCGCAAAATTACCATGGCAATTATGGTTCTAGGAATTACTACGGTCCTTGGTCTAGAAATTCAACATATTTGCTCAAGAAAAAGTTTTATTCTTTTGGTTATGCAGATCTCTTGGGGTGGTATCGGGAATGACAGGTGCGGGAGGAAATGTAGGTGCGGTCTTAACTCAATTGATATTTTTCAAAGGATCGACATACACGAGAGAGACGGGTATAACACTAATGGGAATAATGACAATCGCGTGTACGTTACCAATATGCTTTATATACTTTCCGCAATGGGGAGGTATGTTTTGTGGACCTTCCTCCAAAAAAGTAAGTGAAGAAGACTATTACCTCGCCGAATGGAACACTGAAGAGAAGGCTCGGGACTTACATCTCGCAAGCAAGAAATTCGCCGAAAACAGTCGTAGCGAAGGAGGCCGTGCCACAACTCATCCCCAAACTTAATAAGTTCATGGCTATTTTTGTTTCTTTGTTTGTTGAATATGCTTCTTTTTTTCTTTTTCTTTTTTTTGCTCCTCTCTGTTTTTGCTTAAGAGGTATCAAGAACTCTATTTCTTAATTTTCTTTGTAACTGTATGATAAGTTGTGTTACTTGTGTATGTGATGTAAAACCTACCGGCCTGCTTAATTTTTCTTTTCGGAGTACTTTTGTACATGTTTGTTCATGATGAAGTGAACCAACGATTTCTGTTTATATAAAAAAAATTTGTATTGTGAATAATGATATTGACACTATAAGTATAATACAAACCGCTAGATTACTAACTTTAATATCTATATATAATAGCAAACCTAAACAAATGAATATTTTTTTGAAAATATTTTCTTCATCTCTGTCTCAGTCTGGTCCTCCTCTGGTTTGGGTGACCTGAACCATTCTGCATCAAGAATTGTAGGAGCTTCCCACTACCATCATCCAATATCACTTTCGAGTTGTATCCATTTTCTCCTCAGGATCTCACCCGTAATAATACAGACAAGTGCCTACTCTGATACCAAATGTAAATGTAATAGCTACTGCTACTGTAACACCCGCATTTTTTTTTTTTTAAACATCACAAGCGGAAATACTCAACACAAAACATTCAATAACAGTTCCAAATATCAATTCCAACAATTCCAGGATTCCAACAACAATTCCATTCTATTCTAACAACCTAAACAACATTTCTATCACCACATAATCCATAACACATAACATCCTAATCATCCTCTTCCTCTGCCATGATTCCGCGATCTCTCACTTTTCATTTACCTGCAACTCAAAAAGGAAAAACAGAGTTGCGTGAGTATTATCACAAATACTCAGTGGAGCGGTCATCCCGTCTACCAGATATATAATAGGAATTAGACTATCAATTCTACGCGATCACACAACAATCACCCAAATTCCAATTACCATCAATTAAACAGGATTATCCAATTACCAATTCACAATAATAATTCATAGCCAACAATAATCCACAAGATTCCAAATACACAGTTAACCACATTAACCAATTCACGATTAAACATTGCAATAACCAATTCACTACGAATAATTCATAACCAATGATAATCTACAAGATAATCAAATACAATGCTTAACCAGCAATTCCCAATTTCCAATTCACAACTCAATAAGGCAATAATCAGTTCACAGCACATAACTTATCGAACAACACAACCGATAATTCACAATCCAGCGTCTGGTGTCGATCGACGCACCCACTTGGTGTCGATCGTCACCCCAAACCAAAACGCATAACCTCACAAACGACAGAGTGTCGATCGACGCACCCATCTGGTGTCGATCGACACTCCATTCTCAAACACAAGTCTCAACAGAGACAGTGGCGTCGATCGACACTACCTCTAGGTGTCGATCGACGCTCAACTCGAGCAACCGATCCTTCGTGATCAGAAACTCCCGTGTCGATCGACACTACCACCAGGTGTCGATCGACACAGTCTCGCAGAACCTGAACCGAGCCAAAATCCTCTCACGGCTCGAGTCCCGTTCTATCTCGCGAGATTGTCACGATTCACAAACACATAACCACACGGAATTCACAGAGAAACAACCAAATCAGCCAAAACAGACAATCAAATCTCCTAATAGCCTAATTCCATATCACGATCACGCACTCACCTCGAGAATTTGACGAGATCGAGGAACGAGCGATGAACGACGATCCAACAGCGACGAAGAAGCACGATCCTCGCTGGAATTCACCGAGATGAACACCACGCTCTCGAACAACCACTTACACGAGGCTAACACGGGAAGAACGATGACGAACGGATCACAAAACTCCTCGAACCACCGAAATCTTCACCAAAAACCTTTAGAACTGTTTCTCCTCCCTGGAAAACGGCCACACTCGGCAAAGAGGCTTAAATACTCGAGCCCTAGGTTTTTCCTTAAACCGACGTCGCAAACCGAGCGATTTAACTCAAACCGAACCGCAACCCGAACTTGGTGTCGATTGACACCACCCCTTGGTGTCGATCGACACCCCATACCAAAATGCACAATTTTGGTTTCGGGATGTTACAATTCTCCCCCACCACACTGGATTCGTCCCCGAATCCCCAAAACACAAGTCTACCCGAGACTCCACTCTGGCCCGCACCGGCCAACCACAGGGAAAAGCACACCTAATCCCCAAAACACAAGTCTACTCGAGACTCCACTCTGGCCCGCACCGGCCAACCACTGGGAAAAGCACGCCTAATCCCCAAAACACAAGTCTACTCGAGACTCCACTCTGGCCCGCACCGGCCAACCACTAGAGATTCACACGAAAAATCTCAACACTTCACAACTAACCCATACTAAACACGCGTTTTCTAGACATTTATTACGTTTGACTCATCCACACACTCTAGGGAACCACCGTCCCCTCGGGAAACCACCGTCTCCCCGCACTATAGGGAACCACCGTCCCCTCGGAAACCACCGTCTCCCCGCACTATAGAGGAAACCACTGTCCCAATATATGCGCTCAGTACTATAAAGGAAACCACCGTCCCAGTATAAGTACACAGGAAAACCACCGTCTTCTGGAGAGAACCACCGTCTCTCAGCATGTATACAGGAAACCACCGTCCCCGATACATACTCTGGAAAACCACCGTCTCCAGATCATGAGTCATCCGTAATAAATTCTAAAACGCCTAACCACCTCCCCAATAGAAACTAAAGACACACGCCAGGTTTCTAGCCCGAAATACCGATGCAATGTTTCCTAATCCTGCAAAGGTCTGCCCAACTGATCGCACAGCAATCAAACAAGAACATGTACAACCAACAGTAGACCCGGAATTGGATCGATCGATTGTGCAACAATCAGACAAGAACATGCACAACCAAGACACCACATCCGATATCCCGGTCCCCGAACCCGAACGCACAAGAATATCATCGAGGTTTGTATTCTGTTCCATTCTGATGCCACGGTCAGCTATCGTTTACTCATATTTTACCGTCATCATCACACTCTCAGGACGTCTCCCTCGAGGTAACAATGCCGATGCCACTCCACTCTCAGGACGTCTCCCTCAAGCTCTGGCTCTATATAGGAAAATACTTCCTTAGAGTAATCAACACATACGAGACAAGCCTCCTGAACTAAGAATACGTACCTTGATAACAACACGCAACACGCAACCTATGCTAGCCACACAAACGGCCACACAACTGAAGAACCAAACCACAACCTCAAAGCACAAAGCCAACCCAACTCCTCGCACGCCCCGAATATCTATTGCTCTTAACTCAGCCTAATCCTGGCACCCATAGGACGCATCCTACAGCCCATCAGGAACACATACCATTCGCACTCTCGGGACACATCCCTCGAGTCAATGGTGTCTGGGAATCTCACATCCCCACACAACACACAGGAAAGCTCACCTCTCCTCACAACACCTGAGTTATTCGGGACCGCAGTCCCTAGAGCAATAAATATTGAGCACTGACCACCGAAACGGAACTGCCAAACAAGGCCCAAAACCACTCCTGACGCCTCAGCGCCCACAACCTTCAGCCGATACCCGACCTGTCCCGCTCGAGGGGACCTGAACTGAACCGACTGCATCAACGACTCACGACTCGGATTCCTCTCCTGAATCCCACAATGCTCTAAGCACTTCTGAACGCGTGACGATACGCAATTCTACTGGTTCCCGATCCTGATAACTCCGCTCTTTTTGATGACCTTGACAATCATCCCGATAACCTGAAACGGTCCTTGCTCGCTCTGCACCGTATCCTCCTAACCTCCAGACTAGGTCTACGGATTGACCGCGTAACCATCACACAAGAACATGCGCGATCTTCCGTAAACCCAGGATCAGATTCTTACCGCGCCATAACCAACCAGTCACGACTTCCTCGAAAACATACCAAACATGCCATCCGCGACGAACCTTAAAACCTTTGGAGACTCCCATCGGTCTTCTCGCAACCAAACCGGCGCTCCTCTAAACAATACTGCTCGACTCTACATTCAGCTGTGCTCCTGATTCTCTCTAGAACCAAACACCATGAGCTCCTGATCCTCAGGTTCCCTCGAACACTCCACGATATCCACTAAGCATATGATAGCAAACGCGTCCAAGTGATCTCCGATCCCGACGCCACCACCTGTGCTTACCACAAGCACACTAAACACACCAAGAGCATAACCACTACTCGAAATGCCCAACACTTGCCTAGTTCCATCCAGAACCCACGATGCGACCTTCTTAATCCGTCCAGGTCTGGCGGTCAATCGTACAACAATCAAATGAGAACATGTACAATCGCCCGTCAGTCAAGACTATACCTAGCCCAACTAGGTCTGACAGTTGACTGTACAACAATCAAACAAGAACATGTACAGCCATCCGTCAGTACAGATTGGATTTTTCGAATGCTACATCTGATCTAGAATTCAACCATAGGCCCAACCTCACCAGCGATACCTCGACTCACCACCTGAGCCTCCCGAACCGTCTATCACAGACAAAAAATCTTGGCTGCCCCAGCCAACACTATACGAGATTCCCACTCGTTCCGCAATCGTCCAACATGGACCAAAATCCTGGCCCGACACAGCCGATACCACACGAGATCCTTCCCTGACCTCAGAGGCTCCCTCTAATCTACACACGAAAACATACCGCTCGTACTCTCGGGACACCTCCCTCGAGCCAATGGTATCTGGGGATCTCATATCCCCGCAAGAGATCTCACATCCCTCGCTGCTTATTCTGGGAACACGCTTCCCAATAAGCACACAGGAGAACACACCTCTCCTCTGATTAGAGCCGCCTCACGTGGTATAGTCACAACATTCCCATCCTGGGATAACCTCACGAATCCAGCCAAACATGGTCCACATATATAAACACATCACGAACCACACATCTCAAAAACCAAATGAAAATAAATAAGGAACACCATCTTATAAATTTTCAAAAATGTAAATCGTTTCAACACCAACGAAATACAATAGAATCCAGAATCAAAACACCAAAGCTCAAAATCTGAAACTGGAACAAAAACAAAAAGAAACAAAACAGCTCAACCCTCGAACTGCTCCCCTAGGCCCTCGACCGCTACGAGTGCCTCCACCAACTCTACCCTCGAGGCATACCTGGAAGCCATGCCAGGCTTCTTCAGCCCGATCCGAAGTCCAGCCACGAACTTGCCCAACTGGGCTCGCTCCTCATCCATGCCACTACTTGCATAGACCACTAACCTGCTGAACTTCGCATCATACCCGCAAACTGATCGGCTGCCCTGAACCAAACTCTGGAACTGCAACTCTAACTGCTCCACCGCCTCTTGAGGAAAATATCTGGCATTAAACTCGCCCAAGAATTCTCCCCAAGACCACAATGTCCGCCTCCTTCTGGCTTGCACTCCAGCCCACCAGAGGCACGCATTGCCTTCCAAGAAGTTCACCGCTAGATCCACACAGAAATCCCCAGGACATCGAAGAATATGAAGCCTACGCTCCATCTTCAGTCTCCACTCATTGGCCTCCTCTGGCCTCCCATCACCTGAGAATGACAAGGGCCCCATGAGCAATAACTCATTAGACCACGCTAGATACTGCTCTCTCCGGGCCGCCACTGGAGTCAGCACTGGCACTGCACCCGGCAAACGCTCCAAAATCAACGCTAGCATCTTAGACACATGGTCCTCCGGATCCTGAGCTCTGCTTAAAGTGCCACCTGCACCTGGGCCTCTTGCCGTGCCCGAAGCTCTAGCACTAACTCTCACTCCAGCAGAACCATCTGACACACTGACGGAGCCCTCTGACAACTCTTGATACACAGGCGAACCGACCACCTGATCCGATGACTCACTCTGAGTCTCCCACTCGAACAACTTAGCCACACGGCCCCGACCACGACCACGACTCCGGCCTCCACGGCCACCAGCTCTGCCACCACGGCCTCTCGGAACTCTAGCCATCGCACACTGCAACTCAACACAAGAACAATTCTAAGAGACTAGAATTCACAGAACAGATAAACACGACTTACCGCGGAATCTCCTTAAAGGCTTGAAGAGGATGATTCTAAGACACACATAATCAATTCAACACATAGTCTCAGTTCATCCCAAACACTACTAGCCCTAGAACCGTAAGGGCTCTGATACCAAAATGTAACATCCGCATTTTTTTTTTTAAACATCACAAGCGGAAATACTCAACACAAAACATTCAATAACAGTTCCAAATATCAATTCCAACAATTCCAGGATTCCAACAACAATTCCATTCTATTCTAACAACCTAAACAACATTTCTATCACCACATAATCCATAACACATAACATCCTAATCATCCTCTTCCTCTGCCATGATTCCGCGATCTCTCACTTTTCATTTACCTGCAACTCAAAAAGGAAAAACAGAGTTGCGTGAGTATTATCACAAATACTCAGTGGAGCGGTCATCCCGTCTACCAGATATATAATAGGAATTAGACTATCAATTCTACGCGATCACACAACAATCACCCAAATTCCAATTACCATCAATTAAACAGGATTATCCAATTACCAATTCACAATAATAATTCATAGCCAACAATAATCCACAAGATTCCAAATACACAGTTAACCACATTAACCAATTCACGATTAAACATTGCAATAACCAATTCACTACGAATAATTCATAACCAATGATAATCTACAAGATAATCAAATACAATGCTTAACCAGCAATTCCCAATTTCCAATTCACAACTCAATAAGGCAATAATCAGTTCACAGCACATAACATATCGAACAACACAACCGATAATTCACAATCCAGCGTCTGGTGTCGATCGTCACCCCAAACCAAAACGCATAACCTCACAAACGACAGAGTGTCGATCGACGCACCCATCTGGTGTCGATCGACACTCCATTCTTAAACACAAGTCTCAACAGAGACAGTGGCGTCGATCGACACTACCTCTAGGTGTCGATCGACGCTCAACTCGAGCAACCGATCCTTCGTGATCAGAAACTCCCGTGTCGATCGACACTACCACTAGGTGTCGATCGACACAGTCTCGGAGAACCTGAACCGAGCCAAAATCCTCTCACGGCTCGAGTCCCGTTCTATCTCGCGAGATTGTCACGATTCACAAACACATAACCACACGGAATTCACACAGAAACAACCAAATCAGCCAAAACAGACAATCAAATCTCCTAATAGCCTATTCCATATCACGATCACGCACTCACCTCGAGAATTTGACGAGATCGAGGAACGAGCGATGAACGACGATCCAACAGCGACGAAGAAGCACGATCCTCGCTGGAATTCACCGAGATGAACACCACGCTCTCGAACAACCACTTACACGAGGCTAACACGGGAAGAACGATGACGAACGGATCACAAAACTCCTCGAACCACCGAAATCTTCACCAAAAACCTTTAGAACTGTTTCTCCTCCCTGGAAAAACGGCCACACTCGGCAAAGAGGCTTAAATACTCGAGCCCTAGGTTTTCCCTTAAACCGACGTCGCAAACCGAGCGATTTAACTCAAACCGAACTGCAACCCGAACTTGGTGTCGATCGACACCACCCCTTGGTGTCGATCGACACCCCATACCAAAATGCACAATTTTGGTTTCGGGATGTTACAGCTACAGAAAACGAACACAATGCAACAGGGGTTTCTTTTCTCAAGAATGCTTTACTAGATCAAACGATAAGTACATTTACAATTTTCACTCACCAACTTCAATCTAGCCTTACACGTTCATAGATTTATGTACAATCTATGAACCTCTCACTACCTCTTAGCCCATTTGATTAAGATCTCATACACGACAATCTTAAATCCACTTTGCTAAGAAATATGATATCCCTATTGTGTTAATCGTACACACACGATCAACTCTCCTATTTATACCCAATAGAAAAACGGCTAACCCTAGTCTTGGTCTCCAAGTTTGGGAAGATCTTATCTCTTCACCTTTCCTTGCAAGATCTAGTGGAATCTTCTTTCTCCAAGATCTTCTCCAAGTAATTCATCCTTAGCCTCTGCTCAGCTTCTCTTTACGTCGGAAGGTGGTCTACACTTTAGTCCATGCCCAACTCCATAAGACCCAATTCGTTTGACACATTAATTGGTATGATAATTGTTAACTGCATATTCACTATTTATCTGTTATTGTTATTATATTGACATTAAAATTTGCCAATTTCTTGTTATTAGGTCTATGAAACACTAGGAACCTTCAAACTCCTCTTTCTTAACCGATCCGGCGTTAATAGTATGTGTTCGTTGTCACTTGTTAACATAAGAACTGATTCTTTGAAATTTGTGTACCACTAATTCGTCAAAAAACCAACTTTCACATTTTGGCTACTTTTTCAACTGAACCACAAATAGTCTTTTGTAAGGTATTTTAGAAAGCTGTCACTTTTGGTTCAATGAATTTTCTGAATTCTAATTTACTTTGTTTGTTTTCCATTAAAGAATTTTATAAGTTACTATTAACTTGTGGCATGTAATATTTCATTCCGGTGTCGGTTATTCATTATTGACCATGCTTGTTGTAAACATGATTGCATTAACAAAATGATTTTTTACACGTTCATTTCATCTAATTATCGATCTATTAGAAACACTGGTTACATTTTCCACATATGTATTTTAGTGTGATGCTCTTTTGGTTTAGCCAACTAATAAAAAAATTGGAAGGCTGCTTTTGTGAAGTACACAAAAACTTGCAGTGAAATTTTTTAATTATCTCGTTTGATCACTAAGAAACTGATTGCAGTCAATGTAACAAGCCAAACAGCGTCGTTCTTTTTAATTCATTGTTTGATGGTCTAACCAGCTAGTTGAATCACTCTAGCCAGGCACCTAATATTAGATAGCTATCTTCTCCCATCTCTAAACCTACTTTTTATTCCTAAACACTTGAAACAAAAATCCATATAATATTTTGAGACATGAGGCTCAAACTGTAAAAGACAGAAACAAGAACGATACATACACAAAAACGGAGTTAAAATCGGATCAAATTCTTTTATGCCATAAACTTTGAGTGACAAATCATAAATGCCATAACTCTGATGGGCTGAAGTGGGCCTCAGTTTTATTTTATTTTTAAATTAAATTTAAAGCAAAAAATAAGTAAATGACTAAAAAACTGAAGCAGAAGTTAATAATTACGACCCAACCGTAGATCCGACCTGTTCCTATAAACCCGAAAAAAACCCACCCATAACCCTTTAATTCCCCCAAATCAGCTTCAGTTTGAAAAAAAAAAACTGAAAAATCTCAACTTCCCTCTTCCGACTCCCCGACGATTAGCATAACTAAGAACAACCAAGACTTGGGCTTTGCAATTTTGATTGAGGTATGTTGAAATTCATCATGAAAGTGCGAGAATTTGTTAATTTTCTAATGTACTAATCGGTTTCAATGTGGATTGATGTAGATTTGATCCTAGAAATGGTGCGTATAAAGGTTGGTGGAGTTAAATAGGGAAGAAGATCGGAAAGATATGCAGTTAGTTCGTCGGAAGAAGACGAGTATGAAGAACCAAGGATTTTGGAGGAAGCAGCGAAGGATGCAGAGGAAAATGTAGTTATCGAGGAAATCGAGAATGTAGAACCAAGGGGTTCACGGGGTTTGCAATTTGAGAGAAATGAAGAAGAAAGAGTTTCGGAGGAAGCAGCGAAGGATCCAGAGGGTAATGTAGTTATGGATGAAGAACCAGTTGCGGACAAAGAAGGAGATCCACCAAATGACTCTGATGGAGAAAAGGAGGACTCTGGTTTGAGAAAGAGAAAGACATGGAGGAGGAAAACGAAGCAGAGGTATGTACGGATCTATCTATGGAAAAATAAATATTCTGCATAACTAGACAGTATTACATATTATGTATATAGTACTTGCAGGAGGAAGAGGTTCTGAAACACGACATATACGAACCTATTAAAATACACTTCAGACCCGGGGATTTTACAAAGGGAATAAAGATTCAATCAAGGTGTTATGTTAAGGAGGTAGTTAAGAATATTAATGAAATTCTTAACGCGAATGAGAAGAAATGGTTTCATGAACATCCACAGTTCAAACATTTCTTTCACATGCCTTTGGAGAAGAAGAATAAGGTTCAGGGCATGTGGATGCTCTTTCTTCATGCAGTGGGTACAGAAAAGAAACGTGAAGCTTGGTTTGTCGTCAATGGCGTTCCAATTCGATATTCTCTCAGAGAACACGGGCTTCTTTCTGGTTTATATTGTCATAATTATCCAATTGGATGGGAAGCAATGGGCGGATTAAAGTTTGTTGGGAAGCAATTTGTCCATGGATCAACCATATCGTACAAAGTTATCGAGGAAAAGTTCTTGAACATGGAACATTGTAGAGATAGGTTGAGAATGGCTATATTGTATTTCTTATCCAGTGTGATTATTGGAAAGGCAAAGAAATGCGAGAAAGGAACCCAAAAGGAGCACCAAGTGTAGAATACTTCTTTCTCAGAGCGGTTGATGATCTTAAGTTTTGTAAGACGTTTCCGTGGGGACATTTGTCTTTTGATGATAATCTTCAACAAATGGATCATTTGTTTAAGAGTTGTGGTGGAGTGGTGGACAAAAAAAGCTGGTGTTATCCAAGTTTCAATATTCCTTTGCAGGTAAATCATATTGACTAACAATTTCAGTTTATTTTAATTAGTTGAGATTAGTGAATGAGTGGTAAGTGAATATGGTAATGTATTTTCTTTATGTGTAGATTCTAGCCTTTGAAACGATCAAAGGTTTCAAACAGAAATACAGAGAGTCTGTTAGCATTGGCCACAATGAATGTCCTAGGATGTGCACCACCAAATTGACAAAACATAGTATGACAGGTTTTCCACTTTCTGAACTGTATGAAACACTTGGAACATCTAAGGTTAGTAATACTTGTAGTGAAATTCCTTTTTAAATAAATATTTCTTACTGATCCACTTATGGTTGTGTTGTATGACATTCTACTTATTGTATTTCCACAGGACATAGACAGTTTCTTGGTTGAAACTAGTTCTGAGCATACTCTTTCTAGATCAATCTTTGATGACAAGGAGGACATTGCAGATGAGTATTGCTTCATTGTAAAAAGTTGGGAGAGAAGGCACTTTTTTGATAAGAGGCCTATTTTTGTTCAAATGTCCTTCGACCATGATGTCAATGAAAGATATAAGCAACAAGCCGATGGAAGTTACTTGGATACGATGGAGGCCCATGTTCCTGTTGCGGATGATATGGAAGGAGATGTTCATGTTGTGTCTACTAAGGAAGTACAGAAACTAAAGGAAGGCATGGAAGATGGTTTGAAGAAGTTGACCAAAATAATGGAAGATCGTTTCAAAGAATTGAAGGATATGATTGAAGGGCAGGATAAAAGATTAAAGACTGTGGAAGCATTAGCGAAGTTTGAGGGATGGAATGGTGAGACTGATATGGGTTTTGTCCCTGTATCTTGCCCTCCATCTAGGTATTCTGGTCGTGGTTGTGGTGGTGGCTTGGAGAAACAGATGGAAGCTGGTGGTTCTGGTGGTGGTCTGGAGAAAGAGAAGGCAGTTGGTGAGGGTAGTTCTGGTGGTGGCCTGGAGAAAGAGAAGGAAGCTGGTGGTTCTTGTGGTGGTCTGGAGAAAGAGAAGGCAGTTGGTGAGGGTAGTTCTGGTGGTGGCCTGGAGAAAGAGAAGGAAGCTGGTGAAGGTGGCTCTGGTGGTGGCCTGGAGAAAGAGAAGGAAGCTGGTGAGGGTGGTTCTGGTGAGGGGCAAAAGGAAGCTAGTTCAGGTGGCGGTCGTGATACTGGTGATGATCCTCTTGAAGAGTTTGAATCTTGTGAGTCCGAAAATGGAGAAGGTGAGGAGGACAAGGAGACTGATGATGAAGAAGGTGATGAGAACAATGATGAAGAAGGTGAGAAGGAGATAACAGAAGTTGTTGGTGAGAAGAGGATTAGGAAGCCATCAAACCTCCACAAGTCTCCATGGACCACTATGAAAACCCAAAAGAGGAGGAAGAGAACTGAGAAGCCGAAGCCATCCTCTTAAACTCTAAAATGGAATACGGAAACATTATCTTCAACTTTCCCTCTAAACTCTATCTACTTTTAATATTCAAAGTTTGTAATCTGTTTGAACTACTGATACTACTAAGTACAACTGTTAGGCGTTTTGTATTATGTTGATGTTTGAAGTTGATGTTTGAATTATTATATCCAAGATATCCCTTTTTTATGTTATGAAGTGGTTGCAATCTCTGTAACCTGAAGTTATTCACTTGTCACATATCTTGTAATATGTTTGTAATACTCGTTCAACTAAGTAAAACTACTAATGATACTACTAAATAAAATTTGTAAAATTTGTACCACAAGGTTAACATTAATGAATTTGAATCCTAAAAACTGAAATCTTCAATATGAGTATGAGAGTAACAAAGTCATTGACATTGAAATTATTTAAAACATGGAGGTACAAGTCATTACAAAACATGAAAGTGAAATTACTAAAACATTACAAAACATAGAAAAGAACTGCTTAGACAACATGAAGGTCCTTAACCTCTTCAGGTGGTTGAAGTTCCTTTCCTCCAAACACTATGGATTGAAGTTTAATAACCATCTCCTTTAGCTTAGTTGTTTCCTCCTCGGACCTTTCAACTTTGGTTGTCATCTCCTTAAGCTTTTCTTTCAGATCAGCAAAGCTCTTCCTTCTTTCGATTAAACAAATCAATTCACAGATGTGATTTCCTTCTCAAACTTGGCAAGGGTAGTCGCCATCTCCTTTAGCTTTTCTTTCTCTGCATCACAATCGCGTAACAAGTCCCACATAGTTTCAGGGGACATGTGGTCGGGAGAGCCTATCCCTTCAAGTAGTCGATCTCCTATTGCTTCTACCTTGTCCTTCAGTAATTGTATCTCCTCCATAATTGCATCGTCCCACATTCTCCAAATGTGATACTCTCCATCCTAAGAAGAACAATTTTAAAAGAAACTATTATACAAGAAACTATGAAAGAAGGCCAATTGAATAAGAACACATAATTTAGCCCCTTACATTGGTATCACCAGCGCAGGTGTAATATCTCCTCCCTTCTTGAGTTCCATGTGTGTATGTTTTCACCACAGCAGCTTCACCGCAATAGCAAACAGTCAGAATGCCTCTGGGGACTTCTTGCCATGTAGCCGGACGAAGGAACATGTTGACTTCCTCATTCGAAGATGATGAGTTGCTGTTGTTTGAGCTATTATCGCATTCACCGAACAAAGTACGCCTCGTCTTACCCATGTTCATGTACTTAAACAGTAATGGATACACAAAAGGATCCTACACAAAATCACAATTTTGTTTCCAATTTCTACCGATTCAAACCTACACAGAGCCGAGAAAGAAGAAATTTTACTTACCCGAAAGGTTTGGTTCCAAAATTGGTTAAATTGGAAGAAATTGTGGTCTCCTCTTCTCGCTTATAAACCCTATGAATTTTTTTTCCAGATCTGGTAATTGGGGAAAAATCCAAAATCTTATCAGTTGTTTATTTTTTAAAACTTTTGTAGAAGACTGAAAATAAATATAAATTAATCACCGATCCTCGACAAAGGCTAAACACCAATCAGATTTGACTACGTCTTTATCACATGTGCGGCAATGTGTTTATACGTAACTATATTTAACATGTGCTCGATAAGTTAACACTTAGTGGTACTCCAGTATACGAGTGTTTCAAATTTGGTCATAGTTATACATTTGGTGATTTACCAATTTATTTAGTATTACCGTACTATATACAACAAATTATCAGTTGTTCTTCTGCTATTTGGCATTTAAAATACATTTCCAATGTTTTAATGTCATAATATATCCACAAACACCTACTCTCTGAAATTTTTCATTACAAGGGAGATAACAATATCTAACTCTTCTTAAAAGTATAATGTTCCTTCACTTAAGATATGCATATTTGTTTTCCAACAATTTGAAGTTTTTGATAATTTTACATAAGTAACACAAAATTATTAGAAAAAGAACACAAATGATGCCATAAAATTACATAATTGTGACAAATTACATAAAATTTAATAAAATTACATAATTCTGACATAATACTTCTTAGTTGTCCATTAGCAATAACCAGTATAAACAGTATTTCAAACAGAAGATAACAAATTGCAAGAAGTTCATTAGCATGAAAGGAAAAGAACATCAAACACCACTTGAGCCACCAACTTCCTCAGCAAAATGAGTCCCTTTTAGGGGTCCCTTTACGGCTCCTTTTAGGGGTCTCTCTGCGGGTACTTGTAGGAGTTCTTTGTTGACTCACTTGTTGGCTCTCTTTGCGGGTCCTTGTTGGCTCACTTGTTGGCTCACTTGTTGGCTTCCTTTACGGGTCCTTCCCCTTTTTTTGGTATTGCTAGTAGGGGTTACTTGACTTTTGCCTTGGCTATCAAGGTCACTCAACTTCTTCTTTGGCTTACGTGGTTAGGCTTCTCCCGTGGATGGAAACTTTTTCACCCGCCGTCTTCCCCTAATGTTTTTGTACTCAGGAGGGAGGACACACAACTGTTGTATATGTAATGGAACTCTCCAATCAGATATATGCGGGACAAGATAAATGGTTTTGGAATAGGCCAACTTCCAATACTCCACCTTATACTTCTCATCACACAACTCATGTATCTCATAGTTCACCGTCCTTGATTCTTTCCTCAAGAGTGTGTTGCGTGCGGCTAATGCATGGACACAAGGATATTTGTCAATATCAAAAGTCCTGCAACTACAACTTTTGGTTACCAAGTTCACCAAATAAGCTTTCCCATCCTGTCCAATAATACTATATATAAGGTCTAATGAGTTAAGCTCCGTTGCAACCAAGTAATTCGCTTCCGCACATCTCTCATGTAATAAATCATCCACATCGAGTACTAAAACCTTATTGTAACCAATACTCTCCTTCCTATGCTTGTTGAACCATTCCGAAATCTTAGCCACAATTGCATCTATCATAGGCAACAAATTATAATGCCTTGCATCCTCAAGGACATTGTTCAGAGATTCAACAGAATTAGTTGTATCAATGTTGTACCTTGCCCATTTTTCCACCGCTACACTATCGTCTAGGTACACTCCTGTTTGAGGATATCTACTCCTAAAATCAGCATATCTTCTTTCAAACTCATTCTCTGAATAGATCATACAAATTTCCCGGAACAACTCTGCCACTAATTTTCTGTTTGTGTGTGAAACTTTAAGTTTCACATTTTGGGACAAATGGTAGATACAATACCCATGTGTAGCCTCCTTATACACCACTTCTACAGCCTTGATGAGGCTGTAATTTCTGTCACTCACAAAAACAAGCTTACCACTATCCGGTATAACTGTCTTCAGTGTTTCAAAAAACCAAGTCCAACTTTCATCATTTTCACTATCAACTACAGCAAATGCAACCGGATAAGTGTGTCAATTAGGATCTTGAGCTGTAGCAATCAATAGCACACCACCATATCCAGATTTCAGAAAAGTTTCATCCACAATCAGAACTTGCCTCATCGATGAAAACCCATCTATGGAAGCTCCTAGTGCAATGAATAAAAACTTGAACCTTCCTAACTCATCTAACTTCACTTATGTTTTTGTGTCAGGATTCACTTCCTTTAACATATACAAATAAGCGTACAACAGCTTGTATCCTTCTTCAGGATCACCACGCACCTCGTTAATAGCTTCATTAATTCCTTCCTCTCCAACATGTAGAATATGACGGTGGCACACCATATTTTCTTTGAACCAGACCAATGAGAGCATTAGCTCTTGGGATCTCCAATAAACTTAGATAGTCTTCTTTTAAAAGACTAGCAACTAATCCTTGGGTAGCTCTGTTTCTATTCTCGCTGCTTTCGGTGGCACTTGTCGGAGAACATGTGTGAATGTTGTTGTACTCCGCAACACGAAAACAATGTGATCTCTTAACCTTTGCAGCGTGAAAATACCATTTACACCCTTTCCTCCAAAGATGACATTTCAGCATATATCTCACTTTATCGCTTTTTGTTGTGTAGAAGGCAAAAGATCCTTTATGTGCACCTTTCTCCATAAAATATTTTACTTCTTTCTTACTATTGAACTCTCTACCTATTTTCAAACCAATCCCAGCATCCCATCTTTTCTCCACCCTATTTTCTTCTTCATAACTTGGAGGCGGAGGCTGATTAAGCTCTTCATCCATAACGTTATCCCAACTCCTATCCGAAGAATAACCCTTTCTCTCATCCGACTCACCACTGCCTTTAGTCTCACTATCCCCATTAACTTCATCTTCATGTTGGTCTTCACCAAATCTATACTCCATTGCCTCATTTTCTTCTTCCTCATGTTGTTCTTCCACAGTTCTTTCATCCACACCGTAAAGAATAAGAGCATCATTACCAGGAATATCCCCTTCCTCGTAATTCAAACCAACTGAACTTCCTTGATCTCCTTTTGAAACCACACACTTACCTTTACCATTATCCAGCTGTTTCTTTCTTGAAGAAACACCCTCTACCTCTACATGCAATACACTTCTATGTTTATTGCTATCTTCTGACGTTAGGTACACATAAACATCATCATCATCACATATATATGATTGTCTCGGAGGTGTTGTGTCCACTGGTATGAAACTCAGCTTCACCTCTGTCCTAGCTGAATTAATCCCAACCTTCTTGCATACAGCATCCACTAACATTGCATAATCTATTTCCTCCAAAGATACCCTCTTGAACAATAGTGGATACATTTTCTCTTCTCTTGAAATCCATTCAACCCCATCTCTATTATTCACATAATGTCCTCCACAATCAAAATGTAGATGTAAGCTTGTATTCATTGCTTCCTGCAATCAAACTAAATCAGTAAACCTAATCAAACTAAACAGTAATACTTTCATAATTACCAGTTGTTCATGAAGAAAATATACAAATTTGTATTTGAGATTCACTATGATTTAACCGGATACACTATCACAAATCCATCTAAATTCACAAATTCTTAACTAATGCAATGTTCTTATCTAATTGGACTCGTAATGTGCATGAATATAAATTGAAATTCAATTGAATCATCTCGATTTTAAATTGGATTTCTGATTCAAGCTCAAATTTAGTTAATTAACTAGCATATCTTAGTTTGACTAAAGCTAAAAGGAAGCAAAACTGACCTCAATAGGCTGGATTTCATCTTCAACTTCTAAAGCTAAACAAAATCAAAATCAAATTGAATCCTAAATCACCTCAATTTCGAATTGGATTTATGATTCAAACTAAACTTTAGTTAATTTACTATCATATTAGTTCGACTAAAGCTAAAACGAAGCAAAATTGATCTCAATTTGAACTTATGTCGGATTGGACGAGACATACAAGAAGAGGGGAAAATGAGTTGGAATACCGTTGGGAAGCTGGAGGTCGAATTCACCAACGGAAAAACAATGGGTATAGCTCCAGTAGAGAGGGTCGTTGCTTCAATTGAGCTTCAGCTTTAATGGAGGATTGAATGGAAGCTGGATCTGGTCGTGAAAAGAGAGAAAACGAGAGAGATGTGATTGGTTGGGAAAGTTTAATCCCATTGGTTGAGAGGGAGGGATTTTTCTTTTGTTTTTTTGTTTTTTTTAAATCATAATTACTTTGGATTTTTTGGTCATTTTACATTCATTAAAGGTATGAAGGTGAAAGAATGATAGAGTGTGGCATAAGAGATTAGAGCTTGGTTTTCTTATTTGGCAAATAGAGATTATGGTATTTAAGAATTTGATCCGTTAAAATCCCATCACAACACGAAATGTACTAAAGACTATAGGTATTTATATAAAGAAAGCGATTGAAAATAATGTCTAAACAACTATAACTACACAATCAAATTTGTATGTGGTGAAGAAGAAAAACAAGAGATTCAGGCGCTGTTACTCTCCCGTTTCTAACGGACATGGTTTGGATTATGAACAAAGAAAGTCTCTACCTCGTGGCTTCCGACTTCGGTAGCTTCGAAGAACCAAAGATCTTTAGACGATCTTGTCTTCTTTGTCAAAGAAATCTCACGTGGTCGCTTTCTTGGTGCCGGAGGGCAAGTCTCCACCTCCGGAATCTTGTGATCACTTGAAGTTGGTGTACACAAAGATCCTAACATTTCTTCTTCTTCTTTTTGACTTATTGGTTTTTGATCTATTGCTTTTTCTTCTTCTAGGGGATTGAGAACCTTAGACATGGTCGCATGGATGTATGTCGTCTATATAGGATGGAATGTGAAAGTTTCGTGTGTTTTTTACCTTCTAAAAGGAAAAGAATATTATTTTATATAAAGTGAATTGGAATCTAAAAAGTGATAGGCAGAGTGAGAGAGTTTGTATTTTGCGAAATGTCCATGCATTTAGAAGAATATTCGGATATATTCAAAGTTTTTTTTATGTTAACTAAATTGTTTGGGAATTTTTAGAAATGAAACTTTTCAACTGCCCTATAGAAGTCAATGAGTTAGTTGAATTCATTTGTGTGTGCATAGTTAATTTGAATGCAAAATTATTTTGACCATACAAAATGAACATTGCTATTGCTTTATACGCGGAAATAATAATTAAAAATTTTTACGACATATAGATATTGTGTGTATGATAGCATAAATCATTTTTGATATCTATTACAAAAATAGTGTTTGAAAGCAATTTGATATTATGCCTAAGATAATATAAATCATTTTGATATTACTTACTTTTTTAAATACCAAATAAATTGTAAACTTTATTTAATGGTTAAAATATTTCTAATTACCAGTCAGAATATGTATTTGTTTAAGGCGTATAAAATTTTTGAGTTGTCAATAATACATAATCTACTATTGATAATTTGGTATGGTTTAGTTTCAGTTTGTTTTCGCATTCAAATCAAAATATCATTTTTCCAAATAGTTGTGATAGGTTTTCTATTGTCATTGGTGTAGTACTTGGTATAATAAAGTATGATGTTTAATATATAAAATATAATCACCCAAACCAATAGTTTAAGAATACTTATTTGTTTAATAAACATGTATAACTCTTGACAACAACAAAAAACGTGTATAACTTACATGTATTTGAATTGTATCACAATTCTGAATATATAAAAAATTTCATGTTCGAATATCGTAAATAAATTTACTAAATAAGTAAAAGATTTTTAAGTCTTTTATAACATCAAAAGGTAAAAGATGCTATTTTTTTATTTTAAATCAATGATAATTTTGAGTTTTGTTTTTACATATGACAAAACACAAAATTGTAGGAAATGATTATGGTATATAAATGGATGAATAATCTGAAATAGAAAATTAGATGGTTGCAAAGTTTCAATCTTCTCAATTTTTTTTAATCTAAAGATAAAAGAAAATATACAACAATTTCTCTTACATTATTTTATTGTTTTTGATTTTTCTTGTGCTAGAAATTGAGTTTTCTTAAAAATACGTATATGTTTATATAAATTTGAGAAATTTTTTTCACAAACATAATAAGAGTTTTTTTAAAAAAAAATTGGTAATTCTTTATTCTAAATTTGAGTATATAAAAAAGTGTTCTAAAACTTTTACAATCGTGGGAGGGTAGATCAAATATTGTTGTTAGAGGGTAGGTATAATTTTAAAAATAATTTTTATTAATCCACTAATCAAAATACTAATATCAAAATTCATTTGTTATTTGGACAAATAAAATTAACATTAGCCCACTAATCGTAATACTTGAAACAACCAGACTTTTTAAAAATAAATAAATAAATAAATAATTAACCCGAATTTAGTATTCCCATAAATACTAATTCTCAACGGTTAATTCCAAGCCATCAATAACCAGCGGAAAACACTAACAATTTAAACCAATCAATTTAATAAACAATTATGCCAATAACCAATTCAACAATAAATAAAATCCATGTTCATCTAAACTAACAACCTATCTCCACGTTCTAATCAGTTCAACCAAACATAACAAAATTCCTAATCATCCTTGAAACAACCAATACTTTTTTTTTAATAACCCGAATTAAACATTCCCATAAATGATAATTCTCTACGGCTAGTTCTAACAGTTACGGAAGTTCTCATAAAAATAATCCAATAAAATTATAAATCAATTATCCAACAAATAATTCAAATCCAATTCAGAAATAAAACGGAAATTCTAGCAACCTAAACACCAGGTTCACTAAACAAAACTAAAAGGTAAATCAAACACCCTATCATCCTCTTCGCTGGCATTGATTCCGCGATCACGCATTTCTGTTACATGCAACACATGGTAATAAGAGTTGCGTAAGTATTTAATAAATACTTGGTGGAGCGGTCATCCCGTCTACCGGATACAGAGTAAGGAAACATTAGATTATCAATTCTACGCGATCAAACAACAGGCCATAACAATTGAAAATTAGCATTTTAAAACTGGTGGTGTCGATCGACACACCCACTTGGTGTTGATCGACACTGCATTAAAGCACACGATCCTCGCGATTATAAAATAGTGGTGTCGATTGACACTACCACTAGGTGTCGATCGACACTTCTCGCAGAAAACCTGAACCGAGTCAAATTCTCACGCAACTCGAATTCCGTTTCATCGCACGAGATCATCACGACACAGACAGTACTAATCACACAGGACAATCACGGAAAAACAATCAAACTATCACAAACAATCGTTCCATATCCTAGTAACCTAGTCCCATATTCACGATCACACACTCACCTCGAAATCGCGAATTGAAAAGGAAAAAGGGATTGAACAGCGACAAAACCACACGAAACAGCGAGAAAACACCGAGAAATCACCCACAACGCCACACAAACGAAACCTTAAAGGATCACACGGAAACTTCTAGTGAAATCGATGAAGAACGGATAGAAATTCTTTCGATTCACACTTTTTTCCTCTCAAAAACGTTTCTCTCTTATGTTTTTTGTCTCTGCCTTTGGAAAACACGGCCCTAGTGTTTATAAACGCAAATTAGAGTTTTCGTTCCCAAACCGTAACAAACCGGCCGATTTAAATCAAACCGAACCCGAACCAAAAACATGGTGTCGATCGACACCCACACATGGTGTCGATCAACACCCCTTACTAAAAACCACAATTTGGTTTCGGGATGTTACAATCCTCTTCCTACGCCATGATTCCGCGATCACACTATTCTTTTACCTGCAACACATAGGACAAAAAGTTGTGTAAGTATTTCATAAATACTTAGTGAGCCGGTCATATCATCTACAAGCGTAACAAGAAGGCTCCGGTCAACAATCAAATACCAATTCCAGCAATCACAAAAATACAATAATGCAAAAACAGACAAAACAATGCAATCATTCAGATGCTCGTGTCGAGCGACACACCACACGTGTCTATCGACATAGCTCAACTGTTGGGTCGAGCGACACACCACACGTGTCGATCGACACGACCTCATAGTTCGTCGGAAACGAGCCTCTCCTCTCATGGCTCGAATCCGATAAACCCGAGTCGCTTTCCTGCATCAAAACCACAATACATACGAACCATAACATCCACAACAATCATCAATGCACAATTCACACAACAATCACCATCACGAAACGTATCAAATCAATTTCATCATCGCCTACAAACCATGGTCGCAAACTCACCTTAGTCTAAAACGAAGGAAACGGACGGAAATCGAGACCAGCAACGAACGGACAGACTCTCTAAGACTCGAATCCACTGATCCGAACCAAAACCACGATGAACAGAGAACCTAACGCCTCTAGAACGCTAAGAGAAAGGTTCCGGATTGATGTTTGCAACAATCAATCAAGAACACCAACAATCTCTCAACTCACTCTTTTTTCTTCTCTCTTCTCTGATCACGACGGTTGGGGAAAAACACGGAGCCCTAGACATTTATATACTATTAACCGAGCCAAAAATCGTAATTAAAACGTAATTAATCGGTTCAGCAAAAACCTCGTGTGGAGCGACATTCCAAGTGTGTCGATCGACACTCCACAAACCTTCGTGTCGATCGACACACACCTTGTGTCGCTCGACACGAACGCCAGAATTTACTTTTCTGGTTCGCGGATGTTACAATGGATTTGTTCTTTAGCCCACTAAATTGTGGTTATGATTGTGGTTATGATTGACCTTATCAATAAGTTTAAACTCGAAGCAAATAACCCCACTATTATAAGGAAATATGTTAAGATCTTTTAAAAGGAAGACACTAGTTTATTAACACATACTTTACTACAAACATCAGAGTTCAAACTAATCTATAAACCTGTTAAACAAATTCTAAATTTTAACATATTTTTACCAATCTCATTTTTTATGAATACTAAACAGAAATCAATTGCACTGATCTCATAGATTTTGTTTTTTCTTAGAAAATATTACTACATAAAATAGATAAAGACAAAATATTTAAGTATCAGGGTCATCGAATTCGGTGAGAAAAGATAAATAAGAAGAAGAGATAAATTTGAAGAAAAAATTTATAGTTTTACAAATCTTTTGACTGAATCCTCTTATAACATAATTTACTTCATACTTCATAGTTCAGACTAATCAATAAACATATCAGAAGAGTTCTAAATTTTAATGTATTTTATCAGTCTCATTTTTCAATGAACAATAAAGATAAATAAATTTACTGATCTCATAAATTATGTTTATTTCTTAGAAAACATTACTACATATAAAATAGATAAAGACATAACATTTAAGTTGGAGAGTAATCAAATTTGGTGAGATAAGATAAACTTGAAGAAAAGATAAATATAAAAAAAGAATTTATGGTTTTCCAAACCTGTAGACCGATCCCTCTTATCACGTACTTTAATACATATTTCATATTGATAAGGTGATCCCAACTAGCTTTCCTCTTGGATCTTTTTGGATCTCCGTAGACAAGGGTGATGTATACAACTTTGGCTTCATATCGGAGCCGTGCATAGATGAAATTCTCACATAAAGAGATGATATCAAGGTCAAGGTCTGCTTTCCAGAAGAGAGCAAGTCCTCCACCTCTTTCCAAAATCTAAACCAAATGCAAAGATAAATTTGAAGAAGGAATTTATAGTTTTACAATTTTTTAGCCGATCCCTCTTACCACATACTTTACTTCATACATCAAAGTTCAAACTAATTAATTAACCTATGAGTACATTTTAAATCTTAATGTATTTTTATCAGTCTTACTTTCCAATAAACACTAACTATAAAAACATTTTAACATATCTCATATATGTTGTTTTCTTAGAAAATACTCCCTCGGTTTCTTGGAGATTGATTTTCTAGCATTTTTCACACAAATTAAGAAACAATAAATTATATTTATTTATTAATGCAAGTTTTTGTGATAAACACTTTTTCATAACAATGAACCAATAGTTATTCTTTATATTCATATAGTCTCATTAAATATATCTTGGAACTTACAATTTGTTAAAATCTAAATTGATTAAAAAGTAGAAAAATATAGAACATCAATCTTTGTGGAACACCAATAATGTGCTAGAAAATCAATCTCCAAGGAACAGAGGGAGTATCACTTAATAGATAAAGACAAAACATTTAAGTTGGAGAGTCATCGAATTCGGTGAGAAAAGATAAACTAGAAGAAGAGATAAATTTAAAGAAAGAATTTATGGTTCTAGAAATGTTTTCCGGCTATGCATCGATTATCGGGAACTAAACCGGGTCACTATAAAGAACAAGTACCCTCTCCCAAGGATTGATAAGTTGCTGGATTAGTTGAGGGGTGCTACTTGGTTCTCTAAGATCGACTTGGCTTCACGTTACCATTAGATTCCGATCGATGAGGTGGATGTTCGGAAGACAGCTTTCATGTCCAGATATGGGTATTTCGAGTTTGTGGTTTTACCTTTCGGTTTGACTAATGCGCCTGCAGCGTTCATGCGGTTGATGAACGGCGTATTTCAGGAGTATCTGGATGTCTTCGTGATTATCTTTATCAATGATATCCTGGTTTACTCGAAGAGTCTTGAGGAGCACGAGAGCATTTGCGGTAAGTCCTGGAGAAGCTTCGGGAGCAGAAGCATTTCGCCAAGTTGAGCAAGTGCAGTTTTTGGCAGAGAGAGATGGATTTTCTTGGCCATATTGTTTCTGCAGATGCAGTTTCCGTAGATCCGGCTATGATCAAGGCTATCAAGGATTGGCCTAGACCGTCTAATGCGACCGAGATTAGGAGTTTTCTTGGTTTAGCAGGTTATTATCGGAGGTTCGTCAAGGGCTTTGCGAGTATGGCTTAGTCGATGACGAAGTTGACCGGGAAGGATGTCCCGTTTGTTTGGTCTCAGGGGTATGAGGTCAGCTTTGTGAGGCTGAAGGAAATGTTGATGAGTATACCTATGTTGGCGTTGCCTGAGTCGGGTAAGTCTTACGCAGTATATACTGATGCTTCTAGGATAGGCTTGGGTTGCGTGTTGATGCAGGAGAGTAGAGTGATTGCGTATGCTTCGAGGCAGTTGAGGGGTCCTGAGCGTAATTACCCTACGCATGAACTAGAGTTGGGGTCGGTTGTGTTTGCGTTGAAGATTTGGAGATCCTATCTGTATGGTGGAAAAGTTCATATTTTCACCTATCACAAGAATCTGTAGCACATTTTCACTTAACTGTTGTTGAATGTGAGACAGAGACGCTACGTTGAGTTATTGGCAGATTACGAGATGGATATCGTTTATCATCCTGGTAAGGCGAACCAGGTAGCAGTTGCTTTGAGTCGTCGGTGAGTACATTCGGCTCGGGAGCAGGATATCGAGTCGCTTATGAGCAAGATTGGCACTTTGAGGTTATGTGCTACTTCACAGGAGCCATTAGGCTTAGAGGCGGTTGATCAGGCAGATCTTCTGAATAGGATTCGAGAGGCTCAGGCGAGTGATCAGAGTTTGGTTGTTGCATCGATCGTAGAGGGTTCTCAGTATCAGGTCTCTTCGAATAGGATGATTCTTGTTCGCGGTCGGGTTTGTGTACCCAAGGTAGATGAGTTGAGGCAGGAAATTCTGCAAGAGGCTCATGCGAGCAAGTTCTTGA
This sequence comes from Draba incana, assembly GCA_963576765.1. NCBI lineage: Eukaryota > Viridiplantae > Streptophyta > Magnoliopsida > Brassicales > Brassicaceae > Draba > Draba incana. The sequence continues at coordinate 10,341,101 of OY755206.1, forward strand.
TTCATCCAGGAGTGACAAAGATGTATCGTGATCTCAAGCGGTACTATCACTGAGTCAGGATGAAGAGAGATGTGGCTGATTGGATTTCAAAGTGCAACACGTGTTTGTTGGTTAAGGCAGAGCATAAGGTTCCGAGTGGTTTGTTGCAGAGTTTACCCATTCCGGAGTGGAAGTAGGATATGATCATGATGGATTTCGTAGTGGGATTACCTAACTCGCGGACCTTCGATGCTATCTGGGTGATCGTGGATCGGTTGACTAAGTCAGCACATTTTCTGGCCATCAAGAAGATAAATGGAGCGGCTCTTTTGGCTAAGAAATTTGTTAAGGAGATTGTGAAGCTGCATGGAGTGCCAACCAATATTGAGTCAGCCCGGGATCTAAGATTTGCTTCAGAGTTTTAGGGAGGATTTCAGGCAGAGATGGGCACCAAGGTGCACATGAGTACAGCGTACCATCCGCAGACTGATGGGCAGTCATAGAGGACGAATCAAACTTTAGAGGATTTACTGCAGGTGTCCGTACTGGATTGGGATGGTCACTTGGTTGATCATCTGAGCTTAGCGGAGTTTGCTTATAATAACAGCTTCCAGACGAGTATTGGGATGGCTCCTTTTAAGGCTTTTTATGGGAGGCCATGCAAGACACCCCTATGCTGGACCCAAGTAGGGGAGCGGAGTATTCATGGGGTACTTATGTTCAGGAAACGACAGAGAAGGTTCGAGTTGTGAGACTGAACATAAAGGAAGCTCAGGATAGGCAGAAGAGTTATGCGGATAAGCGGAGGCGAGAGCTTGAGTTTGCAGTGGAAGATCGTGTTTATCTCAAGATGGCTATGCTGAGGGGTCCTAAGAGATCCATAGCAGAGAACAATTTGAGTCTGCGGTTTATGGGTATGTTTCTGGTAGTGGAAAGGGTTGGGCCGGTTGCTTATCGACTGGAGTTACCTCCGATTGTGAAGGCATTTGATAAGGTTTTTCATGTTTCGATGTTGAGGAAGTGCTTACATGAATCGAAGGAGTTAGTGGATAAGATTCCTGAGGATTTGTAGCCTGATTTGACGGTTCCGGCAGTTCCTGTGAGGATTCTCGAGAGGAGAGTCAAGGAGTTGCGTCGGGAGAAGATTATGTTGTTGCGAGTTTTATGGGATTGCGCTGGATGCGAGGAGGAGACTTGGGAGCCTGAGGCAAAGATGAAATTGAAGTTTGGGAAGTGATTCGACAAGCAGGATGCCGTTTGAGCTTTATTTCTCTTTGTGGTTCTAGTTTCTTTTATAACATGTATTGCTTATGTTGTATTTTCGTTTTCGTTGTAACGATCATACTTTTGGAGATTTATAAGATGGAGTTTCTTATTTATTTGTGTATATAAGATGAGTAGTTCTTATATTTTTCATGTTTTATGTTCTGTGGGCCGGTGTTTAATCATGTTGATGAGATATTTCAGGTTAGGGAGTATCGAGCTTGACCTAGAGAGGTAGTTCTAGTCGATAGATGTTTATAAACGTTTTAGGATTTATTACTTTAGGGGCTGCAGCCTCGAATAACTCATTCATTTTGTCTGGAGATGATTAGTTCTTCAGTGAGGATGATTAGTTCCTCAGAGGAGATGATTAGTTCTCCTGTATACTCTTTAGGATGATTAGTTTCTATTATGAGTATCGAGGGATGATAAGTTCTCTCGAGGGGATGATTAGTTCCCCTGTGTACCCGGAGCTCAAGGGATGCATCCTGAGAGTGAATGAGGTACGTGACATCGATAGCTCAAAAGATGCGTCCTGCGAGTAGGAGGGGTGTCGAATGAGTTAAGAGTGATAAATGTCTGGAAACGGGCGTATAAACATGAGATTAGATGAGGGCCTCGGAGATCGGGTGATAGGATCTTGGGTGGTATTGGCCGGTTTTGGGTCAGGTTTGGGTCTTAGATAGACGGTTTTGTGAGGATTTGAGGACGAATCCATTGTTAGTTGGGGAGAATTGTAACGACCCTAAACCAAAGTTGAGTATTTTTTTGGTGGTGTCGATCGACACCAGTAGGAGGGGTCGATCGACACTAAGCTTTCTGAACCGATCGTTTGTTTTGGACAGCGATTTTCACGCGGTTGGGTTAGGGGAAAACCCTACGCTCGGGCTTATATGGTCTGCTCGACGTGTAGCTGCAAGAGAAAGGGAAAAATCAGAAGGAAGTCGTGAAATCAAGAGTTTTCGAGAGAGAATCGGGAGTTGTTCGAGAATTGTTCGCGTTCTCGAGAGTTCTTCGTTCGTGCGGTTTCGGTGTGTGTTCGTGGCAAGATTTCTCTGCGGTTTCAGCGTAGAATCAGAGGTTCTTGGCCGTTCTCGTGATTAATCCTCTTCGAATTGCAAAGGTGAGTGCATGATCGCGGGGAATACTAGAATAGGATATTGGATTGAATGATTGAGTCGTTGATATTGATCGTGTTATCTATGTTCTATGTATGAATCGTTTTGTATCGTGTGTTGTATCGATTGTGATGGATCGGTGACGAGCCGCGTGAGGACAGGCTCATTCTCTGGTTTTAGGAACAGAGTGTCGATCTACGCCTAGAGGTTGTGTCGATCGACACCTTGTGAAGATGACGATACTCAATTTTAAGGAGTGTCGATCGACACCATGGTGGCGTGTCGATTGACACCTGATTTTTCTCATGTGTTGAATTTTTGTGAATTTTTATGAACTGGAAAAATTGAGTAAAAACGTCTGAATTGTATATTATTATCGATGTTCGTTTTTATGTATAACATGTTGGCGGGATGACCGCTCCACTAAGTATTTATGATAATGCTCACGCAACTCCCGGTTTCTTTTTGAGTTGCTGGTAAAGGAAAAATATGACCGCGGGATCGAGGCGGAAGAAGAGGATGATAGGGATTGTGTTTTGTTGTTTAGTCTAGTGAACCGTTTGTTAGGTTGCTAGTGCATTTCATTCCTGAATTTGATGTTTGAATTATTTTGGATATTTGGTTATTTATTCACATGAAGTTATTTGGATTATTGATTTATTGTTTTTCCGCAGTAGAAATTATTAGGTTTTAAAAAAAAAAACATGGTTGTTTCAGGATAAATTCTGAATTTTAATATATTTTCATCAATCTCATTTTTCAATGAACACGAATAAATCAATTCACTCATCTCATAATTTTATTTTTTTTTCTTAGAAAACATCGCTACGTAATAAGGTAAAGTCATAACATTTAAGTTGGAGAGCCATCGAATTCCACGAGAAAATATAAAATGAAAGGAAAGATAAATCCAAAGAAGGAATTTATGGTTTTACAAATCTTTAGACCGATCCCTCTTATCTCATTATAAATGTAACATCCATGAACCAAAAGGTTGTATTTTGGTAAGGGTGTCGATCGACACCATGGGGTGTGTCGATCGACACCAATGTTTTTGAACCGTTTCGATATGATTTGTAAACGAGTGGTTTGGGTCGGTTTGGATGCGGAACCCTAGGAAGTCGTTTATAAGGGACCCACCCGCAGATTTTAGACGTTTTTCAGAGAAAGAAATCATGTGAAAGGTTTGTGAAGGAGATTTGTAGGGTTCTTGAGAGAAAAGGGTGATTCGAGGTGATTTGTGAGCCGTTTCTCGTGGTTATTCGTTCGAAAGGCTTGTGTGAGTGTTGAGAACGTTTGAGCGGTGGATATTGGTGTTTTCCAGTGAAGGAATAGCTGTTTGTGGTTGTTTTTGGTCATCCTTTCTGTTTCCTTCGTCGAATCGAGGTGAGTGCGCGATCGTGGTTATGGATAACCGTTTGTTAGGGATTTTGGATGGATTGTGATGGAATGGTAATTGATATTGTTTTCCTGTGTTGTTTCGTATGATTTCGTGTGTAAATTGTACTAATTATTGTTGAAATTGATCCTCGATGAAACGGAGTTGAGCCACGAGAGGATTTGGCTCGATTCTTGTTTATGTGTCGTGGTGTCGATCGACACCTAGAGGAAGTGTCGATCGACACCCATCGTGGTTTCGTATTTGGTTTGTGGTTATGGATGGTGTGTCGATCGACACCTAGTGGTAGTGTCGATCGAGACCCTGTCGGAATTGTTGAATTGTGTATGTTGTGTCGTTCGACACCGTGGTGGTGTGTCGATCGACATTGAATTGCTATGTGCAGATTTTTGGTTGATTGTTCTTTTTATGGCAATTGGAATGTGTTAATTGTTGGTTGATTGTGTAGTTTTGGCATTCGTTATTTTTATTATTTAACCGGTAGACGGGATGACAGCCTCTTTGGGTATTTGTGATAATACTCACGCAACCCGTTTTTCCATGTGTTGCACGTAAAAGTTTGTGATCGTGGAATCATGGTTGGGACGAGAGGATGATTAAGATCTCTAAATTATGTGATTATGTGTTGAATTCTAGAACCTGGTGTTTAGGTTGCTAGTTTACTTTAGAATTTCTATTTTGGAATAAATAGTTTAAATGAATTGGCGGTTTAATTGTTGATATTTGATTTTTGCTGGTTTGATTGTTGTTGAATTAACCGTTGAGGTTTAGTATTATGGGAATACTAATTCAGGTTAATTAATTAAAAAAAACAGTTTGGTTCTTTAAATAAATAAACCTATCAGACAAATTATAAATTTGAACATATTTTAACCAATGTCATTTTTTAATAAATACTAAACCTAAATCATTTTTACTGATCGCGTGAATTATTTTTTCTTTAGAAAATATCATTGCATAAAATAGATAAAGACAAAAAAAATTAAGATGGAGAGTCAACGAATTCTGCGAGAAAAGATAAATTTGAAGAAGGAATTTATGGTTTTACAGATCTTTAGACCGATTCCACTTATTACATACTTTACTAAATACTTTAGAGTTCAAACTAATCATTAAACCTATCAGACAAACTTTAAATTTTAACTTATTTACCAATCTCATTTTTCAATAAATACTAAACCTAAATGATTTTTACTGATTTCATAAATTTTGTTTTTTTCTTAGAAAATATCACAACATAAAATAGATAAAGACAAAACATTTAAGTTGGAGACTCATTGTGTAACATCCGCAAACCAAAATGTTGAGTTTGGTAAGGGGTGTCGATCGGCACATTGGGGTGGTTTCGATCAACACCAATGTTTACGGGGAAAATGGCTAAAAAAACCCTCAACTTTATGGCGGGAGCCAAAAAACCCCATATTCATCACTAAACCATTTTAACTTCCAACTTTTGTTGACTTTCCATTTAAACCTTAAACTTGCATTGACTAAACAAACCGTTAAGTCGCCTAACGGAACAGTTACACAGAGTTAATCTCGGTTACATTTTTCCGTTAAATCGATTTTAGAACAGTTAGAACCCTAAAAACATAAAATCCCCAAACCAATTTTACTCTTCTTCAATTCTCAATCCTAATCATAAAATGATAATTATGCATAAAAAACTATCTAAATCTACATACACCACCGTCATCACGTACACCACCGTCATCGCTATCAATTTTTTTTTTCTTTTTCTCATACTTAGGAGCTTGAGATGCATCAATGGCGGATTTTAAATCGAAGCACGATATGTAACAATCTATAGCTTTTTAGAAAGCTCTTTACAAATGGAATTTAATGAGAACAACCGCATATGGTAATTTTTACTAAGTTGACCGGAATTTCACCGAGAAGTTTTCGTTCTCAAACTTCAAAATGAAATTCCCGGAGTTCTACAATGAATCTTGAAAAATTGAGACTAGTTCTAAACTCCTAAGACATTAATTAAGAAAGTCCATTATTTTATTTCAAAATCAGAGAATATTTGATTTTTGGATCCAAAATTGATTTGGGGATTTTCTGTTTTTAGGGTTCTAAAATCGATTTAACGGACAAAATTAACTCTGTGTAAATTTTCTGTTAGGCGACTTAACGACGAGTCCAATTTAGTTTAGTCAATGCAAGTTTAAGGTTTAAATAGAAAGTCAACAAAAGTTGGAGGTTAAAATGGTTTAGTGATGAATTTGGGGTTTTTTGGCTCCCGCCATACAGTTGAGGGTTTTTTTAGCCATTTTTCCAATATTTACGAGCCATTTTTGGTTCGATTTAACCGTGCGGTTTGTTGCGGTTTAAGGGAGAATCCCTAGAGTCTCGTTTATAACTTGTGCAGCTTCGTTTGGTTGAGTTTTTCAGAGAAAAATAAGAGAATTGAGAGAGAAAAGAAGTGTTCTTCTGAATTAAGAGTTCTAGGATTATTAGAAAAGGTTTTCATGAGGTTTTGATCGTTAGAATCGATTGTGGAACCGTGTTCATCGTGGTGTTGATCGGTACAACAAAATTCTAGCCTTGTAGAGGTCTGATTTCGTGCTCAAATCCCTGTTCCTATCCTTATCAATTCGAATTCGAGGTGAGTGCGCGACCGTAGGCTCATTCAAGCCAAAAACTTGAGTTTTAACGATTGATTGATGTGTTTTTCCTGATGGAATTGGTATGTTGCTTGTGTTGCCTGTTTATGGTTATTGTGGTGTTCTCTGGGTTGAGTCTTTGTCACAGGTTCTGGTCGAGACGTCGCGAGAAAGGTTCACGTGAGGAGAGACTCGTTCTGCAGCTTTTGCAGCTAGAGTATCGATTGACACCTAGTGGTAGTGTCGATCGACACCACAGTTGTATAAGCGTTGATCAACACCTAGTGGTAGTGTCGATCGACGCCACTGTTGTGTTTGTGTCGATCGACACTACCACTAGGTGTCGATCGACACCAGGGCATTTTCTACGTTGATCATTTTTAAATATGTTGTTTTTATTTGCCTTTGGGTTGTGAATGTACTTAGCATGTTGACGGAAGGACCGTCTCACTAAGTATTTTAAAATTTTCTACAAATCTATTCCCCAATAACCCCTTCTTAGTATTAGATTAGCTATTGAGAGATAACATTTATGGGAATGTTAGCTCGGGCTATTTAAAAAAAAAAAAAAAAAAAAGGTGTTGGTTGTTTCAAGAAATGACTTTCTAGTAGGTCACTCATCCTTAAATTGCTCCAGCTCAAGAACGCTTAACTCTGGAGTTCTCTCAAGACCTGTGACCGAAAAGATAAGTGTACTTTGGTGACATAGGTAGTCAAATCAATTCTTTTAAACCTCTCCGTATACATCACATATTTCCTTAAACCGGGTGTGACACTGATCCTTTTTATCACATACTTTAGTTCATATATTAAATTTATGACTAATTAATAAACATACATATTCTAAATTTTAAAGCATCAATCTCATTTTTCAATGAACACTAAACATAAATCATTTTTTACTAATATCAGAAGTTTTGTTTATTTTTGGAGAGTCATCAGTTCATCTAAACAAATAAACTGGAAGAAAAAATATTATGGTTTTAGAAATTTATTGACCGATCCCTCTTCAAACGTACTTAATTACATACTTCAGTGTGTAAACTAATCAGTAAATCTATCAAACAAAATCTAAATAATTTTAATGTATTTTTGTCAACTGAATCCAAAAAATTTGATACTAAAATATTAGGATTTTATTGTGCATAAAATTTTGATCCATGCATAGCATTTTTTCATTTCTAAAAATTCAAATACATCAAGTAGGAAGTGTCTAGAAAAAATATATCAAATGAAAATATGTATGGAAGAGAACTTCTTTCCATAGATTGGAAAAAAAAATTCATGTTTAGCATTTACCGAACGAATAGTTCTTAGTAAAAATAGAATAAACATTTATGTTATCAATATCTCTAATATTTTGAGTTTCCGCTATTTAACTAATTTAAGCATGATATTTCATGTACAAGTTTGGAGACATCAGCTAATTGCATCAGACATTGATGATATACTACGGTTACTTAATAACACATTTTAATGCAACTTGATGGTAATTAGAAGAGAAGCAAACAAAGAAGCTGATAACTTTGCAAATCACGCAAGAATTACCTCCAAAAAGTATGTTATATGTTGTGTTAGAAACTTGTGTATCTTTATAATCTAATAATTTTCCAACAAACAAAAAACATTGAATGATAAAAACAAAAAGATCTAAAACGTTATAATCAAAGTATGGCATTGTATGCAACATTATAGAGATGCATTAATCATTGTAAAACAAACACTACAAGAAAACAGGTGGTTTTGCGAAGGAATTTTGTGACGGAATTCAAGCCTCGCAAATTTGCGTCCTAGTTGCGACAGGTTTGCGACGAACAGTCTTAATAACTCGCAAAACCGTCGCAAATTTGCGTAGGAACTTGCCGACGCAAAATCATCGCATTTTGCGACAATTTTGCGTCGACTTGTACGTTTGGACGTAAAACCGTCGCAAAATTTGCTACGCGTTTGCGTCGATTTATATTTTGCGACGGTTTTGCGTCGAGTTGTACATTTAGACGCACAACCGTCGCAACATGTGCGTCGAATTTGCGACGATTTAAGGGTTGCGAGGGATTTGCAACGAAAGTAGGTTGAACACGTTTTAATTGATTCTTACTTGTTTATGAGTGTAATATTTTATATGCAAATCAGTCGCAAAAGTCTTGGAAAATCGTTGCAAATTAGTCACAAACTGAAATGAACATTCTATAAAATCCACATTATCTCACATTCTATAATTCAACAAATATGGATAACAATCGATCTTTGATTCCGGGTCCGGCTGGTGTGAGACAAGCAGAAGAACGGGGAAGGAAAAAACTTGAAGAATCGATGTTGGAAGAATGCAATTCTTATGAGAGACATGTACAGATGCTTAACTGTGTTGTTGAGGCAGAGATCCATCGTTCACCGATGTCCTTTGGAAGACGACAATTGGAAATGTCAACAAATTAACAGGTATAATGAAATGTTATTATTATTAATATATATTAGTAAGAAACAGAAATAATTATATTTCAAAGTTTGTATATTGTTTAATTGACATTTAATTATATTTTACTTATTCTACGTTGAATATATACAGGTGGACACACACGTGGGTGGACACTGGTAAAAGAGTTGCATAAAATAAAACTACAATGGCGTCACGTACCATATGTGGTAGCAGTGATTCATAAAATGGAACCTAATGGATTGGGGGACGCGATGGTCATACTAAAGGTAAAATGTATATATAAGTTATAAGAAAAGATGTTTTTAACAAATTATATATTTAGTAATCGAAAAATGTTATTTGTTTTCCTTGAAGGATCCTACCGGGACTGTACAAGCGAGCATTCATAGGTCCGCCATATCTGATAACAAATATGGGCCGCACATAAAGGAGGGTTCGGTATTGGTTCTAAAGGAGGTTGTAGTTGTTAAGTTTGATAGGGCGACAACATATCTTAACATTATTCTTAAGAACATAAGCAATGTAAGTTAAGTAGAATATATATATAAAGGTATTAAATTAAGTAGTATCCCTACACATAACTCAAGAATTTGATTTCACAGGTTATATCTAAAGAAAACATGGCTACAACGTTCATAGAAGAAAGTAGTAGCAGTCGTGTTAATCGAAATCCAAACAATTGGTTATCCCAGGAATCTGACGAAGGGTCAACAACGGATGGTGGTGAAGAAATTGATGATGAGTAATACAATACGTCATTAATAAAAGAAATGAAAATAAATATGTGTTTATGTTAGCAGTTTATTTGTATTACGTTTTTAACCAAGAATGTACTATATATATATATCGATTGTACGTACGTTTATGAACATCGATGTTAATGTTAAAATATCATAATATTATATTAGTATAAGTTTCTGGTTTTTACTTGTAACCCTAACACATTAATACTAATAACACAAATGTACAAATTAAATCTTAACTTACCAAATTATAAATACAAAAGTTTCGTCGTAATAACTTACCAAACTATAAATACAAATTTGCGACGATTTTGCGTCGACTTGTATATTTGGACGCAAAACCGCCGCAAAATTTGCGACGCGTTTGCGTCGATTTATATTTTGCGACGGTTTTGCGTCGAGGTGTACGTTTAGACGCAAAACCGTCGCAACATGTGCGTCGAATTTGCGACGATTTAAGGGTTGCGAGGGATTTGCGACAAAAGTAGGTTGAACACGTTTTCATTGATTCTTACTTGTTTATGAGTGTAATATTGTAGTATAAAAACCACGAATGTATGTCATTAATGAACACAACAAAGAAAACAGAAAAAAAAAAAAAAAAATTTCTTAATCATCAATTAGTATGTCTTATCATGAAATATACACGATTCGAGCATGGATGTACAATCGTCGTGATCCAGAAACCGGCGAAGTGACAAGAGAATTTAGAGAAGGGGTTGACCAGTTTTTGAACCAGGCGGTAAACAACCAAAGGGCACATGCTGGAATCACATATACCGGTAACGTAAAGATTTTTTGTCCTTGCGTGAAATGCAAAAACTTGACACCACATGATACTCAAACTGTTTGGAAACACTTGTTTACAAAGAAGTTTTTACCTAACTACTATGTTTGGTTTTCGCATGGGGAGGATTTTGTTGTCAATGTTCCGGGTAGTTCAAGTACGAGTTATCGTGGGAATATAGAAGGTGGTAGTAATTATGAGGATAATAATTATCAGTATGGTCATGATAATTTTAATGAGTCTTCGTATGGAAATACTGATGGGAATAAGTTTAATGACATGGTTAATGATGCATTTCAAGAAACTACTGTTGCATTTAGTGATAATACTTTTGAAGAACCAAACCCGAATGCTAAAAAAATTTATGATATGTTAGATGCTGCTAACGAACCTATCTACGAAGGATGTAGAGAAGGGCTATCAAAATTGTCCCTAGCATCTAGGATGATGACAATTAAAAGCGAGGATAACCTTAGTGAAAATTGCATAGATAAATGGGGTGAATTGTTTAAAGAGTATTTACCAGAGGGTAATAACTCTGTTGAGAGTTACTATGAGATACAAAATTTGGTAGCAAGTCTTGGATTACCGTCTGAGATGATTGATGTTTGCATTGATAATTGTATGATTTTTTGGAAAGATGATGGTCAGCTGCAGGAATGTCATTTTTGCTCTCATCCAAGATATAAGAAGACTAGTGGTCGAACGAAAGTCTCGTTCAAGCGTATGTGGTATCTTCCAATAACAGATAGGCTGCAGCGATTATATCAATCAGAGCAGACAGCAGGGGCAATGAGGTGGCATGCAGAACATAATTGTGAGGAAGGGGTAGTCGCTAATCCATCAGATGTAAATGCATGAAAACACTTTCACACGGTACATCCGGACTTTGCTGTAGAACATAGAAATGTGTATTTAGGTCTTTGCACTGATGGGTTTAGTCCTTTTGGTATGTCTAGTCGGCAGTATTCGTTGTGGTCAGTCATAGTGACGCCATATAATCTCCCGCCGAATATGTGTATGCATAGAGAATTTTTATTTCTCAGCATTTTGGTTCCAGGGCCTAAGCATCCAAAAAGATCACTTGATGTATTCCTACAGCCTCTTATACATGAACTAAAGCAGTTGTGGCATGTTGGTGTACGCACGTTTGATTCGTCAAGCCGTCAAAACTTCAACATGAAGGTTGTCCTTATGTGGACGATAAGCGACTTTCCGCCGTATGGCATGCTATCTGGATGGACAACGCATGGAAAGTTATCATGTTCTTATTGTTTAGATAATACCGAATCATTTCAATTGTCAGCGGGAGGGAAAGCTTGCTGGTTTGATTGCCATCGTCGTTTTCTTCCAAGGGGTCATCCTTATAGAAAGAGTAGAACGTTGTTTCGAAATCGAGTTGTTAAAACCTTCTCCTTGGTTTACCTCTCAGGTGAGGAGTTGGAAGAACAAATGGATGGATATGGTGCGCAGGAAACTGTAAAAGTTGGAGGTAATTGGCAAAGTAATCCTGCAAATATGCATGTTGGGTATGGGGTATACCATAACTGGCATAAGAAAAGTATATTTTGGGAATTGCCTTACTGGAAGGATCATCTGTTGAGGCACAACTTGGATGTCATACATGTGGAGAAAATTTTATTTGAGAATATTATACACACATTGTTAAATGTTGCAGGGAAAACAAAAGACAATCGGAAATCTCGTCTCGATCTCGCGGCTTTATGCATAAGGCCAGAATTACATCTAACAGGGGATGGTAGGGCACCTATTCCCATTTTTCGACTATCACCTGCTGCGAAGAATGCTTTGATTAACTGGGTTAAGGAGTGGGTGAAGTTCCCAGATGGATACGTGCCCACTTTTTCAAGGTGTGTTGAACAATGGGGCAAATTTTCTGGGATGAAGAGCCACGATTGTCATGTATTCATGCAACGACTACTCCTTTTCGCCTTTCAAGAGCTTTTACCGCAAAATGTCCACGACGCAATAGCAGGTGTTACGTTTAATCCTTGTTATTGATATATACATTAAATTATATTTTGTAAGTGTATTAGTTAATTATTAACTTACTCCAGTCCGGATTGCCATTTCAGGTATTGGAGCATTTTTATGTGCTAGAACCTTAATGAAGGACGAAATCTCGAAGTTGAATTCAGACATACCACTCACTATTTGCAACTTAGAGAAGATATTTCCACCTTTCTTTTTTGATGTGATGGAACATCTGGTTGTACATTTACCTCATGAGTTAGATTTGGGTGGACCAGTCCAATTTCGATGGATGTACCCCTTCGAAAGGTTCTTCAAACATCTGAAGATGAAGGCAAAAAATCTCGCAAGAGTTGAGGGATCAATCATTGCTGGAAGTTTGACAGAGGAGACATCAAACTTCTCTACTTACTACTTTAGCCAAACCGTGAAAACTAAGAAAAACCATCGTACATGATACGACGATGGTGGGGTTGGCCGAACATATCACTTAGAGGGTGTACCAGATGTTTTCTCTGATGTTGGTCGAATGGGTGGAAAAGTGAAGGAAACAACGTGCTGTGATTTCAAGCATATGCAAGCTGCCCATACGTATATATTGTTAAATTGTAACTACTTTCAGCCGTATGAGAGGTATATATATATACATATATGAGAATATATTATTTAATATATATATATATATATATACACAACTAATTAACGGGTGTACGTACATGCAGAATGCTAGAAGGACAAATACGAGAAGCTTTTCCTGATCTAAATGATGCAGAAATCCAATCTTTCCTAGAACGTGATTTTGCTGCCTGGATGCGGGAGAAGGTAAAAAACATGCATGTTTTATATTAATATATGTATATATATATATACATGTATATTTATATATACTAATTAATTATTTTATTTTGAGAATAGGTGGCGAAGAGATCTCGACACAGTTGGCCTTTATGGGTACATGAGTTTGTTTTGGGGCCTATTGCAAACATAAAAACGAGTAATATGTATTGTACTCGCGGCTTTATTTTTCACACATCTGAACATGGACAAAATAAAGCCACTGCAAATTATGGTATTCATGTCCCTGGCGATACAAACTTTTATGGTATTTTGAAAGAAATCATCGAGATTGAGTATGCTGGTGTGTTGAACTTGAAAAGTGTATTATTTCGTTGTGATTGGTTTGATCCATCCATTGGTGTCGGGGTTAGAACCAGCAAATTTGGAGTTGTTGACATAAAAGGAAATAGGAGCTACACCGACAAATTTGAGCCATTTGTTTTAGCATCCCAAGCAGAGCAAGTAGTCTTCATTCCTTACCCACGCACTCGTGCACGACGGGATCAAGATTGGCTATATGTGATAAAAGTTAACCCAAGGGGTCGAATTGTCGGTGGGTTAGCAGCTGATGATGATGCTGATGATCAACCCCCAATGCAACCTGCTAGAACCGAAGAAGTTTCAATCCCAACGGAGGTAAACACTAATTTGACAAGAATTGACCCGCTCCACAGTGGTCTTGATGTGATATTCGAGGATTCGGATAGAAACGAAGATGAATTTGATGAAGACCACGAAGAAGAAGATCATGAGGAGGAAGATGAGGAGGAAAATGAAGGGGGAGTAGGAACTTATATTTATGATAATGAAGAAGAAGATTAATAAAAGTAATTGCGATGTGATTTTTTTTTAATTAAAATATTGATATTTGCGACGGTTTTGCGACGGAACCGTCGCAAATCACTCGCAAACCCTGAACCCTTAAACACAATACAAGAAAATCTACACAACACAATATACTCACTCCTTAGTTTAATGTCACAAAAAGAAGATTTTAAAAATAGGTAACCCAAAAATTATATGTTCAGGGTTAAGGGTTTAGAGTTTGCGACGACTCCCTCGCAAAATCGTCGCAAAACCTAAATGGGTTACATGTTCTTAACATCCTTTATTGGTTATATTAACTAAAGAGTCAGTAGTATAAGCAATAAAAATTTTCTTATTGAAATTATTATAACATCAATCTATCAATCGTGAGAAACATAAGTATATACAGCATACACTTAGACAATGAATATGAATATGATAAATCTATCATTTACACCGATTTGCTGATTTTCTTCATTTATTGTCCGTCTTTGTTCGCTATATGCATAAGGGACCCAAAAACAAGTATATTTAGCATTTTGTATTCCTAAAATTGGTCCAGAAAACTCGAAACCCTAAACAAACCCTAAACCTCGTTTGGGGCGATTTTGCCACAGAACCATTATTGCGACGTTGTTGCGACGATTATAGCCTGATTTGCGACGATTTTGCGACGGAGGTGGCGGTGAAAACAAAGTTTTGCGACGATTTTGCGACGGAAGTGGCGGTAAAAACAAAGTTTTGCGACAGTTTTGCGACGTGAATTTGCGACGGTTTTGCGACGGATCTTTTCCTATATAAGCGCGAGCCCAGAACCGTGAACAATCGCACAATCCTCTCTCCCATCCCGCAAAACCGTCTCCTCTCTCTACAAATTTTACTATTTATTGAATTATATAATTTAGTAGAATGGTTAGTAATATGTTATGAGCATAATTAGAATGATGAGAATTATTACAATTGTTAGGATTAGAAGTTTAAAATGTTAAAATTTTAACATAATTTTTTATTAATTTTTATAATTTTAAATAATTGTAGATGACGGGTCGTACACCAAACGAGTACACTGACTTTCTACAGGGGGACCCTTCACGTAGACCTCCACGACCTGGATTTCATGCGCCTAGAGGCGACGGGTCTTCTTCTTCTGCGATTCCCGAGACTCAACCACCGCTGGAGGCTCCTCTAGAGGACGATCGTAGAGTTTCGTCGATGAACGATATGACTTTTGCTCAGCTTCTCGTTAGTCCTGCACGCCGAGTACTTTCCGAGCTACATCCTGAGTCGTCCGGCAACCAATTGTGGTACTACATTTTCTTTTGAAAATATAATATTTTTATTAATTACATTTATTACCTAACATGTTTTCAATTACTGTTTTTTTTTTTCATGTTCTCGAAAAACTCCGTCGGAAAGTCTATTAGGGAGTTTATCGAGCAGCATTTCACCATGCTACATACGAGTTGGAAGTATGTTCCCGAGGAGACGAGGGCCCGGTGGTACAAAACATTTGCGGTAATTATATAACTTTTTTTCTAACTTAATTTTTAAATTTATATTAACTTGGTTTTTCCTGTTTTTTTTAGCAAAAGTATTACTGGGACCCCACGATCAACGGCTATGTTCGGGAACTCTCAACCCAGCCTACTCCTGATGGTCAGCCTACTCAGGTGACACCATTTGAGGTCAACCGCATCACCGCTGAGGTTAGAAAATATTTTAATTTTAAAATTTAGTTTTTATTAGTAATTTTACTTACATTATAGTCTTAACCCTTTATTTTTATTAAAATTATTATATTACTAAAAATGTTTTCAAATTTAACCTCGTCCTTTTTTTTTCTTAGATGGCTCCAAAAAACCATAAGGGGAAGATGACATTTGCTGGATCTATCCGGATGAATGAACATGGAATTCTGTTTTATCCCGTTTCCAGCTATGCTACTGATCCAACGTTGCAAAAGGCGGTCCTTCAACACGAAAAACAACAGAAGAAAGATGCAAAGATTATCAAGATGTTGGAAACTAGCGATACGGCCTACGATAAGATGTTCAAGCTGTTAGCGCACGATAACCCCCTCTTACACGAGTTGTTGAGGGAGAAGAGAGAGGCGGCAGCAGCGCAGAGGAGAGCGATAGAAGAGGAAGACGAGGAACCGATCGAAAACCAAATTAATTTCGATTAGATTTTATTTCGGTTTTATTTTTATGTTTTTAAACTTTTAAAAATTTTGTGTAATTTTAATTATTCTCGAATGGTTTTAGTATTTTAATTTTAACTTTTAAAAATATTTTCAATATTTTAAAATTTATAATTATTTTAATTTTAATTTTTTTTAATCAGATCTACAAAACGTCGCAATTTCGTTGCAAATTAATTACTCGCAAACCCGTCGCAAATAAACCGTCGCAACATTTCGCCGCAAAGTCGTAGCAAAATTACTATCGCAAAACCGTCGCAAAATAAATTGGTCGCAAAATCGTCGCAAATATTTTCTCCGCAAAATAGATGCAAACACGTCGCAAAAAAGCGTCGAATTAAAATCGCCGCTAAAACGTCGCAAAATGTTTGCCGCAAGTACGTCGCTAACTTTGCGACGAATTTACGACGATTTTGAGTTTGCGACGAGCCAGTCGCGACAAACTCAAAATCGTCGCAAATTTGAGTTTGCGACGAATACCGCCGTCGCAAACGGGGGTCTTTTCTTGTAGTGAAAAAGATCTAAAATGTTTCATCTGTTTCAAAATGAAATAGATATAATTTTTAACCTTAATTGTTGTGTTAAAATTTTAGTGTAAATGTATTATAGAAATTAATTTATTCATATTTTAAACTAGTAAAATAAAAAGAGAAGTTCAAGAATCAACCGTATTAGTATGAGTATAAAAAAAAACCATTCTAATTATTTTTAATTCATTTAAAATGACAAAATGATGTTTGTATTGGAATAGAGAGAATATAATATATCTCGTTTCAAGAGGTGAGTAATTAGTTATGATTTTTTGTTAGTTAGCTATTTATAAATAGGAACTATGTATACATACACAAAAAATGCGATAACTGTTGACCAAAACTTAGGCCATAACATCTTTTGTCGTTTCTCTTATCTTATTTATGAGATCTTACAGAAGATTATTAAACTCTTACGGCAGATGAACTCAACTGTTTACGCGTACAGACGAAGTCATCAATTGTGCATATTTGTTAGTTAGCTATTTAATTATACATGAGTTATGTATTCATTGGCTTGATGCACACACAAAAATCAACAATTCTTAAGAACTTATTTTAAATCCGTTTTTGCCATCTTGTCTCATTTATATGATTTTACAAATGATTATTTAACATTTACAGCAGATGAATCCAACTATTTGAATATAATTTTTTTAATTCTTTAAAAAAATATAGACGAGAATAATCAGTTATGAATTTTTTTATTTAACTATTTTCTGTATTCAAAAACATCAGGTGGGGAAAAACATATTTCAACCCATCTTTTTGTCGTCTCTAATCTCATTTAGAAGATCATACTAAATGAAAAGACTTACTATAAACGTAAAGACGAGGGTAATCAGATGTAAATTGTTGTTAATTAGCTATTTATTTATAGACGATCTATGTATTCATACACACATAAAAAAATCAACAACCCACAAGAATTTAATCAAACCTTTTTCATTCCTTGTGATTTTACAAATGATTATTTAACGTTTACGACATATGAATCCAACTATTTAGAGAATATTATTTAATTCTTTACAAACGTAGAGATAAGAGTAATCAGTTATGATTTTTGTTTTAGTAATCTATTTATTTATATAAGAGTTTATATATGCATACACAGAAAAAATATCAACAGTGGGGAAAAACTTGTTTCAATCCTTCTTTTTGTCCTCACATATCTCATTAATAAGAGATTATAAATGATTATTTAACGTTCACGACAGATTAATCTAAATATTTAAAGAGATTACTATCTAACTTGTTACAAGTGTAGAAGCGAGAGTAATCAGTCATAAACTTTTGTTAACTAGCTATGTATTCATATAAAGAAAAAAAACACAAATCGACAAGAATTTATTTCAAACTATTTATATCATATTTAATCACAATCGGTGGTTCTACAAACTGTTAATAATAGTAGTATTTTCTAAAACATGGATCTACGACGAAATTACAAAGTTACAAGTTAACACGACTTGTCCATAACACTTACACATCAACCAAATTCTAAACTAAAAATGATACTTAATTAAGAATATGATTACACCATCTTCACAATAACATTCATGAAAATGTCAGAGCCGTACACACACTCTCCTCTATATAAACTCACAACCTCAGAACCTTAAATTCCTCAAAACCTTCCCATTCCTTAAAACCATTAAAAATCCACACATACAAAATGGAGGTCGAAGGCAAAGGAGGAGAAGCCGGGCCCACCACCACCAACGAACGGAAATTCGCACTTCCGGTGGATACAGAGAACAAATCAACAACTTTCCGGCTATTCTCCGTCGCGAAACCTCACATGAGAGCTTTCCACCTCTCATGGTTCCAATTCTTCTGTTGCTTCGTCTCCACTTTCTCTGCGAGAATCTCAACCTCACCGCGAGAATCTCAACCTCACCGCCACCGACATCGGAAACGCCGGAATCGCCTCTGTTTCCGGCGCTGTTTTGGCTCGTCTCGTTATGGGAACTGTATGCGACTTATTCGGTCCGCGTTTAGCTTCCGCCGCGTTAACTCTCTCAACCGCTCCCGCCATTTATTTCACGGCCGGGATCAATTCTCCGATCGGATTCATCCTCGTGAGGTTCTTCGCCGGATTCTCGCTCGCGACGTTCGTCTCGACGCAGTTTTGGATGAGTTCTATGTTCTCTGGACCGGTCGTGGGATCGGCTAACGGAACCGCCGCCGGTTGGGGAAATCTCGGTGGTGGTGCGACGCAGCTGATCATGCCGCTTGTGTTCACGCTGATTCGGCAACTTGGAGCCACAAAGTTTACGGCTTGGAGGATTGCTTTTTTTATTCCTGGTCTTTTTCAGACACTCTCTGCTTTCGCCGTTCTTTTGTTCGGTCAGGTACGGATATACGATTTTATTATTTCGGTTTATTTTTTATTTGTCCGGTTTCGGTTCAATATAGCAAAATAATACAATTTAGTTAAAAATCAATATAGCAAAATAATACAATTTAGTCTAAATAATGAAACTGATTGGATTTTTTATGAATTTTGTTTTGGTGAGACTCATCTTATCTATCAACTAAAAGGACCCATTATTTATGGGTGACTCTTCAGTTTGGATTTCGGAGTTTGATCGTTTTTTTTTTTTTTCTTTTTTTGCGGTTTGCTTTGGATCAAACTAATTTATCTGGATTGAATATGGTTAAATCGTTTTTATTATTATAAGCAGGTGAAAGATGCATTTTCATCACTCATGTGTTTTTTTGCTCTTTTATACTTTTGGGTTTTAAAAGGATCTTCCTGATGGAGATTATTGGGCAATGCACAAATCTGGAGAGAGGGAGAAAGATAAGGTGGGGAAAGTGATCTTTAATGGCATCACCAACTATAGGGGATGGATAACAGCATTGGCATATGGCTATTGTTTTGGAGTAGAGCTCACAATAGACAACATTATCGCGGAATATTTCTTCGACTGGGATTATAGCAGCAAGTTTCGGGCTAGCCAATTTTTTTGCCAGACCCGGAGGAGGAGTATTCTCAGATCTAATGTCTAAGCGGTTTGGGATGAGAGGAAGGTTGTGGGCTTGGTGGATTGTGCAAACAATAGGAGGCGTGTTATGCGCAGTTCTTGGCCAAATTTCCTCGTTGCCATTGTCTATAGTTGTCATGCTCATCTTCTCTGTATTCGTCCAAGCAGCTTGCGGGCTTACCTTTGGCGTTGTTCCGTTTATCTCTAGAAGGAAAGTTTTATTTTTTGTATCACCGCACAATAACCATGGCAATTATAGTTCTAGGAATTACTATGGTCGTTCTTGGAAAAACATATTTGTTCACAAAAGGTTTATTCTTCTGGTTATGCAGATCTCTTGGGGTGGTATCGGGAATGACAGGTGGGGGAGGAAATGTAGGTGCGGTCTTAACTCAATTGATATTTTTCAAAGGATCTACATACGCGAGAGAGACGGGTATAACACTAATGGGAATAATGACAATCGCGTGTACGTTACCAATTTGCTTTATATACTTTCCGCAATGAGGAGGTATGTTTTGTGGACCTTCCTCCAAAAAAGTAAGTGAAGAAGACTATTACCTCGCCGAATGGAACACTGAAGAGAAGGCTAGGGACTTACATCTCGCTAGCAAGAAATTCGCCGAAAACAGTCGTGGCGAAGGAGGCCGTGCCACAACTCATCCCCAAACTGAATAAGTTCATGGCTTTTTTTTTGTTGAATATACTTTTCATTTTTCTTTTTTTGTTCCTCTCTGTTTTTGCTTATGAGGTCTCAAGAACTCTATTTCTTTAGTTTTCTTTGTAACTGTATGATAAGTTGTGTATGTGATGTAAAACCTACCGGTTACTGCTTAATTTTTCTTTTCGGAGTACTTTGGTACATGTTTGTTCATGATGAAGTGAACCAACGTTTTCTGTTTATATAATTTTTTTTGTATTGTGAATAATGATATTGACACTAAAAGTATAGTATAAACCGCTAGATAACTAACTTTAATATTTATATAAGAACGACTGTTAACACGTTAACCTTGCAAACGTTTGGCTTGAAGTTATACATTTTCATAATAGAAACTATATAACAATTAATCAGTATAGGTTAATAACAAGAAATCAATATATTGCTTGGTACACCATTAATCACACAAAAAAGGTACATCGGTTGACAAGAACAAAAGAGTATTAGCAAACAAGATATACACTCAAACACAAAAGATTATAAGCCCATCTAATTCTAATTATCAACGATTTTCTAATGATTACCCACATTCACTCGCTATGCTATTGCGCTAAAAATCCATAACAAAATTGTATGGGCTTGGAGTCTTTTTGTTTTTCCGCCATCTTTATTCGCTTCTTCTATATAATCATTGCAGAATCACTACTAATTTCTTGTTCTCTGAAGAATATACCATCTTCAGAGTACCGTGCCTGAACACAGGCGAACAAAGCACATGCCTGGACCCCCTCTTTTTTAACCATTTTTTAAGGCCCTCAAATTCTTAAATTTATATATATATAGTTATAGAAAATGATTTTACCAACATAAAAAAGCTTACCAAGGCTCAAAACATCAAAATATTCCAACGTAATAGAGAAGGAATTTGTTATGGGAAACCCATTTAATTAAAATAGAAAAACAATTTCCTTTTCTTTTTACCCTATTCTTTTTTTACAGACCCTTTAACTTCTTCTTCGCCTACTTTTCTATCACATTTGCTTTCTCTGTTACTCTTTCTCTCTAATCTTTGCACCTTTCTTTCAGTTTCTTCTACGAACATGACATGTATTTTTTTTTTATGATAGTTTATGTTTGTGATTAGTTTATAGTTGAAATTAATGAAAATTAATTTTGTTATGAAAATTTAGGGATTTCAACAAAGAAAACAAAGTGTCAAACTAGATCCGAAAAAAGGAAAAAAAGAGAAAAGATGAAGAAAGTAAGAGATCTATAGTTGGTTCTATGTTGAGGTTTCTTAAGAGAAGAAAACCCTCCAAAACTAATAATTGAAAGAAAATGCGGTTGATTATAGTTTAAAATCATTTGGAAGAAAATGCGATGGATTATAGTTTTGTACTATGAAACCGAAGCCCCTGTTTTCATGTTCGCTTCGGGCCCTGACCATCTTAAGTTGGTTACATTTCATTTAAAAATATGTCTCAAGGTAAAACATTTGTAGTGCTGAACTTCTAGGGACCCTCTCAAATCCACAAAAAAAATTCAGTCTCAAAATATTCTTTAAACATTGTTCAAATGCTCTTTTGACCGTATATTCTAGGTAATATACAATTGCAGATAAAGTGTCTCGTTCATTGACGCGTTTTCATAACGGATAATTCTTGGGGTGAACCAATTCACCCCCCTTTTAATTAGTCAATCAAATTTAACCTTGAAATCAAATTAACATTTAATTAAATCATTAAAATTCTAAAACTGTAGGGCCCACTCATTTGTTTTTCACCGTAGGATGATTTCTAAAAAAGCTTAATAAGTCAAAGACATTAACTCTAAATAAAAAAAGTTAGATTAAATTATTTTATATAAATTATTAAAGATTGTAAACTCAAATCCTAAACCCCAAACCTATACCCTAATTTAGAAATAATTAATCCAAAATAAATTCTAAACCCTAAACCTTAAAGCTATACCCTAATTTGGGAATAATTAACCCAAACCCAAAATTTTAAACTACAAAAATTGATTTTCAATGGATTTGTAATTTAAATTTTTAGGTTTGGGTTAACTATTTCCAAATTAGGGTATAGTTTTGGGGTTTAGAGTTTGAGTTTGGGGTTTAAGAATTATTTAGGATTAATTATTCCTAAATTAGAGTATAGTTTTGAGGTTTAGCATTTAATCCTAAACTCCAAATTCAAACCTTAAACCCCAAAGATATACCGTAGATTTGGAAATGTTTAACATAAATAAATTTTAAATCTCAAACTCAAACCCTAAACCGCAAAACTATACCCTAATTTGGAAATAATTAACCCAAAATAAATTCTAAACCCCAAACTCAAATCCTAAATCCTAAAACTATACCCTAATTTGGGAATAGTTAACCCAAACCTAAAAGTTTTAACTACAAATTCATTGAATATCAATTTTTATAATTAAAATTTTTAGGTTTGGGTTACTAATCCCAGATTAGGATATAGTTTTAGGGGATAGGGTTTAGATTTATGATTAAGGGTTTAGGGTTAGGCTGAACTTTTATTATTATTTGTTTTAGTTTTTGTTACGTTTTTTATTTGTTGAAGAAGAGAAACAATATTTAAAAAAAATAAAATACAAAAGAAAACACATGAAACTAAAAGTTTTGTTTTCTCTTTTAATATGTGTTAGTTTCGGTAACATTATAAGGTGTGGTCCCTACAAGTAAATCAGATTTAATTTTTCTAATAATTTAATTAATTTGTTTAATTAAGAAACACATGACAAAATCTAATTGGTCAATTAATAAGGGGTGAATGGGGTAAACCGAAGAATTATCCTTTCATAACTTACTGCGTAAACACAACGACAAAACTAAACTAAACGTTTTTATGTCAAAAGTTCTTTGAAAAATAAAATTTATTTGGCATTTTACCGACACTACATCAACGTAACAAAAACTCACCACGAAACCTTGTATTCTACCATATTAGGATAAGGCTCGCGTTAATACGCGGCTTAACACCTTAAATTTTTAAGAAATATTTAAATTTTATTTAAAAATCCGTTAAATTTGATAAAACATAAACTATAAATCCGTAGAGTTCATTTATATCTTAATTCTTATGTCATAATTGATATAATGTGAATTCATAATCATATATAAATGATTAATCCTAATATTCGATATAATTAATCCTCATAATTGATATAATGTTAATTAAATGGTTAACCATAATGTTAGGGTTCTCATAATTATATTGAATATTTTTTTAACTATGTAATAAATCGTAAAGCAACAAAAATATTTTATAATTAAATCAGAAATTAGTAAATTTTATGTTAGTAACCTCATATAAAAATATAAATAATATTATCAAATATCACATATATACATCTAATTATATCCTTTCTAAATTCCATATATTATTACTTTTGTTAGTTTAGACTTTTAGAAATTTTCCATTTAATTATTTGAATAGTTATTTGGAAACTTTTTTTTGTTAGTTTTTCATTTTTAATTTTACTTAACTAAATTTAAGTTTTAACACATGTCATCATCTCATTAATATTAGACACATGTCGCGATTTCATGAATTACAATTTTACTTACGTGTCACTCTCTCGTCGACCGGCTTCTCTAGGCATATATCTTTGATTTAGCACGTGAGTTATTGTCTTAAAAGCCCATTAAAAGCTTAGACAGGCCTATATCTTTTTCATTGTGTCTCTAATTAGCCTACTACCTTAGCCAATCAAATTATAAATCCTTGATTATGTTCTCTTTTTTTTTTTGATAAAGATCCTTGATTATGTTCTCATCCACTGGATTTCAAAATCTACCACGTTAATTGCTACGCACGTAGCAAGAAGTGCACATGGAGTCCACGAAGCAAAGATCTTAATGGTCAATCAGATCAGACTAAAAAGAACAAAAAACGCGAAGCAAAGATCTTAATGGTTAATCAGATCAGACTAAAAAGAAAAAAAAAACTTGTCGTATACTTTTATGAATCAGAGTTGTGTTAAGTACTTTCTATATTATTGTTTTTAGCCTAGTCGTTATCAAAGATTCAAATCGTATCTCTTTGAATTTCTATGACAGTTATACAACAATGGACAGACACAAATAAAACCATATACATATACATGAACAGTATATATACTGTGTCTAAGTCAAGGAATAAATGTTGTTAGCTGTCTCATATTTTTTTTTAAGTCACTTTAGTGTAAAGCTGTCTTTTACAACTCCTCCAAAAACTCCTACATTAAAATTACAAAATCTAGTTCTTTATATTTAAACATATACATCCAAATTAATAGACCCCTACAAAACGTTTTTAAAAAAGAAAGACTTACCACAGTATCTATATAATTCATGAATTATTGATCCCTAATAATCACAAGCTCCTCTAACTACTCTCTCTCTCTCTTTTCTCTCTCTAACTTTCTCTCTTCATCGGAAAATGGAGAAAGATGACAACTTCATGGATCCGTTTCTGTCGTCGACGGAGGAAATAATTGACCCGACGACCCGGAAAGCATTGATGGATTATCTTGGAGTCGGAAGCAGAGCATCTTCTCTTGTTTCTTTCTCCTCTACCGCCGTCGATATCCCGCCGATCTCCACCGTCGGAGACTTTGTCAGAGAGTTTAGAATTGAGTCCAAAAAGCTATGGAAGCTAGCCGGTCCGGCCATGTTCACATCGTTGGCTCAATTCTCTCTAGGAGCCATCACTCAAGTTTTCGCCGGACATATGAGCACCATCGCCCTCGCCGCCGTCTCCATCGAAAACTCCGTCATCGCTGGTTTCTCCTTCGGTATCATGGTATGTTATTATAAATTATCTATGCATATGAATCTTTTGTATATTTAAAGAACCAAAAAAAGTAGTTAATTTACGTGAGTGAAAAAAGCTATTTTATTTATAACGACCATATATATCTCATAGTAGTCCAGTGATTGAATCTTTCGTTTTTGGTTATAGGACCGGGGAACGTAGTTGTTGTTATATACATTTTACGATGAAAAACGTGCAAATCTAGATAAAATCCGATCTATTGATATGTATATTAGCCGCACTAAAATATAGTCTTATGTGTTATTACGTAGACTATATTAGTAATTTGTATACAAATTTTAAAAATTCTTACGGCTATTAATTTGTGCGAACGCAACTAGCTTGGAATGGGAAGCGCGTTGGAAACGCTGTGCGGACAAGCGTTTGGAGCAGGAAAAGTATCGATGCTTGGCGTTTACTTACAACGTTCATGGGTGATTCTAAGCGTGACTGCTCTAATCCTTTCTCTACTCTATATCTTCGCGGCTCCAATCCTAACATTTATAGGCCAAACCGCTACGATCTCGGCCATGGCCGGGATTTTCTCCCTCTACATGATTCCACAAATCTTTGCCTACGCAATCAATTTCCCGACCGCAAAATTTTTGCAGTCGCAAAGCAAGATCATGGTCATGGCAGCTATCTCTGGTGTGGCTCTTGTGATGCACACGTTCCTTACGTGGCTAGTCATATCTAGGTTCCAATGGGGACTTCCCGGTCTAGCTTTCGTGCTAAACACATCGTGGGTGTTCATTGTTGTGGCACAATTGGTGTATATTTTTGGTGGTACATGTGGAGAGGCTTGGTCTGGATTCACGTTGGAGGCTTTTCATAATTTGTGGGGTTTTGTCAAATTGTCTTTGGCTTCTGCTGTCATGATTTGGTGAGTTTTGAACCTAGTTATTTTGGTCCGACCTATTAATTCGTTTTTTAAAAAAAAATATCATTTTATTTACTTTTGTAGTTTGGAGGTTTGGTATTTTATGGCACTCGTATTATTTGCTGGATATTTGAAGAATGCTGAAGTCTCCGTAGCTGCACTCTCCATATGGTAAAATTTATTTTATTTTATTTTTAAAATAGTTCTCTTAAAAATAGTTCTCTTAAATTAAAATCATTTCTTCATGACTTTTTTGGGTTTATATGATTCGTTATATCATTCATTTATTTATCTTATCAGAAAGATTCTCTAAACAAGAGTATAGAACGTGCGTAGTTGTCTATTTGTTTTGTCATTTGTGGCCAAAATAGTCTAATACTCAATTTAAATATGTCACACAATTTTTAATCTAATTTTTCTGGTCGACTGCATAGGTGGGGAGTGTGTATATTCTTTTATATTGGATTTATAATAATGAATAAGAAAAATTAAAAACTTCAGCCTTTTCATTAAAATTTTCTCTAACTATTTGTTTACCTTAATGGTGTGTGTAAATGAAGCATGAACATTTTGGGATGGGCAGCTATGGTTTCAATTGGTATAAACGCAGCAGTAAGGTAAATCCTCACTCGTGTGAAAAGCACAACTCCTTCCAAAAGTCTACATATCTATTGCATGCCAAGCTAATTAATAATACGTAATTTGTTCTTCTTCTTTTGGTAAGTGTGAGAGTTTCAAATGAGCTAGGAGCTAGCCACCCAAGAACGGCCAAGTTCTCTTTAGTTGTGGCGGTAATATTATCGACAGCGATTGGGATGATTATAGCGGCCGTTCTATTGCTCTTCCGAGACGAGTACCCGGTTTTGTTTGTGGAAGATGAAGTAGTTAGGAATGTGGTTAGAGACCTCACACCAATGCTTGCCTTTTGCATTGTCATCAACAATGTTCAACCTGTCTTATCTGGTATTTTTTCTATGAAAAAAAACTCCTTATCATGTTTTTTGGGATTATTAAAACCTATTTCATTTAGTGCGTTTTTGATACTATATAAATACGAAAGTATACATGGAATTCCAACTCAAAACCAATTCAATTAATGCAGGAGTGGCTGTGGGAGCAGGATGGCAAGCCGTTGTTGCGTATGTGAACATAGCTTGTTATTACTTCTTAGGAATCCCGTTTGGCCTATTGTTGGGATTTAAGCTTGAATATGGAGTAATGGTAATGAAATTCAAAATCCTTAATTAATCTAAAATCGTTATCGAAAGGGAAGAAAGATTTGAGTTTTTGATGATGCGGAAACTTATATTGATCAGGGAATCTGGTGGGGAATGATGACGGGAACTTTTATTCAATCCATAGTCTTGACTTATATGATCTGCAACACCAACTGGGAGAAAGAAGTAAGAAACCAAAACACTCTAGACTAAATAAACAAGATCTCATTAACCGAGTTACTGTTGTTCTAATCTGTTGAATGATACATTTTCAGGCTGCATTGGCAGAGGAAAGGATAAGAGAATGGGGAGGAATAGAAGAGAAAGAGACTCTTTTGAACTAAGGAAGTGTTTTTTCTCACTTAATTATATTTTTGATTCTATCTTTTTATAAAGCTTTTAAGTTTATATGTCATTTAACATTGACAAGATATGTAAGAGCCACTTTATCTATAATAAACATTTTGACTTTTGAGAATTAAGTATGTCTTAAAGAAAAATTATCAAACCAATCTTAAAGAGCATTAGTTCATCAGTTTCTAGATTTAAAACATCCCAAAACCCAAGATCAAAGATAGTTGATCAGTTCGATATCAAATCAATGTAACAAATCAAAGTAGAATTGATAAACACTAACACCAAAAAATGTTTCACTCAAGTAAACAAAAACTCCAAATCGAAAAGTATAGTGTAAAAGAAAAATTTAAACAATAACCTAAGCAGTGAGAACAATAGCACCACCAGCTTCCTTAATCTTGTTTTCAGCTGTCTTCGACACAAGCTTAGCCTTAACAACAATAGGTTGCTTCTCAGGCAAGAAACCTTTACCTAAAACCTTAAAATACCCAAACTCGGTAACATCGATCATCGGAACATGCTCTTTCGATGCCTTATCCTTAACTTCCTGAGGAACCATCGACCAAAGCTTGTCGAGATTGACGATCGGACAATAGGACTTGTTCTTGAGCTTGTGGAAATATCTCATACCAACTTTACCGAAATATCCAGGATGATACTTGTCGAAGAGGATACGATGGTGATGCATACCTCCAGCATTTCCACGACCTCCGGGATGCTTACGGTGCTTTCCTACACGACCGTGTCCGGCGGATACGTGTCCTCTAAGCTTCCTCGTCTTCTTCATGCTTGTCGTCATTTTCCACCTCCCACGCCGTATGAAATTAGGGTTTTAGAATGACAAATTAAGAGATAAGGTTGAAAAAATTGGAATTAGGGTTTTTACATATATTATTTGACCTTCGGTAATTCAGTTCGGTTTAATTCAATTCGGGTTTTTTTTTTTTTTTTGATGTGTGAACAAAAAAACAAAATCACATTTGATATCAAATTATAGTTTGGTTTGAGTTTTTCGGTTTTCAATGTTTTAAAATGTAGATTAGATCCTATTCATATGTTTAATTAATTTATCAAATCTTTAATGTATTTGAAAATATTTTCTCTATATAATTAAAATTATTACGTTTTAAAATATATTTTGAGTAGATCGCTTAATTCGGTTTGAGATCAGGTAGTCACCTAAATTTCTATACCATTTCGGTTCTTTTGCCCCTAATTTCTAGTGTTTTCCTACTTTTTACGTGGTATAAGTAATAACGGGCTTTTGACCAAAAAGTCAAAAACAGAAAGAAGAAAAAAGTAATAACGGGCTTCAAGTCCATATGCTTATTATTGGGCTTTAAAAAGAGCCCATGCTTTTAACATTCGAGATAATCACAACAAAACATTATAAATTATCCTCAACAATAATCTATCAGCATCAGCACAGTTCGTCGTCTTCTCCAAATTTATCTTTGATCGTCTTCTCTACTTCACAGCTACGACACTAAAACTCAATATCCAGAACAAAAATGGATCATGATCTCGAGATTTTCCCGTTACTCTCTTACGTCCTTCACCATTCCGATCCAGCTTCTCACGCGCCACCGTCTCTGTCGATTCAACAATCCCTAGCGAATCGTTATCCCCTTCTCACCAATCCCCATGTTATCTCCTCCCTAATCGGTTCGATTCCCAGTAACATCACCCAAACCCTATTCGTTTTCGGATCTCTCGGTCCTCGACCCGATTCTTCATCGGTTTCTTCCGCTCGGGCCAAGATCGCTCAGATCCGAGAGGATGATTCGTTGTCGCCGGAGGATGCGGCCAAGGAAGAGCAGATTTACGCTACGGTTGTTCGATTGGAGGAAGTTCACGAAGGTTACGAGAAGCAATTGAGGGGTTTAGAGGAGGATTTGGGTAAGGTTTATGATTCGGCGGTTGAATCGTTGAACGGTGACGATGAAGTGAACGAAGAGGTTATGAGTGTGGTTAAGGAAGGAGAAGATGGTGGAATCGTTGAGAGGATTGATCTCTCTCATCGTCAGCTTAAGCTAGTTCCTGATGCTTTAGGGAAAATCGTTGGTTTGGTTTCACTGAATCTCTCTCGAAATGATCTCAAGGTAAAATGCTCTTGAACTTGGAATCATATCTACATGAATGTTCGTTTTCTTGTTTTGAAGATTTTGGGTTTTTGGTATGGAGATTGATAATCTTGATTTTAGCTTCGTAGACTTCAAGAATTGTCCCAAATGGATTCCACTATAGAAACAATACTTAGATAACCTCAGAAAGATATGATTATGGTTTCTTTGATTGCAAGAATCATAAACATTTGCTTGAGCAACGAGTTCTTTGATTCGTAGAGGTCTAAGTTTTGGAATTTGATTGGTTAGCTTATGAATCTTGTGTGAAGCTTGATCATCTAATTATCTTGGAAATCATCTATAGAGGTGCAGGACAAACTCATTGATTCTGGTGATCCAAATGTTTCTTTTAAGACTTGAAAAATCTGTTAATCTTTTCATTTCTAGTGAACAATAATTTCAGGAACTAAGATCTTGATTTTGTCTGTGTTTGATCCCCTGTTGTATCTAAAGCTGTTTACCTTTTGCAGTTCCTACCTGATTCAATCTCAGGACTTGATAAACTAGTGGAGCTTGATCTATCTTCAAACGTTCTCCGGTCTCTTCCTGACTCTATCGGACTATTACTTAACCTGAGGATATTAAATGTGGCGGGGAACAAGCTAACTTCACTCCCAGAAAGCATTGCGCAGTGCAGGTTTTGTGTTCACGAATTGCTCGTGTTTTTGTTTCATTTCGCCTTTTAATCAATTCTGACCGGAGATACGATATGTTCTCGTGGGTAGGTCGTTAGTTGAGTTAGAAGCCAGCTTCAACAACTTGACTCATTTGCCTCCGAACTTCGGATATGGATTACTCAATCTCGAGAAGCTATCGATCCAGCTGAACAAAGTCCGTTTCTTCCCCAACTCGATATGCGAATTGCGTTCTTTGAGGTATCTAGACGCACACATCAACGAAATCCACGGCCTTCCAATCGCTATAGGGAGACTCACAAGCCTTGAAGTCTTGAACTTGAGCGGCAACTTCAGCGACTTGACCGAACTCCCTGACACAATCTCTGATTTAACCAACTTAAGGGAGCTAGATCTCAGCAACAACCAGATCAGAGTCTTACCCGACTCGTTTTTCAGGCTAGAGAAGCTGGAGAAACTGAACTTGGACCAGAACCCATTAGAGTTCCCTCCACAAGAGATTGTTAGCCAAAGCGCTGAAGCGGTTCGAGAGTTCATGATGAAGAAATGGGAAGAGATGGTGGAGGAAGAGCGAGTGAGAAGTGTGATTGAAGCTGAAAAGCAACAAGGAGGAGCAACAGGTTGGTTCTCATGGGGAAGCTCCATTGTTACAAATCTCATCTCTGGAGTTACTCAAGGTGGTGAAGCTAAGAACCATAAAAACTCGTTTTTGGATAAACAACTCTGAATTTTATTTTTTTTGCCGGTGGCTTGAGGTTCGTAGAGGGAGTCAGTAGCCTAGACATATGATTTTTCTTTTTTTCAAGCCTTTCAAAACTTGTATGTTTGTGTAACAATGGTCAGCCTCTATTGTGCTTTTTCTTCTTTTCTTTTGGGTTGATTTTGCAACATGCTAGTAGTTGTATGGAACTCGATGATCCAATAACTCAGTGACCTACAAAGAAAAGAATATATAACTCAATAACTAACCAATTCACTAAGGCACTTTTGGTTAGAGTTCTGATTAATAATCTTAGTTTGGTTATTAACCAAATTCACCCTCCATATTTGAAAGGTATTTTATTTGATACTTGATGTGAATGTTTATTACAACGACTGAAAACGCTAAATGATCATGTATAATCCCATAATTTATATAGATCCTTATGCATTCACTTTGTCTCTTGGTTTTTCAGGATGAACGTAATTTGCCAAAAAGAAAATTTTGAATTCAAATTCGATGATGATAACATCAGCCATGTTTTCATTAACCTCTACTTCTCCTCTTTTTTCTTAACTTTTTTTTCAACCGACTAACTTAGAAAGTATATATACAAATTAGCTTTCAGAAAGTTAATAAAAAGCATGAAGATTTTTTTAATACAATTCCAAGGACACTTGTGAGACAAAAGCTGTTGTATAACATCTAGTTACAGGAAAAAGGAATGATGGATCTTGGGACTAGGGTTTCTACATTAATGCACCAATAATAGTATAATAATAAATTAAGAGTAGTATTTGTCATTTATTATCTGCCAGTTTCTTGTTTGCTTATGGATTAATTGGTGTGTACATTGTATTATTCAGAGATATGAATCTGACCCTAAGAAATTAGAGGTAGAGAGATTAGGAGACAATCTGATCAGAACAAAAAAAGTACTGATCTTGCTCTGAGTTTGGCAGATCACTATGCAGTGCTCCTCTCCTCTTTTCTTATTTTCCTAAATTCATTTATTTCCCAATTTTTGTTAACATGTGTTATTCTTTAATGCTACTTCTAACTTGAATAGTCACACAATCTATCCGCTAAAACGGACAATGGTAATATCCCAAATACGATATTAACTAGCTACAAATTTGTAACATTATTTCTTTAATATAAATTGTGTATATTCATTTATATTCGAAGATGACAACGAAAAAGCACAACGTGTTATAACTTCTCGTTGAAACTGAAAAGTAAGCTTTTTTATTCACAGAAAAGTAAGCTTATTATTATTATTAATCATTTCTTTTATTTATAATTGTTGTTTTAGGCTTCTACATACATATTAAGAAATCATTAAATTTATTTTGCTTTTTGAAATAAAATAATATTTTTTATTTATCCAATATATTTCAACCAATAAAAATTCAATCTGCAGAATTTAAAGAGTCAAAAACCCAAAAAAATTAATTAATGGTGCATTAGAAAGCGAAAACATCACTTATTTGTAAACAAAAAATAAATCATAAAAGATCAATTATAAACAAACGGAGGGAATACTATAAATCATTGTGTTAATATATGTATAGGGCCCATATCTAGTGTAATTACTCTTCAAAACAGTAAGTTTGGTCTATCTTCTCATTCTGAATCGTCTAAGCAAAACGCGACACAAGTGTTTTTAATAATAACGAATTAACAACGATATACATTTAACACTAATTGACAAAAGGAAGAAAAGACAAGTGGTTAAGTAACTTTAAGTTACTTCTCAAGATTTTTGTTAGTAGCTCTGGTTACTTTATCAAACGTGAAATATATAAAGAAAACAAAAATTAGAAGCTGGCCTTAAAAAGATTAATGTACGGTTAGGTTAAACTCTTAAGCCTATAAATTATACTCCCTCCATTTTAAATTAGTAGTCATTCTAGGCTTAAATTTTTGTTTCAAATTAATTGTCGTTTTCATTTTTCAATACATATTTATTATTATTTTTTCCATTTTTATCCTTAATTTTAACCTTATTAATTACTTTATTCAAATAAAACAATATACTCCCTCCGTTTCATATTAAGTGTCGTTTTGAAAAATGTATTTTGTTAGTATTTTGATATATTTAACTCAAAACCCATCCAGATACATTGCATATATATTTTATCAAAACGACACTTAATATGAAACGGAAAGAGTATTAAATAAGGGTAAAACAAAAATTTTAATTTTTTTTTAATTTGTGTGAAAAAATGTAGAATAATAACTAATTCGAAAGAGAGAGAGCATATATGTAAACGTATTGTGACTATTCACTAATGTATTTACACCGCATAGCAAGGGAGAATAATGTTGAATTTTAATTGGTACCAATTTTCTTCCGGAATCCGAATTTTTCATTTTAAATCGGAAATCCAAACATCTAAAAACTTTCTATTTTTGAATCTTGAGAGCATGATTACCAATGGATTATAAGAGAGGGTGTTAATAGGTTAAAAGCAATTTAATATTGTTTTGAACGGTTAAAAAACTTAAGAAAGATGCTTATTTTAGTCTATATAGCTGTAATTTTATACCCTTCAAATCTTTATTAAATATTGTTAGAAAATATCTCTGTAGTATATTATTTTTTAGTTTTTGTTTCTTGTAGTTCTATTATATTTGGCCCGGTTTCTCGATATATAGTACTTCATTTATGAGAAGCTAACATGTAACTGGTATATTAACCAATAAATTTGACGTAAAAAAAAAACCAATAAATTACATAAAAATGTTTAAAGATTTTTTTTGGTGGATCAAAATGTTTAAATAGAGATAGTAAAATCAGAGAGCAATAATTATGTAACGCATGGGTGCGCAGGGTCCACATCATAGGGGGCAAAATGATGAAAAAGATCTTTTCTCATGTCCCAAAAGGTCACTCACTTTTAACGGGATTTGTTTTTTTTACCTATTTCTGTATAACCTTTTTAATTCGAGAACAAATTACAGAAAAGAAAAGAAAAATCAATAGCTTAAAGGGTTATTTGGGTGACTAATCAAAGAAAAAATATAAACTTAATAATTAACAAAAAAAATTCTAAATTCAATGACTATGATTTTGCCATATAGGCGGTTTTGGTTAGTTATTAAATTTCTTTTTTTTTTTGGGTTATATTTACCAATTTTCTTAGCTTAAATTCTTATTCTCTAGTAAAGTAAAGTTGTAATAAATATGTAGAAGACTGATTGATAGAAATAGAATGCAGAATTTTGGTTTAGACTTCTATAAAATGGTGGTAAATGATCATTATTTATAAAATAAAAATAAATTGTTACTTCGTTTTTTTTACTTGATAAACAAAATTGCTTCTTCTTCTGGCAAGGATTATTATTTCTTGAAAAAATGAAGATAGGTTGAAGAAGTGAAGTCCGTTTTTCAAGGAAAAAAAATGATTGATTGAATTTTGGAGTTTTGGTATTTGACACTCTCTTGCTTTTGTAATCTCCTTTTTCTCGACCCACCATTTACTCCATCTATCAAAATATGTCAAATCATATACTCTTCTCATTTACACCAAATATTATTTACTAATATTAAGAGAAAAAACCCAACCCTTTCAATATGGTGTGAAAGTGTTTTGGTGTGCGCTCGGTGTAAATAAGCATCATTTTTCTATGGAATTTGAAATTGGATAAAAATACATACATGTAAGTCTAATTCGTTATTTTTGTATATACAAATAAAGATTATTTGCATGTTTTCATTAAAAAAATGATAATTAAAATTAAAAATAGCATTGTAAGTCTAATTCGTTAAGTATTTAGATATGTAGACTGCTCAAGCCTCGGGGTTTTATTATAAGCAATTGCCAATTGGTTTGGCTTATAGTACTCGTTAAATCGGTTAGGTTGGGTGTAATTCACATGACCACCCCAAAGAGAAAGGATCTCCAACCCATCTCTATTTTTTTCCCTAAAAATAGAAATAAAAATAGCAATTCCTTATTTTTTTTCCAACCCACCTCTATTTTCTTCTCGAAAATAGAGATCTCTACATTTTTCTCTATAAATAGAGATAGAAATAGAAATTTTTTTTATCTTATTCAAAATATCTCTATTATAGGAGAAAAAATAGAGATTCTCTAAAATAAAGAAATACATTGGAGTGAAAATATGAAAATGCTATATTTTTCTCCATTTTAGAGAAAAATATAGAAATTTACATTGGCAATGGTCCGAATTGAATATACTCGTGTGTAAAGGAAAATTACACAGAACACGATCCATTGTAGCAATTGACTTCGTGGCATTGGAAATCACAAAAACATTTGCTTATGAGTGAGCTGGGAACCCAAGGTCTTTAGTTCCCGAAATTTTGAAAAAAACCTCTCAATGATCATTTTCTTCAATTCCAACTAACTTCCTTTTATGATCTCTACTTACCAACGAATAGTGTAACAACTATTATTGTAATATAAACCTACCACGGACACAATCTTAGAGCATCTAATTACCAAAAAAATCTTAGAGCATCTAAAATTTTCTCGAACCCAACATCAAATCCTACACCATTTTGGCGTAAAACTTTTTTATTCATAAATTGGTCTTTTAAATTATAAATAATTTTAAATTTAGTGAGAAACATATAAAAATGATGATAATTAAACCTAAATATAGTATGTTTATGATGATTAAACCAAAATTTATTATACACACCTTTAGTTTATATGATGTATTATATTTTTTTCATATTTATTGTTAAATTTAAATGATTTTATGATTTATTAAACTAAAAAATAGATAGGTTAATCTATAAATTTATAAAAATAAATAAATTTAAAATATTCTTTTTTAGTGTAAAAAATGGTTTAATACATTAAAGTAAATCCCAACATCATTTTGATGCTACACTATTTTAGTGTAAAATATGGTGTAATACATTGGAGATGCTCTTATGTCATGCAAACGGCTAATGGCTTAACGCAAAGTTATAACATTTTGAATATCATTATAAGTCTCTAAGTTTTCACAGTCGTTTAACCACAGATTTTAACTACATGTTTAGCCGTTCATCTGATTTATATAAGTATAACTATACGAGGAGTTAAATCTTCAATCTTGTTAGATTAAGATACCAAATCAAAGCCTAAAATAGCTAGTCTAAAATTGAGGAGTTGAATCTTTAATCGTTTTAGATTAAGTTACCAAATTAAATCCTAATAACATGTCGATCCTTTAAAAGGTATTGTATCCTTCTAAAATTCTATGGTCCTTATGGATTGTATAATTGTAACGTACATGAAGCATCGGAAGATACGGTATGGTTATATAATGACAGAATCAATAAATAAAAGGCAACCTTCTGATACATGGAAATACATCTGGCTCGTACATTACGTAATACGTTAAAACCTGAAAAGTCCCTTTTGTACAATAATACATACACGTGTCAGATATTCACTGCAGTGTTGCTACGTATATCTTTTGTTCCATTTTTTTCTCAACTTTCAAAAATCATTAATTTTGTTCTCTAATATTGCCGATTTTATGTCGAATCACGTAGAAGACTAATTAATCAAGCTTTTTTGATAACCATTTTAATCGGTAGTCTTGAAAAAATGGATTTACCGGTTATATATTTACTAATCTTAGTCTAATCACTAATCACATAAAAATTAATGTTAATATGTTTAGAGCATGTGTGAAAACGTTGTTGGTCGGTTGAAAACATTTAGATAACAACCAAAAGTTGTTTCATTTCGACACTTTGCATCACCAAATAAAACCACTAATGTTTTAAACAATATCCACATTTTTCTTTTATTTCAACATGGAGTACATAATAACAAAAGAGATAGTAAAGAGATAAAAAATAAATAAAAAGGAGTAAAACACTTTTTGATGAGTAAAACATGTTATCGAAAATTAATCAAATCAAGTTAACTTCAACTCTTTGTCTCTATCAATAATCACAAGGAACACAATATCCTTTTCGTTTTTCTTACATATGCGCGAAGTGCAGTAGATACATTATTACTTCTAGGTAAATAGTAACTTCACAAAAACTAAATAAATAAACAATTTTATGTACCTATAAATAGATAGAAGAAGCTCCCGTCTCTATGTCAACGAACCAACCACAAATCTCTTCACATTTCTCCAAAAACTAAAAAAAAACCTAGAAACCAAAAATGGAAGAAACCCTAAGAAACTTCATCGGATCTAACCATTCACCCATATCCGGTTATGAACTCGACCCAAATCTTCTCACAAGAAACTACACCAAATCTTCACCGGTTAAGCGCAAACCGTCTTCAAAGGAGACACCAGTCAACGTCACCGGAGCCGGTTCCAACACGAGCAGGTACCGCGGCGTTCGAAGGAGACCATGGGGAAGATACGCGGCGGAGATACGTGATCCGACCTCGAAAGAGAGACGGTGGCTCGGAACATTCGACACGGCGGAGCAAGCCGCTTGTGCTTACGACTGTGCCGCTCGTGCCTTTCGTGGTTCCAAGGCTCGTACTAATTTCACTTATCCGGGTTATGTTCCCGAGCCAATTTTCTCTTTTCCTTCCAAGAAATCTTCACCGTCCGTTCGTTGCCCTCTTCCTTCTCTACCGTTAGATCACTCCATGACGGGGTTTTACGGTACACCGACACCGCAGAGGATTAATAATACTCAGCCACTCTTCTTACGCGACGCCTCGTGCTCCGCTCGTAAAACGTCAGCGATTAACTCGTACAACGACTCATCTTCTTTTCCTTCTTACTCAACACCGAAAACGGCATGCACTTCGTACTCAGGAAACGAAAACTACACGGAGTTTTTCCCACAAGAATCTCCTGATTCTGGTCTATTGCAAGAGATTGTTCGAGAGTTCTTGAAGAAAAAGCGCGGGAATTCTCCTACCCAGTCGCCGCCACCGCCACCACAACCGCCGTCTACGACGGTAACCAGCCATTTTGACCACTCCGGTGATTCCTTTGCTGTTCCCGATCCAGATGATATGTTTCAGCAGCCGAAATCAGAACGTTACGGAAATATTCAAGCTGGTTGTAACTCCGGTTACCTCAACGGTGTGAACGCCGCCGCAGACGATGGTTTATCGTACGGGTCAGACGAGTGGGCTTATCAAGAAATGTTGATGTACGGAACTCAGTTTGGGTGTAGTTGCCGGAGAACGTGGGGCTAGCTATATAGATATTCATCATCACTATGTTATATCTAATTTTAAGAGTCTACTTTTTGAAATAATCATGTTGGATATTTAACTAAACGACGTTGCTGCAAGTTGAATTAGCTTTATGTAATGTGTGTTGAATTAGCTTATAAAATCACATATGATAAAATCTAGTTAAACTTTATCATATGTGATTTTATGTAATGTAATGTGTGTTTGAAGTTTTAGGTCTAGTGCTTTGTTGTACTTTCGTAACTCATGGTATTGTGATATTTTTTTGTTGCTATATGAAAGCTTATTTTGAAATTTTTAATTGTATTGCTTTGATAGTCGCTCGTGTGTGCATTTTCCGTATTTATAAGTGGGACAATCTAATACAGTGATCGACCTATTTAAAGGGAATCTGCAGATGAAAAAGTGATATCTTTACATTAATTTCTAAAATTATTGTGTATTCTCAAAAGTGGACTTTTATTCGTACAAAAGGCAGTGTTTGTCTCCGTCTTCTCCAACCTTACGTGCTCTCTCATCTTCTCACCAAAGGAAAATCTAAACTTTGTAGATAATTATGGGAAAATTCCATAAAAATAATCCAACTAAATTCTATTAAGTTTTTTAATACCCCAACTTATTAAATACTCAATTAAATACCTGAACTATTTTTTGTGCCCAGTTTAAATCTCCAACTCTTGACCATCTGATCGAGTGACATCAGCTACGAAACAAACGTCATCGGAACAGTAAACGCCGTTCAGAATCCGTTAAAATTTTAATTATAGTTAGATTTAACCAGACATGGTTAATACTAACCTATCCTCAACCGACAAAATAACCAATCATCCTTCCATTCCAACACCTTCAACTAATCTATCACAATCTTTTGATGCACCACCTACAACTATTGCACCTTCTGGTAAGCGTAGGGGTTGTCCTCCTAGAAGACAGAGCCGTAAAAAGGTGGTTGTGCCAAGAGGACAAGGGGTCTACATGTGTCCTTTTACTAATTGTGTTTTTGAATGTTGGGGTTCTACAACAAGAGAGGTAGGAAGTGGTTCCTCAGTGCAAAGGTCTTCTCAGGATCCAAATAACCAAAAGTAGTGTCTTTTAGTTATATTTTTTAGGAATCTTAAGTCTTAACCATCACACGACTATCAGTTTTTTTTTTTTTGAAGACTTTTATGTTTGTTTCTAAACTTTCTCTAAATGGTGGTACATTTTGGTTGTTAAATACTTTGTGATGGTTTCTTTGATGCAATTGGATGATTTTTAACTTGCGTAGCACTAACCAACACAATCACATTGTTTTAACGACTACAACAATACCAAACTTATAAAACAAATATTATATACCATTACAAATTTTACTTGAGAGCATTGACAATTACACCAATAACAACTACAAATCCAACCCATGATATAATCACAATCTGTCGAAAGAGCTTCTTATTTTCCTTTTCCATTTCATACAAAAACTCATATTTCTCGAAGCTTGATTCGGTCTCTTACTTTCAGTTTCATGGCCGACCAAAACTCTGTGCTTCTTTCGTTCTTCATCTTGCTCATGGATTAAGTCACAAGCTTTGGCTTCGATTCATCTTCTCTATTGTTGCTCTCATACTTGAAATTGCTTGCTTTCACTCAATTTCTCGATTAAGGGTTTGTGAATTCTGATTTGAAGATTTTTTAAATAATGAGGATTAGACCACGTGGGATATAATCTTAACTATCTTAACCCATGGTTAGATAGTAAACAGAAAGTTAGTCTAGATTTAACACCGTCTACAGTGACGTTTATCTATGTTAACACGAGTTTGTGAATTGATCAGATGGTCGAGAGTTGGAGATTTAAACTGGGCACAAAAAATAGTTGGGGTATTTAATTTGGTATTTAAAAAGTTGGTGTATTAAAAAGCTTAACGGAATTTAGTTTGGATATTATTATGGAATTTTATACAACTACGAACTCTATGGAATTTAGTAGGGATATTATTATGGAATTTTAAAAAGCTTAACGTCAAAACCTAAAAACCCTTTTTATACGACTACGAACTCTTGATAGTACATAAAAAACAAAATGATACTAGACAGAAATGAACGTATGTTCATATTGCATATGACATTATACTATACGCAGTTTTACCCAATACTCCCTCAGTTCTAAGTATAAAAACTGATGTTTTGGAGTTTACACAAATATTAAGAAAAATTAAATGCAACAACTTATTAACACAATTTGCCCACTTTCCAATAAGTGCATTTACACTTTTTATTAAACATTCCCATGATTTCTTCAGTAAGTGGCAATTAGAGATTATTCTCCACCTTTTTAGCACTCTAATCAATAAAATTTATTTCAATAAAAACAGTTAAATAAAAAATATATTAATTAGTAAGTAAAACATCATATATTGTGAAACAAGAAAAAATCCTAAAATATCATGTTTTATGGAACGGAGGGAGTATATATTATCACAATCTCTTGATTATTAACACATCAATAATACATCTTTATATACTTAATTTGTTTTAATGTCTCATGGAACCAGACATCTTTGATATCATTGTTGGGTGCTAACTTGATCTATCCCTACTAATTATAGAGAAATTACATAGTAGAGTATATAGGGTGGATATCAAATTGTCTCAAGAGAAAGGGGCAAATGCTAGGGTTTAGGGGTATTTATAGGCGAACATTGTAATTAATATTCGTTAGGCAGTTCTCGAACGCCAATTTGAATTTTATATCACACACAGATATCACATACCAAAAATCAAACTGCAAATTCTGTTTACTTTTACTTATTCAAGCTCAAGCATCAAACGATAATGTTGGCCATGTTACTTAGCAACATCGATAATATAATGAAATAAAATCATGAAGTTACTGCTTCTTGGTTGTTCATCGATCGGACATTTCGGCAACTTAGTAACGAAGATTTATAACATCACAAAACCAACTTTAATAAGGTTAATTTCGAAATGCCATACAAATATTTCTTGAACATGTTTTACAAATCAAATGCATTGTTAAAAAAGTACTTAATTAATAACGCATCGTTGGACCGACGACAACAAAACAAACATAATTTAATACTTATTGCTATAATTGAGAAGGGTTAAACAAAAACGCAAAAAGAGGTTCAAACACACATTAAAAAACTAGAATTCGTGAAAAAAGAAAAAGTCTCTAGAATTAACCACATTTTTTCGATAAACTTAGAGCTCCGGATTTTTGATCTATAATTTTCTTGGTGCCCTTGGCTATTTGTTGATAATACCCCGTTTTAAAGCGTAAATCATCCCTTCTAAATACTTCACGGGAAAACAAACATATGTTTTTTTTTTTCCAAACGCCTAACAGGAAAACAAATTATGTTTACTATGATTACAACTATTTGTCGAAGGTATTTGAGATATCGAAATCGATCGAGATTGAACGGTTAAGATGAATAACCCAATTTTTTTTGTAATCAAATCTTCATTATATCCGTAATCTTGTTTAATCATCTTGACCATTCGATCTTGATCGATCTCGACCTCTCGTCTCTCGATATCCTAATAGATATATCTAATCTAATCTACTCACGTTAATCGTTATATTGAGTTACGGCTATATGAATTCTTTATTAATCAAATTAGGTATATCAATTCCAACGAAATGAAATGAAATCATTATTAAACTACGATTGTTCAATTCTATCAAGAAATAGCAAAATTTCTCTCCACAACAGTAGAAAGAAGAAAGGGGGCGCAAAGGTTAGGCACATATCGAGCCCAAATTGTAGGCCCATATTGAGCTTCACAAATGGAAAATGGCATTTTTCGTCTCGAAAACTTGAATGATCTATTAACATGCATTGTTATTTCCCGCAACTCCACGCACGTTCAAGCTCTTTATTCACGTCGACTAATTGCTATGAAATAAAATCAGTTTGTATAAGGGTATATCCTAACCACAAATCCAAACTACTTTGTAAAACGTGTAAAATATTGGGTACTTTTCTGTTCAAACACAGACTATCAGTCTATATAACCAATAATGATTATAATCTGCAGCGGTTTGATGAAATTGTTTCAATATTTCTAAAGAGAAAGTTGAAGTTGCGTTACTTATTGATTTGTTAAGGCCTTAAGGGTATATATCACGTGATAATATTTTAATAACTAAGATAAGTTTACCTTGCTTTTGCTTTTATTTGTTTTTTATTCACAGTTAATTAATCACTTCAAAATATGCTTCTGTGGATGATGATATAGACCACTCAGTGCAACTTGAGACGTTTCAGTTATTGAAAACCTCAAAGTTTTGCTTTTTTTTTTTGAAACTAAAAAAAAAACCCTCAAAGTTTATTAGTGGGAGACCTGAAAAAAACTAAGTCAAGGCCGCCTAACCCAACATATAGCAGCACGTTAATGTATGCAATAATGCAACTTCATAGTGGTAGAATTAATGGATATTAGAGCTATAATGAGTGGGTTTAAACTCTAAAATACACTAATAATTTTTGTTTTTTGACAAGTTAATAAAAAAAAATCGTAAAATTCATTTCTATTTGGCGCCTTTCAAAATGTCAAAGGTCGACTCTGGCCATAAAAATAAATACATTGATTTTCTACCGGGTACTATTGTATACTCAAGCAATTTTACTAGTTTCAACTTCGTGATAGATTTTGTTTTTTAATTACAACTGAAAACCT
Source organism: Draba incana (assembly GCA_963576765.1). NCBI lineage: Eukaryota > Viridiplantae > Streptophyta > Magnoliopsida > Brassicales > Brassicaceae > Draba > Draba incana. The sequence goes on from OY755206.1 coordinate 10,384,025, forward strand.
TAAGTTTAGTATTTAGTTTCACTTTGAACTGGAAATCATATTTTTTGTTAAAAGTTAAAAACAGAGAAAGAAATCAATTCACATATCAAAAGTGGAGTTCATCCACATAATTTTTTTTTTTATATTGTAGTTAATAGAAAATATCTAAATTAGAGAAGTCATAAATTATTTCACAATCACAAGTAAACGGCCTTGTTTTTTTTTTCTAAGTCAATGTATCGCCGACCTATCCAACACAAGTCACAATGATCCACTGGCTCTAATTAAAGTTTTACAATCATTGAATCATATTGTTCCCTTTAAATCAAATAATCTGTTAAGGATTGTTGTTATTTGGTACACATGAAATGATACTCTTGTATCAAAGACTTTATTAAACAAATCATAACGAAACAGTTAACACTATTTAAAAAGCTTCTTCTTTACATTGACCTTTTAAGGATGTCTGAATGGGCCACGATTAAAGCTAAGCCCAAATCTAATAAGGCCGACACATATATCCAAAGGAGATATTTTCAGAGTGCCACGTGTCTGAATCTTACGCTTGAAGTCATTTACACGACATAAATTAAACAGAGGCGTTGAGTCAGGTCGAGAGACTCGTGGTGGGGCCCGAGTAAACCGTTATGCTGCTTTTTAAATGACCATATCACCCTCAGTGAATGCTTCGTCGCGGTGAAGGGAGAGGAAGGGTAAATTCGTAAAAGAGGTATATGCAGAGAATTTGATGATTATTCTCTATTTAATTAAAATTATGATTTTGGCCCTTTTCTTTCTTAATCGCGTTGTGCCACCCATTTCCAGAGAGGACACAGCCTTTTTCTTCCTCCCTTCTTCTTCTCTCTACTCATTCGCCATTTAAAATCAGTTTTTAGAAATTTATTTGTTTTTTGTTTTGTGAATTCAAATTTCTGGTTTTCTTGTTCTATCTGAAACTAGTGATTAAGGTTTTTTTTTTTCTTTCCTTTCTGGATTTTGTTTCTGGGAAATTTCTGATTTTGTTAACTGTCGAGAGTGATCTGGATTCGCCGGAGCTAATATTGAGTTTAATCGGTGGTTGGCATTTCGGTAAATATTTGGATCTGATGGGAGAAGCTGGTGGACATTACTGTTCTAAGAAGACTGATGATATTTGCGGTGGTGTTTGTAGTCAGGTTCGATCTCGGATCTAATTTTTTTTTTTCAAATTTCTGTAGATTTGTGTTGTTGTTTCTGTTTCTGAGATCTTACTTCTCGTCAATGGAAAATTTCAATTTTTTCACTGGAATTTGATCTTTTAAGCTCTTCTTAAACCGACCCATCAAATTTGACTTGCATTTGATTTCGCATACTCTTAATCTCCAAATTCTACAGCTTTCGATTGTACTTTGTTTGTTCATGTTATTTGAGAAATTAACTTGGATCTGAGAGTTTTTTTTGGGTCAATTCGGATTTAAAATAGTCTTTTTGTTTGATTCTATAATCTCTCTGTGTTCTGAATCTGTTGTGTTATGGTATCTCATATTTATTCTCTGTATTTGCAGGAAACTGGTAAAATTTTCAGCTTTTCTAGAATATGTTGTGCTCTCCGTGGCGTTGATATGAAGACATATATCTTCTTATTAGTCATTGTACCTACGTGTGTACTCGCCGGTTATGTCCACGGTCAGAAAATTTCTTACTTTCTCCGGCCATTATGGGAATCACCACCTAAACCATTTCATGACATTCCTCATTATCATCACGAAAACGCTTCGATGGAGACTCTTTGTAAACTCCATGGCTGGGGAGTTCGAGAATACCCGAGACGAGTTTACGATGCGGTTTTGTTCAGTAACGAGCTCGACATTCTCGCTGTTCGTTGGAAAGAGCTGTATCCTTACATCACTCAGTTCGTCCTCCTCGAATCGAACTCGACGTTTACCGGTTTGCCGAAGCCGCTTGTGTTTTCTGCTCATCGAGACGAGTTTAAGTTTATCGAGGATCGGTTGACTTACGGTACTCTTGGTGGAAGATTTGTTAAAGGTCAGAATCCGTTTTACGAAGAGGCGTATCAACGTGTTGCTCTAGATCAGTTACTGAGAATCGCCGGGATTACGGACGATGATTTGTTGCTTATGTCTGATGTTGACGAGATTCCGAGTAGACATACGATAAATCTTTTGAGATGGTGCGATGAGATTCCGAAGATTCTTCATTTACGTCTCAAGAACTATCTTTTCTCGTTCGAGTTTCTTGTTGATAACAAGAGCTGGAGAGCTTCTGTTCATAGGTACGAGACGGGGAAGACTCGGTATGCTCATTATCGACAGTCTGATGAGATCTTGGCGGATGCGGGATGGCATTGTAGCTTTTGCTTTCGACGGATTAGCGAGTTTATATTCAAGATGAAAGCGTATAGTCATAATGATAGAGTGAGGTTTAGTCATTTCTTGAATCCTAAAAGAGTTCAAAGAGTTATATGCAAAGGAGCTGATCTTTTCGATATGCTTCCCGAAGAGTATACGTTTAAGGAGATAATTGGGAAAATGGGTCCAATCCCGCATTCTTTCTCGGCCGTTCATCTTCCTTCGTATCTACTAGAGAACGCGGATAAGTACAGATTCCTTTTACCGGGAAATTGCATAAGAGAAAGCGAATGATCGACCGAATCTTCACCACACAGATCTCTTCATTGAGAGGAAACAAAGGGTTTGGCTTGAATCCCTCCTCTGGACTAATAACACTTACACAACTGATATCTGCGGTTTCGTCTGAGGCGTATTGGTGTAGGTGAATGCTGCACAGAGTATTTCATCAGGCACATTGAGAGGATTATCAAAGGTTGAAGATTTTTTTGTATATAGATAGATCTCTTTGTTTCTTGAGGATTCTGATTCTCTGTGACTGGATCATCAAACATGAGTTTGTGTTCTTCTTCTGAGTTTCCCCTTTTGGGAAGTTTTGCTTTGAGACACTCTTTACTTGCCCTTTTTGTATTTCTCTTGATTTCAATGGGGTTTGTTATGTATACAGAGATTGTTGTTTTGTATGTGTTCACCACTTGGTTCTCATGAATGAATAAATGAGAATTTTCCCAAAACATTTTAGTTTAAACAATCATCAATTATGTAAGGAATACAATAAGTATCCAGGTTCTGAAACACATCAAGAACAAAAACTAAAAATCAAGAATGATCATTTACTAATTCTTTCTAAAAATGTGTACTGTGTATAGTTTCTTAATCATCATATGAACATTATATTTTGGATTTGCTTAATCATCATATGAACACTCAAAAAAAATTCTGGATTTTACTGCTTCTATTCATGAGTTGAATTTTGTGGTTTCTTGTCTTTCTGTTTGTTTAGTTTGTTGAGTTTGAAGAAGCGGCTGCGATTTTCTTGAGATACTTCTTCTCGGAACTCGCCATCCGGCTTTGAAACATTGTCCATTCCCTTTTACATCTGTCTCTCACCTTTGCAACAAAACCATATATCACTATCAATTAGTTAACAAGAACTCACAAAATTCAACTCATGAATAGAAGCGGTTGATGCGAGAAAACGGGTTTAGAGTTTTCAAAGTTCTTACCCCTTGCCACGCTGCTACACCGTCGTGTGCCTCTCCCTGAAATAAACAAAAACCGAAAAACGAATCAATACACGAACGAAACAGAAAACTTGTGACGTACTTTGAAAATGTCTGATCAAGAACCTGGTTGCCTAAAGAAGGAACAGTTTGATGAATGATCCATTGAGAATCCACAACTCCAATCTTCTCATGTGCAGGCTGTTTGTATTTATATTATGAAACTGTTTAGTAAACTGATTGCGCAACTTAAGATACATTTGATGTAATAAGATTAAAGGGAGCGCAGGAAAATAATTAACCTCAACACATTTACGGAGTGCGAAATCAAGACCCCAACCGTGAACCAAGTCATTCTGAATCATATGCCAGACACAACGCCAGGCGTCTCTCGAGAAGACTGGTGCCATAATTTCTATAAACCTGTAAGAAACTCACAAGGAATCAGATTCTTGTATATACATCTATGCTGTTTGTAGTGACCATTGAGATTACGTACGCTGCACAGGGAGGCAAGTGAGGGTCGTTGCATCGACCAGGTTTCTCCTTAGCGTCTCTGTTTATTAGATTTTGCAGAAAAATAATTATTAGTTTTATTTTTAGCGTTTGTAAGGTTCGGAACATAAAAAGTTGTTTACTTGTGAACTTCTCCTTTGGTTTTTCTTTTAGTAATCTCCCATGTGATCTTTTTCTTAGACTCTACAGCGGGCTGTGATATCTCTAGACCGTGTTTCTTTATAAGCCTAATGTACCTGCAGAAGAGACAGAGAAGCAAATATTCACATTTTCTGTACTAGGATTCGTGCAGTGATTTAAAAAACATTTCAACAGAAAAGAGCAAGAAGACGCACTCTTCTGGATCGAAGTTTTCAAGGCCGAGGTCTTCATCCCAGATGAATACGTAGTCATACGGTGCAATGATGTCAGGATGCAGAAACCTTTTGGCATACCACCTTGTGATCAAATCATAACCAAAGAGATTCAAAGGTTAACAAGCTGGCTATACGAAACTTGAAGTGGTTAGAGCAATGAATAACTATGTTTTACCATTTGGTTTGCTTTAGCACGCTCACGTGAATTGCGCGTTTTGACCATTCATATTCATCCCATTCGGTGGTTCTTCCGTCGTAGTGGAACAGAACAATTGTGAAATTTTCTAAAAACTGCGGAAAATAAGAAGAAAGACTCTTCAAGCTTATTGTCGATAGAAAGGAGAGTCTGTATCAGATTTTACCTTCTTGACACACGCATCAACGTTTACTTTCTGACCAATACCGACAGTAAAAGCAATGAGATACTTTGGCTTCACAGGCACATCCTAAAGAGGCAAGACATGAACAACCCGCGATCAGACTGGAAAGATAAGATTTTTATCAAAAAGATGAAACATTGTGTTACCTCCTCAGGTAATCCCCAAAGTCTGCGTATGTAGTAATCTGATTCGGGTGCAATGATTCCCGGAGTCAACATCTCTGCACCTCGGGGATTCGATGGAACCCAAATCTGCAGAATTCTCATCAAGATTAGTTTTCAAGATCTTGTCATTACCATTAAAAAAGATCAAAGAGAAGAATAAAACCATGCCTTCCAATGCGTTCCATCACTCGAATTAGCTCCATGCAATGAACTCCTAGATGACCATGTGTGTAAAAGCGTTTCGCTCGATGTTTCTGGTGTCTCGTCTCCTACGTAAGCAATATCAACAGAAGGAAGAATGCTAGAGGGAAAATTTAGCTGAAAATTTTCAAGTTGAACACATTAAGCATCAAGTCTTGAGGGAATATATGAAGAAAAACTGCTAAAGAGATAGCTCTCACTTTCGTTAGTGACAATGTAGGGAAAGATATCCCCAAGAAGAAACCGATAACTATTCCTACGAATGTCGCTATAATAAGTCTCATTCCATCACTTGCCTTTTTACTATTCGAACTGCAAACAAACGAAGAAACATACTAATTCGTATAAATTGGACCAAGTCTAACATAAATCAAGCAATGAGCTCAGGATTTCGGTGAATCTAACCAGCGATTCGAGTTGTCTGTTCGGTTCACCATGCCCTGATACCGGTTAAGGTCAGTAAGAACAATATAATTCAGTGGAAACTTCAGTCTCCGGAAATTTGTTATCTGCATCACAATGAGATAGAACAAGAATAATAAAAATGTGATCTTTAGATTCAGATCCAGTCCACAAATGAATGCAAATCAATGAGTAGAATTGAATCAAAAAGAAGGGGTAAACGAAAAACATTAGTGATTTGGTAAAATATTAAGCTTGAAGCTAAAAAAAAGAGCAAACAACCCCAAAAATGGAAAATTTGAGGAAACTCTCTAATAATTGATTCTTAATTTATACACAAACAAATCATTTAGAAAGCCTCAAGAAACAAACATGAGTTTACCATAAAAATCGAAATCTAATGCGATTTTTTTTTCTTCTTATTAATGCAAAATCAAGATGTGTAAACAAATTGAAATCTGCTCATGAACAGATTAAAACCCAGAATCCAAAAGGTACAAAACAAAAGCAGATCCAAAAGAAGAAAAAAAAACAATTGTTACTTACCAGCAAGTAAACAAAATTAGGAGCTTTAAGAAGGTATTTTGGGGAAGAAGACTAAACGAAACCTAAAGAAGAAGAAGAATCAGATGTGGGTAACAGAAGTATAAAGATTACGTTACTCTTTCTAGAATTTTCCAGTAACGGAGCAAGATTGTTGGAACAAACGTTAAAGTATGTAAATTTAATCAAATACCCAGAAGTGTGAAACGAATTCAAAAATCAATAAAAGGAAAAAGCCGTCGACTTTGATTTTTTTTTTTTGACTGTGAATTTCTTTTTGCCTGGGCGGGTTAAAAGCCAAGGAAGGAGAGATTAAAAAATAAATAAGAAAGTGAAAAAGATGAATAAACAAAAATATCATTTTGATTCAAAAGGACAGATTGAACAGCGAAGAACAAGTGTTTTTGAGTTGATTCCATGTGACGCGACTTACATGAATATAGGTCAAACAGAAAAGTTGACTTTTTTAACTTCTGTGGTCTTCTACGGATGGGCATAATTCCCGTTCCGTCCCATTCCCGATCCTATATTCCCGTTCCATATTAGATTGTATTCCCGAATGGTACAAGTGAGTGATTCCCGTTTAGGAATGAGACAGGACGGGAATAAATATTTACAAGTATAAAAATATATTTTAGTAGATATGAATTTCTTAATTTTTCATATAAGTTACTATGTTAGTAACTATGCTACAAATTCTCATTTAATATTTTATATTATATGTAAAATTCTAAGTTGTCTTATATAAAATTGTAAACACGAATCACACAATTATTAAACCTTTTTGACTTCGACATCTACGTTAACCGCCGCATCATCCAGTCTTCAAACTCTACACCATAACTTCCTTTAGGGCATCTCCAACCCACTCTAAATCCTACTCTAAAAACATGTTTAGAGTAAATTCATCTCCAACCCCACTCTAAATCCTACACCAAACTAGAGCAACCACTTTTTTTACTCTACATTTAGAGTAAATCTAAATCTTACTCTAAATTAGAGTTGAACTTTTTTATTTATAAAAAGATCCTTTAACTTTTATTCATTATACTTTTACATCTAAAATATATTATTAAAATATGTTTTAGTTATTGATTCTTTATTTTTGATTAAATGATTAATGGGTTTTTAGCAAAATTATAAAATAATAACCAAAACTTATATCAAAATAAAAATCTTTAACCAACACAATTAAAATGCAACAAAAAATTTCAAATGTGATGAAATTTATTAATAAAAAATAATAAAATTAAGATAAATAATATAGAATAAATATTATAATTAATGACTTAATAATTTAAATTTTTTTTTATTGTGTAATGTTATTTAATTTCTATATTAAAACTTCAATTAAAATATTATTGTAATTTTAGTGAATTATTGCTATTTATAAAATAATTGGATTAATCCCCTTACTATTAAAAGGGAAGTGGTTTAAGTTATAGATGATTAGGTGTTTTAATTTGATTGGTCTATTCTTAAAAGAATGATGACTTGGAATGGTGACATGGATTGGTGGAAAAGATGACATAGCTTAAAATTGTTTTAAAAGTATTTTAATCATTTCTTTAACTTGAAAAACTATTTAAACCTCCATAATTGAAAATATAGAGAAATTAAACATATTATAAAAACTATTTAAAACCTCCATAATTAAAGATGACTCGGGGATAAATTAAAATATTCCAATACGGTAAACAGTTACGTTATATCATTTTATGATATCTTAATTAATTTAAACAATTCAAACTTAAGTTATGTATCTTTACAAAACAATTTGAACTTACGTTATATGTATCATTTTATGGTATCTTAATTAATTTAAACAATTCAAATTCAAAGTTAAGCAATTAAACTAAAGTGAAAATGTTATTAAAATATTTTATTATTTTTTCCGGTTACTTGTTGGTGCCGCCTAATCATAAGTTAACCTTTCTGTAAAATCAACAAACAGGTCATCACCAATCCGGATTAGATAACAAAAGTTTATGCCACTATTATCCAGAGGTCATCATTATAATCCATCACCTAATCATTTATTTCTTCATCACATGTTTTTATAATGATGTTATTTGTTGATGTGATTAATAGCTAGGAAGATGATAGAATTCGAGAAGTTTGCCAATCTTAATCTCAAAAATTGAAATATAAGAATGAACCTACCAGAACTTTATAGACAACAAGTTTGAGGCTTGCAGGTTGAATTAAAAAGTTAATATTTTAAACATTGGTTACCTCTGGTAGTTATCTAACTTATATATAGAGTTTATGTAAATTATTTGATTAAACCAAAACAAACTTGAAACAAAGGTATATAAAATCATAATAAAAAAAAAAAAACAAAATGAAGCAATGTGGTGTGTGTTTTGTATTGTATGGAAAAATGCATTTTTATTTATATGTCAGCATTTTGCATTTTCAATTGGTACAAATATGTGTTTGTATCTTTTTTATAAACGATGCAAACATAACCCATAAACCTACTTATGACTCATATTACTATTTGAATATGAACTATGTAAATAGAAAATAGGTATTACCTAACAAAAACTGAAATTAAAATAATAACTTCAACTATCGAATCATAAAACAACACACACATTTCTATAAATCTATGTAATTTAATCGGTAAATTTTTAAATACATTATATCCCGCACATGGTGCGGGAAGTCACCTAGTTATATAATAAGTCAAAGACTAAATTGAAAAAAAATACATTTAGAATATTATTTTAGAATGAAAAATAGAGTAATGGGTTGGAGAGAACCCATACTTTAAAATAGAATAACTCTATTTTAGAGTGAAAAATAGAGTTATGGGTTGGAGATGGTCTTAACCTTTGATCTCTCCTGTGAACGTAAGTGCTATTATTCCACTTTTTTTCTTTTCTTTTCTATCAACGTTGATTGATATCTCTTCTTCTATTATTATGTTTTGTTTATTGTTACTGACCAATGATGTATACGGTTTCTTTATTGGCTTAAGTATATGATTCCGTCATGTAATGAGACCAATATTCCTACTTATTTTATCTATGTACTTGTTTTTATGCTGATTATCTATATTTTTGTCTCTGTAGACTGTACTTGTTATTTATATTTTTTTAGTTTTGTTGTTAACTTGTTTCTAAATCTATCTCTTTTGTTCTTTGACTGTATATCTTTGTTTATATATATGAACAGATGGATCAAAGAGATGAAACAATGGAAGAGGGTGAAAGACGTAAGAGAGCCAATGAATTTTTACCACCAAATCCTCCAAAAAAACAGCAAACTCAGAGATCACAACACTGGGAAATTTTCAATAAACTACCAGGTGGTAAGAAAGCGAAATGTAAGTATTGTGGAAAAGAGATAACCTGTGGTGGATCATCAGGTACTAGTGGTTTGAAAAAGCATGGAGAGAGGTGCCACTTGTATAAAAAAGCTCAAACAAGTGCAGATCAGAAAGTCTTGACTCGAGATGAAAGTGTTGATAATGATAAACTTGCCGCTGTTAGCTTTTGTCAAACCAGATGCAGAAAAACGACAGTGAAAATGATTGTTATTGATGAACTGCCATTTTCTTTTGTGGAGAATCGTGGTTTCCGATACTTTTGCAGTCAGGCCGTTCCTCTGTATAAAGTCCCTTCACGAAGAACAATAACCAGAGATGTGTTGGAGCTGTATTTGAGTGAGAAAGCTTCCCTGAAAAGTGTGCTTAGTGGACATAGGGTTTCTTTCACTACTGATATATGGACGGCCATTACTACAGTTAGCTATATGGTAATATCAGCTCATTTCATAGATGATAATTGGAGGTTGCATAGAAAGATCATTAGCTTTAGTCCGATTTCATATCATAAGGGAAACACAATAGCTAAGCAGTTTGACAAGTGTGTGACTGATTGGGATATAAAGAAAGTGTTAACTATAACTGTTGACAATGCTAGTGCAAACGATCGTGCTATTAGACTTTTGACGGAGAAGTGGAAGAATACTTTGGGAGATGATGGATTGATATTAGATGGTGAATTTATGCATGTGCGATGTGCTGCGCATATTCTAAATCTAATTGTCGGAGAGGGTTTGAAGAAAGTGAGCAACAGGGTGATTAGTATTAGAAATGCGGTCAAATATGTTCGAGGCTCATGTAGTAGATTACAAGCATTTCAGAAAAAAGCTGATGAAGAGAAAATTGGCAGAGGGAGTTTAGTCTTGGATTGTGGTACAAGGTGGAACTCAACTTATTTTATGTTGAGCTCAGCATTGAAATTTAAGCCTGCATTTAAACGAATGGCTGAGGAAGACAAGCTCTGTGATGCTTACTTTCATGAAGATGAATCAGATGATATTTCTACTAATAAAAAAAGGGTTGGACCACCATCAAGTAAGAGCATGTTTATGGGTAGTAAAGATGTTGGGGTAAATATGAATTTTATATTATTAATTACATTGAGATTAGTATATTTACCCCAACTAAATTTTTATTTTTTTTGTGTGTGATTATAGATAATAAATATAGAGGAGTTTTAACAAATTTTTTTTTTTTTTTGTGATTCAATCATATAACAATATATGATGGTTCAAAGTTGAGACCTTTCACACACAGACAAATGCATCCACTTCTAATCTTTAAACTCTCTGTCTTTTTATTGTGGCTTCTTCTTTCTGTTTCTAAGTTTGGTAACAAAAGCCAAACGATCTTTGGCAACTTGATCAACATATCTGTCGTTAAACTCTCTAATCTTAGTCTAATGTATCGTCTCAAGACATTTTATAACTTGTAATTTGAGTGCAAGTATCTCAAAAATTGATTAACAAGCAATAATGATTTGTATACTAACAACAAAACTGATATACATTTAATGTCAATGTGTTGTTCGTTAATAACAATCATCAACTTGGCTTTATGTCGTGGCACAGGAGCTTCTTTGTTGGAGAACTCCAACTTGGCCTATTGGATAGTGCATTTCTTTCTTCTTCTCCCTCTCAGTCTTCAAAGATGCCTGTTCAAATCAACCCAACAACAATTCATTTCAGTATAAACAAACACAACACTTGTTTCATTTCTCAATAGGGCTTCGAATCTACTATACAGAACACAGTAGGAACCACAGGATTTTGCATTTTCATAATCATCTTTCAATCCATTTTGTTTTCAAGGATACTTGAAAAGTGAAGCAGAGTGGCATTTTCCTGATGCTTGGTGAGTCTCCTCCTGATAGCTCTAGTCTTCTTGGGACGAAGATCGAGAGGCAAAAACTTCTTGTTCTTGTATGCCTCTCTCAGACCTGAGCGATTGACTTCCTCACCACCTTGCTGAAAATCAACACAAACACAACACATTTGAGATCCAATTGAATTAGAATAACGGATCCAGCACATGGAGCTACATTTTCTTTACAAATGCAATTAGACTTAACAAGAGTCTTATTCACAAACTGAGAACAGAAACAAATGCATAAGCACGAATTATATGCCTAAACTTGTAAACAATGGCATAATTAGTACACTCATTTGAAAATCATAAGCGTGCAATAAGCAATTAGAAACCCATAAACCTAATTAACACTTATACTTGAACTAGTAACCACTAGCTAAATCATAAACAAGAGTATATACATTACAAAATTCATCACTCTTGACTAATAAACCACTCAAAACCGGAATTACGCAATCAAATCAATGGAACGTGTGGTAATAAACACATACATTTTGGAGAGCTTGTTGGAAGCTCCTCCGGTGACTTTAGCGACGCGAAGAAGAGCAAGCTCCGCCTTAAAATCCTTAAGCTGAGTCGAAAGATCATATTTTGTTTTCTCTCTAAGCTCATGAACCTTGATTCTCGCTGTTCAAATTCCATTTCACAATACACAAACAAAATCTAATTAAAGGGGTAACGAAGAAATTAGATGTTACAGTCGAAAGTTTCAGAATTTTGAGGCTTACCCATTGCGTCTTCGAGTTCTCTGGCTTCACTTAGACTACAAACCAAACAGATCGACAAAAATCGAGAGAAATCGAGAGAGAGAGATCGACGGACACCATAAACATACAGATCTGTGGATTTATGTTGAGAAGATTCAGAGAAATCGAGAGAGAAAGAGATCTCTCCGATTCGCAGTCGAGAGAGAGAAGAAAGAAGAAGAAAAGATGCGTAGGCTTTGCTCTGTTTTATTCCTCCAGATTTTGGACCAATCACCGGCTTCCACATCGACCATAATTACAGGTAATATAAGTCACTATTAGAACCGTAAATATGTATTTAAGCCCTTTTTGATTTATTTTAATGGGTTTATACACTAAAACCCAACTATATTACCCTTTAGGCCATGTGCATTGCTAACCGTCTTGGGTTTTATATGGTGTTCTTATAATATAAAATTATTAAAACACACACTCTCTCTTCCTTTTACTCAACTTTATACATTCTCTTTCATCATTTTACTCAACTTTTATTAATTTTATATTTAAACACTCTCTCTTCCTTTTAAAAACACTCTCCAAAATATCTAATTTTAGACACTCTCTCTTCCTTTTAGACACTCTCTACTCTCTTTACTCAAATTTTATTAATTTTATATTTCAATATACTCCACAAAAACACTCATTTTCTTTTTTTTACAACCATTTTAATAATTTTATATCAATGCAAATGCCCTTATTTACTATGTATAACCATGCTCTTTGGGATGATGCTCGTGTGATGGAAGAATTCTTAAAAGTGTTTTACGAATCTACTCTAACATTCTCTTCTTCGACAAAGGTAACTTCTAATAGGTGCTATAATCAAATTTGCAAGATTGAAAGAGTCTTGAAAACATTTGCTGAAGGGCACGACCTTGCTTTGAGAAAAACTGCAAGTATGATGAAGTACGATAAATTTGATTAGAGAAGATTAACAAGCTCTTGATTGTTGCCGCTGTTCTTGATCCACGTGGTAAAATGGGATTTGTGACGCACTGTTTTGACAAGCTATATGGGCAAGGACTACAAGGTAAGCAAAAATGTGCAGAAAAGAAAGACAAGGTGGAGAACTTGATGCGCAAGCTTTATATTGCTTATAGTGCATCGTATAAAAGCTCAAGTGATTTGGCCAATGATAGAGGTAATCAAGATGAGGGTATAACAATTATTGATGCAAGTTCAGGAGTAGATGAAGGGTTTGATCTAAGTGATTTTGGTGTTAGAGTTGGAGTGGAAGAAGATCCATTTCACTAGTAGAAAAAATGGAAATACCCACGAAACTTCCGTGGGTAACAAAGGAAAGTTTTCGTGGGTAGGAAATTTCGTGGGTTTTCGTGGGTACCGTTACCCACGAAATAATCCGTGGCAAAATACCCACGAATTATTTCGTGGGTGGCCGTTCCCACGAAAATCCACTAATAATTCCGTGGGTACAAAATTACCCACAAAATCCCACTATACATTTGGTGTGTTTACCCACGAAATCCCACTAAATATTTCGTGGGTATACACAATTAATTTATTATTTATTTTGTTTTTAATTGGATAATTTTTTAAAAATATTTGATTTTATAAAATTAAATATTATATATAAAATTAATAATGAAAATAAAAACAAAATATTATACATAAATTTAAATTGTTTTACATTAAAAATTTTGAAATTGTAAACAAATGCGAAAAAAAAATAAAGGAGAAAAATAAAATCTACGGCTCCGGATCATAGACGGCTCCGGATCATAGTCGAATCGAACATTGGGCAGCTGGCTTGGATCATAGTCGTCGGGCTGACTCCTCGATGATGAACTTCGGATTATGTCGGGCTATTAAAGAAGAGAATTTAAGAAAGATAACCATACAAACATCTTCCTCATGGCTCTTAGTCTTACTGCGTCTCTTCAATGCAACTTTTGCCTGCTTGAATTCTACAATGGCTAAGTTCTTCTTCTGTTTGAGAGAGTATCTTGGAAGATGAGAGCTTTAATGAATTTGTGTAAACGAGGGTAACACAGATTTAAGATAGAGCTGAGTTCGTTGCAAGCAAAATGGCAAAGATGATTATTGGAGAGAGCTTCTCCTACATAAAGAAATATAGAGATGAAACGAAATTATCTTAGGAGATGCCGAAGAGAGGAGATACGGGAGTAGCGTTGGTGGATCGCCTTGTTGCATCTAAAATATCTCGTACTATAGCAACATCATCCTAACAAAGTAATTTTGAGAGAATGGTTACTTGTTAAGTTATACTAAATTCTGTTTTCGATAAATAGCGTCAAGAGAAATGTGCATTTCCAAAACAAACCTATAGTGTAAAGCAAATGGACTGAGATTTGAGCTTTATTTAGATATATACTAACCTTGTTTGATAACACATTCCACAGTCCATCACTGGCAATAACAATAAAATCCAATGTGCTTAGATCCTCCTCCTAAGCACAAGCGGAATTCAATCAGCGAAAAGCGAATTTCTAAAAGGCAATAAATCTTTTTTGGTAATGTAACGCATGTATAAGATCCTTATACTAAATGCTCACAATATACCTGAATCTCTGGCTCCGCAATCACATATGGCTTAAGTTGCTTATCCCCAAACGCACGAGAAACAGCGAGAATTCCACCAACTCTCCATGTTCCTAGTAGCATTTCAACGAACAAATAATAACTAAACACCCTAAAACCACAAATTCTTGAAACACAATCTATAACTTTCATATCTTACCAGCCCAGATAATGAATCCACCAGCATCTTCAATCCGTTGTCGCTCATCGGATCTATCCGGTTTATGGTCATTAGAGAGTGGAATAGCTACACACAACACAACCAAAGAATGAAATAATAATAAAGTCACATATACAAAAAGAAACAAAAAAAAAACAATTAAGAGCAAACCTGAACCAGTTCTAGACGCTACAACTCTAGAATCACCAACATTAGCAACAATCAACTTATCTCTCCTACAAGTAAAGCAGTAGATGCAGTTGAACCAGAATTCTTAGCTTGTCCCATTTCTTCAATTAGGTAATCCTCATCTGTCTGGTTAAACATTTCCACTGCAAGACCAAAGTGAAAGTCTTAGTCATAGAGAAAGAGACAAACATAACACAAAGCTCATGAAATCGTAATACCTATGGCTTTCTTGGTGTCTGAGATAAAATCGTTATGACTAACTAAATTCTTAAAAAGATTGTTTTTAAGATATTCGGCAGTTCTTGCGCCACCGTGACCGTCGAAAACGCCGAAAAAGCAACCATTTGTCCATTAACATCAGAGATTCTTGTATCGAAGAAATCCTCCATTGTTGCTCTTTTACCTTTGAGACTAGAGTAGCCATAACTGAATTTCACAGGACGAGTTCCCGCAAGAAAGCTATATAAACCGGAGATTTGAATCAAAAACCGAATTCGAAGATTTGAAAAACCGAATCGGTTAAGAAATTGGAAAACCTGATTCCGCCGCCGGTGAAGAGAGCGTCGGGATCTCTGGAAGAAATCATGGAATCAACCTCATGAGCGACGGAGGTTTGGTGGCAAATCCAGAAGAATAAACAGACGGAAAAGTAGATGACGATGAAGGAAGAAATTGTTTTTGAGCAGCTTCGAGGAAGAAGAAGAAGAACAACAAGAGTGGTGGGTTTGGTTTGCAGGTGGACACATTCAATAGGAGCATTATTCCTAATTTTCATTTTTATAATAGGATCCACTAATAGGAGCATTCAATAGGATCCACTAATAGGAGCGTTGGTGGATCGCCTGAGCCTCGCCGGAGATTCGCCGGTAGTTCGCGGGTCTGTGGATCGCCTAAGCCTCACCAATTTTTGACTAGTTCGTCGAATGGAGGAGAGAAGGGTCTGGATGAAAAAGATGAACTTACGACTAAAAACCCACGACTTCCCACGATTAATTTCGTGGGTATTCGAAAACCCACGAATTCCCATTATTAATTTCGTGGTTATTCAAAAATTCAGTACCCACGAATTTGTTCGTGGGTATTAGTGGGTATTAGTGGGTTTTGAGATACCCACCAAAAAATTAGTGGGTAATCGTGGGAAATACACACGAAAAAATTCGTGGGTTTTTCGTGGGTATAGCCCTTTTTTTTACTAGTGTTTGGAGAATGGAATCAAATGTTTCAGAGCAAAGAAAGTGACGATGCTTCCTCAAATGAGTTAGAGATTTATCTTATGGAAAAGATTTGGACTCCAAAGGCTAACAATCTAGGTTGCAACTATGATCTTTTGGATTGGTGGCGAGTGAACAACACAAAGTATCCAGTATTGGCGCGAATGGCGAAAGATATTTTGGCAATTCCAGTCTCCACTGTTTCATCTGAGTCTGCATTTAGTACCGGAGGTCGTATTTTGGATGAATATAGGAGTTGTCTAAATCCTTCAATGGTCGAAGCGTTGATTTTAACACAAAATTGGTTACGATCTTCGGCACAACATGATGTAGGAGTAAGCTTAGAACAAGTAATGGATGAAAATTCATTTATGGGATAAAGTTACAGAAGGTAAAACTTATATATATTACATATTCTCAATTTTTTGTCATAACTTTTTGATTATCTCTTTACGTTTAAATATGTTATCTTCTAACTATGTACTGTTTTTCTTTTTCTTTTGTACAGAAGTCAGTAACCAATCATTTGCAAGCAAGGAGTGATCCAAAGATTGTTTTATCTTTTGGAGATTTGAGATTTGACTTTTGAGAGTGTTGGTCTACTTAGAATTTTATTTTAATTTAGTAAGATTAGTTTATTCAATTGCATTTTGGTAGTATTATGAAACTAAACCTTGAAAGTTATTTTAATTTGTTGGATTTTTTTATGATTCTAGTTTATGATATTTCATTTTGCTATTGTCTCTGACTTTTTTCTCATAAATGTGATGGACATGATTTAGATTTTATAATTTTCTTTTGTCATATTTTTTTCGGGAATTCCCGTTCCGTTCCTGTTCCGTTCCGTTCCGATCCTAACCCGTTCCGAAATTTATATGGGACATGAATGAGACAAATATTTTGATTCCCAAATACCCGTCCCGTTTCCGTTCCCGAAAATTCCCGTTCCGAATCCCGTTTGCCCACCCCTTCCACGTAGTCAATAATTATTGGGCTACATGTAAAAAAGTCATAAGACTGCGATTCTTGGGCTCATCACGATCCATAATATATGGAAATAAGATTTCGGTTGAATGGAATTATTGCATTTGGAGCATATATTATACAAGAAACACATTTTATTTGGCTACATTTACAATGAAAGAAGATAACCTAAAGGTTGCGAAAATTGCCAAAAGAATTTATGCTCTCGACTAGGTATTAGACTCTAGTGGTGATTTGGTGTTGAATACAGAGGCGGAGGTTATGGGTCAGTGACTAGTCATATTCTATGGGAGATGGTTCCTGTTGTTTGCGCAAGTTCGGGAATGGCTGCCTTCTGAGGCGGTGAAAAAACTCTAGGGTCGGTTATCAAATGGTCAAGAGAAACAATTATGTTTTTGTGTTAGTTTTGAAAGAAGTTGTAGACAAAACCTCATAGTGGTTTTGAAGACTGTTTTCAGGTTGATTGGCTCGTAGCAATTACAATGAGAGCTCTAGTTTCTAGAAATTATCTAGCTTGTTTGACATTTGTTCGGTTTTTTGTTGTTGTAGTTTTGTCTTTATTTACTAGACTAGGTGGCTCCCCGCGTTATACGCGAATTAATATTTCTTTAAACTTAACAGTTATTAATGTTTAATTTATTTTTAGTTCATTTTTGGTCTTTAGGATATTTTCGATTTTTAAAGTTTTTTTTTTATGAATAATAGTATCTAGAATAAAACATATACCGAGATGGTATAGCTTTTAATACTATTTAAATTTTGGTCAAATATCTTTTTTCTCAAATAAATTAGAAAATTTTATTTCATTAATAAAAAGGTTTTTTATTGTATTCAATATCTATTTGGTTAAAGCTATGTGAATTATTCGATTTATGAATAACAATATTTAAAATGATTTTTTTTCAAAAGTGGATAATTTTGTTTGGTTTGATTTTGGTTTGTGTTTGTATTTTAATAAAAATATCAAATAACTAATGCATTTGGTGTAAGAAATTAGGTTAAATTTTGAATGGATTTGTGAAATTAGCCCACTAGTTATATTAGTTTTCTTAAAATTCATTTGAGATTTGACCCACTATAACTTTCACTTTCGCCATGTCGCATTTTAGAGGATGCAATGTCACATTTAAATTGTGAGAGTGAATGTGAGGATGACATGTAGGATTCTTTAGAAGAATCACTTCTCTAATAATATATAGGTTTCGGTATTTTTGATTTCGATGTTTTCTTTGTAACGGAGTAGAATTCAACTTTTATTAAAACAAAAAAAAAATCAATAATAACAGTTTTATACTAATAAACCCTATTTCAGAAATAGTTGAACGTATTGGGAAACCAATTTGTCAGGCATTGTTGAATATATATTGTACATTTGACCAAAACTAACAAATAGACTCCATGGCCCAATGGATAAGGCGCTGGTCTACGAAACCAGAGACTCTGGGTTCGATCCCCAGTGGAGTCGCATCATTTTATCATTTTAGTTATTTGTTATGCTATATTCTTTTTTTTGTGTTTTTAAATTTTCATGGCATTTTACTTATAACGATTCTTCGTTTATGTGTTTAACCAAAAATGCTACGAGTACAAGGCTGCATGCATAATTTCTCCGACCAAAGTAGATAAATGTGACTCCGAACAGCACATTTTCCTCTAGATGCAGATGCTACATGTGCGTTTGTTACAATAGAATATATATCGGTTGTTTATCATATCATGTTGTCTTTGTATTTGTAGATTTTGATTTTGTCACGGAACAGGATCAAAGATTGGCCCGGTGCAATCTTCCAAATCTTGTATATATGGTGATGTTGGAAGAGAAGAAGAATTAAAGAGTTGATTCTAGAGAGGTGAACAAAAGCTGTCTTGAGCTACCTTAGAGACAGACTTCCAAAACCGTAGCTTCGACAACATCAACATTTGAAACAAATTTTTAGGCCAAATTAATATTTTCATTGTAATACTTTTTAGTAAAACTTTATTAGAAAGTTGAAATTGTATGGATCATTTTTGTCAACATTTTTACAACAACTTAAATGTAGTATATGAATCCGCTTTCACATATCCAACTTCACACAATCAAATTATGGTACAACGTGAAAAACACTAATAAGCCATCTAGTGATTTGGTGAAAAAGGCAATGTGTCTATATGTATCTCTCAAAGACATAAAGTTGCTTATGGTTACCTTCAATTAACAAGGTATGAAAGTGATTGTTTTCGAGGCATTTAGAGAATAATTCTGTACCAGTCCACAAATCAAAGAAAACCCGTTGTCACAACTTAGGCAGGAAGATTCATAACTGAATCACACGAAGACTCAGGTCTGGTTTGCTTAGTTCACAAAAAGGATATTGTGATCAACCTGGAAAACAGTACTAGTAGGAAGTATCATGTTAGTGGTAGAAACGGTACACACATGAGTGCTTACCTTGGTGTTGACAAGATGAGCAAATCCATTAAGATTTTGACTCTAAACAACTATAGAAATTCCATGATGACTTGGCTTATAAGCCTTGATGGTGCAAGTGAACAAATTCGTTGCCCATTTGGTCACCTTCCGCTGGGAAGAGGAATAAGCCTTGATGGGTTTTTACACTTTGTCGCTGCTAACATTACCGACTTGACAGAGAAATGGATGGTTAGAGTTTCATTTAACTCGGAGACTTTCAAGAAGATCAGATTTCCTGTAGGCTTAGAAATCGATTTGAGTAGACAATACTTGGTGAAATACCAAGGAATGATTGCATTTGTTGTTGGTTTGAAGGAGGGAGTATTGAATCTCCAGGTCTTGAGTTCCACTCTTCAATGGTCGAGCATGGTTGTTTGTGTAGCTGATTGGAAAACTGTTATGGGAAAGATGAGATGCTAGTTCGAAGGGACCTTAACAGAGAGACCAAACATTCTGGTCTTCTCACCACGGTGCTACAAGGAAGGATATTTCGTACTGTTCTATGATAGCAAAACGAATATTACCTCACGACATGAACTCCCATCTGTAAAAGAATATAGCTATGATATGTTGACGCTATTCGTGGATCACGAAGCAAACATTAATCATGTCTTGTGAAGCTTTAGCAACAACCACATCATATTCACTCATATCAGAGAGATATAAAGATGTTAGTACAACCAGTTTCAAGGTTCTGTTTCAAAATCTCCAGTTTAGTTTCGGTAAGAACAGTCTCAAAATCTTCTTTCAGACTTGTTCATAGAGTATATAACAAATATTAAGTACATGTGCGAGGGAACCTTGAAGAATTGGTCTTGTTCATAGAGTATATAGCAAATATTAAGTACATGTGCGAGGGAACCTTGAAGAATTGGTGTTTTCTTCTAGAGTTACATGTTGAAGATTCACTAGCAGCAAATAGCTAGAGAACTTGTTTTTGTCTTTGTAAATACTTTTTTTTGATCTTGAGACTTGAATGGGAGGTTGTCTCTGTACCTGTTGAAGATTCACTAGCAGCAAATAGAGTTATTTTTTTTTTCTTTAGCTTTTTCATGTGTTTGTTGTCTCTGTATAAGATTGGTGGTATCATGGATATTATGAAGGAACTCCCTTGCAACCTGAGTGAAAAGATTTTCGATTCCATGTCTCCCTTAGCAAAATCTAAAGTGAAAAGGGTTTTGTTAAGAAAGTGTAAATGGCATATTCTGTTTGATGTCAGAGTGAAACGCCATTTAAGAACCAGTAGAAATTCCTGAATTTGAGTTTTTTTGTGTTTGTTTTTGGTAACAGATTGGAAAAGTACTAGACATGCTGAGAAAACTCTATGTAGATCTCAGTAGAAAGATATTCGAATCAATGTCTCCTTTATCCAAATCCAGCATGACACGTGGTTTGTTAGGAAAGAGTCAATTGAATTTGTTGTTCGAAATCCGAGTGAAACGGCCGCCAAGAACGAGTAATAGAATCCCAAGAACAATTCTTTATCACTCAACCAATCAAAGAGAATAGCAGGACACTTAGGCCAATCACACGAAAACGTTGGTCTTATGTGTTTTGTTCATCAAAAGAATGTTATCATCATCAATCATTCAAATGGTACAAGGAGAACGATCCATGTTAGTGGAAGACGCGGTGCAAGCGTGAGCGCATACTTGGGTTATGATAAGATTAGCAAAACCGTGAAGGTTTTGGCGCTAAAGAACTACAGAGATTACACGATCGACACTTGGCTTTTAACCCTTGATGGTCCAAGCAAACAACTTCAATGCCCTTTTGGTCACCTTCCGCTAGGTAGAGGTATAACCCTTGATGGATTTTTGTACTTTGTCGCGTCTAATATTACCGACCCGATAGAGAAATGGATTGTTAAAGTTTCGTTTAACTCGAGGAGTTTCGAGAAGATCAGTCTTCGTCTAGGCTTGGAAATCGACATGAGTAGCCAATTTAAGTTCTTATCCAATCGCGTCAAAGCCAACGTCTGTAGTTTGATTTTATCGGAAAGAGAATACTTGCACATGACATGGGCTCATGGACTGGAGGAATATGGGAAACTATAGTTTGGCAAAGCAATGCTACCTTTAACTACTCAATAGACTTTCATCCAAAATTTCTAACTAAACGAACACAAATTGAAACAAATTTTCAGGCCAAATTAATATTTTCATTGTAATACTTTTTAGTAAAACTTTATTAGAAAGTTGAAGTTGTATGGATCATTTTTGTCAACATTTTTACAACAACTTAAATGTGGTATATGAATCCACTTTCACATATCCAACTTCACACAATCATTACATATGTGCAATCATGGTACAACGTGAAAAACACTAATAAGCCATCTAGTGATTTGGTGAAAAAAGGCAATGTGTCTATATGTATCTCTCAAAGACATAAAGTTGCTTATGGTAACCTTCAATTAACAAGGTATGAAAGTGATTGTTTTTCGAGGTGATACGGTCAAATTTCCCTTTGTCCTACTCTCTCAAATTAAGAGATCGATTGTAGTACTTAGGGTATCGAATCCTCAGGGAATCAAATTGCACAATAGATTTAGTCTTTTAGATTATGCTAAGCAGAAAGATGTAGGTAAAAACGATTGCAGAAAAGTAAATCAGGATGATTGTAAAGCTTTTAAAACAATAAGAGGAAAACGCTAAGCTTTAGGGAATTCGCAGGAAGAAATCCAAGTAGCAGAATAAAATCACTTTTGGGATAAGTTATGATGCACAACTCTTGAACTCGAAACACTGTTTTAAAGTAAATCAACTGTCGTTGCAAATACTATCTATGCTTAAACCCTAGACAACCAACTGTCGTTGCGAAATCAGATTGATTTAAACAAGCAATTATATTCGGGTTCGATTGTTCACAGAGATCCAAGGCCAACTCTCGTTGCGAATCGAATCTCTGCTCACGTATGATTCAGTTCTAGTTATTCAATAATGCTGTCGCATCTACTAAACAACCTAAGATATCAAATTCAGCGCTAAATCAGGATTCAAAGCAATCAAGGTGAAGAATACAAATAAATATGAATGCAAATCCCAATAGTAATTAGACTCTACAACTCTTCATTCAACCTTTGAAAAACCCTAAAACCTAACAAGGGAATTACTCAGACATAGTAATATAAGATAAAACCCTTTTTATTAAAATCTCTTAGAAAGTAAAGCATAGCCTAAACAATGGCTGAAAATAAGTATTTATAGAATACAAAAACGTCATGGGCCCAATTGCAAACATCTGGGCTTTTTGGCGCGAAAAGGAAGTCTTCTAAAACTTGGAATCTGGGTTGGTCCGATGGTCGTGTCGATCGACACGATTAAGTATGTCGATCGACACTTGATAAATGTTGGTGTCGAGCGACATCAACAACCTCGTCGCTCGACACTGATCTGAATTCTTCAATCCGAACTTGCCATTTTGACTGCTCATTCCGTTAAGCTCCAAATTGCTCCAGTAAACACCAATTGAGTCCAATTCATCCTTGTACCTAATATAAAACACTAAACACTAGAAAACACCATAAGACTCGATAAAACGGACATATATCATGGTATAAAACTGGGTAAAAACCATGATATATCAACTCCCCCAGACTTAGTCTTTTGCTTGTCCCTAAGCAAAACAGTGTACTCACTCCTTTAGGAACCACGTACCTTTTGCAAAGTCATCCGGTGATACTTCGATGTTTCCCTAGAAGCTTAGCAGTCCTCCAGATTGAATCCAAACCCCTTAGAGAAACTCAGACTTTCAGTCGCAGACCCCTTTCGTTATTTAGGTGCGGTCTCATCGAAGGAATATCGATCGCTGGACCTTCTAGATTCTTTCGCTTCCTTTAAACACTTTCCCGCATTTCACCCTCTCTCTTCCCTCTGAAACTGTTTATCCAATTAAGGATATCATAGAGATGCAATGCCTTTTTTGTTGAACTTTTTTCTTGTGATGGCGGGTACCTCAGCAGAGGGTCCTTTACCAACGAATACCTAATTGAATTCGGGCTTGCACTTTTCTGCAGATTTTTTTTATTTCCTTGGCATCTCTATGACTTCACTAGATCAGCACTCATTACTGTTGTTCTATGAGGCTTTTTGTGATGGCGGTTACCTCAGCAGAGGGTCCTTTACCACCAAATCTAGGACAGTTGTATCCGTCACTGGGAAGAAGTTTCAAGAGTGGTCCATCCTCGCATTCAAGTGTTTGGAAGCTGAATCAAGTCCTGCGATTACCAACGCCCTTGACAAGAGATTAGAGTTCATTAGGGTCGGGGTCTTTGACATCCTTTCTGGCGTTCTCTAGAAATCTGAACTCGCTCCGTTAAACCGATCCACTTCCAGTTACCCACCTCAGTAAAACCAGCGAACTTGCATTGGAAATGGTCATTGAGTGCTGTTCAAAGCAAGTCTAAAGGAGGTTTTGATTCTAAAAATTTGAAAAATGACTCAAAAATCCAAAAGAAAACACAAAAGTCAGCGACTGCCTCCCCCAGACTTAAACAACACTGTCCCCAGTGTTATTAAATCCGAGATTGGCGAAACAAAATTAACAGGAATCGAAACGAATGAAAATTAAAGTAAGAATTCGGACCTGGGGGTCATGTCGAGCGACACGACCTTTATGGCGATCGACACTTATGATTTGGTCGTGTCGAGCGACTTAGTTACTGTCGTCGATCGACACGTAAAGTTCCTTGGTGTCGAGCGACACTGATGTCTCCGTCGCTCGACACCACAGTCTGAAGTTCACTCTCACTTGTTTTCGAACGTCTATTTTCCTGAAAATCAACACCAAAACGAAAACCAAACATAAAATTGAAAAAGAAAAATAAAATAAAATAAAATAAAAAGACTCACAAGTGGGTTGCCTCCCACTAAGCACTTGTTTTAAGTCCTTAGCTTGACGTGTTAGTATGGCGGACTTATGGCGGATCTTTGAGAAGCATAGTACTTCCCTTATCCAGGTGAATGGTTGCAACAATGTTCTTGGATCGGACCTTCTTGACAGCTCCCCCAGACTTGTCAGAAACTATTCCAGGGAAAAATTTCTTTGTATTCTCCAGCATCTGTCGAAGGACTGCCTCTCTATTCTCCTCTAAGTCTGAAGGAATAATGATCCTGAACTTGGAAAATGCTTTGGAAGCATTCTTCTGTCTCCTATGTCCTTTGTTCTCCTCGTTGCACTCCCGAGGAATTCCAGCAAATTCATCAGAAGAAAAACCAAGCATACTACGAGAAACTCGTTGCTTGCATGAACGCGTAACAACTTTTGCAACTTTTAAAGTCTGATGAAGAGGCTTGGAATTAAGAACAGGAGGTGCGTACCTTTGCTCAATGGGAGGCTTGGGGGTTGGGAGACTCGCAGGATCTAGCTTTTCTCCCTTAATGACTGTCCAACAATAGAAGTTATCCATTAAGATCGATGGGTAGAAGACTTCCTTGTTGATTTCTGTGAAGGAGATTCTCTGATTTGGGAAGTCCAGGACAGCTCCAACAGTGTTAAGGAAGGACGCACCGAGAACCATTGGCTTAGTAGTCTCGATGATGTGGAAATCAGCTGGTACAAGGCAATCTCTAACTCGAATCTTCAGATTAGGAATGAAGCCTGCAGAAGCTACTGAAGTAGTATCAATAAGGCCGACTAGAGCATTTGAAGACTTGATATTCGAGATCCCCAGCTTCTTCACAACATCATGTGAGATGACGTTCACATTAGCTCCAGTGTCCAAGAGAGTGCCTTCCAATTCCATGCCATTAATCGAACAAGGAACGATAAACTGCCATGGACTATCCCTCTTGATCAGTTCCCTCAGGACTGATTTTTCAACTACTCCAGGCTCCTTCTCACTGCTCTGAATGCTTGCTGACTCGCAATGCCTCACAGAAGCTCTGGGATACGGAAGAGGAGGCTTGTAGACGCGTTCGACGGTGCAAACAGAGGCTTTCGCGGAATCTGGTCGAATTTGGGTCTGGTGTCGAGCGACGCTGTAAGCGTGTCGCTCGACACTTGAAGGTTCCTCGCGTCGATCAACACGGTAGTCTACATCGATCGACATGCTCTGTTCCATCGTGTCGATCGACGCTAAAGGTTTGTCGATCGACAGATATGCCCCTGTTCTGAAAATCTGAGCTTCTTCTTCTTCCGTGAACTGATCGATTCGCCTCGAAGCTCGTTTCTTCTCTGTTCCAGACCTTAAACTGAGCATATTGGAGTGGAGCTTCGTCACTGTTGCACTGGTTTGCTGCACTTGAGTATCAAGCTTCTTTACATGGATGTTCAAAGACTCGATCTTTCCATTCAAGTCCGTGTAGATGGAATCCAGCTTTCCATTTAAGTTAACAGTCAATGTTTGTTCTCCTTCCAGCATTCGCTCCATCATAGACTCCAGTTTACTCTCTGCAGATGGCGGTGGGGGTTTCTGATAGGACGAGGATCCGTAGTCTCTCTGATAGTTGCTCTGGAAGGGCTTCTGATAAGCTGAAGAACCATACCCTTGATTGTTGAACCGCTGATATCCTGAGCTATTGACGTAGTTCACGTCCTCTCCTGCTGTCTGAACATCTTGCGCAAAGTGAACCGCTTTCTTCCCAGCTAGAAGATCATGCATTGAGTCCAACTTCTTTGTAACCTCTGCGAGCTGATTACCATTGACGTTCTGACCCTGACTCCTCTCAAAATCAATACTCTTGGTACTGTTGCTGCTAGCTAAGTTCTCAATGATTCTCAGGGCTGTCTCTTGAGAATTCGTGTTGAAATTCCCGTTACTCGCAGCATCTAACGTGATAGCATAGCGAGTGGCGATCCCTCTGTAGAAAATGTTCAGCAGCTGAACCTCGTTGAAACCGTGATGTGGACAGTCCCTCTGGTAGCTCTTGAATCTATTCCAGGCAGCCCTGAATGCTTCGCAATCACCTTGTTTGAAGGTGGTTCTCTTGTACCTGAGATCCTCGGATTTCGCATCATCGAAGAAATTGCTTAAGAAAGCATTCTTCGTGTCTTCCCAATTCGTCAGTGAACCCGGAGGAAGTGTCCTTAGCCAATGCTTGGCTTCTCCATGCAGAGAGTACGGGAACAACTTGCAGAACAGATAATCTTCAGAGACTCCGTTAGCCTTGATGCTAGATGCCAAGTCCTCAAACTTCTCGATGTGATCCATCGGATGTTCATGTTGTAAACCGCAGAAAGGATCTTGAGCAACAAGGGAGAAGTAGGCAGGCTTGAGCTCGAAGTCATTGCGTTGGAACGCTGGAGGTCGAATCGCGGCTCGATTCGCGTAAAACTGCTCTGGTCTGTTAAAATATCCCAGCGTCCTATTCTGGCCTTCATGTCGATCGACATGGATATCGTGTCGATCGACACGTGGGTTTTGACCCTGTCGAGCGATTAGCTCTCTCTGTCGCTCGACACGACGTAATTCCACACGTCGAGCGATTTCTTCTTCGTGTCGCTCAACACGATCCTGTTCTTCCCGAGCAAGTCTGATTTCTTCGTCGAGTCTCCGCTGCTCCTCGTCGATCTGCTCAATGTCCACGTTTCCCTCTGCGTCGAGCCTCTGTCCAAGCTCGTTGTATGGGTTTCCTTCTCTGTCGAAAAACCCACCATCTCTCTGGAACACAACCGTATTCGCATCCATCTTTGCTTACGCCTGAAATTCAAAATAAATAAAAACAAAAATAAAGCTAGTTAGTAAAATAAAAAAAAACAAAAGTAAAAAACACTTAGACAAAATCCTAATGATAAAAATCTAATGGCGTTGATTCCCCGGCAACGGCGCCAAAATTTGATACGGTCAAATTTCCCTTTGTCCTACTCTCTCAAATTAAGAGATCGATTGTAGTACTTAGGGTATCGAATCCTCAGGGAATCAAATTGCACAATAGATTTAGTCTTTTAGATTATGCTAAGCAGAAAGATGTAGGTAAAAACGATTGCAGAAAAGTAAATCAGGATGATTGTAAAGCTTTTAAAACAATAAGAGGAAAACGCTAAGCTTTAGGGAATTCGCAGGAAGAAATCCAAGTAGCAGAATAAAATCACTTTTGGGATAAGTTATGATGCACAACTCTTGAACTCGAAACACTGTTTTAAAGTAAATCAACTGTCGTTGCAAATACTATCTATGCTTAAACCCTAGACAACCAACTGTCGTTGCGAAATCAGATTGATTTAAACAAGCAATTATATTCGGGTTCGATTGTTCACAGAGATCCAAGGCCAACTCTCATTGCGAATCGAATCTCTGCTCACCTATGATTCAGTTCTAGTTACTCAATAATGCTGTCGCATCTACTAAACAACCTAAGATATCAAATTCAGCGCTAAATCAGGATTCAAAGCAATCAAGGTGAAGAATACAAATAAATATGAATGCAAATCCCAATAGTAATTAGACTCTACAACTCTTCATTCAACCTTTGAAAAACCCTAAAACCTAACAAGGGAATTACTCAGACATAGTAATATAAGATAAAACCCTTTTTATTAAAATCTCTTAGAAAG
Organism: Draba incana; assembly: GCA_963576765.1. Lineage (NCBI taxonomy): Eukaryota > Viridiplantae > Streptophyta > Magnoliopsida > Brassicales > Brassicaceae > Draba > Draba incana. Next base: position 10,412,137 of record OY755206.1, read on the forward strand.
TAAAGCATAGCCTAAACAATGGCTGAAAATAAGTATTTATAGAATACAAAAACGTCATGGGCCCAATTGCAAACATCTGAGCTTTTTGGCGCGAAAAGGAAGTCTTCTAAAACTTGGAATCTGGGTTGGTCCGATGGTCGTGTCGATCGACACGATTAAGTATGTCGATCGACACTTGATAAATGTTGGTGTCGAGCGACATCAACAACCTCGTCGCTCGACACTGATCTGAATTCTTCAATCCGAACTTGCCACTTTGACTGCTCATTCCGTTAAGCTCCAAATTGCTTCAGTAAACACCAATTGAGTCCAATTCATCCTTGTACCTAATATAAAACACTAAACACTAGAAAATACCATAAGACTCGATAAAACGGACATATATCATGGTATAAAACTGGGTAAAAACCATGATATATCACGAGGCATTTAGAGAATAATTGTCAAGAAAAGCCTCATAAAGGAGAGATTAACCCCTTAGAGAAGTCAAATGAATACACATCTTACAGGCCTTGTGGAACCAAGTGCTTCCATAGGTGCAACGATCGCAGAATTAGTAACGACAAGCAAAATCCTCGTACGACCTCACCATCACATCAACCAAACCATCTTTCAAAAGTGTGGGCCACCTCAACTATTACAACACCATGGCAAGGGCTCGTCCACTTTGTTTATAGGTATTCTCTGTCTTTTTTTTCTCTCTTTTAATTAACTTCAGTTTTCATGTCTATAGTTTAGCCTTTGATCATGAAATTAGTTTGTCGTTTTTGGATAACAATATCGATATCAAACCTTTCTTTAAATTATGACGCTTAATTAATGGAACGAAAGAGTGCAAATGATATCAACTTTTATGTAAAGATATATATATATATATATATATATATATATATATTTGTTAAGTTTTTGGTAGTAATAGTTAAGGAAATTTATTGTCTTTAACTAATTGTCATGATGAATAATATTATCGTCACAAAATGAACATTCTTGTGTAATAGAAGAGAGCCTTTCAAGCTGTGACTACGAGAACCCATGTCTTTTTGCTTTCAAGCAGTGATTTTATACCCGACCCGGATGATGAACCGGAGTGGTGGCCGGGTCAGCGGGTTTCCGGGTCAACCTGGTTTAACCCGGTTCAACCGTAGGTTTTAAATTAAATGATTATTATTATTTTTTATTTTTTTATTCTCATAGTTATCAAAATTATTTGTTCACATATGGTAAAAAAAATATTTTCAATGCAATTCATGTGATTGATTTCTTTAATTTAAACTTTTGCAAAAGATTTGGCATACAAATTAATATTTTAGAACAAAAAAAAAAAAACAAACAAAATACAAAACCGGCTGGGTCGGGCACCGGTTTTCTGTTCGGGTCACCGGTTTTCAACGGTTTTTTTCCGAATTTTTCCGGTTTAATTATATGCTGGATTTTATTAAAAATCTGGACCGGATATGATGCCAGATCCCGGTTGAACCGGTCGGACCGGTCCGGGTATCAAAACACTGCTTTCAAGTGTTATTTTGCTGCTTGTTACCATGATTGTCATATTAAAATGTAAAATCTCACTTTAACCAAAAAGAAAGTTACAAACGTGAATTACAAGTTTGTGGTTCACTCAAAGCACTTGAAACAAGATACATACATCATACAAATTGCTAATAAAACAACCAAAAAAACAAAAAAAACAAAGAATAACTCAATTGAAGCAATAGTGGTAAATAGAATTATTAGAAGTAAAACAAGAACATAGTCTCTGTGTCTCCAAAATTCTGAAGACTCATACATAAATTGTTACAAGTCTTGTGCTCTGCCGTTTCACAAGCAAATAGACCATACAAAAACAAAGAAAGAAAAGAGAAACCATTAGGCTTCGATTCCGAAGATGAACCAATTAAAAAAACAAAAACAAAACCCACCAAAATTAGGGTTTTCAAAGGAGATGAATTTTTCTTTTATTAAATATATTATTGAAGCTTTTCTTATCTGTCTTCTTCAAAATCTAGGAATGGTGAGGTAAACCAAACTCCAATCTCATTCCACATTCATTCTTCCTTACCTTCCCTTCTTTACCATCCATCCCTCGACGATGACCTGAGTTAAAAACCCGAAACATCAGTTTTATCGCATCGAGAGATATAAATGCATTAAGTTTGGATCTTTATACTAAAGTCAGCATCATTTCTAAGTTTGTAAAGACTTCTACAAGATCATCTCTTGGATTCATTTCAAGTATATTGTAAGTCTGTTCTTTGTAATGGGATTGATTCAGATGTACTAACCTGTCGAAGTTTCTGTTGCTGAAGAATCCACGTTCTTTGCTTCCTTGGAAGTTTCTTCGATCATCTGAGCCACGTGATCTAGGTCTTTCCATGGATTCGACATTCCTAGACTCGTCAATTGATCCACCCCGTGAATGAGGTCTTTCAGAATAGTTACCGGTTCTGCCTGCACTGGATCCAGGCCTCTCAAATGCTTTTGGTCTGAACCTGACTTTGTCGTCCAACTCACGAATTAGTAAGTCCAGGTCTTTTTCTTTCTCGTGTATAAGATCAGGTAGATTATGGTGATTATTCTCGGATTCTTGTTGAGACTCCTTGCTCTCAGGTGCGATGGCTGCTTCCTTCTCGAGTTTTTTCCGTAGTTCTTCTATTTCTTCCTTCAATATTCTCTCTCCTTCTGTTTCAGGCCTGCAAAATAAATGTTTAACAAGACAGAGATGAAAAGTGAGACCAATATCTAATTGGCAGTTGGAAAATCAAGAAAGTCATATACCAAGGCAATACATCGCAGAGATACACTAATAGATGCTTAATAGGGCATACATTCAACATGTCATCAAAAGAAAACCAGGAATATATTATTAACTTCGGTACATAAATCAATCTTGAATTTGGTTGCCAAGTCGAAGTTAGAAATTACGTATAGTTATCACTTTGAATGCTAAAATCAGTTCAAAATCCTAACTTAGGTAGTGAAACAAGCTTTCAGAGAGGAGTGTCTAATCTTGTGTGCCTAAGAGATGCTTAAAAGGACTTTGCATTCAACTTGTAATCAAAAGAAAACCACGAAGACACTATAACTTAAGTACAACTTAAGTACAATAGTCATTCACTTAGTTTCCATTTTGAATTCGAGACACCAAGCAAAAGAGTGGCAAAACTATATAAATTTTCCTTTCCTATATTGGTTCGGCAGTTAGTATCACTTCAAAATTCTAACTTTCTGATTCTGTATGCAATTAAATGGGATTATTTGAGAAATAATTAACATCTAAACCAGTGCAACAAAACAGAATCGAAGCAAATCCACATTCCTCATAGAAAAAGATGAATAAAGACCTGTCAACCCTGCGATGCTCGAGTTCAGAATCAATCTTGCGCCAATCTTTCCCTTGTTCCTCCAGCAATACTTCCCGAGGTTTTGCATCGCCAAAAGGATTCACCTTTGGTCTCGGTTTCACCACATTCTCACCATTGTTCGATGCTAAATTCTCAGACCTATTAGATTGAGCACTAGATGGTCTACTACTCGTTTGGGAGCCTCCTTTTTTAGCCTCAATATCCGAGTCAACTTTCTTCCAGTCCAATCCTTTCTCCGCTAAAACTTGCTCTCTCGGTCTTGCTGCTCCGAATGGACTCGGCTTACTCGCCTTCACAGCATCAGGAGTCTCACTAACTGCAGTATCAACAACCTTTCGTGGCTCCAAAACTAGTCGACGACGCTCTTCTTGAACACCACCGGTAGCGACTCCTCTTGCCCACCGATCAGGCTCGGGTCCTGAGTCACCGTAACCCGACCCAAATGTCGATGATTTCGCGAGAGACGACTGAGTTTTACCAGCTCCCCAATTATCAACTTCATCAGCTTTAGAAAAGCCACCACCACCAGCATAACTTCCATTACCACCACCACCGGCACCGAAACTACCACCGCCACTGCCTCCGGGACCACCATAACGACTTTGACGTCCTTGATCAAACGAAGGAAGCGTTTTCTTCCCTTTTCCCCAATCATCAACTTCATCAGCCCTAGAAGGTTGTGGGAAATCCCTAGAAGGAGGACCTCTCTGATCATCATCAAATCCGCCATAACCTCTCCTACCACCACCACTACCCCATGAGCCATCGGAATCATCTCGATTTCTTCCGGGAGGTCCACTAGACCTTCCTCCACCGTAAGAAGAGAATCCACCACCGATACGACCAGGTTGCATTTCGTCATCAGAACGTTGTCTTGGACCAGTAGGAAGCTGAAGCATCTGTTCTCTCGTCAATCCAGTAGAATTCGCAGAGCCTGGTGCTGCGTAAGCTCCTTTAGCGAACTCCGATAAACTCATCTTCTTCTTCATCTTCGACTTTGTACTCGCGGCTTCTTTCAGACTCGGGAAACTCTGCGAATCCTCCGGCGTCGCTGTAGCTTCAGCAGCCTGCTCTTCGTCAGCACGCTCCGCCTCATCGGCCCACGCGCCGATTCCACCCCAAGGTTTCGACATCTGCGAATTTCAATTTCCTCAGAGATCGGAGATTTTTTCTCAGATCTGAAAAACTCGAGTGAGGAAGATTCCGATCAAAGTAATACCGGAGCTCCGAGTGAGGAATCGATTAGTGCCGGAACAAACGAATCAATCTCAGATTCTCTCGTCGTCGCTACAGAAATGAAAATTTTTCGATTAAGGAAGAAAAATGGGAATTTTTCTGTTTGTTAGGTTTCGGGACGGAGGAGCAATGGACGGAGAAAAGAGATAGTGATGACGCGCATATTTGGAGCGTGTAGTACACGAACCAATCAGTGAAGAGATAGTTAATGGCCTGAACGTTGTGACTCACGCGACGTGTAAGCAAGTGACGGTTGACTTGCATAGAAAACGAACGGTCATGAGTCATAGTTTATGGTTAGAGCTGTCAAATGGATCAACCCAACCCATTTGACCCAACCCACCATGTGTTCATTTTTATTTTTGCCCACGATGGGCTGGCCTATGAGACCCGCGGGTCAATACCTATAGACCCAAACCCAACCCACTAAATACCATGAGTTTTTTGGGCGGCTCATGAGTTTTAATATTTACTGTAAAATAAAAATAAAAATTGGTTTGTTTAAAGAAAAAACACTAACAAATTCCAATAAATTCAAAGAAACATAGAAAAATTAAAATCGGACATTATAAATTTATAATGTATAACTGAAAACCAAAAAACCAAATGAAAAAACTGAAATAAGAAATAATACTAAAATGATAGAAGTCCATAATTTGAAAAAACATTTGGCTTCCTTGACACGGATGAAGGTCATTCTTGCCTATGTTCTTTGGGAGGTGTGGTAGGTTCTTTTTCAGGTTCACCATTATCCTCTACATAGATCAAACAAATAGTATAAATAATATATGATTTTGCAAGTTTGAAAAATAAATAAATCTTTACCTTCATAAACTTCAAATCCGCGCAACCAGTTTCAACTGCATATTAATACTTTTGTTGAACTATTATTATATTTAAGATATACATTAGCTTATATAATAAGATATAGATATAATGTATATAAAAATTGGTGGATAACCCATTAACCCGTGGTTTTTTATAGGTTTTACCCGCGAAACCTGTTACCCGTCATGGGTTAACCCATGAAACCCATTTTTTTTTGGGTTTACATTATTGAACCTATACCCATTCCATGGTGGGATGGGTTGGGTCGGACCCGTGGGTTTTGACCCTCTAACAGCTCTATTTATGGTGACATCAAAAAGCAATATGGTATCCAAAAAAGCAACACATTCATGTTAAAATTTAAACCTTCTACTAATGAATGGATTCAACTCAAATTCAAAAGGCTCTTAGGAGTACTACACATTCATCGTTTTTCTCTTTACATTACCTTTACCCGAACAAAAACTCAGCAATGCATAATGGTTTCTCTTCTTTTTGTCTGAGTTTTCATATCCAAAATGAAGATTAAAAAAACATTAGAGTTTCTAAAGATGTTTCCTAGTTTCTCAAATCTCTTTCTGAGATCTTAGATAATTCATTACCGGACCCATTGCGCTTCCTCGCAGTGCCTTGTAAGACCACGAGCCTCCTCAACTTGAACTTCCTTTCTTGTTCCAGCCATTGTTGGTCAGAGACAATTCTGCTTTCTTTGCACTTAAAGCTTCGCTTAGTTCTTCCCAAGGGTTCACTTTTCCATTTTCTGCAATTTACATAGGTCCAATAAGTTTCCTCCAATACAAATATCACACCAAATTGATAGCAAATTACCTTTTACAGGGGTTTGCAAACCATTATTTGTGCTCAGCTTTTGACTGGTAGATGTTTGGTCAGGCTTGGGTGGTGCTGATGTGGCGACTTCTGCGGCATCTGAGCTGCTAGTTTTGATGCAGCGGACATCGAGCAGAGAAGAAAATTCTATCTACACAAGCAAAAAGTCTTTCTTATTCAGAATTTGTGATGCTTAGCTAGCAAACAATTACAAGAACCAGATCTGAAATTTTGTCTCTTTAGGTTATGATGGCAGAGTGAAACCATGAAGCATACCTCTAAGGATCCGTCTTCTTTGTAAAGAGAAGTATCAGGTTCCATTGAGGAATCGTCGTCCTCTTCTGTCTTCTTCTCGATTGGATATTCTTCAACAGGCATCAAAGTAACCTTCTTGGAGACTGGATCATAGTCGCTTATCTTTCCAACCTACCAGGCGATATATATTGTAAAGGGCTTAGGTTCCCCAAAAGAAAAGAGTTGATTAATCAAATTGGCTCAGAAGAAAGAGAGTCGGAAATTTTACTCGAAAGGATGAAGCCTCGGGCGTCCAAGATGATGTCAGTTCAATGAGGCGGTACGCAATTACATCTCCGTTCTGAAACATTAACAAATGAGGAGTGAGGAGTTTAAAAATGCTAAATCTATAAACAACTGCGTTTAGTAAATACTATAAGCTAACCTTTACTGAGCCAGTGTAAGCCACAAGCTTTTCATAGTCGAGCGGACCCTTAGCAAGTGTCTCGGCTTCAGCGGGCTGTGCCTGGTGAGTATCTTCTTCATTGAAATTCTGAGCGTATCGTTTGGCAAATCCTGTCTTCTCTGTGCCCCATTTTTGCCCTTTCTTCTTCGTCATGTTTCCATTCCACGAGAAGTTTTCCTAACATTATGAAGTCATGATCATTTCAAATTCCGATCTGGCAAAGCTATGTAAAGATACAAATATATGGGTAAGTCATACCACAGGAGGTTCACTTTCAAGGGAAGGTTGGTCTGTTTCAGCTGAAAAGTAAGCATATAAGAGAAACCGTGAGGAGCCAGCTACAAACAAATACACTAAAGTTATGCAGAGAAACTTACCGAGCTGCTTGAAGCGAATATGGCCTGGCCTCACTACCACCGGAACCACTTCATTCCCAACACCATCACCATGTTCATCTGGCTCTTCATCCTCAAGAGTTTCACAGTGATTTTCTTCGGTTACTTGGGAATCTATAATGATAGCTGGTTTTTGGATGGGTGCGACATCCAACTGCTTCTGTTGAAGCTGCAACTCGTGTAATAAGACAGAAGATTTCAGTGTTAAAGAGCAGTCTGTACATCACTAAAACAAGTGATAGGATACATCAGTTTTGTCATTTTAAGTTTTGAAGTATTTGAAGACGAACCTCTTCCTTCTCTAGTTTCTTCTTTTCTCTCAACCATTGCCGTTTAGCCTTCTTACGCCGAGCACTTCTGCTAGGTATCTACAATAAATATAAGGAAGAGTTAGCTTCACATTCCTTGTTGCAAAGAGGATCAGATAGGTGGAGCATATGAAACACAAACAAAACCCAGCATCTACATACATTAGGAAATATACCCAATACTAATTCAGTATATACACATTGTTCATTCTTTAAAAGAGAAAGTAACAGACACAATACAAGCCATTCTAGTTCATTGAGTCAATGAAGTAAACTCGAACCTTTTTTGTTTCAGCAGAGATGTTGCACATTTCATTAGGCTCTTCACTCTCCTCTTTTTGCGACGACCTGCAACTCAAAAGTACAGTATTGAAGTAACGACCAGTGAGAGATAATTGCAGAGCTGATAGTAAGTTTTGACGCAGAAAACATACACCTACCTCTTTGACTTGGTCATAGACTTGACATTAACATCATTCTGTTCATCATTCTCAGTTATCTGTACATCCAATTGTTTCCTCTTCTTCTTCTTCTTTACAACATCGCTTTTGCTTACAATAGCTGCGTTTTCTCCTTCCGATGGAGTTTCTTCAGTAGTATTAGCTAGCTTACACTTCTTCCTCCTACATCATCATCAAACATGAATAAACAAGAAATACACACATTTAACTGAGTAAGAATTGTTCTGGTCATGATCCTACTTGGAGCTTGGGCTTTTGCTTACAACAGCTGCGTTTTCTTCTTCCCTGGGAGTCTCTTCAGTAGTAGCTACCTTACACTTCTTTCTCCTACATCATCATCAAAAGTAAATAAACAAAAAAAAAATACACACATTTAACTAAGAATCGTTCTGATCATGAACCGTACTTGGAGCTTGGGCTTTTGCTTGAAGCTTTACGTTTCTTCGAAGGCTTCTTCTCGGGCACAATCTCTTCTACTTTCTCTTCGAGCTCATCTTCCTCAGAGTCACTTTCATACCCTCCAGTTTCCTTCTGAAATTCCTCATTAGCAAGAAGCATCGCACCAGGAAGAACCCAAGGCCTCTCGACAACCTCAATCGCAGCACAATCATCCTCCTCACTTTCTTCCCCAACAATCTCCAACAAAGATTCCTTCTTCTTCTTAACACTACCCAGCAAAAAAACGAAAACTTTAACCCTAATACTTAAATAGAGCTCAAATGCATAAAGAAGCAATTCATGAAACTAACCAAACGATATCTTTATCCTTCAATACAGAGCTCGACTCAAATGGTGGTAAAACAAACCCTTCCATCTGAAATCAAAGATCAAAACTTTTATAAGCTTAAATCACAAACATTGAAAAATTAGGGTAAAATTTAGTAAGCGTACATATAGAGAGAGCCCATGAGGACAAGCTTCGAAGAGACTGAATGTGCGAAGAAGATGATCAGAAAACTCCGAAACACTTCGCTGACATTTACGATTCAGAACAACCCAGCTTCGCTTTAGACCTTCCTTCTTTTGATACTTACTCAAAATTCGCCGATCCTCAAACACAATACGAATCCTCACTTTCTCTTCCGCCATTTTAGACGAACTTCACAGAGGAAGAGGATGAGATTCTCGCCAAAGTTTCGTTCTTTTCCGAAATCCTTAAACCCTTTGTCTCTGAGTAAGAAGAACTAGAAGAGAAGAAGAAGAGAAAGCCAAACTTAATACTCTATTTCACAAAGAAGGTTTACGTAATGGGCCTTAATAAAAGCCCATTTAAGTAAAAAGCCTGAGATTAAAGTAGTGAAGCCTTCGTCTTCTAGCTTAAGCTCTCAACAAAATCAGCCGTCGTGGTTGTCGTCGATCTGATGTCGCCGCGTTGAAGACGAAGAAAGCTAAAACTTGATATGATCATATGCGTGGAGCTCTGATATGCATCAGACGCTGGGCGCAGTACGCCTTGCATACCGTTCGCGTATCGCTAACTTCGTGAAATCAGGTATGATAGACAACGCAGCTCAGGTGTTCGATGAAATGCGTCACTCAAGCTACCGTGTTTTCTCCATTGATTACAACCGTTTCATTGGGGTTTTGGTTAAAGAGTCTAGATTTGAGCTTGCGGAGGCATTATATCGAGATATGAAGCCAATGGGGTTCTCTCTCATTCCTTTCACTTACTCGAGGTTTATCTCGGGTTTATGTAAAGTTAAAAAATTTGAGCTTATTGATGCTCTTTTGAGGGATATGGAAACCCTCGGATACTTACCTGATATTTGGGCGTTTAACATTTATTTGGATCTGTTGTGTCGAGAGAGGAAGGTTGGTTTTGCTATTCAAACATTCTTTTGTATGGTTCATAGAGGTAGGGAACCGGATGTTGTATCATATACTATACTTATTAATGGGTTATTTAGAGATGGTAAGATCACTGATGCTGTTGAGATTTGGAATGAAATGATTCGTAGCGGGGTTAGTCCGGATAATAAAGCATGTGCATCACTTGTTGTTGGGTTATGTAACGCTCGGAAAGTTGATCTGGCTTATGAGATGGTGGCGGAGGAGATCAAGAGTGCGAGAATTGAGCTTAGTACAGTGGTTTATAATGCGTTGATTAGCGGGTTTTGTAGAGCGGGTAGAATAGAAAAGGCAGAAGCTTTAAAATCGTTTATGAGTAAGCGTGGGTGTAAGCCGGATCTTGTTACATACAATGTGTTGTTGAATTATTATTACGATAACAATATGTTGAACAAAGGGGAAGGGGTGATGAATGAGATGGTAAGAAGCGGGATACAGCCTGATGCTTATAGTTATAACCAGTTGCTTAAGCGGCATTGTAGGGTTGGTCGTCCTGCTAAATGCTATTCGTTCATGGTAAAGGAGATGGAGCCTAGAGGTTTCTGCGATGTTGTCTCCTACAGTACTCTGATTGAAACATTCTGTAGGGCGTCAAACACTAGAAAGGCTTACAAGCTCTATGAGGAAATGAGACAGAAGGGGATAATAATGAATGTGGTTACGTTCACGAGTCTTATCAAGGCTTTTCTGAGGGAAGGTAACTCTGGTGCTGCAAAAAAGCTCGTCGATCAGATGACAGAGTTAGGCCTGTCACCAGATCGCATATTTTACACAACAATTGTGGACCATTTGTGTAAATCCGGAAATCTCGACAAGGCATATGGTGTTTTCAATGACATGATAGAGCACAAAATTACACCAGATGCAATTTCATATAACGCTCTTATATGTGGCCTATGCAGGTCACGTAGAGTAACTGACGCTATAAAATTATTTGAGGACATGCAGAGCAAAGAATGTTGTCCTGACGAGTTGACTTTCAAGTTCATTATTGGAGGACTCGTACGGGAAAATAACTTATCAGCAGCCTACAAGGTTTGGGATCAGATGATGGATAAAGGATTCACCCTTGACAGAGATGTGTCTGATACACTCATCAAGGCTAGCTGTTCAGTGAAAGCTGATGCGTAGGCATAATAAGGGTATACATCTTTAAAATTGTCAACATAGTCTTCTCCTGTGCAAAATGCCATCTTAGTCAATGTATGGCGGCAAGGAGATGCTGACACGGAGCCATTTGAGCCTATACTGTTGCCTGCTGCTGCTGGGGAGATATACGAATCTCTCAGGTATGAACTAATTTCATTTCCTTTTACAGAAGTCTATCTGTGGACTGTGGTTGAGTTTGCATAGACCAGCTAAACTTTTTCCTTTTTGCTCGTTTGAGGTCCTGCCTTTTTTTTGTTATATGAACCAACTGTACTCTACCTTGTCCCTGTTGCAGAAGGATCATCATTTGTGGTCACAGTGTGTAACAAGACAGCCAGCTTTCTTGCACTAGAGTTGAAACAATTTCTCTTAACTCAGCTCAAACTCATTCCTCAGAAATATTCGACTGAGGACTGAGTGAGTTGGACTGAGAAAAGGATTTATCTTGTTGTTACTTGGTATGATAAGCATGACATGTTTCCTTCAATGGTACTGTTGTCGAACATTTTTTTAGCACGCTTGTGAACATAACTTCCATTGTCAGGTGCAGTCTCGATTTCGGATATATTGGCAACCAATGGGGGTTTTGGATCTTGATATGTTAAGAGCTTAAGGCGCAATCGATCTATGCTGTCTCGAGAAGCTGCATCTTAAAGGCTGAAAGCTAAAAGGTTAGCTCAGGCTTTATCTCGTTAGTTTTTTCTTTTTATTCCCAGGACTTTGTTTTAAAGTGAGTCAATTTTATTTATTTTTATTAGCATACACTGACAGTTTTATCAACGACTCTTAACTCAGTGCTTCAGTCATATCATTTACTATGTTTTATCATGTACTGTTGCAGAACTAAACTTATTACAAGTGCAGAACGAGAAGAGGAAGGAAAACGTAAACATTCTAAAACAAAACGACGATTAGTCTTCACTATAGTCGGGAACTTGTAAGCTCTTACCCCTCTCTCTCGTTCTCTAATAACTCTATTGGATTTCTTGGTACTGTAACAAATAAAAATGGAATCGGACCTGGTATTTACGTTTCTTTTGCAAATCTTTTAGATGAGAAAAAAGAGATGATGTTTCTAGTTTCTTTTGCTTGATTTTTATTAGAGTGAAAAAAATGTAAAAAGATTACTTGCTTCCTGTGTCAGTTTGCTTTAACAAAAGAATCTACTTGAACTTCTGATCAAGTTATCATCTCTCTCTCTCTCATTTAGAAACACTTAAAATTTCTCTCTTTCTTGCTTCCACCTATCTCTTTTCTCCTTTGACTAATGCTTCAATGTCTCACCATCACTACGAAACCAACCCTCATTTCGTTCAGTTTCCCTTGCAGGATCAACATCCCAATGGTCCCTCTAGCTCATGGACCCCTCCGCACCACCACCAGATCCCGGAGACTCGCTCAGTTGGTCCACCCGGGGTAAAAATAAAAACTCGAGGACACCACCAGACTGAGCCAACTGAAGCAATCCATGAACCGCATTCCTCAAGACCATTGCCAATCAGGCCAGAGGAACCGTTACCGTTACCACCACACCATAATCCAAACTCTGCCAGGCCATTGCTATTGAGTCCTGAAGAGCAACAACGACCTCCACACAGCCGTGGCTATGGATCTGAACCTACTCCATGGAGAACAGCTCCAACACGACCAGCGTATCAACCAGGTCCAAAGAGGACCAAACCCGCGAAATTGTCAGTTTCAATCTGCTGTGCAATTCTCTGGGTTCTCCTGATTCTCGCTGGCCTCATCCTCCTCATCGTCTACCTCGCCAACCGTCCACGCTCACCGTACTTTGACATCTCAGCAGCAACCCTAAACACGGAGAATCTCGACATGGACTACGTTCTAAATGGAGATCTCGCTGTTGTTGTAAACTTCACAAACCCAAGCAGGAAAAGCAGCGTGGATTTCACCTACGTGATGTTCCAGCTCTACTTCTAAAACACACTCATTGCAACCGAGCACATTGAGCCATTCATTGTACCAAAGGGAATGTCAATGTTCACGAGCTTCCATCTGGTGAGCAGTCAGGTACCGATTCAAATGATTCAGAGCCAGGAGTTGCAGCTGCAGCTCGGAACAGGTCCTGTGTTGTTGAACTTAAGAGGTACGTTTCACGCTCGCTCGAACCTCGGACCGTTACTGAGATACTCTTATTGGTTGCACACACGTCGCACCATCTCGTTGAATAGCCCTCCTTCAGGGATCATGCGAGCAAGAAGATGCAATATGAAACGCTAGCTATTTGCCTCTGAATATATTGCTTTTTTTTTTTTTTTTTTTTGGATGCATTTGATGACTATATAGGCAAAAAAATTATAGTATTGTTTTGTATCTTTTCATATTTTGAATAATAGGACACCAAAATATTCAAAACTTAACTAGAACATCAGAAATTAAACCCATATCCAAAATCGGGAGTTTGATGATGAAGTCCTTCCTCTCTATCTCAGCTTCTTCTTCTTCTGTCACAAGGGTTGCTTGTCGTAGAAGTTACTCTTCGTACCAAAGCTTCTCTACAAGATTGTACTTGGGTCCTAGTAGATGGTATGGAGGAGGAGTAGCTACGTCAAGAAAAATCTTGTGATTGTGCAAATATTCACCATTCTTTTTTTTTTTGGTCAACCACTCACCATTCTTCTTTTCCAAAGCTTACAATATAAAAGGTTTATTCAGCAATCGTACTTTCAAATAACTACTTATAGAATTTTCATCATAATTAAGTAAGAGAGTATTCACTTGTTTTTCGGTTGTGATTACTCAACTGCAGTTTGGCAATCTATGGCTTCAAGGATTATGCCAAACCCTCCACTGGACCTAGCCGCATCATCTACTTGGATCAACCAACACCATCAACAACATTCTCCTCCAGTTATCATATTAAAGCTCCTCATCCAGTCAACTGTATATCTCTTATGGCGAGAGAGAAATGCAAGAATCTTCAACGGGACTACTGCCTCACCAGCCACACTCCGTCTAGCCATCGATCGTGTTATGCGTGATCGCCTCCTATCCTATCCGGTAACGAGTTCAAACTCTCCTTCTCTCCTTGAATTTTATTTTGGTTGTATTTCGTTTCCTTTGTAAGTGTAATAATTCTTAGTAATTTTTTGTTTCCACTGTCTGTTGCTACATTATTTCTTTTGGGTTGGGTCTTGATGATGTGGTGGGTAGTATAGAATTTGTATTTTCTTTTCTAAAAAAAAAAAAAGTATAAAATCTTAACATTCATACCAAAAAAAAGAGAGTATTCAATCTAGTTGTAGTTTGGTGATTTAGGGAAGTTGTTATGATTTTAGTTGAAATAAACACACTCATTTTGTATTTATATTACTTATTTACTTATTCAAATCAAATCCAAAAAATCACATCTCCTCGTTGTATTACATTATATAAAAGTGAAACATGTTCGAATAAAGTCGTTAACTTTATAAACGTTACACAAGAAGAAAAGAATTGGTGCTCATTGCATTATAGTTTTATTTCATCTAAATTAGCATTTGTAAACATACAAGTCAGTCCTAGGCATAATTACCCGAACTTATGTATCGAATAAAGTCGTTAACTTTATATAGGTACCGGGACCCGATCCGAAATCTTATAGGTACCTATATGGGTATAAAATTTCTAGATCCGATGGAACATCTACCTGTTAGGACCCGAACCTGTACCCGACCCGAATACCCGTTTGTCCAGGTCTAGGTATCTTTTGTCATATTTTTTAAGTATTTGAATTTTAGATATGATTTTTTAATTTTTTTTGTCATATTTTCAAGTAGTTTGAATTTTAGATTTGGTATCAAATGTTTTGTGTTTTTTTGTTTCATATTCATTTAATTTATAGGTTACTTTTTGTAGATTTCGGAGAAAAAACAGTTTTAAGTACCACTGAACCTGAAAGAACCTGGACCCGAATCTGTACCCGAACTGTTTTGGATATTTACATATTCAATAATTTGGAACCTGGACCCGAACTTGTACCCGGTACGACCCGAACCGAACCGAAATCTTACAGATACCTGTATGGGTATAAAATTAGTATACCCGATAACACATGTACCTGTATCCGACCCGAATACCCAGGCCTAATACAAGTTGGAGATAATTTGTGTAATAACCATAAAAAAAATTATAACCCACAAACTAACAAAAATGGCTTGATGTGGCAACATCTCAACCCTTCAAATTAGGGATTTTGGTTAGTTTGTGAGTTATAATTTTTTTTATAGTTATTTAACAAATTAACCCTACAAGTTGTACATATATTTGTTACGAAAACCCCTAATTGACAAAGTAACACTCAAAATACTAAAAATATTTACCTTAATCTTATATATAATGGCAGAGTTCACTATCATCTTAGAGTGTCCACGTCAGCCTTCTCTTTCTTTTAAGTGGACCCCGCTTTTTAGTAAACTTATCAAATTTACTTACAAAACTACAGAACCCATTTACGTTTTCTGTATTTTTAAAAACCAATGATTCTCACGTAAGGCCTTTGTTTTATACGTAAGTACAAAGCTCAATATTTGGCCCAACTGAAAATCAAAATTATTTGCATAAATACCCGACTCTTCTCCTTCCCTTTGAGAAGCTTCGACATGCTATTACGTTCGTGATCGACTTCAACACTACTCTTAATGCATGTAAATTCATCTCCCATGTGTCAAATTATTCATCTCCTTTAAGCCGTTGCAGGTAAATCGGATCCTTAAAGGTTTGGATCCATAGGAAGGTAGCTCTTTGACCCGAAACCCATTTGCTTGGTTCGGTGAAGCTTTCCATACCTCCGAACAAGACGTCGTTAAGGTCTCCGGTGTCGATACTGCCGTCTACTTCGTCTTCTTGAGCACTGGTTCGATCACTCTCTCTCTATAAAACTTAAGGGTTTGTTCAAATTTCGTTTGTTCTGATATGGGTCTTGAGTTTAACCTAAGAAAGTTTCGATCTTTAGCGACAATTTGGGGGAAAACCTTTCCTTTGAGTAGATTTGCTAATGGGGATTGAAATTAGAACCATAGAGAGAAGTTTAGCTTTGTAAAGTTTTAATTTTTATGCTAAATTTTGAAACATTTGAAGCTTATATGAGTTTGGTGAAGAGAAAGTTAATTTCTTTCATTTTACGAAAAAAGAAAAGAAATTAATTTCTTTGTGATATTATGTTTAGTGGGTTCTTTGATGCTTAAGAAGAAGATAAGAAAGAGTTTCTGATGTTTTGGAAATTGTTTTTTTCTTCTGTATGCAGTTCTTGGGATATTTACTTTGTCAGGTGTTCTTCTCTTGCCTATTTTACTCCCTTTAGCTGCTACAAACAACAGTATAAAGACCAGTGCAAGGAACGCAACCGAACAACAATAAGCAAAGGAATTTTTAGCCAATTTGATAATCTACCAATGGCTAACATCACTGTAAGTAAACACCAACACAACATATGATTTTCAATGTCTTCTGGTTTTAGTGCTATGTCATCATGGATTCATACCAAGAGCACATAGAAACCAATACCAATATGTTTTACGAGAAGGACTTATCTTTCAAGTGTGTTTGAAGTGGGACGCTCCACAAACCTCTACAGGATCACATACCATCCTTTTGTCATTCGATTCTTACTAGACACAACAATTATTCCACTAGCCAATGTTGGAATTTCTATTGAAAAAGAGAAATTTATTCAAGGTAAATGTCTAATTACATACGAATTCTTTATGAGAAACATATCCTCAACTTTTGAATGATTTTGTATGGATTACTATAACGAAACCATAAGAACTTTATTTTGAACTCTGACAAAACAATCCAATGAAATTTCAGGCAACAAAAAAGAGAAAACGCATAAAACATCACCAAGCAACAGTCAAGAAAGTCTGCTAGACTACCCATTTTTTGATGCATTGGTGTGGAATCAAGAACAAATGGGGGACAAAAGGACCTAACAAAGTCCCACTCTTTACCATATGTTATCATCAAGGATGTCCAAAGCTACCAGAGCAGCCACATGGAACACCAATGTTAAAGAAGCTGTTAATAAAATCAGCTCACTTTCAGCAAAATATCAGGACTTACAGTTATGTTCTTGCGTTCACATCAATGGGAGCTAAAACTGATAACTCTCTTATGCACAGGATTGGTCCATTCACGTTCAAAATCTATGATCAAAAGTATCATAGGATTGGAGCATTGGTACCAGGAAACAGAAGACCCCCAAACATTGGACAACTATACATCTACAAGAAGAGTAAAGAAAATAGTAAAACCGCGCCCGTGGTACTGGTAAACTATCCATCAATTCGTCATTCCAATAAACAGTCTTCTTTTTAGTGCTTAAAGGTGCTTCTAATATGAGTACAATTTTAATTTTCAGAATTTGCATTCTGTAAGTCAAGTTGTTTTCTTTGTTTTGTAAGTGCTATTACATTGAACACAATTTCAACCACATATTCTATCATCGGAATCATGACAGTTATTCTATCATTGTTGCTTTCGCAACCACATATTCCTTATTCAAACAGTTAATAAAAAGATACAGTCTTAAGTGGAAGAAATAAACACCCACATGACCAAACGACACATGTGAACGATTCAAAATTTGCTGCAGATTTGTCTTCACATATATGAAATAACCCGCGCATCGCGCGGGTCAATCTCTAGTAAGTTACAATGACACAATGGTACCAAACTTTGATTTTAAGTACAGAGGTCACGAGTTTGAGTGCTAAAACTGTAACTTTTTTTTTTGAAAGCAAAACGAAGTTAATGGCTAATTAATCCTGTTTATTATTTTTGTTATCCAAGTTAACGGAGTGCCTAAATTGGCTCGGTCAATGAAAGTTCATGATTTAAATATGAAGTCAACGAAAAGTTGGTGATTTAAATAGTTTTCGGTAAAGTTGATGATTTTTATGGCCAAAATTTGAAAGTTCGTGATTTAAATTACCATTTTCCCTTTCTTTTACTGAAATTTCTTGACTTTTTTACTACTAACTAGGTGATTGACACGCACCGTGTGCGGGTACGAACTCTTTTTATAAATGTAAGTTCATTTATTTAATAACCACATTTTTTCTTTTGTATATAAAAAGACATGATTGTTTGTTTTAAAATTTTGATGCATGTAGAAGATTAATATGTTTAGGATGCTGTTTAAAATATTTTTGAGTGATTATCTTAAAAAATAGTAGAATCCATTGTTCTTTTTTTTTTCTTCTTGTTCACCATCTTCATTTATTCGGTGTTTTTCTTGTCCATCTATTTCTACGCTAGTATTTCATTTGTCTTCCAAGTTTTATCATTTTTTTCCTTTCAGTTTTTATACCTCGATTTTTTTCCTCTTTCTCCTTTTTTATTTGTTTTCTTCATCTAATTTTGTCTAATTATTTTATGAATTTTTTTTCTCCTTAGGGATGTATTATTGTAGTTTAATGATGTTTCATGATTTTACTTTAAAAATGTTTGAAAGTAAAGTCATTTTTTTGTCGTTGAAAGTAAAGTCATTAGCGAGTGATAAATGACTCTCCAATTTATAGGCCTATGTTATCATTTTTCAATTATTTTTAATAAATAAATTATGACTGTAAATTTGGTTCTTGTACTTTTTGCTCCATGTTGCCACCTCAATTAACGATCTTGATCTTTTTCTCTTCTTCTTTGACAGTTAAAAGAAAGTTTAAATATTAGTATTTTGATTATTTGGTAACTTCAAAATCATTTAAAAGTCTTTACTTTAAACAATACATGAAATTGTCGTAGTATGAATTTACTATTCATAAGATTTTTCAAAGTAGTATATTTCCCACTAATATATAAGATAAACTATATGTAACTTGAAAAGTAAACCAACCCATAACAAAAAGATTAAAAAATTGTTGATGTACAAAAATTCACAAAAAGCCACACACACACACACACACAAATAAAGCTACCACCGCATTTTATGCGCATTAAGGGGGTGTATTCAATGTAACATTTCAAGTGATTCGTTTTAATTTGTTAAATCCTATGTTATTGAACCATGAATTTTAAAAAACCTATTAAAATCCACTGTTATTGAACTACTGATTTTAAAAAGTATTTTAAAATCCATTGTTATTGAAATTTTGTACTAAGGATTTGATTTTAATGATTCCAGGAGATTTTTAAAGAAATTTCAGGGGATTTCTTTGTTAAAAATACAAAGACTCAAATCCCATGGTTTTAGGTGGGATTGCAGAGAATTTTATTATAAATGTCATGAATCACACAAAATCATTAAAATAACCTAAAATCTCATTAAAACTCAAATTTCTTTAAATGCAAAATTCAATACACCCCCTAAATATGTTAACTCAAGAGTGTTTTGTATAAACGATTATATAATAAGTTAATAATATAACCTTATTAGATTCATAAACATATGTGATGGATATCCAGGATATCCAGGGACAATACATATTGAATATACCTTAGTCTGTTGAAAAAAAGAATGTCCACTTGGTTTACAAAGAATCTGAAAATATAAAATGAAGTATATAGAAACTATTAACTCATTGATATGTTATAAAATTACTAATGTTAATCATAATATTGAAAAAAGGATTAGAAAATGTTTTAATCTTCATGTTCATTCATTTCATGAAGAAAACAAAATGCATTCTCATCCTAATAGTCATTTGATAGTCACATAAATGGCTTAAATAAAACATGTTATTGTTAGCATTCGATCAATCTCTCCAAAATAGTTTCAGTATGTCATTATGTCTCCTCCATGTATAATTATATATTATTACATCTACTGAATCTTCTGGTTTATTGGCTTCCTAACAACAAAACATTTGAGATTATGTAGCCTAATCCCCCTCTAGGAGTATTTCAATGATAGGTTATATAGGATCAGACAATCTTATTTGGTCAAATACCTAGCGACAAACTTCTATGTAATTATGTCATATTTTCAAATATCAAATTTAATATTGTTAAAAACTGGATTGCTCAAACCTTTTTAAACGAAATCATACAAAAATAAAGCTCATAAATAAACTTATTCTAAAATTAAAAAAAATGACTAAAGAGCCAATGAACTTACTAATCTAGAACTTGAACCGGTGGAATCTTCTTGTTAGGCATCTCCATATTTCTGAAAAATGAGAGAAATATTGTTTTGAATTATGAGTTTCTAAAAATGTTATCAGATGATTTGAGATGTGTTTGACAATCGACAATTCTGTAACTCGTTCTTTATATTGATAGAGTGATTAATTACCAAATTTATAGGGGTTTCAAAATAAAATCTTTAAGAATCATTTTTTTTTATCTAAAAGGAAAATTCAAATTATGTTTGTTGGTATAGTGAGTAATACTCTTTGCTTTGGAGGAAGATTTGCATAATGTATCCTTATTTTTGGAAAAAATTCTGGAGTGAACAACAAAAAAATAAGAAATTCAAATATAAATGATAATTTCAAAAATTTATAATGGTGATTTAATTGTGATAGAATTTGTTTCAATAGATTAATTGGCGATTTAAGTCATGCCATTTTTTTTTAAAAGCCATGTCATCATTCCATGTCACAATTTTTTGTTAACTAAACCAATAAGATTAAAACACATAAACTTTTTCAATAAAACTACTTCCCTTTTAATAGTAAAGGGATGTCTTTTCTTCTTTACAAAACCGAATTAATAGCAACTCAAACAACCAAACCAAACCAAACTAAACCATATTTACTTCGGTTTGAGTTCAGTTAATGTTTTATTAAAACCAAATAAACCGAATTCGAACCGTACCCAAAAAAAGCCGAAATGACCACCCCTCCGAGAAACAACAAAAAAAAAAAAGGAATTGTAAAGATACTAAAATGACAACGAATACTTGTAGACATCATTATAAATAACTAGACCGGTTCGATTTTGGTTATTTCTGATAATACACATAAAGTCAATTTTAGTTGGGCCACTTTAGAGCCCAATTAGTTTTTGAAATATATCCGTTAGTAACGCGTGTTATTAAGAGGCAAGGACACATAATAAATGCATATCGGAGGTGAAGGGAGTGTCAGCCAATTCAAACTGATATCGCCCAAGTGTGATAAAGACTCTCTATCAAGGAGAAGGTTTGATCTCCGAAGGCTAAAGCACGTGTGATTTAGTTTTGATATAAGAATTCGAACTAAGGGCAAAAGCGTCTTTCTCTCTATTCTGTTTATGTCGTTTTCTTCTCTAACCGTTCATTGTTGTGTTGAGAGCATAAAAAAGATATTTGCAGAGAGAAGTGAGAGAGAGAAGAGAGAAGAGAGAAGAGAGAAATTGTAATCGGAGATTCTCTGTTCTAGTGGATTCCGGCGAGGTTTATCGCCGGCGAGTTAGGCCGGAACTAAGCCTGAAGCTCTAGTTTGTGTTCTTTTATATTTGCTTAATCGCTAGAAATTGATTTGTTAAATTGCGGAAGAACTTCGATTAGGTTATTGCGATCTCTAATTCGAGATTAGTCGAGTTGAATCTAGGTCATATAATCCTCACAAGAGGAAATTGTTTCTTCAACAACTCAATTTCTCCCAAATTTTCTCAAATTTTTTTCTTCTTAACGAATTCTCCGATTTTAACAACGGAAAATTCCGTTTCGTTCTTGATTAGTAAGTTTTTCTATCACTATAAATCGCGAATTCGTTTTTAGGATTTCTAATTTGCGAGAATCGATGTTTGAGATTTTTGTTCTTTTTAGGGTTTACAAGTTTTGTAATCTTTGATAGATTAGTAAAATTTTCTATATCTGTAAATCGCGAATTCGTCTTTAAGATTTACTAACATGTGTGTTATCAGTTGACTGGGATTTTGGTTTTATTTTAGGGTTTACAATTGTCCTTATCGTTCAATTTTTGACTATTGTGGTGATTTTGTTTAGGCTTTCTTTTGCTGCGATTTTGTTTTGAAGCTACCTGGAAAAGATAATCACTAAGGTAAATTCTGTCTTTTACTTAGACATTTTTCCGTCTATTGGTGTTTTTGAAATTAAAGAAAGCATATTCTTTTTTGTTCGTTTTACCGAATTTCCAGTCTTTGAGAATTGAATCACAGGAACACAAACAAATCTTATATGTTTTCGTCTGTGAGATTGTTTGCTTATTTAAGCAATAGTGTCTTTGATTTCGAAATCAGAATTCCTTTAAACTGTTTTTTTTTTTGCTTTTGATTCAACAGCAAAATTCGTTTTGTAATAAAATTTCAAAGCCTTTTGATTAAGTAGACATTCTTCTAATGTTCTTATTTTGGGAATTTCTGTTGGTTTTGTTTTGATTGTTTTGTTTTTACCTTTAAACCCAAAAAAGATCAAAGGCAGACACTAATCTAATAGTGTTCTGTTAAATTCTTCTTTGGGGACATTGTCCCATTGCTTGGTGCCTTGACCCATTAGGAAAATAAGACCCACGGCTTAAAATTTCTTAGGGAAGGACTATGGATCTGTTTTTGATTATACGGATGGAATGGAGAACAACGATCATTGACACAAGAAAGTCTCAAGGCAAAGACTATGAAACAGATTCCTTACATTACCAACGACTTAGAAATATCTTACGAGAAGACTATGGGTTGGTTTACAATTTGTTGGATGGATATAAACGACCAACATGTTAAAGAAGTCTTAAGACAGAGACTTGGAATTGAAAACATATCCTTATTTTACCCACGTCTTAGAAAGTTTAAGAAAAAGACTTTGGATTGGTTTAGACTTGTTAGATGGTAGAAACGACTAACGAAATGTTTTGTTAAAAAAAACTAACGGCTTAATTAAGGTTCTGAGGGAAAGAATATGAAATGATCAATGACACAAAAAGTCTTAAGGCAAAGACTATAGACTATGAATTGCAAACAGGTTCCTTACATTACCAACAATTTAGAAATGTCTTACGAGAAGACTATGGGTTGGTTACGATTTGTTGGATGGATAAAAACGACCAACAACTAAAATAAGTCTTAAGACAGAGACTTGGAATTGAATTGAAAACATGTTTCTTATTTACCCACGGCTTAGAAAAGTTTACAAAAAGACTATGGATTGGTTTAGACATGTTAGATGGTAAAAGCAACTAACGAAAAGTTACGGTAAAAAAACAAGGGCTTAAAGTTTCTTAGGGAAAGATATTGGATCTGTTTCCAATTATTTGGATTGAGTGGAGAATAATGATCAATGACACAAGAAAGTCTTAAGGCAAAGACTATGAAACATGTTCTTTACATTACCAACGGCTTAGAAATGTCTTACGAAAAGACTATGGGTTGGTTTACAATTTGTTGGATGGATATAAATGACCAACATCTTGAATAAGTTTTAAGACAAAGACTAGGAATTGGAAACATTCCTTATTTACCCACGGCTTAGAAAAGTTGTAGAGACTATGCATTGGTTTTAGACTTGTTGGATGGTAAAATGACTTACACAAAGTTGCATTTAGAAAACCAACTGCTTAAAAATATGGATAGAATGGAGAATAACGATCAATGGCATGAGAAAGTCTTAAGACAAAGACTATGAATTGAAAACAGATTTCTTACTTCACCAACGGCTTAGAAATGTCTTAACACGAGACTATGGGCTGGTTTACAATTTGTTAGATGGGTATAAACGACCAACAACTGAAATAGACATATTTGGAATTGAAAACAAATTCCTTCTTTTACCCACGGCTTAGAAAAGTTAAAAAAAAAAAAATTGTGTCTCGGTTTAGACTTGTATGGTGAAAATGACTAACGACAAGTTGCTTAAAAAAGCCAACGGCTTAAAGGTCCTTAAGGAAAGAGTATGGACCTGTGTCCGATTATTTGGATTGGAAACATAATTCTTACTTCACCAACGGCTTAGAAATGTCTTTAGACAAGACTGTGGGTTGGTTTACGATTTGTTGGATGGATAATAACGACCAACAACTGAAATAAGTCTTAAGACAAAGACTATGAATTGAAAGTAGCTTTCTTATTTACACAAGGCTTAGAAAGTTTCAGAATAAGACTATGGGTTGGTGGACTTGTTGGATGGTATAAACGACTAGCAACTTGTTAGATGGTAAAAACGACTAACGAAGAGTTACGTTCAAAACAACCAATGGCTTAAAAGAATTCATAAGGCAAAAACTATGAATCGAAAACAAACTATCACCTAATCACAGGGCTTAGAAGTCTTTAATCAAAGACTATGGATCAGTTGGACTGTAAAAATGACTAACGATTAGTTGCATAGAAAACAAACCTACGGCTTAAAGATTCTTGACAAAGATTAAGGATCGAAAGCAGATTCTTAACCAACGACTTAGAAGAAAGGGTATTGTTGATTTAGACTTGTTGGATGGTAAAAACGACAAAAACTTGTTAGATGGTAAAAACGACTAACGAATAGGGGCGTGTAAACCAACGGCTTAAAATTGATAATGAGAATAATATTGACAAAAATTATGAATCAGAACAGATTCTTGCTTAACCTCACGGCTTAGAAAGGCTATGGATTAGTCGCACAGGAAAGACCAACGACTGAATGAAATCACAAGACAGATTCTTGACAAAGATTATGAATCGAAAGCAGATTCTTAAGACACCTAACAGCTGAAATAAGTCTTAAGATAAAGAAGTCAGAAGGCAAATATTATTGACAATGATTATGAATCGGAAACAGATTCGTACTTAGCCTCAGAGCTTAGAAGTCTCTAGACAAAGACTATAGATCCATTTAGACTTGTTGGACTGTAAAAACAACTAACGATTAGTTGCATGGAAAACAGACCTACGGCTTAAAGAGGTCATAAGACAAAGATTATGAATCGAAAGCAAATTCTTAAACAAAGAGAAAACTCTTGACTTTACCCACCACAATTTCAATGTCTTTAGAAAGACTATATTTTGATTCACTGGATGGAAAATACACCAACAGCTTCAAAGACTACGAATCAAAAATTGGTTGTTTACACTACCCTAGGGCATCTACGAGAGTTAAAAGACTAACTTAATTCTGATTTTTTTTTCAGGTATGTGGTATGTGCTTCAGAATGTCTTCAAATGGTTAGAGACTCTGAGGAGACTTCAAGTGTAGCAGACTTCTGTGACAGGTTTGTGCTTTTCAAACTAGTAAGTAGTTTAGACAATTTTGAAACTCACTAATAGGAGAAACTAAATTAATTTCCACAAAACAGGCGCTTGAATAAGCATCAAAATTCTTAGGAGATTTCTAAGTGCTAGTATATTTATGTAACAGCTTGAAGTATAAAGACTAATCTGATTTGCTTTGTTTCTCATGGACTAATTTTGATTCGGTATACGCTTTTTCTAAACTTTTCTTTGATAAATTGAGATTATAGTACATTTGAAAATCACATATTAAGTTAAGCGAGATATATGTAGAGTAAAGAAAGTAGAAACTTACTCTAGTATGTGTCTTGATTGTAGAAACTTGTTGCTTCTTGACAATATTATTATTATCCTTGATCTGGTATATGTCTGATTGTAGAAACTTATTGCTAATGTATCCATTGATAAAATGGTAGATTAATTTGCCGCCTTTGGTGTCGGCACTTTACATTTTTGTGTGTACAATGTCAATAATATATCTATTGATTAGAAAATACTTTCTGTCTCTGTAGATTTTATTTTGAATGTCAGGGAGACTCTAGCAGATTATGGTAGTAGTTTCTTTGCATCTCGAATGTATTTATCCCTCTTGACTAGAAAATACTAATTATCTCTGTTTGGTGCTTGTATGCGTCATAACGTCTTTCATTTTATATATAGATTTATCTGGAAGTCTCTGTAGATTGTATTTTGAATGCAAGGGAGACTCTTGCAGGTTATTCTACTAGTCTCTTTGAACCTCAAATTTATTTATCGAGCTTAGGGGAAACTTTTTCAGATTATGGTAGTAGTTTCTTTGAATCTCGAATGTATCTATCTTGCTTGACTAGAAAATACTTTTGATCTCTGTTTTTGTGCATCAGAATGTCTATAATTTTATGAAGTGGATAAATCTTGTAGATTTTTATTTTGAATGTAAGTGACACTCATGCAGGTTATGGTAGAAGTTTCCTTGAACCTATTTTTGTTTTTCGTTATGTTCTAAACCCTTTGTGACCATTCCGAACATGCATAACAACATCCTCATGATCTTACAATTAAAATTTAGTTGCTATATGAGCAATTCTGGCATTCTGCATCCTGCCTTGTACATTGATAATTCCAAACATCCTCATGATCTCTCGTATGATGCTATCTTGACCTTTGCTTCTTGATTATTGGAATTGTTAGTGTGGTAAAGTGATTAAATTATCTTGTGAATGTTATTCTTGTGTGTTTATCCTAAGTTTTGTCTATCTAAATTAGATGATGAATGTTTATGATTCTTCCTCTCCCAGTCTCTCCTTTTCGACCATACCATAAATCCTGGATTGAAATTGAACATTAAACCCACAAACTTTCCTTGAAATTGCTCTATGGTAAAATTAATCGTTGATTATAATTAGTTCGAGAAAAAATGTTTGTTAGATGAAGATCACAGTAGTAATTCTTGATTTTATTTTTAGTTATAAATTTATAATTCTCTATTGAATATAGAGGCTTAGTCACTACAACATCCAGTATTGGTTTATACGAATATATAAACCAACTGACTTGAAATTGCTCTATGGTAAAATTAATCGTTTTGATTATAATTAGTTCGAGTAAAGATCGCAGTATTAATTCTTGATTTGATTTTTAGTTATAAATTTATAATTTTCTATTGAATATAGAGGCTTAGTCACTACAACATTCAATATTGGTATATACGAATATATAAACCAACTTACTTGACAATTACTGATTAACAGTCGATATACTGGTCAAACATTAAGGGTTTTGATATATCATATAAGCCACTTTTTTTAGAATCACACTTTGACTAAATAAAGTCCCAAGTTCTAACACTTAAAGCTATTCTTAATTTCTTATTGTAAAACTACCCCAAACATTCAGTCACGAATACCCAAAACCACGACATTTGCTCTCTCCAACAGCAAGACCAACGTTATCATAAACTCCCAATGACAAAAAAATAATAATCTTGTATTAGCATATATGCTATCGAATCAAAATATATTTTGCAAACGATCTTGGTACTATTTCAAAGTAAAAACCCATAAAAATCTGAATATATTCGTTGAAGTTGCAAAAGAAAAAAGAAAACAATTCTACCAGAGAAGAACCTGTATATTGTGTAAATCAATGTGTACAATATGGACAGCAATATCCTTTGATTTCTCAATTAGATTGCTGACAAGAACTCGTACGGATCAATTTCTTCCCATCATCTAGTGCATATTAATATTTCACATGCATTACTATACCTTTGTTCAATTCCTTTTAGAGCTTCATTTAAACAAAAAATACTCCGTAGAAAGGTTAATAATTTAGCCAATTAGAGAATTGAAAAATCGAGGGAAAAAGAAAACATTTTAGAGAAAATAAGTTTCGAGAATAAACTGCAAAATATATGAACGGTGATAAATGATTGATTTTCATATGATCCGAACCGAATTAATCACTAGAATAGAGTAAAATATGTAATCGAGTTTAACACTATTGCATGGAAAAATCACATACTATTACTATTGGTTTAGTTAGATAAAAGCTACTATTATACTTTTTTTTTTTGGAAAAAGGCTACTATTATTTACTAGCTAATACTTTAATATTTCTTCCATAACATTTGTTTCGCGTATACGTTTAACCGTCCAAACTGGTAAAAGTTTTATCCGTGCTAATTAACTTATCTATTTCCTTTTTCTTACACACATACTGATATTGACATGTGTATCATATAAATTAAATTAATATATACAAAAGGGCGAAATTCAACGGAAATTAAAGTTAAACAAAAAGAAGAAAAAAAGAAAAAGACGTGCGCCTAACAAATGTTTGATGTATTGGTTAAAAAACGCAAAGAATATTAATTATTATTATTCTTGCATATGAGCCGTTGGCGAAACCAATACTTAGAGCATCCCACTCGTGAGCTTCCTGGGGTCTCAAGAAACAGTTTTTAGTATTATATTTATTCATTGTTTATTGTTTGAGACTCGGAAAAAGATTGTTAATAAAATTTTGTTCCAATAGTGAGACCGAGACCGGTCTCGTTAAAAAAAAATGTTTGCAAATATATAGTATTGATTTTAAATAAAAAAATTATATTTTTTTTCTAAACTTATAAAACATAAAGTATATTTCATATAATAAAATTTCAAATACATACAAATATTTAAAATATAGATTTTATTTAAAAACTAAAAAGTTTAATTGTTATCTTGACTTCGTCTCTATTTTTGTCATATATGTTTGAACCAAATAATTTTTCAATAGTTGATGCTTGTTTTCAGGAAATACTACAAATATAAATAGGTCCAGTTTTTATTGTATTTTTACCAAGTAACTTTTTTTTTGGAAAATGGTAAATTTTTTTTTTCATGAATATTTTATTATTATTTTAAGAAAAAAATTCTTTCGATCTGCTTCTTCTTCGTTGACTAGAGAGAGGAGAAGAGAAATCTTTCATATGCACAATGGTGAGTCAACTGTCGTCTCACAAAACATAATTTAGTATTATTTTTAACAATAGTTTATTGCTTGAGAGTTAATAAGAGACTGTAAATAAATTTGTCTCCAATGGTGAGACCGGTGTCGGTCTCATAAAAAAAAAATTAATGTTTGCAAAATAAATAACAATCAAAGTAATATATATTCAACATGAGATTAAACAAAAAAAAGATAATATTAAATGACTAATATATATACAAAACATATAAAAGCATGATAAAAAAACAATTAAGTCGACTTTATTATTCACTTCTACCATATTTTTAATTTTTATTTACTCAAATGGAGTTCTAAAGATTTAACAAAATCTTAATTTTAATTTTTTTTAAAAAGTTTACAAAATGGAAGAAAATAAATGACTAATGTGTACACAAACAATTTGACAAAAAAAATATAAATGGTGATGGTACATATTAAAAGCAAACCGGAGTCTACATGTGCACCAACAATTATTTTCCATTTTTCATTTAAAAAAAAAGTTTAGTTCCAATGGTATTGGGCTACGTAGTCCACTGAGACGGTCTCAGTAGTCTCTAGGAGGAGAGCCGGCTCATCAACAATATCATGCAAATGATTTTTTTTCTTTTATTTTTTTTATTTTGTGAGACTCAAAAAACCTCACCACTGTAAGTGCTCTGAGGACTAACAATTAATAAATGTGGTAGTTCAGAGGTAATTCTGTGCTAGTCGGGACCACCTAAGGTGGGGCCCGTAAATCTGGTTTAAAAAAAAAAAAAAAAAATCGAATTATTAAACAATAAAATAAAAATTATTCTTCTAAAAATAACCGGCCCAATTAAATTAAAAGCCCAGTTTGGCCCCCTCGAGTTTGCCCGAAGCTCAAGAAACGATTTCTCTTTTTCTTCTCGTCTTCCTTGGTTACTTGGAGCTACTTCTTCCTTCTTCTCTCTCAACTCTTTTCCTCGATTTGATTACTTTTCTTCACCAAGGTACGATTTCCGATCCTTAATCGAGCTCTCGTCTCGTCGATTTCGTCTTCTGACTAAATACGAGGTTTTAGGGTTTTATACAGACACAAATGTCTCTCGTGCTAGATCTGATTTCGATTTTTTTTTGAGCGATTTCAATTGGGGTTTTGTTTTCCATGATTCTGTAGGGTTTAAAAATGAAGCTTGATACTAGTGGGTTCGAGACATCCATGCCTATGATTGGATTTGGTTCAAGCAACGATATGCTTGATGGGTTTTCTACTGTGCCTTCTTTTGATCTTCCCCGTACAACAGATGTGAGTTTTTTTCTTTTGTTTTTGTTCATGATTTGATGATTTCGTTTGGATATCTCTGGTAAGTAGTAAGAATTGTGGGTGTTTTTAGTTTGATGGATTTCAGAAAGAAGCTGTACAGATGGTGAAGCCTGCTAAAGGAACAACCACGCTTGCTTTCATCTTCAAAGAAGGTGTTATGGTTGCTGCTGATTCTCGTGCTAGTATGGGAGGATATATCTGTATGTTCTTTCTCTTACTTTTTTACCTTTTTCATGCGATAAAAGTGTAGACTTTGATGGTGTTTAGATGTGAACTTTAGTTGATAGTTGCAGAAGCACTATTAGAATGGAGACTAAGTTAGCTTATTGTTGGTTTAGTTCTGATTGTGAAGAAGTAGAGTAAAGGAATCGTTTGTGTGTGATTGTTGCTGATGTTTTGATCGGTTTTTTTCCGAATCAGCCTCGCAATCTGTGAAGAAGATTATTGAAATCAATCCTTATATGCTTGGTACAATGGCTGGAGGAGCTGCTGATTGCCAATTCTGGCACAGAAATCTTGGAATCAAGGTACGTATCTCGAATTTCTTCCGCTTTCTGAAGTTATGCTTGGATTTGTGATTAGTCTTGCTAAAGGTTTTGACTATATTAAAGGATATTAGGAAATTATGTTCTGTCTATGTTGAAAAACGAGGAAAGTTCTTGTGTTGTAGTGATTCTAAAGTCATGAGCTTCTTTGGGTTCTATGCATGCAATTGTTGGTGGCTTTAGCAATCTTTGTCCTGTGAACCAAATATTTCTTAGCAATATACTTCAGTTGCTTTGTTGTACTGAGATATTGAATAACAAAAGAAGTTAGATTGATGAACTGGAAAAGCTTTGTGGTGTTAAATCTTAGGGATAAGAATTGGTCTATGCAAGGTGATACAATTGCTTTTCACTTGAGTGGCTCTACCTAGTTCATGTGTGTATAATGGATTTTATTCAACATATCACCAAACTTTAAGTTTTTGGAACCATGGCTGATCTCTTTATTTGTATTTGTCATTTTAAGTGCCGTCTGCATGAGCTAGCAAACAAGAGAAGAATCTCTGTTTCTGGAGCTTCCAAACTTCTTGCAAACATGCTCTATTCATACCGTGGAATGGGACTTTCTGTTGGCACAATGATTGCTGGATGGGATGAAACTGTGAGTAAAACCAACTTCATATCTATAATATTGATCTTTTCTTCTCCTCAAATTGAAACTTTGAGATGTTGAATCTTTCCTTCTTGTAAATAGGGTCCTGGACTGTACTATGTTGACAACGAAGGAGGACGGATCAAGGGAGACAGGTTTTCAGTTGGTTCTGGTTCACCATACGCTTACGGTGTACTCGACAGCGGGTAAGTCATTGCCCCAACAAAAACAAAATCTAATGATGTAGTTAAGCAACTGTTCAAGCTTATGGTTTTGCTTGTATTATTAGGTACAAATTCGATATGTCAATCGAAGAAGCTTCTGAGTTGGCAAGGAGATCAATCTACCATGCCACATTCCGTGACGGAGCCAGTGGTGGAGTTGCTAGCGGTTAGTAGTCCCAACACATTTGTAGTCCAATTGTGATATCAAATTTTCAAGATTATGATTTTAGCTCATATATTGATATCTTGTCATATGATCAGTGTACCACGTTGGCCCTAATGGATGGAAGAAACTATCAGGAGATGATGTTGGGGAGCTACACTATCACTACTACCCTGTGGCACCAGCCACCGCGGAACAAGTCATGGAGGAAGCGGCCGCTGAGTAGAAAACTCAGTTTTATGTTTCTAATCGGTCACTCTCTTTTCTGTTTTTGCATTTTGTGATAGTAAATGCTGAGTTTTCTCTAGCTTAAGCTTTGGTATTCTACTTTCACTGATCCGAAATGTTGCTCGAGAGTTTATGCGAACTATTCTCTTTTCTTGCATTCCTAGGTTCTCATGCTTCCCTTTACTCAGTGTTTCAAGTATCAAGTTTAGGAAATTGTGATTGTTTTGCACTATTTTCTTTAAACTTGACTAGCTTCGTTGAGAAATATCACGTGGCTTGAAAATCGTGATATTTCTTTTAGTATTATTTACTCTTATCTTCAAAATGTATGTTATTTTAGTCTTTAGAGTTATAATACTATACAAGTCTACAATCCCTAAAGTTAGATGTCTATAAACTAATTATTGATAATATTTAGGTGATTACTCGTATAATGTGATAGATTCTGATAGAATGACATAACTTTTTTTTTTTTTTTTTTTCAGTGAAGGGATAATTGTTCAAATAACAATAAAAAAGGAAAATTAGCAAATATAATCTTAAAAAAAATTATAATTAAAATTGTAACCAAATACCCTAAATCTTATTGTTATAATTTAGCCGCATTAGTCAATTTTTGTTAGTTATCTAATTATTTTTTTTTTTGGTAACTTGGCAAATTAACCCTAAAAAAATTATAATTTAAAAACTAGCAAAAATGATTTTATGTGTCAAAATATCAGCCCTTAGATTTAGGATTATTTGCTAGTGTATGAATTATAAAATTTTTTATGGCTATTACAAATTGTATTGATTTTGGCTTTTAGTGAATGTGTATTGTTCAATCCAAAAACGTTATTACAATAAATGTTGTTTGAATTCTATTTTTTTTTTTTTTTGTAAATTCTTAATAGAAGGTCTCTCAACTAACCAAAACCTAAGAAATATTGCATCTGATCGCTCGGGGAAGCAAACCACTCTAACAACCCTTCGTCATAAGCATGAATCATGATCCTCTGATAAGTAAGGTTTTCATGCTTCCCCTTACTCAGCGTTTCAAGTGTTAAGTTTAGGAAATTGTGATTGTTTTGAACCATTTTTTTAAAACTTGACTATCAATCATAGGTTTCAACTAAACACGTAGGTCAAGTTACATATTATGAAAATCTTTACAAATCTAGATACCAACAACCACCCCCTCTTCGTGGCTTGAAAAACGTGATATTTCTTATATTATTTACTCTTATCTTCAAAATGTATATTATTATTATAATCTTTATAGTAATAGTCATACTACTATTACACAATAGAGTTATCCGGCATTCTCAGCCAAAATCGAAATTACTATTTTACCATTAATGAAATCTATATAATTACGTCCTCTTGCCATTATCATACTATTGAGCTTTGTTTTGTTAATAGACCCAAATTATTTTATGAGCTATATAAATCTAATTGATAATGTCGGTAGAATATTTACTAAAGATATTATTGTTATTGATTTATTCGAATCTTAATGATAAATTTACATTTTTATTGTAACGTAATATGATTAAAACCAGAAAGTTTACATTCTTATCTTGATATATATATTATTGTAAATTCTGATGTTTCTTATGGTTAAAACCCTAATTTTACTCTATATATATATATGCATGTTTCGTCTCAGTTCATTACTAAACAATTCTTTTTTTTGTGCTCTCTTAATTAGGTTTAGAAATATATTGCTTCACTCGCTGTATAGTTATATAATTGTTTTGCTAATG
Organism: Draba incana; assembly: GCA_963576765.1. NCBI lineage: Eukaryota > Viridiplantae > Streptophyta > Magnoliopsida > Brassicales > Brassicaceae > Draba > Draba incana. Next base: position 10,445,587 of record OY755206.1, read on the forward strand.
GTTTCTTATGAGATTTGATTCTCTTCGTGTTTTATTTTTTACAGGTTATAATCACTAAATCTTTGGACTCATTAGTTTCTTGAGTTATTTACATATGTCTACAAAAGAAAATCCTACGATCGATCGGTTGTATGAATTTGTTTACGTTTTTATCAATCGTAGTGTTTCTTATGTATTTGTTTTTTTAAAAGAAGCTTATGTGCATGTTGCATCGTCGTGAGCTAATGGTTTCTTTTGTTGTTGTTTTTTGTTTTATTTTGCAGATTCGTAGGTATTGAGTTCACAATTTAGAGGAAATACCGTAGTCATCAATTATGTTAGGTTGATGCATGAATAATACTGCATACAATTAACTAAAATTTGGTATGATCGTAGTTTTTCTTATTTTTCTATGTTTTACAGATTTTATCATTGGTAACGAGGTATTATTTTTTTCCCCATTTTGGTTGGTCAGTACAAGAAAACAAGCATTATTCCGACGGACGTAATATCCGACGGAAATTTCTTACGGCATTCCGACAGATTTCCGGTGCAAACTGAATGCGTCGGAAATCCGTCGGTATATTGTGACGGAATCCCAACGGCCACGGAAACCGTCGGTATTCCGTCGCCTTGTCCCAACGGATTACCAACAGCAATAAGCTGTCGTAATTTTCCGACGACTTTCCGACGGAAATCCGACTTTCCGATGTCGGCAAAGTTTGATTGGCAGCTCATACCGACGGAATTAGTTCCGTCGGAATTATGTAACGGATTTCCGACGATTTCCGATGTCGGCAAAGTTTGAGTGGTTACCGTAACGTTAGCGGTGGCCGATGGGATTGGTGGGGTGTTATGTCGGAGAATTTTGATGGTTTTCCGATGGATTTCTGACGGAAATCCGTTCTATATAAGTTTCCACATTTCTTCATTTCTTCATAACACAATTTTAAAAAGCCAAAAAATTTGTTAGCGATGCGTTCATATTTTCGGTCTTGGATGGACGAGCCAATGATGGATATGGGCTCGAACTTATTAACGTCCGCATACGCTGAAGGTATATGCGAGTTCATGAATTTACCCAGAAATCAAGATGCAGCCAAAAAAGATCAGGATATCAAATGTCCATGTTCTAATTGCTGTAATAGAATTAGTGTTGCGGTTCATACTGTTTGGAATCACTTATATAGATATGGATTTAGGCCGGGATATAAGGTTTGGTTTTTACATGAAGAAAGCAATTATGAATATTGTAGTACTAGTAGTAGTGCACCTTATTTTCCGGATAGCATAGGAGAACGTACAACGGAAGTACATGTTGGGATAAATATGGTTGCGATGGTTAACGATGCGTTTAGAGAGAATTTGCAGTCGGGTGATTATGAGGGTGATAGGGTTGAATAACCTAATTTAGAATCTCGAAGGTTTTTTGATATGTTAGATGCATCAAAGCAACCACTATACAACGGTTGTAGGGAAGGTCATTCACCGTTATCTTCTGCTAGTAGGATGATGAACATGAAGACTGATTACAATTTGTCCGAAGAATGTGTTGATGCATTCGCCGAGTTCGTGAAAGATATTTTGCCAGAAGATAATCTGGCCCCCGGATCATACTACGAGGTCCAAAAACTTGTTGCCGGTCTTGGTTTGCCCTACCAGGTTATAGATGTGTGCATGGGCAACTGTATGATATACTGGAGAGAAGACGAGAACCGAAATAAATGTAAATTTTGCCACAAACTACGGTTCCAGGACAATAGTGGCAGGGTGAAGATTCCATTCAAACGGATGTGGTATTTACCCTTAACGGAGAGGTTGAAGAGGCTGTACGAATAAGACCGCACATCTAAGGCTATGAGATGGCATGCAAAGCATAGTCAAGATGGAGATATCACACATCCTTCTGACGCGGAAGCGTGGAAACACTTCCAATCCGTATATCCGGATTTTGCATATGAACGACGGAATGTATACCTCGGCTTATCCACCGATGGTTTCAACCCATTTGGAAAGCATGGAAGAAAATATTCATTGTGGCCGGTCATCGTAACACCTTACAATTTGCCTCCTTCTATGTGCATGCGGCGAGAGTTACTGTTTCTCTCAATTCTAGTTCCCGGGCCAGATCATCCAAGACGGTCACTCGATATATTCATCCAACCATTGATCTATGAGTTGCAGAAGTTGTGGGAGCATGGTGTCCAGGCATTTGATGTTTCAATCCAGCAGAATTTCAACATGTGTGCGGTTCTTATGTGGACCATAAGCGATTTTCCGGCTTACGGTATGTTATCTGGATGGACAACGTATGGAAGATTGGCATGTCCTTATTGCCAAGACAATACTTCAGCATTCCAATTGCAGCACGGAAGGAAGACTTCATGGTTTGATTGCCATAGGTGTTTTTTACCGGCAAATCATCCATATCGTCGGTCTAGAAGACATTTCAGGAAGAATGTACAAGTGTTACATGGTCCACCTCCTGAGATAGATGGTCGCAGCATATTGGAACAATTACGTGATTTTGGTGCAGAGCGAACTCCTGAATGTGGGGGTAATGGCCATTACCCCGTCGACGGTTGTGGGGAATATCACAATTGGCACAAGAAGAATATTTTTTGGGATTTGCCTTATTGGAAAGACCATCTACTGCGCCATAATCTAGATATCATGCATGTTGAAAAGAATTTCTTTGACAATATCATGAACACCATTTTAAACGTCCCAGAAAAGACAAAAGACAACTGGAAGTCTAGATTAGACTTGCCATTGTTTTGTTCGAGGGCATCTCTTCATGTTTCGCCTAATGGTAGATTGCCGATGTCTGCGTACCGGTTAGACGCTGGTCAGAAAGAAGTTTTTTTTGAATGGTTCAAAAAATTTGTAAAATTTCCAGACGGCTACGCATCTAATCTACGTAATTGCGTGGATTCGACGAAAGGGAAGTTTATAGGAATGAAGAGTCATGATTGTCATGTCGTGATGCAGCGTCTTCTTCCATTTGTATTTGCATATCTTCTTCCAGAACCAATCCACCAAGCAATTGGAGGTATATTTCGTACTCCCATTAGTTTATTATTACCATAATATTACTATATATGTACTAACTTATTTACTTTTCTTTTATAGGAGTTGGTGCATTCTTCCGAGATTTATGTTCACGAACACTTACAGTCCACGGGATACGTAACTTAGAGGCCAATATCCCGTATCTACTTTGTAATCTTGAGAAGATATTTCTACCATTTTTTTTGACGTTATGGAACATCTTTCTATTCACCTCCCACGAGAAGCAGCCTTAGGAGGCCCTGTTCAATACCGATGGATGTATCCGTTCGAGCGTTACATGTTCCACCTAAAGAAAAAGGTTAAAAATCCCAGTAAGGTTGAGGGATCTATTGTCGCACAAAGCCTAAACGAGGAAGTCTCACACTTTGCCGAATATCACTTTCCACCGGAAGTTCGTACTAAGGCGAGACGTCTTGCCCGACATGATGATAGAGGTGAGAAAGCAGTCTATGCCGTGGTTGTTCCTCAGTTGTTTGCCCAAGTTGGTCGAGCAAGTGGAAAAGGAAAGAAACGCAAACTATCAGCACAAGAGGTCACACATTTGCATACGTATATCCTCAGAAATTATGATAGAATTTTGGAGTACGAAAGGTATATAAGTTATTATACTAAATATATGGAATTATTTGCCTTTATCTACTAACAACTGTTATGATACAGGATCTACATGTCTGTAGCACATGATTACCATTATGATAAGACAGATGCCAAACTTGTTGTCTTGAAAGATTAAGAATTTCCGGGGTGGTTGAAATGTTATGTAAGTTTAATATAATTACTTACTCTTACTTTTCCAGGTTTTCACGTTCATATGTTACTGATATCTTACGTATATCATTTTTAGGTTTCCGAAAGTTTAGCAAGTGGTCAATCAATCCCGACATGGTTAGTGGAGTTTGTTCATGGCTTACGCAGCACCGCGACTTCATATCCCAAGTTTTGCACTAGGGGATATTCGTTCAGGATCCGTGAGGAAGGACGTGAAAGGTCAACTCGGACTATGGTATTTCATCGCAATCAGGTGATACCATGTACTATAGGATTTTAAAAGAAATCTTGGAAATCCATTATCCAGGAATGTTGGACTTGAGGTGCATTGTGTTTATGTGCGATTGGTATGATCCATCCAATGGTCGAGGGGTTCGAGTTGACCCTCTTGGTGTTATTTCGATAAATTCAAGCCAGAAACAACAGTATTACGATCCATTTATCCTTGCGTCTAAAGCAGACCTGGTATCAATACATTAATATGTTTACCTACGTACTCATACTTAAGGTTTGTTGTTCATGTATATTAACAATATCCACTATTTATTAATAGGTTTGCTACATTCCATATCCTCGAGTTGCCTATTGTACAGATCCTTGGATCACAGTAACTCCAATTAACCCGAGAGGAAAAATATATGGAGTTCCAGAACATGATGCTCTACAACCATCGAGAAGTATACAAATGTCACTTGTGGAGGAGATGGATAACATTGACCTTGTCGTTGATGTCACACATATCGGGGATGATCTAGTGCATTCGGACGAAGAGGAAACACGTGAAGAATTTGACGACGATTCAGACTCCATCCCTAGTGAAAGTGGATTAGAAGATTCAGATTAATAATTTATGAATAAATGTGTGCTTATGAATGTTGTACTCTCACATCTATGCGTTCTTTATAATATAGTGTACTGCATAGTAGACAAAAATTTACAATATTTTGGCTTTGCTCATTAACAAATCCGATTGTGGAAGACAATCTGAGTATTATGACAGAAAAATAAGAAAACAATAAAATTGCTGACCACCCCGGTTTCGAACTCGGGTTTGATATAATTTTAAAGGAAGCATAACCATTTAAGCTGGGGACGAATCTTGTATATCATTGACATTTAATAGTATATAATCAATTCCAGTTACTAATTAACGATCTATTTTTATTATGCAACTCCAATAAAAATTTACATTTAATGAAACATAAAATTTAAAACAACTTAATACACAGGTAGAGTAAAGACTTGCAAAAATTAAACACACAACGGTTATGGACAAGTACATAATAGACAATTTTTATTTACACACCATATGTCTGTATCCACTCCAAACTTACCATTGGTTAGAACCATTTAGTGATTTTCTTTCCTTTTTTTTTTCTTTGGTGGAGAATCTAAAAATCGGTCGCACAATTCACTTTTGATTGCACCAACATCAATAATTAAGTTTGGCTTTTCTGGGCTTTGGGCGAATTCAAAATCATAGTACTGATCCTTACATTCATTTGAAGTACTTCCACCGTAAGTATATGATGGTTCAGTGAATTGATATGGTTAGACGGCTTTGACAACCCGCTTCTGGTCAGGACATTCTGCCTGGTTATCGTATTTATGATTAGGAAAACCGAACCCATCTTCATTTTTTGGAGTGCATGAATCATCTTCCCACGAGTAATTGGGTATATCTTTAGTGTATTTGTCGCATTGAGATGTCGATTCCCACGACAATTTTGGAATGTGGTGGATGTTTGGCGAGCACTGGCTGTCAGGCACTATTGTTGATGTGGAATCTTCTTTATGGATTGGTGAGCATGTATCAAATTCCCACGAGTAAGTGGGAATCTCTTGAGTGAATTTGTTGCAATGAGATTAGGTTTCCCACGAGTATTTTGGAATATAAAAAAAATTAGCTTCGGATGTTGTTTTTGCGTCTTCATTAGGAGAGCTAGAAGACATTTTTTGTGTTATTGAGAGGTGTAGAAGATATACACTCCATCAGGTGTATTTATAGTAGAAGTTATATGTATAAACCATCGGAATTCCGTCTGTATTCCGTCCGTATTACCGACATAACACCGACGGAATTCAGACTACACGATGTCGGCAAAGTTTGATTGGTCTGCTGTACTGACGGATTTCCGACGAAGCTATTGATATGCTCAGGTTTTACTCGAAATAAATCACTGCAAGTGCACTGGCACGCAGTAGTATATTCAGGGATCGAATCCACAAGGACCAAATGTTACACAACAAACTATAGATAATTGAACTAAGCTAAGCAGGAAACAAAGATGGGTGATTATATCAAAATAAAATAACGAGATTTCAAATAATGATTTAAAACAGATTAATAAAAGCGTTAGGCATTAGAGAATTCTCAGGAAATCACGTTCATAAACCAGACAACTATTCAGATTCTAATATGCATGCATCTTAAACTCAAACACTAATATAAATTGCTCCACTTTCGTGATAACAATTACTTTCCATAGAGATCCGAGTGCCTAAACTTTTGGAATGGTCACGGCTATCCTAGACAAGCATTATAGTTCAGGTTTGATCAGTTCATAATACTCTATAACTAACCTTTCGAATTGTTATAACGCATTACTCATCAACAGTAGTTCTAGCAATACACAAGCTTTTGGAATGTGTATCAACCTAAGATCTAGTGATTAAATGGCCAGTTCAATCCTAGCATTATGCCTAACAGTGATGAAGATGGTAAAAAGTAAGTAATCTATCTGTGTCTAGTTTAATCTGTGAGATCCATTGAAAACCCTAAAACCTAACTAGAAAACTACTCAGACATGGAAAGCATAACGAAAGCAATAGATGAAAACTGTATAATCAATAAAAGATAAATCAATAGGGTTCAGAAATCTTCTCCAAAGGTAGATGAGATCTTCTCCCAATTACAACTCTCAATCTCTAAAAGTCTGAATAAAAAGTGATAAAAACGTTGATGTCTCAAATAATAAAACTCTAAGGGTATTTATAGGATAAAACGGAATCTGGAAAATTTCCTAAAAATCTGGGACTGGACCGGTCGGTCCAGTTTCCAGAATGTAAAGTCTTCTTCACGTCTTCAAGTGGACCGGTCGGTCTTAATCGGGAATGGTCGGTCTGAAACTGGTCCGGTCGGTCCAGTTTCCAGAGGCCAAAAATCTGCAAATCTTCAAATAGGGACCAGTTTCCAGAAAACTCCAATTTTTGCTCAATTACTCAAATCTCCTTCCTAAACGCGTGCGGTTCCAAATCTTCGAGTATGAATCTAAATATCAACTCAAAACAACTCAAAAGACTCTGAAAACTCGTTAAACTCGTGGTAAGGAACGTCTAAATTCACGTTATATCAACTCCCCAGACTTAAATCTTTGCTTGTCCTCAAGTGAAGACAAACTAGAAATAGATTCAAGGGAGCTATAAAAACCAAACTAACCTTCGTGAGCTGAATGCAATCCTTTAGAACCCCACATATGTATTGCTAACAACTCTGAAAACTCATAAACAGATAAAAAACCAAGATGGTACTTCATGTACTTTGCCAAATACATAGCAATGTTACCATACTCAAGTTCCCATGTCTCAGCGACTCTTCACTAAGGTCCAGAAATCTTACCTCAAGGGAAAATGTCCGTCGCATAAGGGTTAAGGTTTTGGGCTATTTAGTGGTGGTGTGAAAGTGTTTAGGCTAACCTCAGTCGCGGCCGAATGCAAGTCATGGCACAAAATCCCAAGAGAACTAAATCCAAAGATGATGCACAGCTTTTCCAACTCAAGACATTTTTCTTTATTTAGATGAAAACTTTATGCTTATCTAAAGAACTAATACTAAGAATAAGAAATAGAAATGTGCTTATAAATATACATGTAAAATTTGATGTTTTGATTCTAATCCCTTTCAACTTTTTTTTTTTCGTTTTAATAATAATTTTTTTTTTTTAGTTGGGGATTAGTTCTAACCTTTTCCTAAGCACAAGTGATGAAAAACGAAAAAATAGATATAGAAATGAAGAATAAAAATCCTAAGCAAAAAGTTTTGAAGTGGTACCAAAAGGTCTTTAGAATGATAGGCTGGCCGGACTACGTCTCCAGAGTTTTTGCGCTTGAGTGCATGTCAATGTCTAGGACAGAATGCATGAGGTTTGAAAGAAAGGTTAAGGTAAGGGTGTGGTACCAGACTAAAAGTGAGCCTGACCATTAGGAGTCCTGAAGAGAGGATAGTGTTTGAAAAAGGATAGGACTCCTAACGTGGTTGCTACTTCTTATGCGATTTCGAATTCCCTGAGTTAAGAAAACAGACCAAAGTAAAGAGTGTCAGCGTTAGCTTTCAAGGAGACGGGAGCCTTCTGGTAACACTGATCCGCCTAGGGCGTTTTTAATCTTCCCATTGCTTTGGTTAGTCACTGTTAATCTTAAAAAGGTTAACAAACATCATGTGGTCCTAGAATTGCATGCATATCACAAATGTTTAAATCAAACTGAAAATAAGAAAAGAAAACATAATTAGTACTAATAATACTTCCCCCCAGACTTACTTCACACCGACCCGGTGTGAAAATAAATCTAAAAGAAAGAAATATTAAAAAGAAAGAAAATAAAATGAAAATAAAAAGTAAAATTAAGAAAAACGAATCTACTGGTTGGTTGCCTCCCACCAAGCGTTTTGTTTAACGTCGTTAGCTCGACGTGTGTGCCCTTCAGGGTGGATCAGGTGGATCATCAAGAGGGATCACATCACCCTCTTGGAGAGAAACAGTGTGCTCGTATAAAGTCCCAATGCCTATTGGATAGAAATTTATGTGTGCGGTAGACTGACTAGGAAGAGCTGGGTCCTCTGTGACTTGATCAACGACATCATCTGGTTCCTTAATCGAGAAAGGTGGGTCATCGGTTACATGCTTCTCCAGCAACTTGTCCGTTGCAAATGTCATCTCAGTATCTCCCAGTTGGAGATCAATGCGTCCATGCTTTAGATCGATCTTTGCACCAGCTGTGCAGAGAAATGGTCTTCCCAGGATGAGAGGATCTCCTGGTTGTTCAGCCATGTCAAGCACCACAAAATCTGCAGGGACAAAAACATCACCAATGAACATCTATACGTCCTCAAGAACACCTATAGGAGGTTTAACAAAACAATCAGCAAATTTTAAAGAAAATTTAGAAGGATTGAAATCTTTAAAGCCCAGTCGTTTTGCTACAGAGTATGGTATGATGTTGACACTAGAGCCTGAGTCACAGAGTGATCGAGGAAAAACTGTAGAGTCGATCTGGACTGAAAGTTCAAAGCGACCATGATCTCCAAGCTTTTTCACTGTCCTGTTCTATAACACAGCATTGTACTCCTCAGTTACCAGAGGGATCTTGACCGTCAGATCGTTAACCATTTCTCTGCATTCTGCTTCTTCCAAATCCTCCTGAAATTTCCTAGGACAAACACGGTAAGGTGCCTTGGGGGCAGAAATACGAATCAGATGATTGTTCACCGGACCGACCGGTCTACTTTGTGCCCAACCGGTCCACTTTCCAGAGACCAAGGACTGGTCTCGTGGTGGTTCCAGATCGACCGGTCCAAGAGTAGACCGACCGGTCGGTCCCACATCTGCTGGAGAATCACCTTTCGCGGTATCTGAACCAGTAGCAGAAACAACCCTTTCATCGAAATCACTTACAGAAATGGCATAACACTCCCTTGTTGGATTCTGCGCTCCTTTAACCGGAAGAGTTTCTTGCTGTCGCTTAACAGCTTCTGCTTGTTGTGCCACTTGAGTGTCCAACATCTTCAAATGAGTGGTCACAACTTCTAGTCGCCCATTGATGTCTGAAATGGTGCTGGAACTCTGCTGCTGATTAGCTAGCATAAGTTGCATCATAGCTTTGAGCTCATCGTTGGGATTGGAGGCTGGAGGTGGAGGAGCTTGTTGTCTAGGCTGAAATTGATTCTGATTTTGGTACCCAGAGCCTGAACTCTGTCCATACTGCCTCTGATAGCCAGCATTGTAACCTGTAAATCCTTGACCACCTACAAAGTTGACCTCCTGAGTATCCTTTGAAACAAATGCAACTGGCTCTGAATAGCAGATCGCATCTGAAGCCTTCCCAACCATACTAATGCCCTGATGGCTACCTTGCATAAAGTCCCTGATCTTAGCAGCTGTCAGTTCTGCTACCTCTGCTGCAGATGGTGTCTTAACACTGCAGACTCTCTTTGATCTATCATATTCAGCACACTGATTGCTGGAGCTCTGCGCCATGTTGTCTATCAACCTGTAGGACCCTTCTCTGCTCTGTGTCATGAAGTCACCGTTACTGGAGGCATTAAGACTGCTCCTGTATTCCCAGGAGACTCCATCATAGAACGTCCTAAGCATCTACTCCTCAGTAAACCCATGGTGAGGGCACTCTCTGCGGTACTCCTGAAACCTGTCCCAGGCCTCATCAAATGATTCCCCATCTTTCTGTGCAAAGTTTGTGATCCTGCCTCTGAGCTGAGCTGTCTTTGACTTGGTATAGAAGTAATCCAAGAAGGCAGCTCTAGCTTCATCCCAGCCATTCAGAGAGTGTGGAGGAAGTGACTTGAGCCACCTCAAAGCTTTGTCAGCGAGAGAGTGCTTGAACAGCTTGCACTTAAGGTAGTTAGATGGTACCCCATTAGCCTTGGTCGTCTCGCAAACTTCTTTAAAGTTCTCAATATGATCCATGGGATTCTCAGAAGCCAACCCATGGAACACGTGTCTCTCTACCAGATTAATCAGCTGTGCCTTAATCTCAAAGTCATTCCTCTTAATCTCAGGGACACGAATGGCTGATCTGTTCTGGTAGTAAGTGTGGACATTGTCCCGTTCTCCGATTCCTCTCTGCGGCGGAGGATTCCGTCCTGCTGGTGGCATCTGCTATGCCATCATCCTAGCAAATTGCTCTTGCATCTGCTGTTGCGCTAGTTGCGCGTTGGCAGTAGTTGCAGCCCGAATCTGCTCTATCTTGTCAAACAAGGCAGCTTGAAGACCTTCTTAGCTCTGTTAGCCCTTTCTACTCTGGCTAGTTCTTCGTTTGAGAGCGATGTCAGAGGTTCAGTGCGATTACTTCTCCTCTGCATACACCTGAAAGCACAACCAAAGACAAAAACAAAAAGAAAAATAAATTAGTAAAGTACTTAGACGAAATTCGCAAATCAAATCTGATGGTAACCACAACTGATCCCCGGCAACGGCGCCAAAAACTTGATATGCTCAGGTTTTACCCGAAATAAATCACTGCAAGTGCACATGCACGCAGTAGTATATTCAAGGATCGAATCCACAAGGACCAAGTGTTACACAATAAACTATAGATAATTGAACTAAGCTAAGCAGGAAACAAAGATGGGTGATTTATCAAAATAAAATAACGAGATTTCAAATGACGATTTAAAACAGATTAATAAAAGCGTTAGGCATTAGGGAATTCTCAGGAAATCACATTCATAAACCAGACAACTATTCAGATTCTAATATGCATGCATCTTAAACTCAAACACTGATATAAATTGCTCCACTTTCGTGATAACAATTACTTTCCCTAGAGATCCGAGTGCCTAAACTTTTGGAATGGTCACGGCTATCCTAGACAAGCATTATAGTTCAGGTTTGATCAGTTCATAATACTCTATAACTAACCTTTCGAATTGTTATAACGCATTACTCATCAACAGTAGTTCTAACAATACACAAGCTTTTGGAATGTGTATCAACCTAAGATCTAGTGATTAAATGGCCAGTTCAATCCTAGCATTATGCCTAACAGTGATGAAGATGGTAAAGAATAAGTAATCTATCTGTGTCTAGTTTAATATGTGAGATCCATTGAAAACCCTAAAACCTAACTAGAAAACTACTCAGACATGGAAAGCATAACGAAAGCAATAGATGAAAACTGCATAATCAACAAAAGATAAATCAATAGGGTTCAGAAATCTTCTCCAAAGGTAGATAAGATCTTCTCCCAATTACAACTCTCAATCTCTAAAAGTCTGAATAAAAAGTGATAAAAACGTCGATGTCTCAAATAACAAAACCCTACGGGTATTTATAGGATAAAACGAAATCTAAAAAATTTCCTAAAAATCTGAGGACTGGACCGGTCAGTATGGATTTGGACCGGTCGGTCCAGTTTCCAGAATGTAAAGTCTTCTTCACGTCTTCAAGTGGACCGGTCGGTCTGAATCGGGAATGGTCGGTCTATCTGGACCGGTCGGTCTGCAAATCTTCAAATAGGGACCAGTTTCCAGAAAACTCCAATTTTCGCTCAATTGCTCAAATCTCCTTCCCAAACGCGTGCGGTTCCAAATATCCGAGTATGGATCTAAATATCAACTCAAAACAACTCAAAAGACTCTGAAAACTTGTTAAACTCGTGGTAAGGAACGTCCAAATTCACGTTATATCAGCTATGTCGTCAGAATTATGTAACGGATTTTCGACGGTTTCCGATGTCGGCAAAGTTTGAGTGGTTAATAAATCAAGTGCTGTGGCCGATGGGATTGGTGGGGTGTTATGTCGGTGTGTTTTGACGGTTTTCCGACGGATATCCGTTTTACATAAGTTTGCACATTTTCTCATTCCTTCATAAAAAAATTTCAACATAAAATCATAACCCAGAAAAATTCAATTGCGTAATGGCAAACATAGATCTATGGAATTACTATATGCAAAACCGAGCCCCCGGTCAAAACCCTCCTAACACAACTCTTGTTTCTTCAAGCCCTCCTTACGATAACTTAATTTTTACTGATGCTCAACCGGCAATTTCTCTCCATCCAACTCAACAATCCCAGAACCAAACGCCCGTAATACCGGGACATGGCTAAGTCATACGGCGAGGCCTGTTTCGGAAGAGGTCTCATGATGCAAAGGTGTTGCGAGGTGAAAGTTCTCAGCCACGCCCAACACAAGATTTTATTCGTGAGGTCATTAATGAGGCAGCACAGGCCGACCAGGATTTTAGTAGTTTTCGGTGGACTTCTACTATCGATTACATAATCCGTGAAGGTATATATATATATATATATATATATATATATATAATTACCGCTTTTACTTAACAATAATGATTGTGGCTGACAAATACTAAATCTATCATTCATACATGTAGGTTCTTATAACAATTGGAGCACACCATTCTGGACCCAGGTTGCAGAAATTCAATCCCCGCATTCACAATTTGTGAAAGTCAAAAAGGTTTACGTTTTCGACCAATTTGATAAACATTTAGAAATACAATTTATCTGACAAGTTTATTCTATTTCATTATCAGATTGTGGCTATGCTCTCTAGTTTAACCCCCAATGACCAGGGAGATCTGCTAGTAACCTTAAAAGATTCTTCAGGAAAAATCGAGGGAACCATGCACCATAATATCTTCAAGAATGACGAGTACAGGCTCACGACTGGCGTAGGTGCGGTGGTCATCCTAAAGAATATTACCGTTTACCGTTTTAACAGGAACTTAAAGTACCTGAACATCACAGAGCAGAATATTGTTAAGGTAGATATATATCATACGTTTCTAAATATGTTTGGGAAGGCTTAACTAAATTTATTTTTCACACAGATAATTGGTGCTAATTTGATGATTGCTGAATACCATCGACGAGGAAGATGAATGCACTACTGGGTACGAATATCCATTGTACGAGTTTATCCAGATAATGTTATTGTGTGTAATATTTCCTATTTCCTATTTAATGTCATATTTTATTTGTCATGTCATAATTTTATATATGTGTAATGTAATATAAAAATATTAAAATAATGTTTTGTTTATAGATGATTTTATATGTCATATTACGGATTTCCGACTGATTTTGTGTTCATGTAATATTCCCGCTTAGAGATTAACATATTAAATTAATAATCCGTCATAATTTATGACGGATTTCTGACGGAATAATTTTTTTTTAAATCTCGTCGACATTGCCATCGTTGACCGAGTCCCTAAATAATCCGCCTTAACCCTGCATTTTTCAAGTACCGCGAAAGAACAAATATTATGATTCTTAAATTTAAATTTAAATTTTAACTTAAATATTTTATATTCGGAGGAAGGAAAAATATTTTAAATTTATTCTGATTCTTAAATTTAAATATTTTATATTCGAAGAAAGGGAAAATAAATAAGCGGCTTTCCGACGGATTCATAATTTTATTTATTTTTTTCTATCTCCAAATAGAAAATAAATGAATATAAGAATCCGTCAGAAATCCGTCATAATTTATGATGGATTTCTGACGGATAATTAAATTTATATTTGTCCTTAGGGGTGGGCAAACGAGATTTGGGACGGGAATTTTTGGGAACGGGAATGGGCCGGGTATTTGGGAATCAAAATATTTGTCCCATTTATGTCCCATATATATTATGGAACGGGACAAGATCGGGACGGAACAGAACAGGAACGGAACGGGAATTCCCGAAAAAACATGACTAAAAAATTTTTCAAAAAAAAATCTCAAAACAATAGCAAAATGAAATATCATAAACTAAAATAATAAAAAATCTCAATAAATTAAAATAACTTTCAAACTTCGGTTTCATAGTACTACCAAAATGCAATTGAACAAACTAAAGTCTTATTAAATAAAAGAAATTTTGAAGTAGACCAACACTTGCAACTTAATAAACTAAAGTCTTACTAAAATAAAATAAAATTCTAAGTAGACCAACACTCTTAAATCTCAAATCTCAACAGGTAAAACAATTTTCGGATCAATCCTTTCTTGCAAATGATTTGTAGCATACACAAAAAAATTACTCACATAGTAACATATATGAAAAACTAAGAAACTCGTATCTACTTAGATATATTTTATATAAGTAAATATTTACTTCGGGACAAATGGGACTTCGGGAATTCCCGTTCCCGTCCTGTCCTGTCCCATTCCCAAACGGGAATCACTCACTTGTACCATTTGAGAATATAATTCAATATGGAACGGGAATATAGGGTCGGGAATGGAATGGAACCGGACGGTTCGGTACGGAACGAGAGTTATGCCCACCCCTATTTGTCATATGCGGAGATAGAAAAAAAATTAAAAAACCAAACTCCGTCAGAAATCCGTCATAATTTATGATGGATATCTGACGGATAATTAATTTTAAATTTATATTTTTCCTAATTACGTCGGAGAATGAAAAATTAATTAAAAACCCCAAACTGTCAGAATTCCGTCAGAATTTCTGACGGAAAACCTTAATTTCCTGCCGCCTAAACACTTTGATATCATCGAAAACGCGGCAAAATCCGTCAGTATTTCCGTCAGAATATTTGATTCCGTCGGAATCCCGTCGACATACGTCATTAAAACCAGAGACTTCGTTTTCCCCGCAGACATAACGCAAAACTTTTGTTTTCCATCGAATTTTGGGCGATTTCCGGTTGCTTCACCGTCGATTTGCCGCCGATTACACCGGTCCTCCACCGATTCTATTCCCCTTCCCAAACATGTAAGTTTTTCAAAATTTTAAAGAGTTTTTCAATATTGTTCTTCAAATTATAAGGTAGAAAATTGATTTTGATTGTGATTGTGATCGAATTTTGGGCGATTTCATAATGGTTTATGAGAATTTTATGCATTTAGGAAGTAACGGACTTAGGACTTCACATATTTAGGGTGTATGAGTTTGTTAGGGATTTATGAATTTAGGTATTAGTAGATTTTTCTAAATTTATAATTTTTTGGAATTTAGGAATTTTTAAATTTATGAATTTTGGATATATGCTAATATAATGAATTTAACAATTTAGGGATTTTAGAAAATTTTATGATATTATGAAAATTTTATGAATTTTTGGATTTTTTTGATTTTGATTTGAATAAGTTTTTGCGGTTTTTAGGGATTTTAATAGATTTATGATATGATTAATATATAAAATTATAAAATTTAAAAATTAAAAAAAATATTTATTTAAAATTTTTACAAAAACATTTAACTTTCTTAAACTTTGAAAATTGTATAACTTTTAAAAACCATTTTAAACATTTAAAATTTTATAAATCCTCTATAAAATTATTTTTAAAATAAATTTACAAATTCCAAATCCCAATTACCCAACAATACCTATATCCCTTAACCTCCATATCTAAAAATAGAAAAATCGAAAAATCCCTAAATGCCGAAATTCCAAATTTCCAATTTCCCAAAATCCCTAAGTTAGTAAATCCTAAAATCTTATAATCCTAAATTGCATAAAATCCTTTATTACGGCAATCTCAAAATTCCCTAAATCTCTTGATTCCAAGATTCCAAAATCTCCAAATCTCGAAATTCCAAAATCGCAAATTACCAAATTACCATAAATCCTAAAATCCATAAATTTTGAAATCTCAAAATCTCAAAATCACAAATTCCCAAAATCCCAAAATCCCTAACTCCGTAATAAAGATTGTAAATTTTATATTTATAATTGACATACTAATTTAAAATATGTAAGAAAATTTTAAAGTTTTGTAAAAATTTTGGAAATCGTAGGGATTATGGCCGATATCATGAGGCTAGCGGAGCCGGTGCTTCCACTAGGGGAGGTGGGAGTATGAGTCAGTCGCAGATCCCCGACACTCCTCTTATGGGTACATCTGCCTCTGCTCCTACGGCAATGAGCATCGAGGAGTTTGTGTCGCAACCCGGTCGGGATAAGTTGACTCGCCTTGATCCGGATGCACCACCTAACACGACCTGCTAATGACTACTTTTAAAATTTATAGGATTATATTAGCTTAATACAATTGTTAACAAAAAATAAAACAAAATACCGTGTAGGTTCCAATTTTCGGGAAACGGTATTTCGAGTTCTATCAACGCAATGATCAATTGCTTGATAACTAAGCCGTATCCCACTTATCATTCGATGCCGATGGCAGACCAGGACACATGGTTTCGGCAATTTGCGGTATGTATTTATATTCTCAATTAAAAATTCATCTTTTATATTACATTCCAATTGTCAATAGTAATTCGGGTATTGTTTCTTTTCAGCAAGAATTTACGTGGGACCCGCAGCTGACTGTTATGGTCCGACGTAAATTCGACGAAAAGGCGAGTAGAAAGTACTCGCAGAAGATGAACGAGTGGAAGGACGGGTGGTTCAGACATGGGAAGGTGCCTAAGGCTCTGAAAAACGACGAAGTATTATGGGCTGAACTAATTGCACATTGGGAATGGGAGGACACTCAAGCGACCTCCGGAAAAAACTCGAGTAACCGGAAGAGCGACCGGAAGGGGAAGGGACCGGCGACCCATAACCTCGGTGCAACTAGCAAGGCGTCACGTGTAGAGCAACTGGTAATTTTCTTAAATTTTGCAAAATTTTTTAATTATCGCTAACATTTTCCCTACTTTACTATGCTAATAGTTTGCGAAGACCGGTGTGCGTCCTTCGCATCTTGATGTGATCAGAGAAGCCCACACCAACAGAAAGACTAGTGAAATCCAAGATGCGATTGCTCGAGAAATCATGGAGAACGTGGAGAGGCTCGGGGAGCAGTACCTCCAATCGCAACCGATCGTCGATGGAACTCCGCCGCCAACCGAAGTTCCATTCAAAAAGATCAACGAGTTCACTTACGAGGTTAGTAAACGTGTCAATTTTAAACACATTTAAAATACCTGTTAATACTAATACGTTTTGAATTGGTTGATTTTTTTTTTCTTAGGTTACCCCTAAGAACAGAGGTCGTGTCTACGGCCTCCCTGAAGACAGTTCCTCATCCGTTTCGTCGGTTCGCTATGACGGTGGTAGCAGTTTGGTAGCACAAAACGCCGAGCTGACCCAGCAGCTTAGCTCTTTGGAGGAGCGGTACGAGAGAGAGAAGGCGGAGGCGGAGGAACTGCGCCAGAGAGAGAAGGAGGAGGCGGAGGAACGATATCGTGCAATGGAAGCGAAGATGAACGAGTTCTTCCGTAGTCATCGGTCCGAATAGAGTTTTACGACTTTTTAATTTTAATGTAAAACTTTAAATTGGTTTTCAAACAATTTAAATTTTATTTTGATTTTTAAATTAATTTTTTGTAATAATTCATTTAATTTAATATATTTAATAAAAAATAATATTTTTTAAAAAAAATTACAAATCCGTCGGAAGTCCGTCGGAAGTCCGTCGGTTTCCTGACCCTCGTAATCCGTCGTATTACCGTCGGAGCACAGAATTCCGACGGATTATGAAACCGACGGATTGCCGACGGGATAGGAATCCGTCGGTTTCATTGGTCGTCGGACTTCCGTCGGATTCTTTGACCGTCGGAACTCCGTCGGTTTCATAATCCGTCGGAATACTGTCGGAATTATGTGCTCCGACGGCATTACGACGGACTGTCAACGGTTTCTGGTTATCCATGTTGCGTCGAAAATCCGTCGGTTTTTTTCGATGGATTTCCGACGGATTTTCATTTCCGACGAGATAGAACTGACGGACCAAATCCGTCAGAATAGGGGGCTATTCCGACGGATTTGGCCGTAGGAATATGTCCTGTTTTCTTGTAGTGGGTGTTTGGTTATTTTATATTAATGTTTTATTTTTGAAGTTGATTCGTTTTTGTTTCTCTTTTTCTTCTTTTCTTCCTGGTAACTTAAGTCTTGCTCTCATACCATTTTTTTAATAGAAATAATAAAGTAATTATCTAATCTCATTATCTCTGTATCTTTTTTGAAGACAAAAAAATCTCTATACGTTTTCATCGAAATTTCTTTGTTATATATCGAATTGTACCCTTATTCTTTCTCATGGTTTTAATACGTTACTTCTTTATGTGATTAAATAGGTGTTGCCCCGTGTTACACGCGGGGTTTATAATAAATTGTTTAAATATATTTGAATTGAAGTTTTTAGTTTATCTTTTTAAAGAATTGGTGTATTTGCTGGTTTTTTTATTAATATCTGAATAAGTGATATCCACATTTTCTAATTCTCATGGTTTTTTGTTTGTTTTGGTTGTTATTACTTATTTTCATGTTGTGTCTGATTTTAGTTTTACTTATTTTCATGTTCTGTGAGAAAAATGGTTGGAAACAACCGTAGTGTTCAACCGATTTATGTTGTTATTCTTTCTTATATGCATGTTCACCGATTTATTGTAACTTTTTTTTCTTAATCCACGACCTAATTCTTAACTCTCTTTTTGTTTTTCTAGGCTTGAACAGTTTCGTTGAGGTATGATCGTTTTTGGCGTTTGTTTTTGTTGTTTTAGTTTTTTTTTTTTTTTTGACGTTCTCTTGTGGAAGAGGATGGATAGTTGCTGTATCAATATGATTGTTTTGTCTCTTTATGTTTCCACTAAAATTTTCCTTCTTTGAAGCTAACGTTCTATTTTACATATTATAATAAAAATATTTTGCATTTGTGATGTTTTGGTTTTCTAAGTGCCGACTGTGGGTAAATGCTAGACATGTGGAAGAAAAACCACAACCAATTTGGATACTTTAATGTCTTTAATTTACTTTTGTTTCTTACACATATACGTTTCTTATCTCGGTTAAGATTTTTGGTTGTAGCTTAAATTTTTGGTTGAAGCTCCGAATAGAGGCGCGAACGCAGCCACTACCGGCGCCGAAGATCAAAATTGTAGTGACGCTCCGATTCACGAACGGAATTCCGAGTATCGAGTATCGCAATTTACTGTATAGAGTTTCGGAATTCCGAGTACCAAGAACCTAGGGTTTCTTAAACATGTATGTTATATATGGAGTATCGAATATGTGTATGTTATATATGTTTACATCGCGTATCAAATACGTGTATGTTAAATTTGTTTGGTTTTACAAAAAGTTCTCTTATATAAATGTGTCTAGACAGACTGAATTCATGCGAAAATACACTACAAGAAAACATGCGATTTTCCGACGGAATTTTTTTTCCGTCGGAAATCCGTCGGCCAATTCCGACGGAATTCCGACGACTTGTCGACCAAAAAGAATCCGTCGGAATAAATTGACGGAATTCCGACGGCAATCCATACGGTCGGCATTCCGTCGGAATACCGTTGGAAACCACCGACGGAACACTGACGGATACTAGCTGTCGGTATATTCCGACGGTTATTGATGTCGGCAAATTTTGAGTGGTTGATATATCGTCTGCGGTGGCCGATGTGATTGGTGGGGTGTTATGTCGGAGGTATTGACAGAGTTCCGACGGATTCCCTACGGAAATCCATTCTACATAAGTTTGCAGAATTCTTCATTCCATCATAACAAAATATCGAGAAACAAAAAAAATTATAAAGATGAGTTCATATTTTCGGGCATGGATGGACGAGCGAATGATGGATGTGGGGTCGGACTTATTAAGGGACGAGTACGCTCAAGGTATATGCGAGTTCATGAATTTACCCAGTAATCTCGATGCAGCCAAAAAAGGTCAGGATATCAAATGTCCTTGTTCTATTTGCTGTAATAGAATTAATGTTGCGGTTCATAATGTTTGGACTCACTTATATAGATATGGTTTTAGGCCGGGATATAAGGTTTGGTTTTTACATGGAGAAAGCAATTATGAATATGGTAGTACTAATACCAATGAACCTTATTTTCCGGATAGCGTAGGGAAACCTACACCGGAAGTAGGTAAGTACGGTTGCGATGGTTAACGATGCGTTTAGAGAGAATTTCCAGTCGGGTGGGTATGAGGGTGATAGGGTTGAAGAACCTAATTTAGAATCTCGAAGGTTTTTCAATATGTTAGACGCATTAAAGCAACCACTATACATCGGTTGTAGGGAAGGTCATTCACCGCTATCTTCTGCTAGTAGGATGATGAACCTGAAGACTGATTATAATTTGTCCGAAGAATGTGTTGATGCATTCGCCGAGTTCGTGAAAGATTTTTTGCCAGTAGATAATCTGGCCCCCAGATCATACTACGAGGTCCAAAAACTTGTTGCCGGTCTTGGTTTGCCCTACCAGGTTATAGATGTGTGCATGGACAACTGTATAATATACTGGAGAGAAGACGAGAACCGAAATAAATGTAAATTTTGCCACAAACCACGGTTCCAGGACACAAGTGGCAGGGTGAAGATTCCATTCAAACGGATGTGGTATTTACCCTTAACGGAGAGGTTGAAGAGGCTGTACGAAACAGACCGCACAGCTAAGGCTATGAGATGGCATGCAGAGCATAGTCAAGATGGAGATATCACACATCCTTCTGATGTGGAAGCGTGGAAACACTTCCAATCCGTATATCCAGATTTTACATATGAACGACGGAATGTATACCTCGGCTTATCCACCGATGGCTTCAACCCATTTGGAAAGCATTGAAGAAAATATTCATTGTGGCCGGTTATCGTAACACCTTACAATTTGCCTCCTTCTATGTGCATGCGGTGAGAGTTCCTGTTTCTCTCAATTCTAGTTCCCGGGCTAGATCATCCAAGACAGTCACTCGATATATTCATCCAACCATTGATCTATGATTTGCAGATGTTGTGGGAGCATGGTGTCCAGGCATTTGATGTTTATATCCAGCAGAATTTCAACATGCGTGCGGTTCTTATGTGGACCATAAGCGATTTTCCGGCTTACGGTATGTTATTTGGATGGACAATGCATGGGAGATTGGCATGTCCTTATTGCCAAGACAATACTTCAGCATTCCAATTGCAGCACAGAAGGAAGACTTCATGGTTTGATTGCCATAGGTGTTTTTTACCGGCAAATCATCCATATCGTCAGTCTAGAAGACATTTCAGGAAGAATGTACAAGTGTTACATGGTCCACCTCCTGAGATTGATGGTCGCAGCATATTGGAATAGTTACGTGATTTTGGTGCAGAGCGAACTCCTGAATGTGGGGGTAATGGCCATTACCCCGTCGACGGTTGTGGGGAATATCACAATTGGTACAAGAAGAGTATTTTTTGGGATTTGCCTTACTGGAAAGACCATCTACTGCGCCATAATCTAGATGTCATGCATTTTGAAAAGAATTTCTTTGGCAACATCATGAACACCATCTTAAACGTTCCAGGGAAGACAAAAGACAACTGGAAGTCTAAATTAGACTTGCCATTGGTTTGTTTAAGGGAATCTCTTCATGTTTTTAATGGTAGATTGCCGATGCCTCCGTACCGGTTAGATGCTGGGCAGAAAGAAGTATTTTTTGAATGGTTCAAAAAATTTGTCAAATTTCCTGACGGCTACGCATCTAATCTACGTAATTGCGTGGATTCGACGGAAGGGAAGTTTATAGGAATGAAGAGTCATGATTGTCATGTCGTGATGCAGCGTCTTCTTCCATTTGTATTTGCATATCTTCTTCCAGAACCAATCCACCAAGCAATTGGAGGTATATTTTGTACTCCCATTAATTTCTTACTACCATAATATTACTATACATGTACTAATTAACTTGTTTATTTTTTGTTTACAGGCGTTGGTGCATTCTTCCGAGATTTATGTTCAAGAACGCTTACAGTCCACGGGATACATAACTTAGAGGCCAATATCCCGGTTCTCTTTTGTAATCTTGAGAAGATATTTCCACCGTCTTTTTTTGACGTTATGGAACATCTTCTTATTCACCTCCCACGAGAAGCAGCCTTAGGAGGCCCTGTTCAATACCGATGGATGTATCCGTTCGAGCGTTACATGTTCCACCTAAAGAAAAAGGTTAAAAATCCCAGTAAGGTTGAGGGATCTATTGTCGCACAAAGCCTAAACGAGGAAGTCTCACACTTTGCCAAATATTACTTTCCACCGGAAGTTCGTACTAAGGAGAGACATCTTGCCCGACATGATGATAGAGGTGAGAAAGCAGTCTATGCCATGGTTGTTCCTGAGTTATTTGCCCAAGTTGGTCGAGCAAGTTGAAAAGGAAAGAAACACAGACTATCACCACAAGAGGTCACACATTTGCATACGTATATCCTCAAAAACTGTGACGAAATTTTGGAGTACGAAAGGTATATCAGTTATTATACTAAATTTATGGAATTATTTGCCTTCATCTACTAACGACTGTTATGTTACAGGATCTACATGTCTCTCGCACGTGATTACCATTATGATAAGACAGATGTCGAACTTGCTGTCTTGAAAGATGAAGAATTTCTGGGGTGGTTGAAATGTTATGTAAGTTTAATATATTTACTTACTCTTACTTTTCCAGGTTTTCACGTTCATATGTTACTGATATCTTACTTATATCATTTTTAGGTTTCTAAAAGTTTAGCAAGTGGTCAACCTCTCCCGACATGGTTAGTGGAGTTTGTTCAGGGTTTACGCAGCACCGCGACTTCATATTCCAAGTTTTGCACTAGGGGATATTCGTTCAGGGTCCGTAAGGAAGGACGTCAAATGTCAACTTCGGACTATGGTATTTTGGCGCAGTCAGGTGATACCATGTACTATGGGATTTTAAACGAAATCTTGGAAATCCACTATCCAGGAATGTTGGACTTGAGGTGCATTGTGTTTATGTGCGATTGGTATGATCTATCTAATGGTCGAGGGGTTCGAGTTGACCCTGTTGGTGTTATTTCGATAAATTCAAGCCGGAAACTACAGTATTATGATCCATTTATCCTTGCATCTCAAGCAGACCAGGTATCAATACACTAATATGTTTACCTACGTACTCATAGTTAAGGTTTCTTGTTCATGTATATTAACAATAACCACTAATTATTAATAGGTTTGCTACATTTCATATCCTCGAGTTGCCTACTGTACAAATCCGTGGATCACAGTAACTCCAATAAACCCGAGAGGAAAAATATATGGAGTTCCAGAACATGATGCTTTACAACCATCGAGAAGTGTACAAATGTCACCTGTTGAGGAGATGGATAACATTGACCTTGTCGTTGATGTCACACATGTCAGGGATGATCTTGTGCATTCGGACGAAGAGGAAACACGTGGAGAATTTGACGACGATTTAGACTCCATCCCTAGTGAAGGTTCCTCCGGAGATTCAGAATAATAAATTGTGAATAAATGTTTGCTTATTCATGTTGTTCTCTCACATTTGTGTGTTCCATATAATATTTTTCATTTCATTAATAAAACCGATTGTGGAAGACATTCTGAGTATTACAACAGACAAATAAAAAATAAATAAAGGAAGCTTAATCATTTTATCTGTTGACAAATCTTGTATATCATATTATTTAATACTATATATATAGTCTTGTTCGATGACTAATTAACGATAAATATTGGTATTGCAACTCCAATAAAATATTACATTTAATGAAACGTAAAATTTAAAACACATTCTTAAACAGGTACATTAGAGACTTGGAAATTTTTAACACACAACGGTTATGGTACAAGTACATAATAAACTCCTCATTTTATAATCATATGTCGGTTTCCACTCCGAACTTACCATTTGTTAGAACTATTTAGTGATGTTCTTTCCCTTTTTTTTCTTTTGTGGAGAATCTACAAATCCGTCGCACAATTCGCTTTTGATTGCATCAACATCTACATTTATGTTTGGCTTGTCTGGGCTTTGGGCGAATTCGAAATCATAGTAATGATCCTTTTGTGGAGCATCTATAAATCCGTCGCACAATTCACTTTTGATTGCATCAACATCTAAATTTAAGTTTGGCTTTTCTGGGCTTTGGGCGAATTCATAACCATAGTACTGATCCTTACATATGTTTGAACCACTTGCACCGTAAGTATCTGACTTTTCCATCAATTGATATGGTTGTTCGGCTTCGATAATCCGCTTATGGTCAGGACATTGTGGCTGCCTATCGTAAATGTGGTGGATATTTGGCGAGCACTGGCTGTCAGGCACTATTGTTGATGTGGAATCTTCTTTATGGATTGGTGAGCACGTATCAAATTCCCACGAGTAAGTGAGAATCTCTTGAGTGAATTCGTCGCAATGACCAGGGGTTTCCCACGAGTATTTTGGAATATAAAAAAATTACCCTCGGATGTTGTTTTTGCGTCTTCATTAGGAGAGCTAGAAGACATTTTTTGTTTTATTGAGAGGTGTAGAAGATATACACTCCATCAAGTGTATTTATAGTAGAAGTTATATGTAAAAGCCGTCGGTATTCCGTCTGTATTCCGTCCGTATTACCGACGGAACACCGACGGAATTCAGACTACACGATGTCGGCAAAGTTTGATTGGTCAGCTGTACTGACGAATTTCCGACGGAGCTATGTCGGCAAAGTTTGAGTGGTTAATAGATCAAGTGCAGTGGCCGATGGGATTGGTGGGGTGTTATGTCGGAGTGGTTTGACGGTTTTCCGACGGATATCCATTCTACATAAGTTTTCACATTTTCTCATTCCTTCATAAAAAAATTTCAACACAAAATCATAACACAGAAAAATTCAATTGCGTAATGGCAAACAGAGATCTATGGAATTACTATATGCAAAACCGAGCCCCCTGTTAAAACCCTCCAAACACAACTCTTGTTCCTTGAAGCCCTCCATACGATAACTTAAATGTCATAGATGCTCAACCGACAATTTCACTCCACCCAACTCAACGATCCCTGAACCAAACGCCCAAAATACCAGGACCTGACCAAGTCGTAAGGCGATGAATTTTTCGCAAGAGGGCTCATGATGCAAGGGTGGTGCGCGGTGAAAGTTCTCAAACTCGTCCAACACAAGATTTTATTTATGAGGTCATTAACGAGGCACCACAAGATTTTATTTTAAGTCGTAAGGCCGACCAAGATTTTAGTAGTCCTCGGTGGACTTCTACTATCGATTACATAATCCGTGAAGGTATATATATATAATTACCGTTGTTACTTTTACAAAATATTGTTATATAATGATTGTATCTAAAAACTACAAAATCTACCATTCATACATTTAGGTTCTTATAACAGTAGGAGCACACCATTCTGGACCCAGGTTGCAGAAATTCAATCCCCGCATTCACAATTTCTGAAAGTCAAAAAGGTTTACGTTTTCGACCTATTTTATTAACATTTACACATACAATTTATCTGACAAGTATATTCTATTTCATTATCAGATTGTGGCTATGCTCTCTAGTTTGACCCCTAATGACCAGGGTGATCTGCTTGTAACCTTAAAAGATCTGTTGGGAAAAATCAAGGGAACCATGCACCATAACATCTTCAAGAATGACGAGTACAGACTCACGGCTGGTGTAGGTGCGATGGTCATCCCGAAAAATGTTACCGTTTGCCGTTTTGATAAGAACCCAAAGTACCTAAACATCACAGAGCGGAACATTGTTAAGGTAGATACACCAGACGTTTATAAATTTTTTTGGGAATGGTTAACTAAATTCGGTTTTCAAACAGATAATCGGTGGTAATTCGATGATTGCTGAATACCACCCAACGGAAGTATGCACCATCGAGGAGGAAGATGAAGGAACTACTGGGTACGAATATGAAACAGTTCCAGACTCCGATGAAGAATAAATATCTAACTCTTCCATGGTTAAGAATAATGTTATGATAACGTCTTTATGTTGGGTTTGTGTTAAAATTTTTCCTAGTATCTATTGTACGAGTTTATCCGGATAATGTTATTATATGTAATATTTACTATTTTGGTATTTAAATTCCTATTGTATCTATAATGTAAGATTTATGAAAACCAATGCTACATAGATAGAACATGTGGGATTCACGGGTTTGGCAATTCGATTGGCAGGACGATTAAAGCCAATTTTGATTTGTGGATTTTTTTTCTATATAGTTAAAAGTCACCAAATCAAAATTTCCTTCAATCGTTTGCCAATCGAAGAGCCAAGCCCGTGAAGCTCACAAGTTCTATCTCTGTTATCTTCATTATAATAAATCTCTAACTCGTTCACATTGTCGACGAAATTTTATTTCTAGTATTTATTACCGCCGGAAAAATTAAATATATGTAATAAAAATAAATTTCCGTCGGAATTCCGTCTTAATTCCCGACGGAATTCCGACGGATGTTGTTTTTATTAACAATTAATGAAATAAAAAATTTGTTTAGTCGGAAATATAGTATTAATTGGTATTTAAGATAATGTCCGTCGGAATTCAGTCTTTATTTCTGACGGAAACCCTAATTTGACTTGCCGCCAAACAACTTCGTGATCATCGCCAAAGCGGGAAATCCGTCGGAAATTCCGTCGTAGTTTTAGTAGTCCGTCGGAATTCCGTCGGCCACTCTATTAAATACCCACACTTCGTCTTCCCCGAATCCATTCGTGAAATTTTTTTTTTCTGTCATTTCCTCCGATTCTCTCGCCGTTCAACCGCCGATTTGCCCACGGAATCGCCGATCTTCCGACGTTTGGTGGTGAATCCTCACAATCTTTCACCAAATCAAAACCCTATGTAAGTTTTACATAATTCAATAGAGTTTTTGTGAAATTGTTGTTGAATTTGGAGATTGTTGAACATGGTTTCCTTATTGCTTATGAGAATTTTTGTGAATTTGGAATTAAAAAATTTAGGAATTAAAAAGTTTAGGGTTTATGAGGATGTTAGAAATTTATGAAATTAGGGTTGTAGATAATTTTATAAATTTTGGAAATTTGGGGAGTTTAAGATAATTTTCATATGTTTTTTTGTGATTTTTAGAGATTTTTTAAAATGTAATGTATGATTAATATGTAAAATTTTAAATTTATCAATATCCTATATAGAATATTTTAAGAAAATCATTTAAAATCTTTAAAATTTTAAAATTTTATAACATTAATAAGACAATTTAAACCTTTAAAATTTAATAACTATTTAAAAATAATAAAATTTAAAACTTTAAATCAAAAAAAAATTTAAAAATTAATAACTTTAACAATATAAACCTTTAAATCCTTAAAATTTAAAAATTTAACAATTTAAACCTTTAAATCCTTAAAATTTAAAAATTTAACAATTTAAACCTTTAAATCCTTCAAATTTAAAAATTTATTTAGAGTAATAAAATTGTCCAAATTATAAATGTCAATTTCCCAACAAAACCTAAATCCATGAACTTCGGTTTCTGAATATAGAATATACAAAGAAGTCGTGATTACTTAATTTGAAAATAACAATTTTCCTAAATCCCTAAGTCCATATATCACAAATTCTATAAATTTATTTATTACAAAAACCTGAAATTCCCATCAATCCCTATGTTCCTAAATAACAAAATGTACAAAAACTAAATTCCTTAAATCTCAAAATTCCAAAAAACCCAAATTCCCAATATCCTTAAATCCAAAATCAAAAATTTCTAAATAACTAAATCCCAAAATCTGAAAATCCCAAATTCCTATAAATTTTAAATTCCATAAATCCCGAAGTCTCAAAATCTTAGAATTTTGAATATCGTAGGGACTATCCGCGATATCATCACTCCAGGACTTCCAGTACGGGAGGTCGGAGTGCGAGTCAGACGCAGATTCCCAACAGTAATGTTGGATTAGAGACCCCACGCATGTCTCAGCCCACGGGTACAGCCGCCTCAGCTTCCATGGTCATGAGCATCGAGGAGTTTGTGTCGCAACCCGGACGTGATAGGTTGAGTCGTCTAGATCTAGACGTTCCACCTAACACGACCTGATATGTCTTATTTAAATATGTAATGGATTAAATTAATTTATTTTAATATTTAACTAAATATTATAATAGGTTTCAATACTCGGGAAACGGGATTACGAGTTCTATCAATGCAATGATGAATTACTTGGTAAGTAAACCGTATCCCACATACAGTGATATGCCAGTGGAGGGCCGGGACACTTGGTTCCAGCAATTTGCGGTCTGATTTTATTTTCTAATTTTAAAATATATTTCTTGTGCCTAACATTTTAATTACTAATGCGGGAATGTGATTGTTTTTCAGCAAGAATTTACGTGGGTCCCACCGCTCACTCCGATGGTCCATAAGAAATTCGACGAAAAGGCTGGGAGGAAGTACTCGTTGAAGATGAACGAGTGGAAGGAGTCGTGGTACAAATACGGGAAGGTGCCTCGGGTTTTGCAAAAAAAAGAAACATTATGGGCTGGACTTCTTGCACATTGGGAACGGGAGGAAACTCGAGACGCCTCGGAGAAAAACTCAACTAACCGCAATAGCGATCGGAAGGAGAAGGGAAAAGCGACCTACAACCTCGGAGCAACGAGTAAGGCTTCAGTTGCTGATCAAATGGTAAATATTTAAATAATTCAAAATTTTTTTAAAATTCGCTAATATAATTGTATATGTTTACAGTTTCACGAGACCGGTGTGTTTCCTTCGCATCTTGATTTGATCAATGTTACGCACACCAACAAGAAGACCTGTGAAATTCAAGATCCGATTGCTTGTGAAATCGTGGAAAGCGTGGAGAGGCGGCAGGAGCAGTACCTCCAATCGCAACCGATCGAGGAAGGAACTCCGGCGCCCACTGAAGTTCCAGTCGAGAAGATCAACGAGTTCACCTACAAGGTTAGTAACCGTGTCACTTTTAAACAAATTTCAAAATAACTTTTAATACAACTAAGTTATAAGATTTAATTTTTTTTTTTCGTAGGTGACCCCGAAGACTAGAGGCCGTGTATTCGGCCTCCCTGAAGATAGTTGCTCGTCCGTGTCGTCGGTTCGATATGGCGGTGGTAGCCGTTTGGTGGCGGAAAACCGAGAGCTGACCCAGCGGCTTAGGGCAGTGGAGGAAGCGAGAGAGAAAGATAAGGCGGAGGCGGACGAACAATTTCGAGCGTTGGAACAGAAGATGAACGACTTCTTCAGTACTCGTAGGTCCGAATAGGCCTTTTTACGTTTTTAAATTTAATATAAAACTTTATAATACTTTTAAAATACTTTTAAAACAATTTTAATATATTCAGTTTTTTATTTTAAGTTTTTAATTTATTTTTCAATTTTTTTATTATATTTTCATTACTTTTTAATTATTTAATTATTATTATTTTTTTTTAAAAATAACAAATTCCGTCAGAATTCCGTCGGTGTATTTGACCGTCGGCATTCCGTCGGTGCCTTTTTCGTCGGAATTCCGTCGGTACTTATGTCCGTCGGAATTTACTATCCGTCGGAAACCGCCGGATGTCCGAATCCGTCGGAATTCCGTCGGCGATTGTGTTTCCGACGATATACCGACCAAAGGTCGACGGAATCCGGAAATCCGTTTTCCTTCTGAGATCCGTCGCAGTTGGTCGACGGATTGCCGACGGATTGTAATTTCCGACGAGATAGAAACGACGGACTAAGTCCGTCGAAATTGACCATTTTCCGATGGAATTCCGACGGTTTAGGCCGTCGGAATATCGAATGTTTTCTTGTAGTGATAACGAAGAAATTTTGGAGAGTAATCTATCAAATTGAATTCAGTCTGAAGTTGGGAGTGCAAGATTTATAGGAAAACAAAATGGGGGAGATGTGGAATATATGGATAATCAACAAACCAAAGTTTTTTATATCTTTATTTTCTGAAAAATAATCTCTTGGTTTATGAATTCGTATTTCCTTTATTAGATGCCGGTTTAAAAGGTGAAAAGACACAGCTTTACATAGAGGACAATCCTCCAAGGATCCCGTACTGAACTACGGTAATATCGGCGTTAATGGCAGCCGTCCACAATCTCCATGGCTTCAAGATGCTCTCCGCTTCTCCAACTCCTTTCATCTGGAGATCTATGGAATCGTTCATGATATCATCCGAATTTCTATCGAATTGCAAATCCTAGAGTTTGTTCACATTCCTCGATGTCAAAACCCAGATGCCGACTGTTTGGCAAAAGCTGGTTTAACAATTGTACCGGGTCGAACTGAACCAAGTTTAATCTAATATAAAAGTATGTTCCGATCAAAAATAAAAAAAACATAGAGGACAATATCCAAGAAAATACAATGGGTTACGGGAGAATGATGGTAAGCGTATAAAATGGGCATAGTTTTACACATGCTTATGTAAGCTTCTTATATATGTTGTATATATGATTATATGAGGTAAACGTTATAGTAACTCAATTAGAAAATGTTTTTCGTATTTAATTCCTCCATGTTTGTTACAATCGATGGATTTGCATATTTACTTTGAGACACCAGAGGAAGATAACACGGTTGCGATTAGGATAAAAAGGAATGCGAAAGAGATCCATTTTCTGAATGACGGGAGATACTGGATCTTTTGTTTTTTTCCCATTCAGAGATCGACACAAATTAGTAATTTTTTAGAGTATTGACTTGGAAGGTATAACAAACCAAATCTCATATCTAAATCACTATGTTTACAACTTCGATTATCACGTTGTATAATAAAGTCATAATAAGAAAACACGTAGATAATCACGTAGAAAATCATGACTTGAGTCTCTTACAGTTGACCTTGCATTTACTGAAAACAAATATTTTTAAAACCAGACCGGAAACTGAACCGGAGAAGCATATGGGTTGTGGGTCAACATGGTTCAACCGGATTCAACTGGGTTTGATGATATTATACTTTTAATATTAAACAAATAATTTGAATAGTTTTGAAAAAGTAAATAAATAATACATATAAGTTAACTATCGTAAATATTAAAAACTAATCGTTTCCACTATTTTTGGTGATTTAATCAAGGAGTTAAAAGAACATATCTATGATTTCTCTAATACGTACTCTTATAGTTTGATTTTATAGTGTTGATTGATGAGTTTTTGGTTCTAAAACTAAAAAAGAAATAAGAAAAATAAATATAATTAGAAAAAGTGCAAACGTCATTACTCATTTATAAACCATATCTTTTTTCGACCAAAAAAAAAAAAAACCATATCTTTTTGTTTAAGTAAAAAAAGCCCTACCTAAAAAGAAAATAAAATAAAACAAAAATCAATTTGATTAATAAAACAACAAATTTGGTTTAAACTCGGTTCCAAGCGGTTCGATTGGATCGGCGTTTCGCGGGTTTTTGGCAGTTCAACCCAGTTCAATAACAGAGTTAACTCTATTTAAGTTTTAGAGTTAACCCTACCCGGATCGGTACCCGGTTCACGGTTGAACCTAGTTCAAGCCCCGGTCTGGTCCGGTTTTTAAAACATTGTTGTAAAACATCAAATGATTATCTACATGGTTAACCCACCAAAAAATCATTTAGATTACCTCAAGCCACGTGTTAAATTAGATTACATACAGTTAACCCATTTTTAGGGACAATTAGAAGTGAACCTAACTCATTCACCCCCTCTTAATTATCTAATTTCAATTTGTCATGTGTCTCATAATTAAACAAATTAGTTTAATCATTAAAAAAATCAAAATTTAATTAAGGGTGGAGATCACATATTATTGTGTAACTTACCCAATTTTTTTGTAAAAACTTAAAAGTCAATAAGAAGAAAAGGAAACTTAATAAGTTAATAAAAAACTGAATTTTAAAATGATTAACCCTAATACGACGTTTTGTTAAAATTCCAAAAATACCAAAAAATAAAAATTAAGTTTTACCATTTAAAACTAAACCCTAAACTCTAAATCCAAACCCTACTCTCTAAAAACTATATCTTAATTTGGAAATAGTGAACCCAGTCCTAAAAATTTAAACTACAAATCCATTGAAAATCTTTAATAACTTATTGGTCTATGTATAGATTTTCAAGATGGTTTAATAACTTGACCATAGCAGCCTAGCAAAGACTTGATGAGGGATAAAAAAGATAAACCAGCGTTCCCTAGACTAATAATACACATTACCTTTTCTATTCATTTGACACTGTAAGCCTAGCAAAGACTTGATGTATTTATACGCTCAAGTAGTTTGACAATAAAACCCGTAACGAGGTTTAATGATTTTTTCTACTGTTTCCAAATATTTTTGTCCTAAAATTTTCATCTCACTGTCCCAAAATTATCACCATGTTTTAATAATTATTGTAATTTTTAATGTGCAAGTAAAAATGTTGTTGAAAAATTTACAATATTTGTAGTGGTTTAATAGAAATTTGTAACCCAATTAGTAAATCTTTCTTAAATGTTTTTTTTAACAGATTGTTGTAAAAGTGCTCGTCCGGCGCTGGGCGTTAATTATATTATTCTTATATTTCTCAGTTTATAATTCCCAAAATCTTTACTGCTTAGTTCCATTTAACTATACAAAAACTGTTCTTATACGTTTGTATACACTCAACTCCATTATTCTAATGCATATTGACTGTTTTTGTCCTCTTCCCACTGATTATAATATTTATAATCCGTAAATAATATTTGACAGTTCTGGCTTATTATGGTTTCAATCTTTTCTATGTGAATTATTGTTATAAATATGTGGATGTCCTTATATTTTATGCAGCAACATATGTCGTTCTCACTTTTATTTTTCTATTCAAAATGTCTCAAGATTCAAATTGTTCATCTATTGTGAACTCTCCGTTTAAACCGAAAGGTTTAAATATACCTGATTTTTTTGTGGATAATAAACAGAAGAAACATGATCGTAGACAATCCAAAGTGTTTCTCGCTAAGGTATCATTCTTATGCATTTGTTGTTTATTAGTTATAGCCATTTTTGAAAGTTTGGATAATTTACATTTGTTTGTAGCTCGAGAAAAAGTATTGAAAAACACGCAAAGAACGCAGTAAGATCATATATAAAAAAAGATCTTGACGTGGAGTTATGGGAACTTGAATGGAATTGTGCAGAAATTCAAGATGAAATATCGTGGATGGAGTCACCTCATAAGATTGGATCAATCGTAATTTTCATGGGATAGCCCGGATAGCGGATATTGTCTACGATCTTAATCGTACCAATAACGATGATGTTTAAACTTGTCTTTTGGTTATTTTATCGATATTAGTTTGTATTGTTATGGCCTAATAATATCATCTAATTGTTTAGATCGTAATTTTTTTATAGCCATGACAATTTTTTATTTGGATTTAGGGCTATCACTGTAGTTTTATTTACTATATCATATTCCATTTAAATGTTTATGAGTAGCCATACCAATTTTAATATTTTGCTAATTCAACAAACGTATGAAAATATAAAAACTTTGACATGATTTCACATGCATAAATGTATATGAGGGGTTTCTGAATTTATATGTTTTGTATTCCACTTAAAATTGAGAGTGTTTGTAATTCATGGGTCGGATTATTGTATATTCCGATGTCTTTTCATTGAAAGGTCAATATAAATATAATTGTGTGTTTAATTAGTTTCGTTGTTTACTATCTCTCAATGAATTATAAATAAATGCTCATCTTTGTTATATAGAGTAATACGCGCACATGGTCATGTTCTCCATACAAACAAAGTACTAAACCCTCCTTTGTTTTTATGGCGTAATATACAAACGATGAATTTAAATCTCCTGTTTTAATATTCTCAATCATTTCAAATATATAATAACTTTTAATTAAAAACTTTTGTGTAGTTAAAAAAATTGGTGTGGTTCAAAAAAACATTAATAATCAACATGACTTCACATGGATTGGTATATGTGGTAGTTTTTTTTTTTTTTTTTTTTTGTCTCTATATACATTTAGATTCCACTTTCGTGACATTATGTGTTGTATTTCACAAGTCAATTTGCTATCTATACCGATGTCTTTTGATTGGATAGTCAAAATACTTATTTTACCCACTTAAAAATCAATTTCATTGTTTACAATATCACAAAGGATTTATAAATACACACTCATCTTTGTTTTATTGTTTTCGACTTGAATCACACATTTCAATATTTCTTTTGCTATTCCTATTGAACTTAAAATGTCTCGGGGTTTGAACATTTCAGGGACTTTGATTGTTGATTTTAGACCCACAAGATTACAGATACCAAGGTTTTTGTAACGCCCCGACCGCCCCTCCCATGGACCCCCGTCCACTCACAGGCCCGTGGGCCCACCATGTCTGACAGTCGGTGCGTTAGTCCGGGAGGCTCTAAAGTCATGTTTACTGACCCTGCAAATCACCACGCGATCTTTTCTCGTGTTTTGACCTCACTCGCACGATACTGGAAATGACTTCCCAGTAGTTCACCCTTCTTGAAACTAATCCAGCTCAAGCACGCTTAACTCTGGAGTTCTCTCAAGACCTGTGACCGAAAAGATAAGTGCACTTTGGTGATATAGGTAGTCTAATCAATTCTTTTAAGTCTCTCTGCATATACCGCATATACCATATATGCTCTGAAACCAGGGTGTCACATTCACCCCCACTAACAGATCGCAACGTTCTCGTTGCGCATTCCAAGATTGTTACCCCGACAGCACACAATTGTCATGGTTCGCTCTGATACCACTTGTAACGCCCCGACCGCCCCTCCCATGGACCCCCGTCCACTCATAAGCCCGTGGGCCCACCATGTCCGACAATCGGTGCGTTAGTCCGGGAGGCTCTAAAGTCATGTTTACTGACCCTGCAAATCACCACGCGATCGTTTCTCGTGTTTTGACCTCACTCGCACGATACTGGAAATGACTTCCCAATAGGTCACCCACCTTGAAACTAATCCAGCTCAAGCACGCTTAACTCTGGAGTTCTCTCAAGACTTGTGACCGAAAAGATAAGTGCACTTTGGTGATATAGGTAGTCAAATCAATTCTTTTAAGTCTCTCCGCATATACCGCATATACCATATATGCTCTGAAACCGGGGTGTCACAATAATTGTAACATCCCAAATTTCCTAATATTTGTATTTTGGAAATATAGGTATCGATCGACACCATTGGTGGGTGTTTTCCCGGCGTTTCAGAGGGAATCAGAGTACGAGCTTAGTACCGTTGGATAGCTCTGTGGGTCCAGTTTCCAGATTGGGGTCGATATCGGAATTCGGAGGTAAGCTCCGATCTCTGTGCCCTTTTTAAACCAGTGCATCATTCTGGTTCTAGAAATCTGAAATTAGGGTTTTGGGAAAAATCCAAGTTTTGTGTTCTAGGTAATTGAGGAAGGTTCCTCGGTGTTTTCGGTGGAGAACAGAGGCTGCAAGGACACTTATTTTGTGTTCGTAACCGTTCTTGCCTCGAATCGCGTAATCGAGGTGAGTGCGTGATCGCGACGATATATAGGATTGAATAACCGTTGTTTGATTGAATGATAGTTGGTGAATTCTTGTTTAGTTCTGTCGTCATGAGAACTGTTTGGATGCGCGTTCTGTTTGTGATCTTGTTGTGGCCAGTTTCGGTGTAATTGGAGAAGAGCCGTGTGAGGTTAGGCTCGGTCTCCGGTTTCTAAAACCGAGCATCAAACAACACTTGGAGGTGGTGTCGATCAACACTCGGTGAAAAGGAATTGTTTGATTTCGTTCAGTGGTGTCGAGCGATACCATGTTGGGTGTCGATCGACACCCAGTGTTGTAAATTGCTGAATTTCGATTTGAATTGTGTTAACCGGAAATTGATTTAATTGTTTAACCAGAAAAATGAATTAAATATATAAACCGGATAAATGGTTATTGTCATTTAATTCGATGTATTGTTATTAGCGAGATGACCGCTTCACTGAGTATTTATGATAATACTCACGCAACTCCCGATTTCTTTTGAGTTGCAGGTAAAAGTTCGAGATTGTGGAATCATGGCTAGGACGAGGGGATGATTAGGATCTCTAGATTATGTACTGTGATTATGTGGTTGAATCTGTTTTTGGTTGCTAGCATTGTTAGATTAAATATGGAATTCTGGAATTGCTAGACTTGGAATGGTTACTGGATTTATATGGTTGGAATAATGTTTTATTATTTATTGGAATTGATTTGGAATTCTTATTGGTTGTGTTTTCCGCGTATTGTTCACCCTGATTTAGTCGTTGAGGATTAAATGTTTATGGGATCATTTAATCCGGACTAATTATTTAATTATTTATAAAAAAAAAAATGCGGGTGTTACATTTTGGTATCAGAGCCCTTACGGTTCTAGGGCTGTTAGTAATTAGTTGATTGAGATTGTTCTTGAATTGACTATGAGTAGTTAGTTAATTTTGTGAGTTGTAGAGTCTTAGATCATCCTCTCCGAGCCTTCAAAGAGATTCCACGGTATGTGATTGTCTGATCTTTATTCTGTGAATTCTAGTATCTTAGAATGTACTTTTGGTAAGTGCACTGTGCGATGGCTAGAGTTCCAAGAGGTCGTGGTAGAGTTGGTGGCCGTAGAGGTAGAGCTGGAGGCCGTGGAGGCCGAGGCCGAGGTCGTGGTCGGGGTGACTCAGAGTGAGTCATCATAGCAGGTGGCGGTTTCGCCGACGTATCAGGAGGATTCGCCGACGTATCAGGAGGATTCAGCATGTCAAACAGTACTGCCGGTGCCGGAGTTAGTGCCGGAGCTACTGGTGTGGCAAGCGGCCCAGGTGCAGGTATTGCTACAGGCAGAGTTCAAGATCTGGAGGATGGTTTGGAGGAGACGCTTGCGCTGATTTTTGAGCGGTTATCGGGTGGGGTACCAGTGCATGCTCCAGTAGAGACCCCGAGGGAGCAGTATCTGGCGATGTCCTATGAGCTGCGGTTCATGGGGCCTTTGTCCTTCTTGGGTGGAGGGGGGGCAGAGGAAGCCAATGAGTGGAGATTGAAGGTAGAGCAAAGAATTCATTCTCTCAGATGTCCGGAAGAGTACCGTGTTGATCTAGCGGTTGAGTTCTTGGAAGGCAATGCTCGTCTCTGGTGGGCCGGTGTTCAGGCCAGGAGAAGGCAAAAATTATGGACTTGGGGAGAATTCTTGGGTGAGTTTAATGCCAAGTATTTCCTCAAGAAGCGGTGGATCGGTTGGAGTTGCAGTTCCAGAGTCTGGTTCAGGGCAACCGATCTGTGCGTGAGTATGATGATGAGTTCAATAGGCTAGTGGTCTATGCGAGTAGTGGCATGGATGAGGAGCGGGCCCAGATGGGCAAGTTCGTGGGTGGACTTCGGATTGGGCTGAAGAAGCTCGGCAGAGCTTACAGGTATGCCTCGAGGGCGGAGTTAGTGGAGGCACTTGCTGCAATCGAGAACCTTGGCGAGCAGGTCTAAGATTGAGCAGAGTTCTTATTTCTTTTCATATGACTTATAAGACTTGTGGTTCTTATATTGTGGTTATATGACTGTGCATCGTGTTGAACGGGGTGAGCTTTACTGCTCTTAGCGGTTCCAATTACAATTGTTTCGCATGTTGATGCTTTTATGTCGTATTTTCGTTTGTGTTGTAACGATTATACGCTTTGAGATTAATAAGATGGAGTGTTCCTTACTTATCTCTGTGTTGTTATAAGACGAGTTTCCTTATATGTGTTACGTGGTGATATTCCGGGGTAGGGAGTATTGAGTTGGCCACACGAGGTAGTTTTAGTCGATAGATGTTTATAGACGTTTTAGAATTTATTACTCTAGGGGCTGCGGTCCCAAATAACTCATTCATTTTATCTGCAGATGATTAGTTCTTCAGCGAGGATGATTAGTTTCTCAGAGGAGATGATTAGTTCTCTTGTATACTCTTTGGGATGATTAGTTTCCATTGCGAGTATTGAGGGATGATTAGTTCTCTCGAGGGGATGATTAGTTCCCCTGTGTACCGGGAGCTCAAGGGATGCGTCCTGCGAGTGGAAGGGACACAAGACACCGATAGCTCAAGGGATGCGTCCTGCGAGTGGGAGTTGTGTGGAATGAGTTAAGAGTAATAGAAGTCTAGAAACGGGTGTATAAACATGAGACTGAACTAGAGCCTCGAAGATCGAGTGTTATGATCTCGGATATTTTGACCGGTTTGGGTCAAGTTACGGGTGTTGTTTGTGGTCTTGAGTAGACACTTGTGTGAGACTCGGGTAGTGGTTCCGGGTGAGGCTGACCGGGAGGTGTCAGGATTTCTTTGGCCATGATGGGCAGATTATGAGAATCGAGTAGAGATCTCGAGCGGGGTAGACCGGATAGGTCAAAAGTATAGTCTACGACAGACGGTTGGAGAGGCTCGAGTGGTGAGCCGAAGTATCGCTGGTCAGGCTAGGCCAGGGGTTGAACTTTAATAGCGGAGAGAGAGTGGAAGAACTCTCAGTAGACATTGGGTGTCAGAATTACGAACAGTGACTTGGGCTTGGGTCACGTAATATTAGAGATGAGCCTCTAAGGAGGAGGAAAGAGCATGTGTGTTGTTGATCAAATGGTTATTTTTGACAGATCAATGTGTGGGCGTTTAACCTTGAGTGGTTGATTAAGTTACCAAGGAAACTGGCGGAGTTCGTGAGGCTGAGGAGCGGCGTATCACATGAGTACTTTGACGTCTTGATGGTTTGGGGTTTCATGATGTCCTAGTGTGTTCGGGAGGTCCTGAGGTTCATGCACGTAGCGGAGATTAATTCTGGAAAGGTTTCTGGAACAAAGGCGTGTGTTTTGTTTTCGAGCAAGAGTAAATTGTGGCAGTGGGAGGTGATTTCTTTTTCCCTGGTCACGTATTGCTGTAATTGAAGTTTCAGAATTGGATCTAAGTTAGTAAGCGGTTCTAGCACGTCGTTGATTGTGCTACTTTCGCAGGAGTCCCTGCGTGGGGCAGCTGATCAGGTAGATCATTTGGATAAATTTTTGCGGCTCTCGAGAAGGATCATGTATGATGGATGTACCATGGCAGTTGGTTCAGCGTTTCAAGTCTTTTTGAAAGGGACGTTCAGGCGCATAAGCGAATATGTATACCGTGGAATGTGTACGCTGAGGCGTCATGAGTGTTTTCGGTCCTGCAAATAAGTTTTTATCTCAATGTTAAGGTGTTGGTAACTATTGCTCTAGGAGCTGCGTTCTCGAATAGCTCATTCGTTTGGGAGATGCGTTCTCCAGATATCGCTGGCTCGAGGGATGCATCCCGAGAGTGCGAGCGGCATATTTTTGGGAGATGCGTTCTCTAGATATCGTTGGCTCGAGGGATGCGTCCCGAGAGTGCGAGCGGTATGTTGCCGGATAGCTCCCAGGATGCGTCCTGCGAGTGTCATGGTGTTGATCTGATGGCTCATAGGATGCGTCCTAAGAGTGTCAGAGTGTGAAATAAGTTAAGAGCAATTGATATCAGCGATATGCATTGGAGTATAGGATTCGTGATATGCTTCGAAGTGTAAGTATGAACCTTGAGGAAGATTGGTTGTGTTAGCCAAGCGTTCGGTTAGGGTGGAGATATGTTTTGGAGTATGAAATATCAGATTAATACCAAGGGAAGTAACCGTAGTTTCAGATGCTTGTACACGTAAGAATTGATTACTCTAAAGGAAATGTCCTTCCTATATAGATCCAGAGCTTGAGGGAGACGTCCTGAGAGTGGAATGACATTGACATCGTTACCTCAAAGGAGACGTCCTAAGAGTATGATGATGACGGTATAAGTAGGAGTAATTAATGGTTGACCGTGACATAAGCATGAGACGGGATACAGACCTCAAGGGTAATTCTTTTCGTTTGGTTATGACGACCGGGTTATCGGGGGTAGCGGCTTGGTTGTGTAAGTTCTCTTTTAATTATCGAACAATCGATCAATCTAATTTTGGGCCTACAGCTGGTAGTGCATGTTCTTGTTTGATTGTTGCACGACCAATTGGTCAGACCTGGTCAGGATTAGGAACGCTACATTATGTATATCCCGGGTTAGGAGCTGTACGGGTTTAAGCTGTTTAGAGTAGGGTGAAGTTAAAGTTCACTTTGGGCCTTGTGCCGGTATTGTTGTTTTGATTATTGTATTTTCGTTCGTTATAACGATTATACATTTGGAGACTTATGAGAAGGATTGCCTCATATTTTCTTTGTTATCGGCTTGAGTTACCTCCGATCTTTGAAGGCATTTCATAAGGTGTTTCGAGTTTCATGGTGGAGGAAGTGCCTACATGATTCGGAGGAGTTGGAGGCTAAGATTTTGAGGATCAAAAGCCTGATTTATCGGTTCCAGCATTTCCTGTGAGGATTCTCTAGAGGAGTATCAAGGTTTTGCGTCGGAAGAAGATTCAGTTATTGCGGATTTTGTGGGATTATGGCGGTTGCCAGGAGGAGACTTGGGAGCCAGAGGCAAAAATGAAGCTGAAGTTCAGGAAGTGGTTCGACAAGCAGGTCGCCTTTGAGCTTAGCTTTCATTGTGGTCATAGTTTCGGTTTGGCTCGTGTGCCAGTGTTGTTCTGTGTCAACTTGGTGTTTTCACTCGTCGTAACGATTGACATCTTGGGAATTAATAAGATGAACTTTCCTTATTTATTTCCCATGTTTAATAGGATGTGATTTTCTTATTATTAGGGATATTCGGGTTGGGAATATCGTACCTTAGTCCATGTGAGGTAGTTCTAGTCAATGGATGCTCAGAGACGTTTAAAGACCGATTACTTTAAGGATGTTGGTTCCGAATAGCTCAGTCGAGTGGGATTGCTTTGTGATCTTTCACAGAGGTGCGAGTCCTCCAGAATAGAGCGATTGCTGTGTGTTCTCTCGCGGGGGGTGTATTTTCCAGATGTCGTTGACTTAAAGGATGCGTCCTAAGAGTGTGAACGGTTTGGTATGAGCTCAAAGTAATCGATGTCTGATAACGTGAGTGAGCATAGGACTAGAAATGGGCCTCGAAGATCGTGTTTTGATCTTGGAGGTCGGGTTTGGATCTCGGATTGAGTTTGACCAGGTCGGATCAATGTGATGGTCTAGTGGGCAGTTGTATTGGGATTCGAGGTCGAATTCAGTTTAGTGGGGGAGAATTGTAACATCCCAAATTTCCTAATATTTGTATTTTGGAAATATGGGTGTCGATCGACACCATTGGAGGGTGTCGATCGACACCAAGTTCGGATTTCGGTTCGGTTTTTAAATTAATCGCTCGATTTGCATCGCGGTTAAGGGGAAAACCTTAGGGCTTCCGTATATAAGTCCTTTGGGGTTTGTGGCCGCATGAGGCAAAAAGAAAAGAGAATTTCGTGGCTTGTGTGAAGGAGAAGAGTTTTGAGAGAGAGAAGAATGAGAAGGAGAGAAGACAGGTTTGACTGTCTTTGTAGAAACGAGGAACGGTCAGTCTAATCGAGTCTGATCGCGTAATTTTTCGTAGATTTGTTCTTCTTCCTCTTAACTTTCTATAGAAAGAATCCGATTGGATTTTGGAGTTGTAGTTTGCGAGTTATGATTGTTTTTCCATAAAGGGTCTGTGCAGTTTCGGGATTCAATCAGGTTTCTTGGGAAGTGTTTTCCCGGAGTTTCAGAGGGAATCAGAGTACGAGCTTGGTACCGTTGGATATCTCTGTGCGTCTAGTTTCCAGATTGGGGTCGATATTGGAATTCGGAGGTAAGCTCCGATATCTGTGCCCTTTTAAAACCAATGCATCGTTCTGGTTCTAGAAATCTGAAATTAGGGTTTTGGGAAAAATCCAAGTTTTGTGTTCTAGGTAATTGAGGAAGGTTCCTCGGTGTTTTCGGTGGAGAGCAGAGGCTGCGAGGACACTTATTTTGTGTTCGTAACCGTTTTTGCCTCGAATCGCGTAATCGAGGTAAGTGCGTGATAGCGACAATATATAGGATTGAATAACCGTTGTTTGATTGAGTGATAGTTGGTGAATCCTTGTTTAGTTCTATCGTCATGAGCACTGTTTGGATGCGTGTTCTGTTTGTGTTCTTGTTGTGGCCGGTTTCGGTGTAATCGGAGAAGAGCCGTGTGAGGTTAGGCTCGGTCTCCGGTTTTTGAAACCGAGCGTCGATCGACACCTGGAGGTGGTGGCGATCGACACTCGGTGAAAAGGAATTGTTTGATTTCGTTCAGTGGTGTCGAGCGATACCATGTTGGGTGTCGATCGACACCCAATGTTGTAAATTGCTGAATTTCGATTTAAATTGTGTCAACTGGAAATTGATTTAATTGTTTAACCGGAAAAAATGAATTAAATGTATAAACCGAATAAATTGTTATGGTCATTTAATTCGATGTATCGTTATTAGCAGGATGACCGCTTCACTGAGTATTTATGATAATACTCACGCAACTCCCGGTTTCTTTTGAGTTGCAGGTAAAAGTTCGAGATTGTGGAATCATGGCTGGGACGAGGGGATGATTAGGATCTCTAGATTATGTGCTGTGATTA
This sequence comes from Draba incana, assembly GCA_963576765.1. Lineage (NCBI taxonomy): Eukaryota > Viridiplantae > Streptophyta > Magnoliopsida > Brassicales > Brassicaceae > Draba > Draba incana. The sequence continues at coordinate 10,488,347 of OY755206.1, forward strand.
TGTGGTTGAATCTGTTTTAGGTTGCTAGCATTGTTAGATTAAATATGGAATTCTGGAATTGCTAGACTTGGAATGGTTACTGGATTTATATGGTTGGAATAATGTTTTATTATTTATTGGAATTGATTTGAAATTCTTATTGGTTGTGTTTTCCGCGTATTGTTCACCCTGATTTAGTCGTTGAGGATTAAATGTTTATGAGATCATTTAATTTGGACTAATTATTTAATTATTTATAAAAAAAAAATGCGGGTGTTACAGTGTTTAACCACTGCATCTAAATGTTGCTGACGCGCTAACGAGTTTTTTTAACTGACGTATAAATTCTTTATTTTAACGTACATATACCACAAATATTCGTATTATATTTTATTGTGTTTATTTATCATAGTGCCGGTCATGAGGGTATTTAGAGGAAACAATGGTGTGGGCCCCCCATTTTGTGGGGCCCACAATTTTAAGAAAAAAGTTATATGGTAATAGTAATTTTATGTTTTACACTATGTATTAAATTAACTTACTAGAAGAATATAGGTTTTGAAGAAAAAATTAACAACACAAATATTTCAATTGTTCATTTGTTTCTACTGAAGGATATTATTTGTTGCATAACTATTTGATATATATAATATTATATATGAAAAATGATTATTTTCTATATATTTTGTTTGGGGCCCCGAAAACCTCAGGACCGGTCATGTTTATCATCACATGACTTTGTTGCTTTAGTTGCTTGAAAAGTACCGGAAATCATGGAAAACAGTTCATAAAAAAGAAACAATGCCGGCCGAATTTCAATGCCTCGAATAGGAGCAACTAGCTGTAGAATGGTAAATTAGATTTTTGGGATCTCCTTATACAGAGTGTCGGCAACTAGGATTTGGTAGGATCGCACCATTACCGGCTGTTATTAATGGGTTGATTTCACTTTATGAGGCCGATCAGTATAGAGATCCCCCTGTAATCATAATTATGTTCTAAGAAATTTATTGTATTGGTAAAATTAAATTTTAATTGTTATGGTTATAGATTCTGTAATGCTATAATTTTGTTATTCATTATGATGTATGTATCAATCTTAGTATATGTTATCTCCAAACATGTGAAATACCAAAATATATCAGTCGTGTTAATGTTATCTAACTAATAATACTCATAATATTTTATATTTATTTGATACTCTATTTGTTTTTGGAAAAGAACGTCCCGTGCATGGCGCTTCTGAATTTTTATGATTACATGATAAAAAGTATATTTTATGTTTCGTAATTAAAAACTCCAAATTAAACCATCCCGCGCTTGGCGCGGGTTCTTGCCTAGTAATACTATAAAAGTCTACAATCCCTAAAGTCAAATGTCTATAAACTAATTATGCCGACCGAAAAAAAATGTCTTTAAACTAATGATTGACATAATGTGGCTCTGAATGGTAACAGCAGAATGATTAAATTTCTGGCAGAATAAATAAATTTCTAGCAAAATCTGGCATAATAAAAGAAAGTTAAGCGGTGTCAGTAGAACCATTATACCGATAGCATAATCTCACAGAATAAATAAAAATAATAAAATTAATTTATAAATAGTTGATTATAATTTTTTTTGTCAAAACAATAATTAAATAAACTAATTTTTTTATATATGATTATCATGTAAATAATAAAGTATGAAATTAAGTATTTTGAGATAAATATGAAAAATCTAATACATAAATTACTAATTATGAGAACTATAATGGATAAATCAAAATTAACTATTTTGGGTCGTGTTTGGTATTTAAATTGTAATATTTTTTATGGTTTTTATTATATTATAAAATATACCAAAATTAATAAATGATTAATTAAATTTATTTTATAAATAGTAGAAAACTTAATAGAGGAATATTTTTAGCAATAATTTCACAACCATTACTTATTCTATCACATAAGTATAGTTTTTTTATAACAAAATTGAACCAAAAATTTATTATAATCACAATATAATGTAATAAAGAAGTTATGCAAAATGTAATAATAGTTAAAATTTAACATGCATACATGTTATAAATAACTCGAAAAATTACAAAAAAACAAATAAACGTAAGAAATATTACAAGCATATGCAAAGACATATATACTTATATATTCTTATTGAAACGAATCCCAAAGTTGTTGTTTTATTCCATCTCGTGTCGTATTCATATGGCCTCCTTCAATTGTTTCTTCTTGTTGTTGCACAAAATGTTCTTCTGCATCTCCCCCATCTTCCTCGCTGTTAAGAAAATTTTCTTGTGGTATTGCATTACCAGCTAAAGCATCATCAAAGTCAACATCCAAAATTTCAGATAGACGAATAAAGTTATGCAATCCCGCTGTGGATATGATTACGTTGTATTGGGAATGTCCTGAAATCACACTTGTATCCACTCTAGTGATAGTTGTACTGTCGAGATTAGACATTCATATAATACTAGGTGGTCATGACGTTTTGCTAGAAACCTCTGATGATCTATGAGTTATGAACTCATTGCTAGTATTATATGATCCTACAGGGTCACACACCTAAGCAAGCTGGATGAGCTTTATGTGGGAATGATCATTAAGAGTAATGATCTAGGTAATGTGTATAAGATACACATTATATACGAGTTTAGAGGGTGTGTCGATCGACACAAAGAATTGTGTCGATCGACACGAAGGCAGAACCGAAATAGTGATTTCGGTTTAATGACACAATTGATTCTGGTTCGGTTCAGAATTAATAGGGTTTTCTCAAGGGCCTATATATGGGATAATAGGCACGACCTTGAGACCTAATCTTGTTAGTCGCAGCCACCTCTTTAGAACTCGGTGATTCCCCAGGAGATCCGATTAACGGTACTAGCATCCCGGCGGATTCCAGTTTGTGTGCGTGTGGACTAACGGTAGAGGCGCAACACTTGGGGCGCTATAGATCTCGAATCCCTGATTCAATTCCGCTGCATAAACTCCAGGTATATTCGAGATCCGTTCTTGTAAGATTCATAGTTTACAAACCCTAGATCCTAGGCAAAGGAACTTTCGCTAGGTTGTTTAATAGAGATTAAACCGGTAAATCCTGTGTGAATTCCTACAGTGGTAGCAGAGCCTTAGGGTTTAACTAATCTGAATCTAAAGCATATAATCGAATTAGTTGAATTGATTAGAGGATGCTTGATAGATCAAAATCTGCTTCAAAAACGTTTTGCAAAATTGAAAAATTAGGGTTTTCGGCCAGCGTCGATCGACACTATGGTAGTGTCGATCGACACGGGCTAAACTCGTGATTTAAAATTTTTCCAGAGAGGTTGGTGTCGATCGACACCGCTGTTCTGTGTCGATCGACACGCTCTTTCAATTGCCGTCAGTTTGATATATTAATCGATATCAAGTTGGTGTCGATCGACACAAAAGTTGCATCGATCGACACGACCAGGCGATTGGTTAACCAGTTCAATTGGATTGAATCGGTTATCGTGCTCGGTTAACAGATCGATTAAACCGAATGTCGGTTTAATGCGGTTTGGTTGGCATCGATCGACACTAATGTAGTATCGATCGACACCGACCGGTAATCGACCCGGTTCAATTAGATTGACCGGTTATCGATCCGGTTCAATTGGATTGACCGGTTATCGTGAATTGGATCTAGTTTGATCAATGTCGATCGATGCTAATCGGTTATTGTATTGGTTCTGTCGGTTATCGAAATCGGTTCAATTGGATTGATCGGTTTTCGAAGAACTGTGACAGACAGGTAAGTGTCGATCGACACTAAGGTAGTGTCGATCGATTCCCTATCTTGTCAACTGTCAAGGCTCATTTCATTGCGTGACAGGCTTGCAGTGCAAGGTGTCTGCAGTTACATGAGTGAGGCAGTAGGTATTTTAGATAGTGAACCTAAAATCTAATAACCGAACCAGATTTAATGAAATTGGATTCCTAAATGCATATATGATGTGTGTTAAGGATTAAAAGTTCATTTCCTCAACTAAATATCAAGTGTTTTGGATGTCTTCCCGATCTTGTCAGCTGTCAAGACTTGTTTCATTGCGTGATGGGCTTGCAGTGCAAGGTGTCCGCAGTGACATGAGTAAGGTAGTAGGTAATTGTGTTGATGGGCTTGCAGTGCGTGACATCAACTATTACATGACTGAAGAGATTGGTTAACTTGAGTGGGCTATCAGAAGTTCTGGGCCCATAGACATCAGGTGGATAAAACATAGGATGTCTTATCCACAACCAAGAGTCATATTGGATATGATTAGCAAAGGGTTGCTTACCTAAATAGCTAAGATTTGAGTGACAGCCAGTGGCTCGCTCGGGTTTTGGTGAAACATGGATCTTGGATCATTATATTCATTTGAGGAATCATTGTTTTGAATATAATGCGAGTTTTCTTAATTGTTAAGATTTCTCATTTTCTGAATATCATAACTGATTTTTCCTTTTCTTATTACAGTTATGTCTAATCAGAACTCTTTCTCGTTGAGATCCGTCCTTGAGAAGGACAAGTTAAATGGATCCAACTTCCTAGATTGGTATCGGAACTTGAGAATTGTTCTCAAGCAAGAGAGAAAGGACTATGTCCTTGTGAAAGCTCTCCCCGAGAAACTAAGGTCCAATGCCTCACATGCAGTATATGATGCTTGGAATAAGCATTATTATGATGTGGTCGATGTGAGCCGTCTGATGAGGGATACCATGAACTCTGAATTGCAGGGGCAATATGAGAACATGGAATCGCCTATCGAGATAGTCACTAGCCTGAAAGCTGTGTTTCAGGAGCAGACTCGAACTGAGAGATACCAGTCGGTTAAATATCTGTTTGAGTGCAAGCTACCAAAGGAAGCTCCAGTAAGTCCTCATGTCATGAAGATGATGGGTTATATTGATAACCTGAGGAGACTGGATTGTCCTATTAGCCAAGAGTTGGCTACTGACATCATTGCAGTCCTTGCCGACGAGCTATGATGAGTTCATCAAGTACTACATCAAGAATGTCTTGACGAAGACGTTGACTGAACTGCATGATATGCTCAAGACAGCTGAGCTCAATATCAAGAAGGGCAAAAGGTTTGTGAAACCTGGTAAAGATAAGGGTGAGAGAAAGGCCGCCCAGATTGTGAATCAGGATAAGCCTGAGTTTCTCACTAAACCCAAGTCTGGCCCATCTGATGATGATGCTTGCAGCTACTGTGGGGAACCAAGGCATTGGAGGAGAAAATGCAAGAAATACATGGAAGATTCCAAGGAAATAATGGAGATGTATGACACTCCTTATTTAGGTATTTGTGTTATTTCAAGTTCTACCTTATGGGTATTAGATACCGGTTGTGGTGCTCATATTTGTTTAAATGTGCAGGGCCTGAGCAACAGTAGAACGTTGAAGAAGGGATGAATGGAGATACTCAACAGGAATGAAGCAAGGGTTGCTGCATTAGCTGTAGGAAGTTCCATTTGTTGTCGCCTTCAGACTTGGTTTTAGAAACTAAATAATTGCTATTATGTAATTGCTATGAGCAAAAATGTCATTTCATTTTCTTGTAAGATTTTGAATGATTTTATTTTGATAAAAGACAAATGTTGCTCTTTTGATCTAAATGATATTTTATATGGTAGCGTCCCATTAGAGAATGGGTTTTATGTCTTAAACCAATATATATATCTGTCTATGACATAAACACAAATCGGTTCTCCAACATTATCGTTTGGGCCACAGAGGATTCAGAAGTTCCATAGTGATGGGCTTTTGGGCTTACATGGTTGTGAATCATGTGAGATATGTGAATCCTGCTCATTGGGCAAAACGATTAAGGCCCATTTTATCAAACTAAGAGAATGGGCCAATGACTTATTGGGCTTTATACATACAGATGTGTGCGGCCCGATAGGCACCAATGCTAGAGAAAATTAGGATTCAAGACTTCATTACCTATACTGGTGACTAGAGTGGGCATGGCGATGTCTATCTAATGAGTCACAAGTAGGAATCCTCTTTTGAAAAAATTTCAAGGAATTCCAGAATGAAGTACAGAATCAAATTGACAAAAGTATTAGAGCTCTTCGATCAGATCGCGGAGAAGAATACTTAAGTCAAGAGTTAAGTGATCATCTGAGAGAGTGTGGAATTGTTCCACAGCTCACTCCTCCTGGAACGCCCCTTTGGAATGGGTTTTCCCAGAGGTGGAATCGGACCTTATTGGATAAGATTCGATCAATGATGAGTCACACAGATCTTCCATAATCCTTTTAGGAATACATTCTAGAAATGTCTGAGTTTACACTAAATAGGGTTCCAACAAAATCAATTGCAAAGACTCCACATGAGATGTGGATTGGAAAAGTTCCAAGTTTGTCTTTACTAAAATTTGGGGTTATGAGGCTTGTGTAAAACATTTAACAAGCTCGCATCCAAATTTGATAAATGCTACTTTGAATGGTTATCCTAAGGAAACCAAGGCTTATTACTTCTACAACTGTTCTGATAACAAAATGTTTGTTGCTAAGAACTATGTTTTCTTGCGAGAGATTGTCTTTCCAAGAAAAACAGTGGGAGTAAAGTGTATCTAAAAAATGTTCGAGAATCACAGGAGACTGCTCGACCTGTTAAGGAAGAGTAGTAGCTGGGTCTGCAAAGGGTTGTAGAACTTGCACCTGTGGTGCCTAAAGTTCGTAGATCCGAAAGGATTCGTAACGATCACGAGAGATATGGATTTCTTGTGACCGATTGTCATGACTTGTTGATCATTGACAATGAAGACCCTACGAATTTTGAAGAAAAGCAGTGTTGGGCCCGGACTCCGAAAAGTGGCTAGGAGCCGCTAGATCCGAGATGGGAATATCCAGATATTCAAAGCTTAGCTGGTGGCTAAAGGTTTCAAGCAAATCATGGTATTGACTATGATGAAACCTGTTCTCATTCGCTATGCTTAAAGCCATTTGGATTATACTAGCAACTGCCATTGATCATGGTGATGAGATTTGGCAGATGGATGTGAAAAACAGTTTTTCCTTAATGGAATTCTGGAAAAGGATGTGTACATGACACAACCTAAGGTTTCACAGATCCAAATCATGCTGGGAAAGAATGCAAGCTTCATCGATCCATGTATGGAATGAAGCAAGCATGACGGAGTTGGAATCTTCGTTTTGATAAAGATGTCAAAATGTTTGACTTCATCAGGAACGAAGAGGAACTGTGTGTTTACAAGAAGACTAGTGGGAGCGTAGTTGCATTTCTCATTATGTATGTAGATGACATACTTATTCTCGGAAATAACGTTCCGTTGCTTTAGTCTCTAGAGACTTGGCTTGGAAGTTATTCTTTCAAAGAAAGACATGGGAGAAGCCGTGTGAATTCTTGGAATATAAATCTATAGAGATAGATTGGGTAGGCTAATTGGATCGTGTCAAGATTCTCATGGTGATAAGGTCTTGGACAGATTCAATATGCATAATTCCAAGAAGGGCTTCATACCAATGTCTAATGGCATTAATCTTGGCAAGACGCAGTGTCCCTGGACACTGGCTGAGCAAGAAAGTGTTTGAGTAGGATTTCCAAGCGTATGCAGTGGAACCTATCATAAATGCCATGACCTGCACTCGTCCAGATGTTGCTTGTATTTTGAGCAGGACGAGTAGGTACCAATATGACTCAAGTGAAAGTCACTGGACAGTTACCAAGAATATTCTCTAGTATTTGAGGAATACTGAGGATAGGAGCTTGGTGAACTGAGGAAGTAATGGTTTCTGATGAGAGTGGTTAGACAGACAAAGACAATTTCTGGTAGGAACCTGATTATGTCTTGTGTCCATACTGCGGTGCGGTTTGTTGGAAAGAGTTCCAAGCAAAGCACCACAGCCTGCGGTTTGTTGGAAAGGGTTCCAAGCAGATCACCGCAGCCTCTCCCACGACCTAAGCATGAGTTTCACTCTCCTGCTGTAGGTATTGGATATATTAAGATGTGATCTTAATTCTAGTGGGAGTTATAAAGGATTTAGTTATGTTATGATATTCATGTTGACATACTTTGGTTATGTCATAATGAAATTGTTTCATGTATTATTTGATTATTGGATAATTGAATAATAGTCCCAAAGTAATTCATGGCATTTTATAGGTCATCAAGTTAAGGACTTGATCATGAAACCCTATAAGTGATAAATGACATAGATTATATTTGTCCCTGGTCGAGGTTGTTAAAGTGGGACACTGACAACCGCGTGAGACTGGCATGTGAGGTGACTGATGATTAAGTTTCATGGAGTCATTAATAAGAGTATTAAAGTCAATCACATAGATATATGTTGGAGAACATATGATCGGGCATGACCCGCTAATGGGAACTCTACAGGATAGTTATATAAGTGTCATAAGAGTTTCCCATTACGACTATAGAGTATAGTCCTTAGACCTGAGTTCATCATGATTTCTTACATATGAATTGGTCCGCTTTGACTTTGTCAAACGTTATCCGTAACAGGTGACTATAAAGGCATTGATTGGGCGTATCATGAAGTGTGTGAAGGAACAGGGATGGAACAAGATGAGATTTGTCCCTCCTATATAACAGGAGATAAATATCTCAGGGCCCATCGAAGATTTGATACTGAGAAATGCGTGGCCGCGCTCAAACGAGGTGATTGTCAGTCGTTTGTTTTTGTTCATTATAAATCGGAGTTCGATGAATGTGATAATGGCTGTAATAAGGATGACACGGATCTTGCCTTATGCCATATCGAGATATAGAGACGAAGGGATTATGGGAATAGATGATTCCAGTACAAGTGGGAGATTGTTGGGAATGTCCTGAAATCACACTTGTATCCACTCTAGTGATAGTTGTACTGTCGAGATTAGACATTCATATAATACTAGGTGGTCATGACGTTTTGCTAGAAACCTCTGATGATCTATGAGTTATGAACTCATTGCTAGTATTATATGATCCTACAGGGTCACACACCTAAGCAAGCTGGATGAGCTTTATGTGGGAATGATCATTAAGAGTAATGATCTAGGTAATGTGTATAAGATACACATTATATACGAGTTTAGAGGGTGTGTCGATCGACACAAAGAATTGTGTCGATCGACACGAAGGCAGAACCGAAATAGTGATTTCGGTTTAATGACACAATTGATTCTGGTTCGGTTCAGAATTAATAGGGTTTTCTCAAGGGCCTATATATGGGATAATAGGCACGACCTTGAGACCTAATCTTGTTAGTCGCAGCCACCTCTTTAGAACTCGGTGATTCCCCAGGAGATCCGATTAACGGTACTAGCATCCCGGCGGATTCCAGTTTGTGTGCGTGTGGACTAACGGTAGAGGCGCAACACTTGGGGCGCTATAGATCTCGAATCCCTGATTCAATTCCGCTGCATAAACTCCAGGTATATTCGAGATCCGTTCTTGTAAGATTCATAGTTTACAAACCCTAGATCCTAGGCAAAGGAACTTTCGCTAGGTTGTTTAATAGAGATTAAACCGGTAAATCCTGTGTGAATTCCTACACGTTGTTTTGAGTCTTGACATCGTATCTTGGAAACTCTGATAAAATTTTCCATTTTTTTTTCCAAACACCAAATGTTCGTTCGATCACTGAACGGAGCGAAGAATGCCACCGGTTAAATAACTCCTCTGCATCTCTGGGCGGAGAACCATTTAGAAATTGTGGCATATGATACCCGTGACCTCTATACGGCGCCAAAAATCATCGTGTGTTAGCATAACCAGAATCCACAAGATAATACTTCATGGGCGGGGGCATTGGAAAAGTCGGGTCACGCTCCATTGCGTAAGATAAAACTCTTGCATCATGCACAGATCTAGGACACCCAACAAATATATAAGTGAATAACATATCCAAGTTGCATATCGCCAAAACATTAATGCTCGTCTGTGAATGCCTGTTATAGAAACGAGTAGCCTCTGCGCCAGTCACCATAACCGTACAATCAGTGCCATCCATTGCACCAATGAAACCATTAAAGTAAGGCCAATATCTACAATCACCTCGTAGACCTCGTGGTACTTGGCAGAGTTGCTCGGGAGATTGCTTCCTCATTAAGCTAGCAGATAGTTTTGTGCATGCTTTTAGACATTCCTTAAATTTACGTCCAACAGTCTCTTGAGCGCGTCCGAATATGAGCCCTATAGAATGCTGTGTCATGTTATGACCACATATGACAAGAAACATTGCCACATTTTCCTCCACGGATATGTTTTTGTGTATTTTAGACCATACTCTGTCTGTAATGTGTCACATAAATGTGTGAAACCCTCTATGTGCAACCTCAACATATGTAAGCAATCTCTTGGGTAATTGTAAATCCTTTTCTCAATGTTGCACCATCCTAATCCCCATTCAGCTCCCATTGGTTGTCGACAATAATATTTTTTGCAGTAATCTATCACCGGTTTGAAGAGTGCTTCCATGATATCCATGTGCTCAAGACAAATTAGTTCAAGTAGCTCATCATCGGTGAGATTATGTAATCCGCGGGAATGTAACTCAAGTATACGAAGACCCTGAAAATGAAAACAATTTCATTTAATTAAAAGAGGACATACACTGGTAAACATTAAGTAAGAAGCAAGATAACTATTATATTTTGAATATGGAAAAACACAACATAATTATTCTTTAAATTTCTGTCATCATAGTCATTGTTTACGACATTGCGATTAAATTGGTCTGGAGATGCATTTAAATTTAATTGTGGGTTGGAGTTTGGAACTTGAAATCCTTCTCTCTGTCTAAAGTGGTATGGAGATCTGGACCCACCATAGTGTGAAAATCCTCCGGGGTTTGGAGATCCAGCACCACCGAAGTTCGCAGTCCCTCCGAAGTGTGAAAATCCTCCAGGGTTTGGAGATCCAGCACCACCAAAGTTCGCAGTCCCTCCGAAGTTTGAAAATCCTCTGGGGTTTGAAGATCCAGCACCTCCAAAGTGTGAAGTCCCTCTGAAGTTTGAAGAACCAAAACCACCAAAATTTTCAGTCCCTCCGGTGTTCGCAAATCCAGCACCACCAAATTGTGTAAATCCTCCTAAGCCCGGAGACCCTGATCCACTACCAACAGATCCTCTATTGCTTGGTCCAATGGAACTACTGAGTTGGCGTTTCCACGGACTACCCCGAAAGTACCACTGCGATCATAACTTGTCACTCCTTCTAGAAAACGAATTCTTTCCTCATTACTCTGGAGTAAGGCAAACCTTTTTTGCTCAGTAGGATCTTTCAAAACTTCTGCTGACGTCCACCAAAAATCAGTAAATTTCTCGATGTCTTCTAGCTCATTAAATTTCAACCATGATTCACTCTCATAATCCTCTTTCGGTTGGTGACGTGCATTCCACATTTGGATTGGGGATTGCATATTTGCAAGATGTGACTTGATAGTAGTCAAGTGTGCATCCATAGCAGCTCTCCTTCGTGGATTTTGAGTGCTTTGTCGAGTTGATTGAACTCTTCCCCTACGGTTGTTTCTATCACCTCTATTACCACTTCCGCTGGACCGTCCTCCATGTGTGGGTATCTCGACATGATTTGACGATGAAGAGGCACGGTTACCCATCGGTCGGTGTGGCTCAAAATTTGTTTCAAAACTGAATGGTCCTTGAGTTTCTGGTACGCTTTCGATAAAGGCTTCTTCATCATCATCTTCTTCTTCATCATCATCATCAGGGTCGCCTTTCCCTATCTCATATATTTGACTAGCTGATGTCATATCGTCGTCCACAAGACAATGTGGACCATACACTTTGTGCATTAAATCTATACGTGGCAGGGGGTTTTTCTTTTACCTTGTTGCTGCTGGCGTATCCTGCAACATATGAAATTTCATTCATACAAACAACTAAAAAATAAAATTAAATATATTTACAGGTATATATGGTCAATATTCATACCTTCGCTCGGTCATTCCACCATTGTGCATCCATGAGAATTATTCCCGTATCAGGATCGACCGCTACACCTGAACGCTTTTTAAGCCTCTTATAGGTCGTGTACAAGGCCTTAAAGTCATATACCTTTTGTTTACATTTGTCCCAACCAATTTGCTTTCCGCTCATTTTTTCCAATCTTTTCCTAAATCTAGTTTTCCCATACTTAGTAATGGGTACAATCTGCTTGTAGTTTATCTTTTGAAGTTCTTCTTCTAATAATTCGATGAATATAGTGTTCAACTCCGGTGTCCAGTCAAATCTACCCTACAGTTTTAATTCTCACAACACTTCAAATTAACTACACTAATGTTATATAATTCAATGTATAACTTACTATTGTAAAAACCTAACTGGTTTGATGGTCCAGCCCCCGTGTTTCCCGCTCGTCTCATAATTCTACTCAATAAACATTATAAATATTTTCTGTTAATATTTCATATAATGATATTGTAACCACAATTTTTGTAAATATTTGATTTACCAAGTATTTTGATGGCAAAATATAACGTAATTATTGGTAAATTCTCCTGGTTTAAATCATCTACAATGTTTTAATAGCAAAAACATTTATTGACATACAAATAAAAACAACTACATATATATAATTTGTTTTATTATACTTAATTAACCAATTCATTTTAGTGTCAACTATCAAGATACAACTATTATAAGTCATAAATTTTTTAAAATTTAATTATAACTAATTACAAGTTTTCATTTTTTTTATAATTTCAAATTAACTTTATATAATTTCCATAATAATACTTGTAGAATAAGTTAATATATCAAATGCAAAAAACAATTTGTTATATTTCTACAAAACGATACGACACATACTAGTATGAAAATTAATGGTGGTTATATATGAAAAATTAATTATTATATATTTTAACTTAACATATAAGGTTTTTAAAAATTAATGTCTTTAAAATTTTACGTCCAAAGGGAGTTATTTTTAAAATAGATTTTTTAAATTGACTAATTGACTTTGAAGAAAAAATAGTGAAGAATTTTAATCTAATTTTATATAACTTAAAATATGGGTTAAATTTATTAAATAAGATACTTATCCACACCAAAATGTAAAAATAAATGGATCATTATATCGTATAAACATTTAATTTATTAAATATATTAGTTTGTTAATATAGATTAGTGATATTACATAGTAATTTGTGTTTAAATTGAAGTTTCAAAAAAAGTTATTTTAGATAACACAAATTCACGTGTGCAAATCACAAAATTAAGTGAAAATCATGTATCCAAAATTAAAGAGTAAATTATTAACCAAAAAAAAACTCATTTCACAAACTTGAAACAATCATAAATTATTTGCTTTGGGAGAAATTAAACCTTTGTAAAAATGAATGAAAAAATGAAATTGATGAATTATAAAGTAAACTTAAACTTACCTTGGTTTTTTTTATGACGAATGTTTTGATGCTGAAGAAATTGGTTTTGTATGAGATACAAGTCTTGCATCACTTATATATAGAAGTCATTGCTCTCTCCTAAAAATTTGAGATAGAACGAAACAAATAAAAAAAGAAGTCACGGACTTCCACTGCTTTTGTGTTGAAAGAAAAAGAAAAAAAAAACCAAATCCGTGACTGAAAGAAAGAAAGAAAAAAAAAGCTAAAAAAAAACTGTCGGTGGGGAATTCAACTATCGGTTGAAAAAAATGTGAATGGTAACAGTTTGACAATTATACTGTCGGTTGAATCATTCTACTATCACCATTTACATCCTGTGTATTGTTCAATCCAAAAACGTTTTTACAGTAAATATTGTTTGTATTCTTAAAAAAGAAAATTCTTAATAGAAGGTTTTTGAACAAAACAAAACAAAACCTAAGAAATAAACACTCTATCAACCCTTCATCATAAGCATTATCCTCTGATATTTTAATCGATCTTGGTCGATTTTGCACGTTCTTATCCGCCATTTTAACTAATTGTGTAGCGTCTCTCCGTGTAGAATGATATAATACTAAAATAGAAAACAGGAATATGAGAAAACGTAAGCAAATTATATTCTCCATTTATCCCATATGTCAACTATCTTGTTCTCCATGCTTTAATAAAGTTTGTTGTTTCGTATTATTTAATGGGTTGTAGTTTCAATGCGCGGAAATAAAATAATTATTTACTAATCAATTCATATATCCATATAATTCTTCTTTTTAATACTTGGCATACTTGCAAAAATAGACCAAAACTTGAAGTCAAAACTAAAACTAACCTCTTCCTCTCCTCTCTTTCAAAATCCCACAAATTACCCTTAATGAATCTGTGTATTAACGAATATGCCACTCATCAGACTGCTATTAGAGTCTAACCATTTTTTCAATAGACCTAAGGGCATTCTCAGATCTAACTTATTTACGGAAATGCCATTGTCATCAATTCTCAACCTCCACGACAACCACCATGGTCGACGAGTTAATGCAGTAAGTTACACGTTATTTCCGCCTTTAAAGCTCAAGGATAGAGCATTCCAACACTTTTCGCGACTACTCTCTCCGATTTCTCCAGATTTTCCTTTGCGTTTCCGTTTAAAACCTACCGAAATCGGAAATAATGTCATAAAAACGGCAAACGACGACAGGGCTGGCGGGATTTCGGTGGGATTATATGATCTGGGCGGCCAACGAGGGCGAAATGAAACTCGAAACCGATATAGGTACGACTTTTGCATATCGTTGAATTGCAGATCTGAGTCGTATACTCAGACTGCTTTAGAAGTCTGTTCAAACTCAACTAGTCAACGAGAGGGTAGTTTTGCAATTGACATTTAACTATTCAGACTCAATATGAAGTATGCTAATTTCCTTTGAAACCAAAACAATTATGAAAATTCCTCTAATCGAGGCATAGGGTAGTTTTGCAATTGACCGAAAAATTGACTTTCTATTAAGACTTCATTTTCTGTCTGCAAGAAAATCAGTCACTTTGACCGCAAGTTGACTGTCTATTCAGACGGAATCGGAAATCTAAAAAAAAAAGGGTACTAGTTGTAATTGACCGAAAATTTTCATATGTTGACCTATTTGGGGGGAATAATATCAGACTTCTATTTAAGTCTTGGTTAGATCGAAAAACCTTCAGACTTCTATGGCAGTCTGCAATTTATGAATTTTTTCAGACGGCTTAGATAGTCTGATTTCACAGATTTTGGTCAACGCAAAAAATACACAAATTTTTGTCAGACATCTTTGGTAGTCTAAATGATTTTGCAGACCGCTATGGAAGTCTAAATAAAAAAGTCAAAGTTCGGTCAATTGCAAAAATACCTCACCACAATTTTCAGACTGCCCGGCCGATAAAAGAAGTCTGACATGAAAAGTCAATATTTTGGTCAATGTCAGAAATACCTTTCGATTTTTTTCAGACAGCTAGAGCAGTCTGACGGAAAAGTCAAAGTTTGGTCAATTGCAAAAATAGTCTTTTCAGACTACTATAGCAGTCTGGGTTGGTAACTTTATCAGACGGCATCCGCAGTCCCCTACATCAAAATCGAATTGCAAAAATACACTCCTTTTCAGACTGACATAGAAGTCTGGAAGTTTAAATCTTCCAGACTTACTTGGCAGTCTGATGTTTTAAATTTTGAAAACCGTTTTTTTTGTATATTTGTGATGAATTTCGTTGATTTTAAATTTTTAATAGGTATATTACTTGTATATGTTCACCCTGTGTTAGTATCAAATGTTTATGTTGTGTAAATATTTTTAAATAAATTTTTCATAAGTTCAGGCAATGTAGCTAATTAAATAAGACTTCGTTAGATGTCTGAAATTTCCACTGAGATCGCTAACTTTGGTTTAAATGATTTTTTTGTACAGATAATGGTGCAATTACTTGTTAATGTTGGTGAATGGATTGTGAGAGACTTGATATGGCATTTTGTGGTGGATCCTCTCAAAGGTGGGCGGTTTATCACTTTGGGCGACGAGTCTACATATTGTGAACTTGTTGAGATGATTCAAGATGATTATATGCTGGACAAGAAAACCGACTTGGTGGACTTATCATATCCATTACCAGAACCACTCTTGCAATAGTTCGGTCCGGATAGCCCTCCTATTTATGTCACCAATGATAGGCAAGTAAGGAGCATGGTCGAGTTAGCTACTGCCCATTTAATCCGTCTTTGTGTCTCAAGGCGATCCAAATTGCCTACTCAAAATGCGGGGAATCACGATGTAAAAGATGAAGATGAAGATAAAGATGAGGAAGACGAAGACTGGGAAGATGAAGATGTGGGCTCAGTATCAGATGATTCTATTTGTGGTGCTTTTGGACGTGGTCGTGGTGACGAACCAGAGCAAGATTTCATGAAACACGCAGAGTCTTACTATGATGGTGTAGATTATAGCGTGTATGGTAAAGTGAGAGGTGAAGATGAAGATGATAAAGAAGATGTAGATTATAACATATTTCATAATTAATCTAAATACTGTCAGATATAATCAAATGACTTATGTAAAAGTCTGATATTAGAGTGAAGTTGGTGTTATGTACGTCTCCGTCTCCAGAAGTCGTGTACCAGACTTATCCAGAATTCTAATAACAGACTACTACATAAGTCTGAAACACGACTTCTGTAGAAGTCTGACGGAAACGAAAACAACACCAATATCACTCTAATATCAGATCACCATGTTCATATCAAAGACCACAACAAAGCGAAATATGTATTTGTTCATATCAAAGGCAACAACAAAGCGAAATGTGATAAAACAATGTGGGCCTCAAACAAGGCCTTGGTGCTCAAGCATGTAGTGCACCATCCTTGAGCACCATACAAAGTCCATCTCATGCCACATCACAAAAACCCCGAAGGCTGAGTTGCGAAGCTCTTCCCACTCACTATCTTCCAGCGCTTGTTGGAGAGCATCCATCAGATCTCTCTTACCGCTGAAATAATGTATGCTTTTGTCTGGTTCAGGCTCATACCCAGGTCTGAACATCCTTGGAGGGAATTCAGGTCCTCCCATTTTGCCTATAGACGAAGACGTCATCCTCGGTGACCACGGCGAAGAGAGAGAAATAGATTTGGGAATAAAAAAAGACAAGAGTTCAGTCCTGGTGACGTTCTAGAAATCAATATCGAGAAGGTGACGGATTGAGGGGAAGAGAGTAGTAGAAGAAACTTACCGGCGCAGACACAGGGGATGATCGAAGCGACGAATTCCAGAGAAAACGATGAAGACGAAGATGTCGGTTCGGTTTCTCCGAGCGAGCGAGAGAGAGAGAGAGAGAGAGAGAGAGAGAGAGAGAGAGAGAGAGAGAGAGAGAGAGAGAGAGAGAGAGAGAGAGAGAGAGAGAGAGAGAAATTGTGGTGGTTTTTTTTTTTCTTGGTAACTGTAAAAAAAATGATGGGGTAAAAAAACCCTTTTATATTTGACCTAATTTGCGGTTAAAAAAACATGAGACTTCTAAAGAAGTCTGAAAGTTTGGGCGGCAATATTCCCGCCTTTTTACTAGTGCTTTTTACTAATATTTTAATTCCCGCCTTTTCAATTCCTGGTATTTTCGATTATTTTAAAAACGTCAGACTTCTAAAGAAGTCTGAAATTGTTGGCGGCAATATTCCCGCTTTTTTCTAGTGTTGTAAAATATTAGATTTAGGGCTTATCAGACTTCTCCGACAGTCTGACAGATTAAATTAGTAGATTTAATCTATTATATTGAGGTTTACGTCATACTTTACCTTACATGTAGTCAATGTGATTTAATATCACGAAATTTAATTTTAATACTTCAATAATCGTCTCTATTTAATTTATGTACAAGTAATTTTGAGAAAATAATTTTTTACAATTTTTAAATTTAAATTTACTAGTTAATTAAATATCAGAGTTCTCCAGAAGTCTGATATTTTTAGGATATGTACATAATTAACTAACCTTGTTTAATTTGATTGAAGTTTATGAAATTTTAATTTCTAAACATCGACATCGTCAATATTTAATTTTTGTCCAAACAATTGCTAACAAATATTTTTGTTTTATTTTATAATATAAATTTACTAATTTAATCAGTATCAGACTTTTGTTAGAGTCGAATATCAGACCTCTAAAGAAGTCTGACACGCCCGAAGGTTAAAATGGTAATATCGGTTTCGCGTTTTTTGTTTGGTCATATAGGGGTAACTGTAATTTTCCACGCCCGATAGGTTAGAGCTGCATTTGATTCAAGTTTTGGTTTAGTTTTTTGAAAAAATGAAATTTTGGGTTAAAAACAGCAATTTGCCCGTATATACTTTTACCATTGATTATAAATTATGGGTAATTAAATTATCTTACAAATTTGTTGTAATCTCTGCACGTTCAACCACGACGTGAAATGAAACGAATGAATGAAGTATTATTTCCCAATATTCGTAAATCCAAAACTTATTAAACAGACCATAATCGGAAATAAAGAAACAAACTGATATTAGATAAACTATGAAGAAACGAATTCACCAACCCTAACGAAACTTTTTTTATCAATTAAAAAAAACAACCCTTACGAAACTTGCACGTCAGTGTCGATTGGAAGAGCTAAGATGATGGAGAAATGACATAATTTTGACTTTAATGCTTTGTTTTTTTTATCGAACCCATCACTATTAGCAACAGACGAAGCCAAGACTCGTCTTCAATGATCCAATCAATCAGGACTGAATCCAACATAACAGGAACATGTGATTGTTTGTTGGACCACAATACTTTACTATGTGTCACATTCATTATTCCCAAAGAAGATCATTTCCGCTAATCTAGAAACTTGTTACAACTAACCACCACTTAATTTTAAGTACGTACGTATCATTCACAGCATCAAGTTCGTTTACACATCTTATAGACAAATACTCTTCGAAATTCTAAGCTCATAAATCTCTCCAAGATAACAAAAAAAAAAAAAAAAACAGAGGAAGAGAAAAATGACAATCTTGCTCTGTTTCTTCTTGGTTTCACTTCTTACTCTTGTGTCATCATTCTTTCTTAAAAAGATTAAAAACTCAAAATTCAATCTTCCTCCAAGCCCTTCGAGTCTTCCGATCATCGGAAACTTACATCATCTTGCAGGATTGCCTCACAGATGTTTTCATAAGCTTTCTATTAAATATGGACCCGTGGTACTTCTTCGTCTCGGGTTTGTTCCGGTGGTTGTGATCTCATCGAGTGAAGCAGCTGAAGCAGTTCTCAAAACCCATGACTTGGAATGTTGCAGCCGACCAAAGACGGTCGGGACCGGAAAACTCTCTTATGGTTTTAAAGACATCACGTTTGCGCAATATGGTTCTTATTGGCGCGAAATGCGAAAACTCGCGGTCATCGAGCTTTTCAGCCTTAAAAAGGTACAATCTTTTAGGTATATAAGAGAGGAAGAAGTCGAATTCATGGTGAAGAAAATGTCGGAATCGGCTTTAAAAGAAACTTCTGTGGATTTAAGCAAAACATTTTTCTCCCTCACCGCAAGCATTATTTGTAGAGTGGCTTTAGGACAGAATGTCAATGAGAGCGGATTTATTATCAGACAAGATAGGATCGAAGAACTTGTTACCGAAGCAGCGGAAGCTCTAGGGACTTTCACTTTCTCTGATTTCTTCCCCGGTGGAGTTGGAAGATTCGTAGATTGGTTGTTTCGACGACACAAGAGGATCAACAAAGTCTTTGAAGAACTTGATGCTTTTTATCAACATGTTATTGATGATCACCTGAAGCCGGAAGGAAGGAAAAATCCGGATATTGTTTCCTTGCTGTTGGATATGATCGATAAACACGGAAATGCGGATTCTTTCAAACTCGATATGGATAATCTCAAGGCAATAGTCATGGTATAAACTCAATTATCATTTTTCTTCATTTCGAGTTTATATGTTTTAACAACTATGTTAATTCAAGCTTTATATAATAAGATATTTATGTGATGTTTCAGGATGTATTTCTTGCGGGGATAGATACAGGGGCAGTAACTATGATTTGGGCGATGACAGAAATCGTTAGAAACCCTAGAGTGATGAAAAAAGTTCAAGAAAATATCCGAAGGGTCCTCGGAGACAAAAGGGATAGAATCACAGAAGAAGACCTAGACAAAGTTGATTACTTGAAACTCGTAATCAAGGAAACATTCAGATTACATCCAGCACTTCCATTTATAATCCCAAGGGAAACAATGTCACACATCAAGATTCAAGGCTACGATATTCCCCCGAAAACACAAATCCAACTTAACGTATGGACAATTGGCCGTGACCCGAATCGTTGGACCGACCCCGAAGATTTCATCCCTGAACGGTTTAGCAATAGTTCTGTAGATTTCAGAGGACAACACTATGAGCTATTACCGTTTGGTTCTGGTCGAAGGATCTGTCCCGGGATGCCTATGGCGATTGCTACCGTGGAGCTAGGATTGCTGAATTTGCTTTACTTTTTCGATTGGAAGTTACCTGATGGGATGAAAGTTGGAGACATTGATATGGAAGAAGCTGGTAATATCTCTATTGTCAAGAAACTACCTCTTCTACTTGTTCCTGTTCAACACTTTTGATGTGCAATAAATAAAAGCTTGATAATATGGAAAGTGTTAAAGCAGAAATGGTAAGAATCTTTAGATATCGTTGTGTGTTTGTAAGAATAAATGTTTGAAAACGATATCAAGAAATAATAAAGTTTGTTCATTTTTTTTTTGGTCTGATAAACTGAAAGCCCCAAACTCTCAAATATTTTTATTCAAAAACTTTATCAAAGTATTCTTGAGTTATATATAAATGAGAAATGTTTGAACAATACATCAACATATCAAAATACTTTTTTTTTCCTCATCAAAATGTATGTCCTTTTTCTATTTTAAGAATTGTACGTAATACTACAACCCCGAAATTTTTAAATGTCTAAAAATTAAATATTGGTAATCTTAAATTTGACATCTTATCCCATGCACCTCATTTCTCATGAGCAGGTTTTTTTTTCCCAATTATATACAAAAACATTACATTGATGTCCAGGATACAGTAAAATTTAAGTTCCTATGCGGCTATGCCTAGCTACTTTAGCTAAAGTGCCCAAGTACCTGCAAAAAGGAGAAATTACAAGGGGAGATAGACAGTACTATAATGTCTGACTTGGGCCAATAGCAGATCCGGATTGACTTGACTTGGGCCTGTAGCAGATTTAAAAGGAATTGTTGGAAGCCAATTGTCTTTCCACCCATTGATACTCACTCTATTACCAATTACCTCTACTGTGTACCTTGCCAAAGGAGCATCTTAGTTTGGATGCTATTTTTCCAGGCATAGCTAGAATTCCTATGAGCCACTGCTTCCAAGCATGAGGATTTGTGATAATACTTGGCCTTATAGACGCTAGCACGCAAAAAATCATGAGAACTCATTAGGCTCCATCCTTGTTTTTGCCAACAAAGCTTTACTAAAGTCTACAATATCTCTTATTCCTAATCCTCCTCGTTTATGTGAATTAGTTATTTTATGCCAAGCTACCTAAGGAGTTTTCTTCTTTGTCTAATCCGTAGACCACCAATAATTCATGATATAAGAAATAATTTTTCGCAATCGATTATTAGATAGTATGGAATAAAACATTGCATAAATAAAAAATGATTTTTAGATAGCATGAAATAAAAAAGAGAGAATTATTCATTTTATTGTAGGCAGATCTAAAAAAGCCTTTTTCTCCCTGGCTTATTTATCGAAAAAATGTTTAACCGCTAGATAATGGAGTTTCCCTCAAGTTATCTATTGGTTATTTTCCTCTGTGGGTAATAATTTCAAATTTTTGCATCTCTCTTTCCAATCTCAGTTGCCTCTTTTATTCAAAAACCCTAAATTTTCACCGGAAAATCTCTGCTTATCCCCCGAATCGGCTTCTATTTCAAAGGCACGGTGTTGGGTGGTGCGCTATTCTTACTAGTCTCTTGTTTCACTGCATCTGCAGTAGCTTAATTTTCTCGAATCTGGTGAACCGTTAGCCTTATCCCCTCTAAGGATAGTGAAGGTTGGAGTAGCTCTGCTGGTCCTTCAGTCTGTCTGAATCTAGCTTAATCCCCTCTAAGGATTCCCTAAAGAACGCAAGCAAGAAGTTCATATCTGTGTTCTTGCAAGTTCAGGAAAAGGTTCCAAGATCTAAAGTTCGGAAGTTCCAGATCTGGACTTACCTGCAAGTTAAGCTTAATCCTCTCAAGGGATTGCATTAAGCACATTCTTGGGCCTCAAGAGTATCAAAGGCACATCAAAATGAACTAAAGATTTTCCTCAGCTGAGAAAGGAAAAGGAATTGTTACCGGAAATGAACCCCCTAGAGCCATGAGGGTCCAAATACCAGAATTTAACCCAGAGGAGTTGGTCCACAATCACAAGCTGCTGGTGGTGGGAAGAATTACAAACCCCAAGGTCCAGAAGATGTGGGCTTTGCTTCCATTCCTAAATGACCACTGCAAGGTATCTAACAGGCCAGTGGGTGCAGATCTGGGGAATGAAAGGTTTCAATATCAGTTTGCTAATGAGAATGATTTACAAGAAGTGGTAGCTTATGGACCTTACCATTTTGCCCACTGGATGATTATGTTGCAAAGATGGGAACCAACTGTTGATATAGCATTCCCATCAGAGATACCTTTCTGGATCTAAGTCCAATGGGTACCAAGCCATCTCTGGTCAAAGGCTATGGTTATAAGCCTAGCAACAAACATAGGGGTGTATGAGAATCATGATGTATCTATCTCTGCTGCAAGATTACGAGTAAAGATAAATGGGTTGAAGCCACTGATTACCACCTCAATCTTGGAGTTTAGAAATGGGGATGAAGTTGAGTGATATGCTCAAATTTTTCTAGAGCTACTCTCTCAAATTAAGATGATCGATTGCAGTACTTAGGGTATCGACTCCACATGGAATCAATTAACACAATAGATTTAAACGTTCGAAATAAGCTAAGCAGGATGATGTGAATGTAAAAACAAGTAAATAAGAAAGCAAAATAATTCTATTGTAAATCAATTAAAACAAAAGCTAGGCGCATGGAAATCTCAGATGCATCTGAATTGTAGATCTCAATAGATAATTAGGAATTATAAAGTACCGTTCTTGAATATGAAACACAAATATAAAACCAAACCGCTTTTGCTGCAGAGATTATCTATGTCTAAATCCTAGACAACCAACTATCGTTGCGAAACCTATCAATTTAAACAAGCATTAAAGATCAGGTTCAATTGTTCACAAAACCCTAAACCAAATTTCTTTGTAGATAGGAATTTTGCTCATGTAACACTAGTTTTGGTAATTAATCACACTTTCGTGTCTACCAATTAACCTAAGATGAGATTCTAGGCCGTGAAGCTAGAATAAGAAATAAACACAAGTCCAGATGAAAAACTCTAATGATTTTTTCCTAACTATTCAATTCATGTCTACCAATTCATCAAACACCTTTGAATAACCCTAAACCTAACAAGGGAACTACTCAGACATATTGAATGAAGCAAACATCATATAAAATATAGATATCTCTTAAGATTCAATAAAATAAAGCGTAAGCCTAAACAGTGGCTGCGAATACATATATATAAGGTTTTTAAACCGTCATAAAACATAATTGTAAACATCTGGAACTTCTTGGCAAAAAAATCTTCGAAATTATAATCTATGTTCCCAGTCTATCCTGACAAAGCCCCTGGCCAGATGGATTTTCAGCCACTTTCTTCTAATCAGACCTGGGACATAGTGAGGGGAGAAGGGGGGGGGGGGGGGGGGGGGGGGGGATGATATCTGAAGTTAAAAGCTTTTTCCTAACTGGCAAGATGCCAAGTACTATCAATGAGACCCATATGAGGATGATTCCTAAGATCATAAGCCCCAAGAAAGTCTATGATTTTAGACCTATTGCCCTTTGTAATGTGTATTACAAGGTCATCTAAAAGCTAGTGGCCAAGAGGGTGCAACCTATTTTGGGAAACCTAATCTTTGAAAACCAGTATGCTTTTGTTCCCAAAAGGGCCATCTCAGACAATGTGTTGATAACACACAAGGTTTTGCTCTTTCTCAAGACCTCAAAAGCTACAGAGAGGTTTGCTATGGCTGTGAAAACGGATATGAATAAGGCTTATGACAAGGTAGAGTGGGAATTTATTCAAAAAGTCTTAACTAAGCTGGGGTTTCATGAGAAGTGGGTAAAGCTGATAAGGCAATGTGTTTTCACTGTGTCTATGTCTGTACTTATTAATGATTCTCCTAGGGGTTTTATTAGACCTATGAGAGGGATTAGACAAGGGGATCCACTATCCCCATACCTGTTTATTTTATAAAGTGAAACTCTATTTGGCCTATGTGATAAGCTCAAATTAGACCTAGAGCTAAACTCTCTCAAATTAAGAGATCAGTTATAGTACTTTAGGATCGAATCCACAGGGAATCAAGAAACACAATAGATTAAATAAATTCAGATTAAGCTAAGCAAGATAATGATAATGAAAAACAAAGTAAATAAAGAAAGTAAATCGGTTTTGAAATCAATTAAAAGAAAGCTAGTCACAAGGAAATCTCAGGTGAATCAAATATGCAGATGATAAATAAAAGATAAGATTATGATGCACAGTTCTTAAACATGAACACGAATGTAAAACCAATCAGCTTTCGCTGCAGAGATTATCTATGCTTAAATCCTAGAAGACCAAATTTCTTTGCGAATCCTAACAATCTAAACAAGCATTAAAGTTCAAGTTCAATTGTTCACAAAACCCTAAACCAAATTTCTTTGTGAAAAGCGATTTTGCTCATCAAAGTCTAGATCAGGAAATCAATAAAACTGTCATTTCTATTAAATATCCTAAGATCAGATTTCAGGTCATGAATAGAAAATCAGCAATAAACTCAAGACAAGATGAAGAACTTTCTAAAGATATTAATCCTATGCAATTCATATCAGATCTAGCAAATCATCAAATACCTTTGAAAATCTCTAAACCTAACAAGGTTACTACTCAGATATAATCAAAGCAAAAACCATTCTATTAATTGAAGATATCTCTTAAACAAAGATAAAATAAAGCATAAGCCTAAACAATGGCTGTAAAAACGTATATATAGAGGTACAAAACCGACTGGAAACCTAAAAGTAAACATCTGGAACTTTCAGGTTTTGAACGGACTTCTTCTGATTAAGTTTTGGGCTTGGTCGACATGGGTGTCGATCGACACTCATGGTGGTGTCGATCGACACCTCCTTGAAAATTGTTTGGGTAAATTTTAACTAGGTTCGTATTGAGACAGCTCTATGGATCAACGCTTGAAGATATATTTTATTGATGAAGAATTTGTAGATTACATCGTAGAAAGCAATAATACATGAATCGAATGAACATCCTTGCTTGCAAAGATATTGATCTTGGTCGGAGATCTTCTATTTTTTTTTGGCCATGGCCTCTTTCATGCTTCGTAGCTTTTACCTAGGAGTTGTTAGGGTTTCTTCTCTTTTTCCTCCCCAGATCCCTTTTTCTAGGTTCATAGTCTTTATATTTATAGATCCCCGTCAGACCGTAATCTATTTTTGATTAATAATGACATGATCATTAATTTATAATTCCACTAAGATTTTAATTGATGTGACAATATGCCCAACAACTAGTACGATAATTATCTAAGGAAATTATTTTACCCAACAACTTGCCCCCTACTCTTCAATTTCTTATTTAGAACTTCGGAGTAGCATATGTTCTTTATATTGGCATTTTGTCACTCGCTTCTAAATGTAAACATGTATGTCCATTAGCTGTTGGCAAAATCATATCGTTCATAACGATCAATCACTTTTCTAAAATCATCAACGATTACGGTCGAGTATGTGTTGCTTGCCGTTCACTTGTTTATATTCATTGTTTGTTGGTCCTTCATTGCTCCATTTTTCTTATAGTAAAGATATAAGTGGTATGTGAGAGGTGCCTGCTCCTTCTTTACGTATTAGCAAGATACTCATCATTTTATATTTGTTAGGCCTAGTGACCCGTTGACCACCCTACATAGCTTATAGCTCATTTGGCTACCCCTTTAGTCTCACGATCTTTCTGTTTCAACTATGATTCTATCTTTCTTTTTTTTGAACTCTTTGCGACCTTTCGGTTAAGTGTCCAACTGAAGCTAGAGAGGTAGATGATTGTGCTCAAAAGCAAGAACAAGATTGGAATCGTTTGTTTCAGCGATGAAATTTAGTTCTCGTCGACTCTTTGGAAGAATACTTGATCCTTTGAATGCCATGTAGAATCTTCACATGGTGAAAGATCGTTTTGTCTTAAAATCCGAAGACTTACTGCTGTGAAGTAATAGACATATTCGCCGATTCTTGTTTTTGGTATTCAAACCCGACATACATGTGCTTCTCTTATCAATCTTCCATGCATTTAACTGGTACCAAGGTTTTGGATTTGACTCCACAAGACTCGTTTCTTATAGAAGTCAATAGTGTCTACTTCTCTTATAGACTTTGTCTTCTTTCTTTGTCTCTTTTTTCATAGAGGGATTGATATTGTTGATTTATTTCTTCCTTTCCAATGTCTGAGCCAAACTTTGTTGACTTGCATTTTTCTTCATTTTAGCAGCTTCCTTTTATGGTTATGCGCTCCTCTTATCTTTTGTACTTTAACATAGCCGCTTGTTGCTTGAACTCTCTTGGAGATTTCAATGCGGTTTCCAATATCCTTCAAACTGTGATATTTGCAAGAAACTAAATTTATGATTTACTAACCTCTTTATGTTTAAATCACGTTTCCAGTGCATGTTGTTGTTTGTCCACTAATGGAACCTATCCCAACGACAGTAGGAACATCTCCTTTGATTGTTTTACCATATGTTCTTGTTGAAAAAAACAATATTGCCTCTATTGTCAACGGCATATCTCTAATTTTGACATCTAAGTAGATCTTATCTTAGATCTTTAATTTGTCTTCAAAACTCTTTTTATGAATAATTCGTGGTCGTTGTTTCATCTATGCTTTTATTGTCGAGTAGATCAAGATGTGGATCACGTTTCTTAGTGTTTGTACCAAACGACTAATATATTTGAATTATGGTGCCAATGATTGAAGCGAAAACCAATAGTCGAACATACGATTATGGACGCTCATCGTCGTCTTCTCCAAAAAGGTGGAGCTACATCTCTCTTAGTAATCGTTGCTTCTTAGTTGTTTTTATGTGTATGTATATACTGGCTATACATGCACTTTATCTCTCAACTAGATTATTGAAACGTAGTTAATGACTTCAAAATCATAACACTCGTTATGCTGATTTTCCAACTTGGTAAGTTCGTCTGTAATGCTAGTATTTTCTGTTTTTCTCTCATGAAAGTAGTACTCTTCATTTGAGGAGCTCTATCTTGTGGATCTTTTGTTACTATTTTGGGGACTTTGCGTAACCAAATGTGCATGGTCAATGTTTATAACCCAAATACTTTCATATTTGTCTTAAAGTAAATTTTTTTTTTTAGACTCACTTATCGTCGGTCACTTGTATCTTCTCATGGCTTTGCCTATGATTTTTTTTGCAGGGACCTAACATCTGCTCTTCAGTAAGAGGATTTTGATCGTTGTCATAATATTTTTGAGGCCGTACCTCTTAATTTCCTAAGATGTGATTGTCATCACGATAGGATGACACAATCACAATTTTTTTTGATAAATTGACCGTAGTATCTAGTTTCATTTATTTGGAGGTCATGCCTTTAAGTTTCAATTTAACTGATCATCATCACTTTTTCGTGGGAGGTATGACATCTTTTTGTTTTGTAATGACCATAGTCATTGGTTTTCAAAAAAAAATGATAGTCGTAGCTATCGATCGTCTCAGGAGATCATTGCCCCCGGGAATATTTATTCTAGTAGTCATTCTTACTATCTTTCTTAGTAAACAACCATATTCATTGATCTTTTCTTTTTCGCGATCATGATTGCTTCCTCTTACGAGTGACAGGAGCTTCTTTCATAGCAACCATAGCCACTTTTTATATATAGCGACTGTAGCATCTATTTACAGCAATTGTGATCACTCTTTTCTATATCTCATGAGAAAGGGTCACCATCCTCTTAGAGAC
Source organism: Draba incana (assembly GCA_963576765.1). Classification (NCBI taxonomy): domain Eukaryota; kingdom Viridiplantae; phylum Streptophyta; class Magnoliopsida; order Brassicales; family Brassicaceae; genus Draba; species Draba incana. The sequence continues at coordinate 10,516,392 of OY755206.1, forward strand.
ATTGCCTTCTACTTGTTTGTTCTTGTAGTGACTATCGTCACTTTTATATTTCAAAAAGCTTTGCTTCTATTTTTTTATTGTAGTGACCTTAGTCACTATTGTTTACTTTCAATAGATGTTTCCATCTTATGAAGTTGCAAGCGCCACTATTATTTTATAGAAGGCATTGCCTCTGATTTCCAGTTAAATCGATGAACACTCACACTAAAGCTTTGCTTCCAGCGTGTTCTTCTTTTTGATTGAAGCAAAGAATACTTCTAATTATCTTAAAGGCTCTGCATCTGAATTTTTTTTTGAAGTGAGATAAACCCTTTCAATCATATTTGAGGCGTCCCTCAAATTTTCAATGTGATCATAGCCACTAATTATGCTTTTTTGCATTAAAATGACCTTTGTTGCTCATCTGCCTAAGAAGGTTTAACGTTTCTTATATAAAAAGATTATGACTACATTTTTCGACGATCATAGTTTTCATATTTTGAGAGATTTCTATCTTTGATACAGCTGTTTTAGTGACTGTAATCACTTAAAGAGGTCTTGACTTTTGTAGCAATTGTAGTTGCTAATTTTGTAGTAATTGTAGACATTGCCTTTTTAGAAGGCATCGTTTCTGTTTTTGTTATTCCTTTTGGCCATGATTTGCAATGAACCTTTGGTCATGATTAAATTTTTGTGAGAACATTAGGATCATGCATAACTATCTCTTATGACCTTTAAGTCATGCACATTTTTTTGATATGACCTTTCGATTATGATCAGATTTTGTCATAGTCTTAGGGTCGTGCCCAATTATTTGTAACGACTTTTCTGCCGCGATCAGAATTTGATGTGAGCTTCCGGTTAGAATCAAATTTCATGTAATGGCTTTAGGGTCATACCCTAATTTTTGAAATGGTCTTTAACCATAACAATGCTAAATTGTAACGAGCTACTTCGTAACTTCTCTTTTCCAGGAGGCTTTGCCTCTGATATTATGTAATGGCTTTAGTGAGCATGATATGCTTTTTGTTTCTTTGGCTTGTTTTGCCTTTGATATTATGTTTAAGTGATCGTTGTCACTTTTCTTTCTTGGGGGGTTTGCCTCCTTGACTAGTTCTCATAGTGGTCGCTGTTATTATCTTGTTAGTAAAGGACCATGATCATTGAGCTTCCTTATGGCGATCGTGATCGCTTCCTTATACGTATAAGGATGATAGCTGCTACTCTTATAGGATCATGATCATTTTTTTCATATCTCACGAGGCTTTGCCTCTAATTTGTTTTGTTTTGTGGTGATTGTCATCACTAATCTTTCTTAGAACGAACTACTCTAATTTTTTTTTCTGAGTAGATACGGTAGCTATTCCTTTTTTTTAGCCACCGTTTATTCAAGTAACTTAAGAGACAAACATGTTGCCTAATGTTAGGGGAGGTTCTTAGACCTCAGTTGAAAGGCACTTAGCCTTCATTATGGTTTTAGGGTCATACCCATGTTTTAGTAATGGTCATGGGGTCATGCCCTGATTTATATAATGGTCTGATGTAAGGTACTTAGCCTTTACATAGGTGAAAGTAGTCTTCTAGACTATTGTAGATGAACACGTAGCTTTTAATAGCTTTAGAACACACATCTATCTTTATTCATTGTAGATGTTTAACTTTTGAAGGTTTTAACCACTGAAATTAGGCACGTAGCCTTTCATATCCTCCAAAATATACCTACTTTCTTTACCGTAGATGAAAGTAGCCTCTTAGACTATTGTAGATAAGCACTTAGCTTTTGGTAGTTTAAGAAACACATTTATCTTTATTAAATGTAGATACTTGAGCTTAACGAAGTCTTAGTGACCGCTGTGCTTAAGCACTTTACTTTTAGTAATTTCTTGAACATATATCATTATATATATACCTCTAAGTACTTAGCTTTTGATAGTTATATATACTATCATCCTAAGCAGTAACTTAAAAGTGGAGACTTGCCTTTCTTGCTTTCTGTCATTGGCTAAAAATTTTCCAGTATCTAGATGTAGACTAATCATGATACTTAAGAGAGCTTATGAATAGTAATTAGAAAACTTATCTAGATTTTTATGTCGTTACGGCCTTCTTTGTGTTGACGAAGGTAAGCTTCCTAGTAGGAGAGCCAACTTTTGTAAATCTGAGATATTTAATTATTAATTGTAAGACATTTATTTTACTTCAGATTTTGTATTTTAGCTTGTAGCAAAAAAACTTATCTTCATGAAGACAACACGTGGTCTCTCTGTCCTTTAAATTCTTAGGATCTATAATGGACGTAAACTCACTCGAATAAATTGCTTCCCATCTTCTCAAAACCACGGTATGATTAAAGTTAGCATAATAACTTGGAGAGGGCGTTATGTGTTCCCATCTTCTCACAACCGCGATATGATTAAAGTTGCTTCCCCATATGCCATGGAACCATTGTTGTTTTCTCGCGAGCAACTTGTACTCGCGATCTAATCTTTCAGAAAACTTTGTCCCCAATAGTTATGAAAGCCTTTTTCCTGATCTTAGGATAATTTGATACGTTTGGCAATTTCTTTGCCACTCTTCGTAGTCATGTTGCTCTTAAGGCGAACAAGTCTTGAGATGGGTGGAAGGAGCGGAGCCGTAGAAGCCAGATCAGTTGATGGCGGCAACTGAATTGTTTTTCATATAAAGAAATCTAAATCCTTTGTTACCATTGATATTTTAGGGTTTTGGGTAAATTTTAACCAGGTTCGTATTGAGACAGCTCTACGGATCAACGCTTGAAGATATATTTTATTGATGGAGAATTTGTAGATTACATCGTAGAAAGCAATAATACATGAATCGAATGAACATCCTTGCTTGCAAAGATATTGATCTTGGTCGGAGATCTTCTATTTTTTTGGCCATGGCCTCTTTCATGCTTCATAGCTTTTACCTAGGAGTTGTTAGGGTTTCTTCTCCTTTTCCTCCCCAGATCCCTTTTTCTAGGTTTAGAGTCTTTATATTTATAGATCCCCGTCAGACCGTAATCTATTTTTGACTAATAATGACATGTCATTATTAATTTATAATTCCACTAAGATTTTAATTGATGTGACAATATGCCCAACAACTAGTACGATAATTAGCTAAGGAAATTATTTTACCCAACAAAAATCAGATTCTTCGCTTCGGTTTTCGCCACTTCATTCCGCAATGCTCCAAAACTTTCAATAAACATCTTTTAAGCTCCAATCGTCCAAGTACCTATAAAGACTTAAAATCAACCGAAAAACACCAAAAGACTCTAGATATAGGACTTATATCATGGCTTAAACAGGGTAAAAACCATCTGCATTAACTGCTGAGGCGTTTGTTCTCCTATCGGCTTTGATTCATGCTATGGATAATCGCATCTTGGCCCTATCGGTCCGATCGGATTCTCAATCGTTGGTCAAAGCAATGAACAAAAGAATTTCGATGTGGGAGATCTACATAATTATAGCCGATATCGTTGCTTATGCGGTGACTTTTCAGTTTATCAGTTTTAATTTTGTTCGCCGGAAAAACAATACCGTAGCTGATCTTGTGGCTAAATGTGGCCTCAAGAGTGTACTGGGCGAGACCCAATTTTAAGTTTATGAATGAAATGTGTTGCACTAAAATATAAAAATAAAAGTTATCATGAAATAAACATGAGATCATTTCACAACTAACCCATTTCTTTTGGTCAAATGCAAAACTAATCCACTTTTTCCTCCTCTTTACTATTCACCACTTTCTCACAAATATCTCATTCTCTTCTTCTCATATTCACGAAAATGCCATTATCTTTTCTTTATTTCTTTTTTTTTTCAAAATCAGAAACTTATCAAAAGACTAAAACACCAAAAAACAGCAACTTATTTACGAAAATGCCATCTTCTTAAATTTTTCCAACCACCATGAACAACCAAATTGAAGCTCTAAATGCTACGTAAATGCATAATAAGTGAGCTCATAACTTAGACATCATTAATTTTCTCTCCAATTTCAACTAAATCTCTCTAATTTTTGTTCTTTCAAAATTTTCACTCAAAACTTCATGTTTTCCCGTAATTCTTCCAAATAAAACGGTTGGGGTTGTTTTTCGGTGAAATTGATGGTTTTGGTGGTTTAAGAACGTGAATATGAAGTCGAACAAGTGAAAAAGGTAACAATTTTTGATTTTCGAAAATTTCTGGTTCGTAAATGTAGACAACATTTGAAGTCTACAAGTCAACTATGAGTTAGATTTGCATTTGACTATTATTTGTAAAAAAGGTAAAGTAGACTACATTTTAAGTCTACACAGTTTTCTTTGACAACAATAAAAAATATTGTAGACTTCGTATGCAGGCAGCGAAAAAATCAGGTCACTTTTTCATTTGACCAAACCATTGACCGTAAAAAGTAGACTGCATTTGAAGTCTACTTGATGCAGTCTACAAACAGGTCACTTTTGGATTTGAACTTTTTTTGTAGACTTCATTTGCAGTCTACTCTGAAAAGTGAGGTTAGTTTTGTGTTTGACCAATCTATCAAAAAATTGACCGAAAAATACATATCTTTTGTAGACTTCATTTCCAGTCTACTTTTAAAAGTAGACTGGAAATGAATTCTACCAAAAAAAGTACAGATTTTTTGGTCAAATGCAAAACGAACCCTACATTTTATGTAGACTTCATTTGCAGTCTACTTTGAATAGTCAACAAAAGTCAAATCCAAAAGTTATTTGTTTTTTTTTGCGTAGACTGCAAATGAAGTCTAATTTCCTCATGTAGTCTACAAATGAAGTCTACTTTCTTATATAGATTGCAAATGAAGTCTACTTTTTAAACAGTGAATACTTGATCAAATGCAAAAGGAACCTGCATTTTTATGTAGACTACAAATGAAGTCTACACCAAAAAGTCAACATTTTGGTCAAATGCAAAAGTAACCTTTGTAGACTGCAAATAAAGTATACAACACTTGTAGACTTCATTTGCAGTCTACATACCGATTTGCCTTAATTGCAAAAATAACCCATTGTTGACTGCTTTTGAAAACTGCATTTGAAGTCTACTCTATGTAGACTGCATTTGAAGTTTTCAGTTGGAGTCTACAAATGTGATAGTTTCTTAAAATACATTTTTGACATATTTACAATGTATTTTTTTGATTTTTTGGTAGTTCTCACATGTTTGTTAGTTGTATATCTACCCCCTGTAAGAGTTGGTCATGTTTAAGACAAATATTTGTGGGGAAAACTTGTTTTCTTGATTTGGTGACTAGTTAGCTCATATTGAGTAGACTGCATTTGAAGTCTTCAGTTGGAGTCTACAAATGTGATAGTTTTTTAAAATGCATTTTTGACATATTTACAATGTATTTTTTTGATTTTTTGGTTCTCACATGTTTGTTAGTTGTATATCTACCCCCTGTAAGAGTTGGTCATGTTTAAGACAAATATTTGTGGGGCAAACTTGTTTTATTGATTTGGTGACTAGTTAGCTCATATTGAGTAGATTTCTTTTGAAGTCTACTTAGAGTAGACTGCATTTGAAGTCTACAAATGTGGCAGATTTTTAAAATGCATTTTTGACATATTTACAATGTCTTTTTTTTGATTTTTTTGTTCTCATATGTTTGTTAGTTGTATATCTACCCTTGTAAGAGTTGATCATGTTTAAGACAAATATTTGTGGGGCAAACTTATTTTCTTGATTTGGTGACTAGTTAGCTCATATTGAGTAGACTGCATTTGAAGTCTGTTTTTCGATTTGTACCAATGGCACATCCGTGTTTGTATTTTACAGATGATTGTTCAGTTACCTGTTGTTTATGGAGGTTATATTATGGAAGATGGTATTTGGCGTTTTGAGGTTGACAATCGATGAGGCGGGAGAATGTTTTTTTTTGAGTGATGGTTTTCAACATGAGGAACTTGTTGAAATGGCACATGATGATTATGACATTGATAAAAAATCAGAGGTGGTGGAACTCACTTACTCACTTCCTCCATCAATGTTGCAACAGATGGCTCGAGATACGCCTCCTATGCATGTTAAAAATGACAGACAAGTCCAAAGTTTGATTGAGCTAAGTAGAACACATGTATTACGTCTTTGTGTATCGAGTCGGCCCGTGGTGGATGATGCTGATTATGAGGATGACGGTAGTGATGAAGATGTGGTAGAATCCAAGGATGAGGACGAGGATAATGATGTTGGAGATGAAGTTGGAGATGATGTTAAAGATGAGGCATTTGGTGGTGTGGATGGTGTTAAAGAAGAAGATTAACCCGATAGTGACGACGACTACAGTGAGTATGGAAAAGTCATAGACGAGGATGAAGAAGATACATCTTTTGGTGTGAATGCAAATAATTGGGGCGGTAGAGGTAGTACAAATCCGACATGGTCTGATAACATATTCATGAAACAGAGTTTTAGTACGAAGGATGAGCTACTTAAGAAATTGCGATTGACGGTTTTGATGCTAAGATTTACTTTCAAGGTGTATAAGTCTACGACAATGCTTTTTTGTGGCGTTGTGTCGTGTGAAAGGGTGCGAAAGGAAGGTAAGAGTGAGTGTAAAGAACGAAGCAAACCGGTTTTGGGTGACAAAGTATGTGAACGTTCATATGTGTTTCACGGCAGATCGAGTGGCTCACCGTAAACACTCCACTCCGAAATACGTTGGTCATCTATTTATAGAGCGAGTTGGAATCATTAATGGAATTACCCCGGAGTATATCAATGATGCAATGAAAACGATGTTTGGGATGACTTTAGATTATACCACCGCATATAGAGCTTTTGAGGTTAGGGGGTCATCGGAAGATGGATATCGGCTTCTTCCATCATACTTGCATCACATCGCGAAAGCTAATCCGGGGACAGTGACCGATCTTGAAATGGATGCTACAAATATATTTAAATATCTATTAATAGCATTTGGAGCTTCAATAGTCGGATTTAAGTATCTCTGACGAGTAATTGTTGTTGATGGGACACATTTGAGCGGGAAATATGAAAGGACTTTGTTAGTGGCAGCTGCACAAGACGCCAATTTCCAAATATTTCCTTTGGCCTTTGGGGTTGTTGATTGTGAGAATAATGAGTCGTGGGAATGGTTTTTCAAGAAATTGCGTTTATATATATCGGATGGCTACCCGTTGATCGTAGTTTCGGTTAGGCATCAATCTATTATCAATGCATGCGCTAAGATTTTCCCATGGGCAACACGTGACATATGTTATTAACATCTCCAGTGTAACATTGCCCATATTTTTGGTGGAAAAGACTTAATGTACTTGGTCAAAGGTGTTGCGTATGCATATACGGAAGAAGCTTATGATCGATACATGGACGCGCTACGCACAACATCACCGGCCATTGCAAAATACTTGGAAGACGCGAATCCAAAACTTTGGTCACGAGTACACTGTGAGGGACTTAGGTACAACATCAAGACTAGCAACATCGCCGAATTGATCAATGCAGCTCTTAAGGTAGCACGAGGATTTCCCGTAGCATACCTTCTTGATTTTATCAGGATTAAGCTTGGAAGATGGTTTTATAAAAGACGAGACGATGCTTCCAAGCTAACCACACAGTTTAGTCGGGGAGTTAAATACTTGTTGGAAATTCGTAACCATTATGCGGGTCCAATGACAGTGGAACGGATAGACGAGTACCAGTTCATTATGAAGGGAGAAACACGAAATTATCTTGTTGACTTGCTTCACAAGAAATGTTCTTGTGGTATTTTTCAAATCGAAAGAATACCCTGCTCACATGCTATTGCGGCTTCGATAATGAGTGGTGCAGATGTGGCTACGATGCTGTGTCCATCATACGGTAGGGAGTATTTGTATGCGGCATACTACCAAAACATTTTCCCCAAAAATGACGCGTTACCGTTTCCCGAGGTACCATGTTTACCTCCTGAGGTGCAGCCTAAAAAAGGTAGGAAGAAGAAGTCTAGATGGCAATCTTACCTAGAACTGTCAAGGAGGAAAGGAACAAAATTGCGCAAGCTTCACAACCCATACAAGTGTTCAAACTGCCATCAAACGGGTCATACGAGCCGCATTACCTAAGTTAAGGTACTTTTCCTTTTGTTCAATTGTGTACTTCAAACCAGACTATGTTCACTACATTGAATGTTTTACATCATTAATTCGGCTGTAGTAGACTTCAGGTGTAGACTTCTCTACTAAACTTCTGTGTTTGTTACTACCATCTTTACTTGTGCTGAAGCTGAAGTTTTTACAATTTTAAACTAAACTTTTGTTCATGCTCAACCGTGTGTGTGTCCAAGTTTAAAAAAAAAAAAAAAATTTCCAAATTGTGCACGAATCTATGCTCAACCTAGGTGATATAAGGTAGATCAAAATTTGTGTTAAAAAAATTGTTAGTTGTTCCTGCTTAAATTCGAAGCAGGGCCAAATCTTGTAATCTTGTGTGTTTATTTTGGATAAAAACATATTTTAGTAAAGGGTAAGAGATGATCATTGTCATTATCAAAAGCAAAACATTCTGAAGTAGAAGTCTATAAGAGAAATCTACCATATCAATCTACAATAGAAGTCTACAATGTTTAACAAACATTAAATCAGCCGTTAATAACCTATCTTTACAAAAGTACTAACTTATCCCGAGAAGCTAAGGATATGAGTTTGTCTTACATATACAAAAAATATGCAAGAATCCTTAATAGTTTATAACGAGATAAGGAAGATATAGATTACTGAACCGACATACTATCTCGGCTCGTAGAAGTCCAAGTGAGCCCAATTCCGATTTTCTGTTCCATCTTGCCTTGTCTCGTCGTATATCTGGCCCCGAACTTGTCCCTAGCTGCCTTGATATCAAAGTCTTTCATCACGCTAAATTGAATACCCAGAGCATGACATTCAATGAATTTCAAACAAAACACTCCACAACTTGAACCGTCCTGTTGTTGTGGCACTTTCTGACGCTCGATCGTAAAAGGTTTATGATCCCACAAGGGCTTTCCCTCCGCATGACAAGTCTCCCGAATAACGTAAGGCACCATTACGGGTATTGGCTCCACAAACTCTTTCATTTTTTGACAGGGGTAATACCCTCATAACTATCCCACACAACAATCTTATGCTTTGGATTTGAAATCCACAGAGCAATCCAATGATTCTGGTTGATGTTCATTGGCATGTTGATGTCATCCACTTGGTGCCCCCATATCTGGTTTGACGTACAATATGATGGTTCTTTACCTGTGTAGTAATCCGCGGCTCCAGGAGGTAACAACTTACCACCCCCATCGGCACTTGCCGGGAAGGATTTAAAATCTTCGTATTTACTGGTCCACAACATGGGCAAGACTGTATCAATGAAACATATTTTGTCGCTCCTAAACCACTCTGGATGGTTGTGGAAATGTAGCCTAAGTAGTTTTATTGCAGCATCCATATGCTGAAACAGAAAAACAACAAATTAAGCCTGCACTGTCAAGTGACATCTACACCTGATGTGTACAAGTACAGTCTTCCAGGAATTAGAGATACTTACAAAGTCTTTGAGCCATTCAGTTGGGGTTCTCCAGAGATGGAACCAATTGGCACGGGTGTTAGGCACCAGCTCTTCTCCTTGCCTATATACAACACAATCATAAGTGAAATTTCAAGTTGTGAATAATGGAAGTCATATTAGAAAGAGAGTACAATACTTACGATTCATCTCTCAACAAATCTTCGAGCGCCCGTACCTTCTTCTGATCAACAGGAATGATGCCTAAAAATTTATTTGGAATGATCCTCTGTGCATTTGCGTCCCTTTTGTATGGTGTTTTCTGTGTGTTAGCAAGATTCCTCTTTCTTTGGACCTTATTCCGTGCCATAAGCAAAGCCGTATCATTTTTCTCAATTTGTCTATTTTTCTGTTTCTCCAACATCATTTTTCTCAATTTGTCTATCTTTCTGTTTCCCCATTGACACTCTTACTTATCAGATCACTCTCATCTTAAAGTTCCTCCACCTCTACGTCTTGGTTGTTCTGAAACTAACTCTGCAAGTAATGGAGGAAGAAAGTTTAAAAAATTTGGTGTGTAATCAAATTGTATGTAGAATTAAACAAGTATTATTTTATGTATTATAGCATAGTCTTTAAACAGCAACCAACCCCCAATGTATGTAACAACAATCTAAATAAAAAAGCATAGTCTTCACACAATACACAAACAATCAAACAGTCTGACAACATAACAACATATGATCTTAGATGAATGTAAATTCATCACTTAGCCTTAGACTTCAGCTTCTTTGCTATGTCTGCTATCATGTTGCTAAAGCGTGTGGAATTCAAGGGTGCGTTACTATCCCCTACATCAGGAGTATCATGTTGTTGTGCATTCGGCTGAGGAGCTGCCTCTGTCACTGGCTTATCAGTTTGTACCCCTCCCTCAGCATTAGCAGTAGATCTCACCTCCTCCTTCCTTCCCTTTTTAGCAGCATAGTTGGACCCCTCAAGAGCAGAGACCCTTTCCGATATCTTGTCAAACTTTTCGTCCCACCTATTGAAACCACCGTCCATCTTGCTACTCAACTTGTTGTAGGTTGCATCAATAAGACCTTGTAAGGTCTTCACTAGCGTCATTTGGACTTCTCCATCAACACTTGCACCCTCATGAAGCTTTCTCTTTTAGCTTGGACCTACATATTTTATAGGTTGACGTTCTGATTTCATTCTGGCAGCCTCATACTTCACAGGACCTGGTTAACACATCAAATGCAAGTGAATCATTTGAATGCAATTTGGAAATAAAGTATACAGTGCATACTGGAATTGAAATCTACATTGAAGAATATAAATGAAGTATACAATACAGGCTGTAAATGAAGTCTACAATGTAGACTGAAAATGAAGTGTACATTACTTGCAGGTAATAGTCAAATGCAAATATAACTTCTTCGTTGACTTTTGGAAGTCTACACATAAAGTCTATGAATTTTCAAATCTGAAATTTCTAAATGTTTTTGTTTTGATTACCTTTTCACACGTTGAGCTTGTATTTTGCTTCCTCCACCCCCGAAAATTAGAATTCTAACCGATTTTGGTGTCGTAAAGAAAGATTTCCGACAAATCAACCCGTCTTTATAAATTATTTTCAAAACTAAACTTAGCAAGATTTATGGATGAAATTGTAGAGGAGAAGAAAGGAAAGATGTTATAAGGATTAAATCAGACCATTAAGTACTCGAAAATTAGTTGTTGGGTCATTAAGAGCTCGAAATTGGTTGTTCATGGTTGTTGGAAAATCGATAAAGATGACATTCCGGTAAATAATTGATTTATGTGGGATTGTTCAGACTTTTCATCTTTGATTGGAAGTCTACGAAACACAAAATGAAGTCTACGTAATGGCAGTTTTGTAATTAAATGGACAGTTTAGTGACAAAGACTAAAAAAATAGAAGAGAGAGAAAGAGGGGTGTAGTTTTGCATTTGACCAAGAAAAATGGTGTAGTTCAGAAAAGATCCCAAAAATATAACCTGATGATGCTAAAGAAATGAGTATATGTAATACTTAAACTTTTAAAGATTTATATCATCCCATTAAAGAAAACAATACATATATATAAATTAATATTTATATTTATCTTAAACGAGATTTTGGGATATCCCGTTTTCGTCCCATCCCTGTCCCAATCGGGATTTGAAAACTTGTCCCATATGGGAATACGGGAAATGTATGGGACGGGAATAATACCCACCCCTAATTATAGGTTGTAAATATAGAGGGGTTCTAAAATTTTTTTGATGATTTTGTATTTTTTGTAAGTAAAGTTTATTTTCTCCAAATTGAAAACATAGTACTTTCAATAAAATATAAAATTTCAAAAATCAAAAACATTTAAAACATAGATTTCATAATCATAAACGGAAATAAACGCTCAGTGTAGGGGTCAATTTCCACCCCTTGAAGATCATCAGAAGAAAATGGCTAAGTTTGGATAAAGTAAAGCTCTACCAAAAGTCTAGGATGCACCAGCCGATTGGGAAACCCGTAAACCATCGGCGATACCGAACTGAACCGGATGAACCGATTTAAAGCTAAGTGGATTTTAACTTAATAGGCCCAATTCGGTGCAACCCATTTAATTGGGCCGAGCCGAGTCACGGATGAGACGAACCGCTAATGGACCAGCCGACTCAAGGAGTGCTACTAACACAAAAATCCTAGCCGACTTAGTCAAATATATATATCATTGTATCATCCCCATTAAGAGGGATCACTAATTCTTAGCAGAAAACCCTTGTATTCACTTTGACGGCTACACAGCTAATAAAAACTCTTTCTTCTCAATTGTTCCACGAACCCGACAAATTCAATTGTAGGAATCCAGCTCCCACACTCTGTAACGCCCCGACCGCCCCTCCCATGGGCTCCCGTCCACTCATAGGCACGTGGACCCACCATGTCCGACGTTCGGTGCGTTAGTCCAGGAGGCTCGGAAGTCATGTTTACTGACCCTGCAAATCACCACGCGATCTTTTCCCATGTTTTGACCTCACTCACACAATATTGAAAATCACTTTCTAGTAGGTCACCCATCCTGAAACTGCTCCAGCTTAAGCATGCTTAACTCTGGAGTTCTCTCAAGACCTGTGACCGAAAAGATAAGTGCACTTCGGTGATATAGGTAGCCAAATCAATTCTTTTAAGCTTGTCCGCATATACCGCATATACCATATATACCCTGTAACCGAGATGTCATAATCACCCCCACTAATAGATCGCAACGTCCTCGTTGCGCATACCAAGATCGTTACCCCGACAATCTAACTCACACAGTTGTAAGAGTTCACTTTGATACCACTTATAATGCCACGACCGCCCCTCCCATGGGCTCCCGTCGACTCAAAAGCCCGTGGGCCCACCATGTCCGACGGTCGGTGCGTTAATCCAAGAGGCTCGAAAGTAATGTTTACTGACCCTGCAAATCACCACACGATATTTTCTCGTGTTTTGACCTTACTCACACAATATTGAAAATCACTTCCCAATAGGTCACCCATCCTGAAACTACTCCAGCTTAAGCACGCTTAACTTTGGAGTTCTCTCGACCTGTTACCGAAAAGATAAGTGCACTTTGGTGATATAGGTAGCCAAATCAATTCTTTTAAGCATCTCCGCATATACCGCATATACCATATATGCCCTGTAACCGGGATGTCACAATCACCCCCACTAACAGATCGCAACGTCCTCGTTGCGCATACCAAGATCGTTACCCCGACAATCTGACTCACACAGTTATAAGTTTTTGCTCTGATACCACTTGTAACGCCCCGACCGCCCCTCCCAAGGGCCCCCGTCCACTCACAAGCCTGTAGGCCCACCATGTCTGACGGTCGGTGCGTTAGTCCAGGAGGCTCGGAAGTCATGTTTACTGACCCTGCAAATCACCACGCGATCTTTTCTCGTGTTTTGACCTCACTCCCACAATATTGAAAATAACTTCCCAGTTGATCACCCATCCTGAAACTACTCCAGGTTAAGCACGCTTAACTCTGGAGTTCTCTTAAGACCTATGACCAAAAAGATTAGTGCACTTTGGTGATATATGTAGCCAAATCAATTCTTTTAAGCTTCTCCGCATATACCGCATATACCATATATGCCTTGTAACCAGGATGTCACAATCACCCTCACTAATTGATCGCAACGTCATCGTTGCGCATACCAAATTGTTACCCCGACAATCTGACTCACACAGTTGTAAGAGTTTGCTCTAATACCACTTGTAACGCCCGACCGCCCCTCCCATGGGCCCCCGTCCACTCACAAGCCCGTGGGCCCACCATGTCCGACGGTCGGTGCGTTAGTCCAGGAGGCTCGGAAGTCATGTTTACTGACACTGTAAATCACCAGACGATCTTTTCTCGTGTTTTGACCTCACTCACATAATATTGAAAATCACTTTCCAGTAGGTCACCCTTCCTGAAACTACTCTATCTTAAGCACGCTTAACTCTGGAGTTCTCTCAAGACGTGTGACCGAAAAGATAAATGCACTTTGGTGATATAGGTAACCAAATCAATTCTTTTAAGCTTCTCCGCATATACCGCATGATACGGGTCAAATTCACCCTCGAACTACTCTCTCAAATTAAGAGATCATAGTAGTATTTAGGGATCAAATCCACAGGGAATTGAATACACAATCAATCTCAGTATTCAAATTATGCTAAGTAAAAAGATGTAAATGTAATCGCAATTTATAAAACGAGTAAACAAAAGGTGGTTTAATTTCAGGTTCTCAAAGAGACGAAAGCTAGGCCATGGAGATTTATTCAGGTAATGAATCGAAATCAAAGATATAACAACTGTCGAGGTTCAATTAAACACCGTTCTAGAACTCAAACACGAGAGTATAGCCAATTAACTTCCGTTACAAAGGCTATCTATCTTTAAATCCTCAAATTCCAAATTCCTTTGCGAATTTATCGAATCTAAACAAGCAATTAGTACAAGTTCGATTTGTTCACAAAATCCCTAAGCCAAATTCCTTTGCAAATAGGTAATTTTGCTCATCTAGACTAGTCCAAATTGTCAATAACACTTCCATGTATATTGAGTCAATCTAAGATCAAGATTCTAGGTGATCAAGCTAGATTCTAGCATTAGAAACAGTCTAGATGAAGAACTAACGGATAAACCTCAACGGATCTGCGATCTTAACAATTTCTCATGTAAACCCAAGAAATCCCCAAAACCTAACAAGTGATTTACTCAGATATAGATGATGAAATCATAATAACTGAATAGAATTGCATAAAAGAGTAAGAGTAGAAGATACAAAAGGGTTTGTAGTCACTAGATGTCAAGAACATGTGATCTCCCTAAAAGCCCTTCAAAATATCTTTCTCTCTCTAAGTCTCCATGAAAAACCCGCTCTCCTCAAATAAAAACGAAGTTAAACTATTTATACAAGTGCCGAAATTATGTCTGCAGACCGCCTGCCGATCGACAGTAAAGGAACGTCGATCGACGGGAAGGCGTCTGTGGAAATATTCCCTGCTTCGTAAGATACTTTGTCGATCGACAGAGATGTATTTTGTCGATCGACGGGAACTCTGCTACTCGATTCCACTTTGATATTTTCAGTTCCAAAATGCCCCAAACGCTTCCATTAAGCTCCAATTGACCATTTTCCTGCAAAACACTATAAAAGACACACAAATACCAAAAATACTATACAAAACCGACTTATATCATGGTTATAAACGGGTAAAAACCATGATATATCAACTCCCCCAGACTTAGCGTTTGCTTGCCCTTAAGCAAAATCATAAACCAAGAATGTGAAAGAGGTTTGAAAACACAGAACATACCTTCCCTTGATGCAGCGAATTGACCTTTCTAGTTAGTGAACCACATGATTAAGAACTAACCAAAACCAGACCGCCATGTACTTCTCCGCATACATTCTCAGCTTTCCAAATTCATCGTTCACTTCTCAGCATAATCCGTTAGTCTTCATCGCTTGGTCTCAATGTTTTCAAAGCCATGAGCCTTCTAGACTCATTCCCATACTGTACCGTGACAAATCAACCAATATAACACTTGGTACTCTTTCTCTCCCCCAGACTTATTTGCAGTCCTCTTCATCCTCTTCTTCCTCTGGAATGAAGGTTTCTACCTCCTGAGCAAACTGCACCTGCTTCTTTCCGACTAACAAGTTATGCACCGAGTCTAGCTTGGCTTCCATCTTAGCCATATTACCTCCATCTGCGCTCTTGCTAAGCTGCTTCCTCTCGAAGGCTATGTTCTTGGTGTTACTACTTGAAGCCATGTTCTCGATGAGCACTAGCGCATCACTTGGAACATTGGTGTTGAAGTTTCCCCTACTTGCTGAATCTAAAGACATTTGGTGTCTCCAATGGATTCCTCTGAAGAAGATTCCCAACAGCTGTACATCACTAAAACCATGATGAGGACAATCTCTCTGGTAGGATTTGAATCTTACCCAGGCAGCCTTGAATGCTTCAGTTGGTCTTTGCCTGAATGTCGAAATCTTCATCCTTAGATCCTCAGACCTTGTCTCATCGAAGAAGTTGATGAGGAAAGCATTTTTCGTGTCCTCCCAAGTAGTTAAAGAACCCGGTGCTAACTGTTTCAGCCAGTAAGCTGCTTCTCCGTTGAGAGAATATGGGAAGAGCTTACGGAAAAGGTAGTCTTCAGGAACTCCATTGGCTTTGATGTTGGACGCTAAGTCCTCAAACATCTCGATGTGGTCCATGGGGTGCTCTGAAGAAAGGCCATGGAAAGGGTGTTGAGCCACCAAAGAGAAGTAAGCAGGCTTCAGCTCAAAGTCATTCCTAGGAAAGGCAGGAGGTCTAATAGCAGCCCTGTTGGCATAGAACTGCTGAGGCCTGTAGTGCTCTTTTAAAGTACGCTGATATATCACGGTTTTTACCCATTTTAACCATGATATAATTTGGTTTTGTATTAGAATTTTTTGTATTTTTTGTATCTTTTATGTTGTTTTTGTTGGAAATGGTCATTGGAGCTCAAAGGGAAGATTTGGAGCAATTTTGGATCATTTTGGAGCTTAAAGATCAAAGTGGAATCGAGGCAGAAGCTCATCTGTCGATCGACAAGACACTTGTGTCGATCGACACCTGAAGCAATGAAGCAGAGAAGATCTTTAAAACACTCCTGTCGATCGACATAGTATATGTGCTGTCGATCGACAACAATTTTAAAGACGCAGAAGATTACCACAGAGGCTCCCCCGTCGATCGACGGAGGAGCAGTGTCGATCGACGGGGGAGCCTCTGTGGAAATCTTCTGCGTCTTTAAAATACTCTGTCGATCGACAGCACATATACTATGTCGATCGACAGGAGTGTTTTAAAGATCTTCTCTGCTTCGTTGCTTCAGGTGTCGATCGACACAAGTGTCTTGTCGATCGACAGATGAGCTTCTGTGGTAATCTTCTGCGTCTTTAAAATTGTTGTCGATCGACAGCACATATACTATGTCGATCGACAGGGGATTCTCTGTGGAAATCCTAAAGCTCTACTCCTGAGGCCTGTAGTGCTCTTTTAAAGTACGCACATTCCCAGCTGGCTCGTGCTGTTGCATCAACTGACCCTCTTGGTCCTGCTCCTCTGGTATCACAGTTCCATCGTCTTCAATACGCTGACCCTGAGCGTTGTACTTCCGTCCTTGATGGTCTGTGATGGTTCCATCTGCACCGCGGAGCAAGATTACTCTGTTGTTGGGCATCTTGGCTGCTCTTGTTGCTGCTCGGTTTGCTCGCTCTAACTTTCCAATCTCAGGATTGAGATCGACTAGCTCTTCGTTTTGATTCCTTCTGGTTGGGCGATTAGGCATAAACCTGAAACACACAAATACCAAGAGAAAAGAGCAAGTTAGTATTAAAACAAAAATAAATACTTAGACAAAATCTTAGTAACTTGAATTGAATGGTAAATTCAACTCCCCGGCAACGGCGCAAAAATTTGATACGGGTCAAATTCACCCTCGAACTACTCTCTCAAATTAAGAGATCATAGTAGTATTTAGGGATCGAATCCACAGGGAATTGAATACACAATCAATCTCAGTATTCAAATTATGCTAAGTAAAAAGATGTAAATGCAATCGCAATTTATAAAACGAGTAAACAAAATATGGTTTAATTTCAGGTTCTCAAAGAGACGAAAGCTAGGCCATGGATATTTATTCAGGTAATGAATCAAAATCAAAGATATAACAACTGTCGAGGTTCAATTAAACACCGTTATAGAACTCAAACACGAGAGTATAGCCAATTAACTTCCATTACAAAGGCTATCTATCTTTAAATCCTCAAATTCCAAATTCCTTTGCAAATTTATCGAATCTAAACAAGCAATTAGTACAAGTTCGATTTGTTCACAAAATCCCTAAGCCAAATTCCTTTCCAAATAGGTAATTTTGCTCATCTAGACTAGTCCAAATTGTCAATAACACTTCCATGTATATTGAGTCAATCTAAGATCAAGATTCTAGGTGATCAAGCTAGATTCTAGCATTAAAAATAGTCTAGATGAAGAACTAACGGATAAACCTCAACAGATCTGCGATCTTAACAATTTCTCATCAAAACCCAAGAAATCCCCAAAACCTAACAAGTGATTTACTCAGAAATAGATGATGAAATCATAATAACTAAATAGAATTGCATAAAAGAGTAAGAGTAGAAGATACAAAAGGGTTTGTAGTCACTAGATGTCAAGAACATGTGATCTCCCTAAAAGCTCTTCAAAATATCTTTCTCTCTCTAAGTCTCCATGAAAAACCCGCTCTCCTCAAATAAAAACGGAGTTAAACTATTTATACAAGTGCCAAAATTAGGTCTGCAGACCGCCTGTCGATCGACAATAAAGGAACGTCGATCGACGGGAAGGCGTCTGTGGAAATATCCCCTGCTTCGTAAGATACTTTGTCGATCGACAGAGATGTATTCTGTCGATCGACGGGAACTCCGCTGCTCGATTCCACTTTGATATTTTTAGCTCCAAAATGCTCCAAACGCTTCCATTAAGCTCCAATTGACCATTTTCCTGCAAAACACTATAAAAGACACACAAATACCAAAAATACTATACAAAACCGACTTATATCATGGTTAAAAATGGGTAAAAACTATGATATATCATCGCATATACCATATATGCCCTATAACCGGGATGTCACAATCACCCCCACTAACAGATCGCAATGTCCTCGTTGCGTATACCAATATCGTTACCCCGACAATCTGACTCACACAGTTGTAAGAGTTCGCTCTGATTCCACTTATAACGCCCCAACCGCCCCTCCCATGGGCCCCCGTCCACTCACAAGCCCGTGGGCCCACCTTGTCCGACGGTCGGTGCGTTAGTCCAGGAGGCTCGGAATTCATGTTTACTGACCTTGCAAATCACCACGCGATCTTTTCTCGTGCTTTGACCTCACTCACACAATATTGAAAGTCACTTTCCAGTAGGTCATCCATCCTGAAAATACTCCAGCTTAAGCACGCTTAACTCTGGAGTTCTCTCAAGACCTGTGACCGAAAAGATAAGTGCACTTTGTTGATATAGGTATCCAAATCAATTCTTTTAAGCTTCTCCGCATATACCGCATATACCATATATGCCTTGAAACCAGGATGTCACACACTCAGTTGTAATCTTGATCATGTCCAAATTATTTTCCTCGACTTGCTTTCGTATTTTCCTGGACTTGTTTCCGTTGTTAAAAATGAAATCCTTCATATATAAATCTCTTTTTTACTGTATTTTTACCAAATAACTTTTTTCAAATAAAAAGGTAATTTTTTTTTGGTGCTGTAGTGAATTTTTATTATTTTTTTTTGGAAAAAAAACTTTCCAAAGTCTTTGATAATTACATGCCTCGGTTGTCTTCTTCTCCGATCTGCTCCTTATTCGCCGTCGAGATTGTGTTTCTGATCTGTTTTTCCGATCTGCTTCTTCTTCTTCTTCTGTTGAATCAAAATTCGTTTTTTCGATCGGTTGAGTTTCTTTTTCCGATCGGTTAATTTTGTTTTTCCTATCTGCATCTTCTTTTTCAGTTGAATCGAGATTCGTTTTTCTTGTTTCCGATATACTTCTTCTTCTTCTTCTGTTGAATCGAGATTTGTTTTTCCGATCGGTTGAGTTTCTTTTTCCGATCTGTGCCGAAAGTTTCATGTTTTTTTCTCATAATTTTGACCAATCAAATCAAGCCACGTGTCCTATATATACGGTAAGTATAAGTCTCAAATGTAGAACCGGTAATATAACATTCCACCCATTTAGAATTATTTTAATGTTTTTATTCATAAAAGTACCTATATTTACTCCTATTTACCTCTTATAAAGATGCTCTAAGCTTTGATTGTATTTGTTGTAAACCAACTGGAAGCATTTTAATGAATCTTTGAAAGTGTTTTGACGAGTGAAATGTCATGACTAAAGACTCAATTATATTTGATACTGGGCTTAAAGCCCAATACCGTGCTGACGATAATAAAAGACTAGTGATGCGGCCCTAAATGGGACGATGCATAGGAGTTTAAAATTTATAAACCCTAATCTGCAACTGCACAGTTGACAATTGTAGTACTTAGGGGTCGATCCACATGAGACTATGTTGTTACGCTATAAATCTATATGATGGAGAATAAGCTAAGAGAAAATATATTTGAGTTTTGGGGTTTATGAAGAAACAAAGCAAAGCAATAAAATAAAGGGATACATAAATCAAAACACGCAAGATAAAAGCGATTAAAAGGAACTAATACAACAAGGTCTACACGGTTTTTAAAGAGATGCAACTAGTGTTCTAGAACTCAAATCACTATGGTAGAATCATTCCCCTTTCGAGGCTCCGAAACCTATAACTTCTACCCAATAGACTCAACTTTCGATGGTTATTGCAAGGTGGAATCACGCTGTGAGAATGAGATTCGATTGTTCATTAAACTCCTTAACTAACCTTTCGAATTGTTAAGACGCTTCACCTATCAAATACTAGATCCGATCGGGGCAAAGGCGTTTGGAATCGACACCCATCTAAAATCGGTCAGTTGGTAGCTAATTTAGATCATGCCTTGAGTATAAATAAAGATAGAGAATCAATCTGTAACATACCGAAACCAAATATTGGATTTTGGTAAGGGGTGTCGATCGACACCATTGTTTTCGAGCAATTTTAGTTTGACTTAAATTATCCGATTTGTTGCGCAGTTTAGGAACGCAGCTCTAAGTCGGGTTATATAAGGTTCCAGCCGCAGAAGCACGTTTTTTCAAAGAAAATCTAGTGAAGAAGAAGGTGATTTGTGGATTTGAGTGTGAATCGAGAGGATTCATGATCCATTCTTTATTGATAAGGCTCGTGTGGTTGTTTGTGAGAGTGATCATGCTGTCTCGGTGATTTCGAGCAAGGGAATTCACTGTTCGTCGCTGTTCGGTTCACGTTTGTATTTGATTCCCTTTTCAATCGCGAAATTGAGGTGAGTGCGCGATCGTGGATATGAGATTATATTATTAGGATTTTCGAATTAATGTTTTTGATGATTTGATTGTTGCTGTGATTCTTCTGTGTGAATTATGTGTTTGGAATCGCGATTGATCTCGTGCGATGAAACGGAATTCTAGTCGCGAGAGGATTTGTTGGTTGTTTCAATTTGGTATTAGAGCCTAGACATTTTTAGGACATGGAAATTGGATGAATTGAGACTATGTGGTTTAATTATTTATTGGTGGTTAGACAATTAATAGTCTTAGATCATCCTCTTCGGCCTTTAAAGAGATTCCGCGGTAAGTTGTGTTT
The DNA here is from genome assembly GCA_963576765.1 of Draba incana. NCBI lineage: Eukaryota > Viridiplantae > Streptophyta > Magnoliopsida > Brassicales > Brassicaceae > Draba > Draba incana. The sequence continues at coordinate 10,537,708 of OY755206.1, forward strand.
TTATTGTTTGTGACTTATAGTGTGCTCATCTTCTGTCATGTGTTGCAGAGAGATGGCTCCAAGTACTAGAGGTCGTGGAAGAGTGGGTGCCCATGGGGGCAGAGCAGCTGTTCGTGGTGGTAGGACTCTCCGGGGAGGCAGAGGTCATGTTTTTGGACCTGAGATGGAGTCGTCTAGCAGTGTGGCTGCGTCCTAGACTCATCATGTTTGATCTGCGAGTGAGGCCAATGCTCATGTCAGTGTGACTGTTGGTGCCGGGAGGGGTTCCGGGAGAGGAGCTGGTGGAGTGTGCCCGGATGGGGGTGCTGCTCCAGCTCAGGGTTGTGATGACGTTATCGTGGCGTAGGTGTTGGAGCAATTTCTGGCGGCAGGTCCGATACCGGCTCTAGCAGGACCTTCGGTGGTGGAGGCACAACAGAGGGCTGTAGGGGTTGAGCAGCCGAGGGCCGCAGTTGCTGAGCATCCTCCCTATCTTGTGAACATGGGACAGATGCAGAAGATTGGTACGCCTTCCTTTGCAGGCAGAGTTGGGCCAGAGGGGGCCGAGGAGTGGCGCTTGAGAGTGGAGTGTAATTTTTGGTCGATTTAATATCCTGTTGAGTATCATGTAGAGTTAGTTGTCCACTATCTTATTGAGGATGCTCATTTGTGGTAGAGATCTGGGGCAAGTTCTTGGGCGAGTTCAATGCCAAGTACTTTCCTCAGGAGGCAAAAGATCGTCTTCAGACGTGGTTTATGGAGTTGACTCGGGAAGAGAATACTCAGAGAACTGTTGATTTATGCTAGTCGTAGCATAGAGGACGAGAGGACCCTGATGCAGAGGTTCTTGCCAGGGCTTTGTCTGAGTATCAGATCGCAGTGTCGCGGTTCTTTGTACGCCTCGATGGCAGATTTGGTAGAGCTGGCTGCTTCTATTGAGGAGGATCAGCGTGAGCAGGCGAGAGTTGCAGTTGTTCCACCAGTGGTTGTACCACCTGTTGTTGCTCCCGTTGCTCAGCCGAGGAGGCAGCAGCAGCAACAACAACATTCTCGGAGTTATGGTTCTGGCAAAGGTGGCAAGCCTGCGCAGGGTCAGAAAAGTGGTTGTAACTGTTATGGATGCAGGAATACATAGCATCCAGTGGCAAGTTGTCCTAAGAGGGAGGAATCTCGGGAAATATCCGGCCGATGTGTCCTAAGTTGCAGCAGATGCATGTGGCTGCGGTTCAGCCAGCGACAGTGGCAGCAGTTCAGCCAAGGGCGAGGCAGCAGGTGGCTCAGTTGGCAGCAGTTCAGCCTTTGCGTCAGCTTGGGCCTGCACCGCGAGTTTATTGGCCGGCAGATACGGGGCAACATGGCCGCGCAGGTCACAAGTAAAATTCTAGATTCGAACTTCGTAAATTTTTAGTGGTTAAATTGTTGTTGTTTCTTTTATTTTTGCCAGTGATAGTTTGCTAGGGTTCTCAATGCATGTAATTGTGTAAGGACCTTATCAGTGGGAGGCTTTGTGTCCCACATTTTTTTTTATTATGGAGCATCAAATTGCTTCATTACTCCGAGGCATGCCAAGAGCAGTGACATCTGGAGCAGTGCTGGTGAGCTGGCAGGCTTGGTTAAAGTGGCTGGAGGCGGATTCCTGGCTACTTCCAGTCGGGCTCGAGCAGTGGATATTCAGATTACTGGGGAGTCTATGCCAGCAGATTTAGTTATCGGTTCGGTGGAGCTGTACGACGTTATCCTAGGGATGGATTGGTTGTCTTTCTACAGGGTCCATCAAGATTGTCATCGATGCATAGTGGTCTTCTAGCGAGATGCAGGTAGGTTAGTATTTCAGGGAGTAAGTCCTACTTCCGGGAGTCTGGTAATCTCGGCTATTCAGGCAGAGCAGATGATAGCGCGAGGTTGCGAGGCTTATTTGCCGATGATTTCGATGCCGGAGTCCAGTAGTGTGGTGGCTATCGAGAAGATCAGAGTTGTTCAGGACTTTAAGGATGTTTCTTAGTAGCTGAAGGGATTACCACCATCTCGTTTTGAGTTGCTCCAATTTCTAAGGCTCCTTACAGGATGGTTCCAGCAGAGTTAGCAGAGCTGAAGAAGCAGCTGGAAGATTTATTGAGTAAGGGTTTCGTTCGTCCGAGTGTTTCGCCATGGGGAGCACCAGTGCTATTCGTGAAAAAGAAGGATGGCAATTTTTGATTATGTATCGACAATCGGGGTCTGAACCGAGTCATGGTGAAGAACAAGTACTCTCTCCTAAGGATTGATGAGTTATTGGATCAGTTGAGGGGTGCTACTTGGTTCTCCAAGATAGCCTTGGCGTCAGGTTATCATCAGATTCCAATTGATGAGGCAGATGTTTGTAAGACAGCACTCAGGATGAGATATAGGCATTTTTAGTTCGTTTTGATGCCTTTCGGGTTGACTAATGCACCAGCAACATTCATGAGATTGATGAACGACGTGTTCAAGGAGTATCTGGATGTGTTCGTTATCATCTTTATCGATGACATTTTTGTTTACTCGAGGTGTCTTGAGGAGCACGAGGCTCATTTGAGGTTGGTTTTGCAGAAGCTTCGTGAGCAGAAGCTGTATGCCAAGTTGAGTAAGTGTAGTTTGTGGTAGAGACAAATGAGTTTTCTTGGTCATATCGTTTCTGGAGAGGGAGTTGTCGTGGACCCGGCAAAGATAGAGGCTATTCGAGATTGACCTAGACCGAGTAATGCCACCAAGATCAGGAGTTTCCTTGGTTTGGTAGGTTAGTATAGGAGGTTCGTCAAGGGATTTGCGAGTATGGCGCAGTTTATAACGAAGTTGTCAGAGAAAGATGTCCCGTTTGTTTAATCGCCAGAGTGCGAAGAGAGCTTTTTGAGGCTAATGGATATGTTAACAAGTATACCGGTGTTAGCATTACCCGAGCCAAGAAAGCTTTTTACCGTGTATACCGATGCTTCAGGAGTTGGTTTGGGTTGTGTTCTGATGCAGGAGGGCATGATCATCGTGTATGCTTCGAGACAGTTGCAGGGTAGTGAACGTAATCGCCCTACGCATGATCTTGAGTTAGGAGCAGTGGTGTTTGCTCTGAAGATCTGGAGGTCTTACCTTTATGGCGGGAAGGTGCAGATTTTCAAGGATCATAAGAATCTGCAATATATTTTTACTCAGCCGTTGCTTAATATGAGATAGAGACGGATTATGATCTAGAGATTATTTTCCATCCGGTTAAAGCCAGCCAGGTGGCAGATGCCCTGAGTCGGCAGAGAGTTGATTCGATTCGGGAGCAGGAGGTAGAGGCCTTAGTGGGTGAGATCAACACTTTGATGTTGTGTGCTTTTTTGCAGGAGCCTTAGGGATTAGAACATTTGAGTAGGATTCGAGTGGCTCAGGGGAGTGATCAGGTTTTGGTTGAGGCATCGAGGGCCATTGGTTCTAAGTATATTGTGTCTTCGAATGGGATGGTTCGCGGGCGAGTTTGTGTGCCTAAGGACGAGAGTTTGAGGCAGGAGAACCTGCGAGAGGCTCATGCAAGCAAGGTCTCGATTTATTTGGGGGTGACTAAGATGTACAATGATCTTAAGCGGTATTATCATTGGGTCAGGATGAAGAGAGATGTAGCTGACTGGGTCGCGAAGTGCGATACGTTCCAGTTAGTAAAGGCAGAGCATTAGGTTCTGGGTGGGAAGTTGCAGAGTTTACCCATTCCAGAGTGGAAGTGGTATATGATCACCATGGATTTTGTGGTCGATTTACCTAACTCGAGGACCTATGATGCGATTTGGGTGATTGTGGATCGTCTGACTTAGTCTGCGTATTTTCAGGCTATTAAGAAGATCGATGGAGCTGCGGTTTTGGCTAAAAAGTTTATGCGAGAGATTATGAGGCTGCATGGAGTGCAAGCCAGTATAGTGTTAGATCAGGATCCCAAGTTCACGTCTGAGTTTTGGATAGCCTTTCAGGCTGAGATGGGCACAAAGGTATATATGAGTACAGCGTATCATCTGCAACTGATGCTCAGTCAGAGAAGACTATTCACACCTTAGAGGATCTATTGAGGATGTGCGTGCTGGAATGGGATGGTGACTAGTTCGATCATCCGTGTCTGGCTGAGTTTGCGTATAACAACAGCTTTCAGGCAAGTATTGGCATGGTTCCTTATGAGGCACTTTATGGGAGGCCGTGCAGGACACCTTTATGCTAGACACAAGTGGGGGAGAGGAGCATTTTTGGTGCGAGTTTTGTGCAGGAAACGACAGAGAAGATTCGTGTGTTAAAGCATAATATGAGGGAGGCTCAGGATCGACAGAGGAGTTCTGCCAATAAGCGGCGGAGAGAGCTTGAGGTCGCAGTGGGCGATCGTGTGTATCTCAAGATGGCTATGTTAAGGGGTCCTAACTGATCCATAGCAGAGAACAAGCTGAGTCCGATGATATATTCTATATTTTACCTATTAAACTATCTATTTTAAAGTATTTTCAAAACATTTCAATAAGGTTTTACACCAAAGAGGTAGTTTTTCATTGTATTTCTAGTTTTAGGTTGTTAACTGGGAAAATCATCTAAAATGAGCAAAAAGAGCCTAAAGCGGTGTATTACTAGCTACAGCAAGTTTATCAAGCCAAAGACTTAGTCCAAGCCATGAATTTCACAAGATATCACATTCTACCAAGATGGACAGAATCAAAGCAGCCAAAGTTCTGCTACGGACGGATGACCAAATCTACTTGTAAATCAGTGAATGACAGCCAAATTTCAAGGTATTTGAGTCAGCTTTCTATTGAAGTTGGATTTATAACGATTGGAGCTGTGAGCTAGAAGATACATCGGATTTAGTGAAAACATGTCCTACTGCCTCGAAGATGAAGAAGGTGCAGAATGAAGTCAGACTTTGATGGACCTTAAGGCCGAAGTTCGTGACCAATCTCAGCCAAATATGGAGTGTTTTCAAGCCCATACACGAGTCCATACTCATGTGGCCGACCTTGATACCTAGAGAGCAGCATAAAGACGGTTTTGCTCCTGAAGAACCCTAGAAGACCCTAGCACTATAAATACTTGTTTTTAGCCTCTTGTTTTGGGGTGTGCCAAAATTATAAACACTTTTACCTATAGAGAACAGCAGCCACGACTCCATTGGAGGAGCTTGAAGATAGATCTAAGTTTTAGGAGCTTTGGTGGATGATCTCGCTTTGTACCTCGCTATAGAGAAGAATCTTCTTATCCCTACTCTTTTAATAAAGTTTATCATCATTTTTTCTTTAATCTCTTGATGTTTTTCGTGCACCATGTCCGAGTGGTTCATTAGTTAGGTTTTAGGTATTCAAAGAGTTTCATAATTCGATGATTGGTTGATGATTATCTAGGGAAATTATAGTATCTTCATCTTTACTTGTACTCAATGCATAGTTGCTTTACCGCGTATTTAGCGGCTTGAACTTAGAATTTTATAGATTCTAAAAGCTTTTATATTATCCGGAACTAATATTTGATGAGCCAAGCGTCTTAACAACCTAACCCGTTAGTTAAGGAGTTCGGTGGACAATATCATAACCCATACTTTTATTGCGTGTTTTTTCCTTGTAATAACCGTGCGAAAGTCGAGTCTATTAGGGAGAATTAACATAGTGACCGGAGCCACGAAAGTGGAATGGTTAGACAACAGTGTTATGAGTCCTAGATGGCGCGTAAATCCCAAGTCCCTAGATTAAATCAATCATTATCGTTGCATGATTCTCTGTGAATTGCCTAAGTCCTAACGCTTTTTATCTTATTGTTTTCGACCTTATTCACAATCACCCAAACGACTTTATTTTGTTCTAGCTTTATTTTAATCATTATAGTTCGTAGTGTGGTTAACAAGTCCTCGTGGATTCGATCCCTTATCTATACTAATTGTGATTGCTGTGCACTTACAGGTAGTTGAATTAAGTTGTAAAACTTAATTCTCACACGCATCATCCACATTTTATGGGACCGTTCGTGGTGGTGGAGCGTGTCGGAATGGTGGCGTACCGGTTAGAGTTACCTCCGATCATGAAGGCATTCCACAAGGTGTTTCATGTGTCTATGAGTGCTTGTATGAGTCAGAGGAGTTGGTGGCTAAGATTCTGGAGGATCTATCACCAGATTTGATAGTTTTGGTAGTTCCTCTGAGGATTCTCGAGAGGAGAAAGAAGTTTCTGTGCGGGAAGAGGATATCATTGCTGAGAGTCTTGTGGGACTATAGCGGTACAGAGGATGAGACTTGGGAGCCAGAGGCAAAGATGAAGTTGAAGTTCAGGAAGTGGTTCAACAAGCAGGTCGCAGCTTGAGCTTACTTGTATCTTTGTGGTTCCAGTTTTGATATTAGCATGTTGCTATTGTTGTTTTTGGTTTATGTATTTTTCGTTTCGTTGTAACGATATACATTTTTCAGAATTTATAAGATGGAGTTTCCTTATTTATTTCCAGTGTTATTATAAGATGCGTGGTTCTTATAAGCGTTCGTTGTGGTTGACATGTGTGAGTCGTGTGTTGAATGATATTTCGGGTGGGAAATATCTAGTTTAGCCATGTGGGGCAGATGTAGTCATAGATGTTTATAGATGTTTTAACATTATTACTCTAGGGACGGTAGCGTTTCCGAATAAATCATTACCATTTTGGAGAAACGCGTGGGTCTCTAATGGATCTATCTGTGATATGTGAGTTTCAATATAGTATTGTGGTTGTACTAACCAATGACGGGTGAACTTCGGTTTAGTATAGTGAGATGCTTACTTATCTGTGACGTGTGGGTCTCAACATAATTATCAAAAGACGCGTGGGTCTCTTGAAGGGAATGTGTTTTCCCTACATTTCTTTTGGAGAGAGTAGTTCTCCGGAGACTTATTTGAGGCGGGTGGGTCTCACTATGAGTCTAGATACCAGGGGTGGTTGGTATGTGGTTGCTAAAGGATGCATCCTGAGAGCAGGGTAGTATGGTAATGAGTTAAGAGTAATTAATGGCGTGAAACGTGTGTATAAACATATGACTAGATACTAGTTCAGGGATCGGGTGAGGATCACTAGTGATGTTGACCAAGTGGGGTCAGGTTTTCGGTCTTTTATTAGATGGGTTTGTGGGATTCAAGGTCGAATTCAGATTAGTGGGGGAGAATTGTAACATCTCGTAACCAAATATTGGATTTTCGTAAGGGGTGTCGATCGACACCATTGTTTTTGGTCAATTTTTGTTTGATTTAAATTGTCCGGTTTGTTACGCGGTTTAGGAACGCATCCCTAGGTCGGGTTATATAAGGTTCCAGCCGCATAAGCACATTTTTCAGAGAAAATATAGTGCAGAAAAAGGTGATCTGTGTGTTTGAGTGTGAATCGAGAGGATTCGTGATCCGTTCTTCGTTGATAAGGCTTGTGTGTTTGTTTGTGAGAGTGATCGTGCTGTCTCGGTGATTTTTAGCAAGGGAATTCACTGTTCGTCACTGTTCGTTTCACGTTTGTGTTTGATTCCTTTTCAATCGCGAAATCGAGGTGAATGCTCGATCGTTGATATGAGATTAGATTATTAGGATTTTTGAATGAATGTTTGTGATGATTTGATTGTTGTTGTGATTATACTGTGTGAATTATGTATTTGGAATCGTGATTGATCTCGTGCGATGAAACCGAATTCGAGTCTCAAGAGGATTTGACTCGGTTCAGGTTTCTGCGAGAGGTGTCGATTGACACCTAGTGGTAGTGTCGATCGACACCATTGATAAATATTTGTGAGGAGTGTGTTATTAAATTGAGTGTCGATCGACACCACGTGGGTGTATCGATCGACACCACCTATTTTTAAATGATATTTTTGTGATTTTTGTGGATTGTTGTTGAATCGCGTAGAAATTGATGATATATTTTCCCTTACTATGTATCCGGTAGATGGGATGACTGCTCCACTAAGTATTTATTAAATACTTACGCAACTCTTATTACCATGTGTTGCAGGTAACATAATTGCGTGATCGCGGAATCAAGGCCGGTGAAGTGGATGATAGGATGTTTTCTCTGTTTTTGTTTAGTCTAGTGAACCTGGTGTTTAGGTTGCTAGGGTTTTGATTTTATTACTGAATTGTTGAATTGATGATTTGGAGTATTTGTTATTTATTGAATTATTTTTATGAGAAATTCCGCAACTGTTAAAATTAGCCGTAGAGAATTAGCATTTATGGGAATGTTTAATTCGGGTTGTCTTTTTAAAAAAAAATGTGTTCGTTGTTTCACAGTCTAGAAACAAGCTCAATAAATATGTAGAAGATTCAACAAAAGAAGTTTAAAATAACTTTATATCAAACATACAACTACTCTATATGTTATGAAACATGGAGCAACTAGAGAAGTTGATAAAACAGTAGATTTGTGCTAAGTAAGGGCTCGACATAGGTGGATCTCGAAGCACAAAGTTTGAGAAGAACACCATGGGCTTCATCGCTCTTTCACAAAGGATAAAGATGAAGATCTAAAGAGAATAACGAATAGATGTTTATTATTGATTTTTGGTGCCTATGGTTGCTCTCCTTCTCTCAAGAGGCTAAAAGAAAGTATATGTGGGTGTAGGAAGAGGTCTTGGGTCGGTGGAACTCCTAGGGTTCCAGTTCGGGCAAAAACGTCTTTTTGTCGATAAATGCGCAAAAGTGGCCACGGCACCGATCAGTCACACCGGTCATGTGAATTGGTCCGAATTCTGGCTCAAACCATGCTCCTTGTGCGTGGCTTCACTTAAATGAGCCGGCCCATGGGTTGGTTCGGTGCTTAGGCCCATCTTGGACTTGATTCTTCTTCTAGGCAGAATGACATGTCTTCAGTAAAACTTGAATAACTTCCAAAATACAACTTCATTGGAAAGCTGACTCAAAGGGCTATCTCCACATGAAATTCCATCGCCGTCCATGTTGATTTGGTCTTCCGTCCGAGGTGATCTTTCGGAGACATACTTTCTGTCCAACTTGGGAAATTGTGAAAACTTCATCTTGGGTGATTTAGATTGGCTCCTTTGACCTTGATAAGTTTGTAACAACCCGCCCCGTGGGACCCACATTACAGCGCTGCAGCGCATCGACCCTAACCCCTCTCTTGTAGCACAAGTAGGTTATTGATGCGCCTGGCGTTACTCGAACCCAGGACCTCACCCTTTAACAACCCTCCCACAGGACAAGCTGTCACCAATTGACCTGCAGGTGCATCAATAACCTACTTGTGCTACAAGAGAGGGGTTAGGGTCGATGCGCTGCAGCGCTGTAATGTGGGTCCCACGGGGCGGGTTGTTACAAAGTTGTTGTAGGATGAAGACTACTCATTTTGATCCTTTTTATCCCCTTTTTGATGATTTGACCTATATGACTCTTCAAAACCAAATATACGAGAAAACTACCTCCTTTGATAGAAAAGTTTATTAAATAGTATATAAAATAGATAAAAACGGATAATAAAAGTGGTATAATATCGGGTATATCAACTTCCCAAGACTTATGCTTTGCTTGTCCTGAAGCAAACAAAAAGTTAATCAGGAAAGAAGATTTGAAAACATGGGAACTCACATATTCTTTGATCTTGTTTCTTTCTCTAAACCTGTAATCCACATCAAGAAAAAGTGAGTTCATGGACGCTTTTCATCGTCTCCCATCATGAGGTTAAAAGTATGTCCTAAATTGCTGTCCCTGCAAAATCTCAACTTCAAGTCAATCGATTCTTTTACCCTCTTAGATTCTCAAAGATCTTCGATCAAGGATATTTACAAAGAATTCGGCTAGGTGTTTAGGGAAGGTTAATTTAGTGGTGAAGTTAAAAGTGTTTAGGGTTACCAAAAATTTCGGGTGCACGACATTATGCAAAATCGCTAGAGAGAATGGATCTATTGAAGTCCACAATTTCCCAACCACTTTGTTGTTCGCCTTTCTCACCCAGACTTAGATTTTTCTTCGGGAACCACTTGTAAAACTCTTGAACTCATCTCTCCTTTGTTTCGTTGCATTCCTTGGGTATTCATTGGCCTTTGACTCTTTGAAAACCATTTTCCTTTCCCTTATATTATTATTATTATTTTTATTTTTTTTAAGGGGGAAAATGGTCTCATAAAGATATGAGTCAAGTAAGGCACAAAATTGTTACCATGATTTAAGCATCCAAGGAATGGCCAAGCTTCTTTAACTTTCTGAAATTTTGTTGTTGTACTCCTTTCTTTTAATGTTGATTGTTGCAATCTTCTAGTGATTGGAAAATTGCGTCGACCCTACCCTCTCCAACGTTTTTACACATATCTACATAGAGGACGTAGCAAAGAGTGCATGAGGTCTAAAAGAAAGGTTTGAGGGCTTAGGTAGGGTACCAACTAAAAGTGAGCTGGCCATTCATGACAACAAAGAGGGGTAAAAAGAGGATAAGATGTCATGAATGTGATTCGTTCCTTAATCTAATATCCTTAACAAAAGATAGTCAAAAATCATGTTAGTAAACCAATTTGAAAATCAAAATCATATCCATCAAAATAATGCAAGTAGCAATCCCCTTGGACTGCATTCGGTCATTAGGTGTCTGAATCAATTGTCCGGAACAAACCCTGCAATAATGGTCACTTGGTTTTGAAATCAAAATGTTGTTGATCAAAGAAAGGTGCATCATTCCCAACTAATTTTGACTCAATAAAACGGTTTTTGAAAACGATTTGAATTTTTTTTTGAAAACATAAATATCCAACACGAACAAACGCGTTAGTACCAACAATCCCCCTAGACTTAACTTACACCGTCCCGGTGCAATTCAAATCGAATTAAGGGTGAAGTGTTGGAAAATAAAAATTAATATAAATGAAATAGATAAATATGGAGAATATAACGAAGTTACCGGATAAAAAACTCAAATTTTCCCAAAGTTGAATCGGTTGGATGGTGTTCAAAGAATGGTCTTGAAACTCCCTATAAATTTCTCTAGGCACAAGAAATAGTGCTTATCAATTTTCCTCATCAATGCATTACGCCATGACCGAGTTAGTATCCTCCAAAAATGATCATAATAGATCACCGCAAACCAAAGTTTGCATCGTGGAACTCTTCCCTTAAACCTTTTGGAAATTCTCGAATATTGGTAGTTGAACAACTGCTGGAAGAAGTAACAAAACTCTTGCTCTAAACGTTGAAGTAGAGGATTCATAAGTTGGTGAAAAGGCTTCTTGTTTTCCTCTTTTCTTTGTGCACATCTTCTATGGATAAGGTGGATCATTCTTTAAGAAATTGGAATTTCTAAAGTCAAACATGTGTAAGAACCAAATATCTTTGCAAAAACGCTTGAAATTACTTGTTAAATAAACTTGGACCTAGGTTCCAGAATACCGAATCAACAAACAAAATTATCCAAGCTCGTTCTAAAATAGAAAACAAGCAGTTAAAAGATAAGTGTAAGATGTGAAAATTATTTAAAAATCAAACTTAATCAAACCAAATTTTAAAAGTGCAATGTGAAATTAAAAATAAAATAAATTTATTTAAGAAAATCATGATTTAAAAATATTTTTGGTTTAAAATAGTTCATGTAAAATTAAAACCATTTTTAAAGAATTTAAAAAGAAAAATAAAGGAAAACTTACCTCGTGCTTCGAACCGGTTCGAACCGTGTGGACCGTGGCTCGTGCCGTGGTCAGGTATGTGGGAAGGTGGTGAGGGTAGGTGGAGATGCGAGTCTTGTGGAGACGCGGATCGGGTGGGATGGATGGGACGCGGGGCAGCGGACACGTTCGTGGCTCGGTGGGAGCGTTTGGGGCGAAGGATCCGCAGGACGAGGCTTGACAAGGTGCGGGACGAACTTGGAATGCGGGACTGCCCAGGCACCGATCACTTACGTGTCCCGGTGTGGGCGTCTAGGGAAAGACGCTCGTGGGACGAGGATGCTCCAGGCGGATCGATCTGCGGGACGAGGGAGATGGAGGCACGGGGCGAGACAAGTACGGGGTGCGGATGCGGGACGAACGGTCTTGGCACCGGTCGAATTTCTGTGTCCGAGGTCTCTGTCCGGGGCCTGGGCCCGTTGGACGATCGACTCGTGTGTCGATCCGCAACACGTCTAGACCAAAAACATGCAGACACCGGTCGAGACCGCGTGTCCGGTGTCTGGGACGTCCGAGACACTTCTTTTTTTTTTTTTTTTTTTAGAACTTCGGTTTTCTTCTCCAAAAATAATTTTATAAAATCTGAACAATTCATAAATAAATATATTAATGAATAACAAAGTTTATAAAATGAAAAATCAAAAGAAAAGAAAGACTCGATATATGGGTTGCCTCCCATAAAGCGCTTGTTTAAAGTCAATTAGCTCAACTCTTTGGGGTTTTTAGAATTTGGAATTGTCTTCTAAAGGCTTGAGGTTATCCTTAGAATGTGAACAAATACTTCCATGGTCGTAGTCTTCATCATGTAAATGGAAAAGGTGCTTGATTTCAACTTCTCTTTTCTCCGAAGGAATGTATCTTGTAACTTTGGATCGAAATCCCGGTGGTGCTGCGTAATAGAAGATGTTTCTATCTATCTTAGGAAAAGACAACCTTTGTAAGGTGTAATCCATGATAGCTCCAGCAGTAGCCAAGAATTGTCTTCCAAGGATGAAAGGTGTTGAGAAATCTTGCATATTAGCCACTTGAAAGTCCGTCGGAACAATGCAATCACCAATTTTCATGGGGAAATTGAATATTTCACCCAATGAGAGTGTGGATGCACCATTAGCAAGTGAAATTCTCAAGGTTGAAGGACAAAGGTTGGTTATCCTCATTTTTCTCACAAGAGATTCCGACAAAACGTTGACTCCGGCTCCCGAATCGATAAGAGTGGTCTCAAAGATATAATCACAAATTGAGCAAGGGATGTTAAAAGAACCTAGATCAAGAGTCTTAGGAAGTATCCTTAGGTACCTATAAGGATTCCTAGCTTGGTCGAATAGCTCCTCAATCATAAAGTCTTCTTCCGTGCTTTGTTTAAAGCATTGTCGTAATGATTTCTTTGTTCTCCAAGCTTCTTCAAAGGTGAGGGTGGGAGGGAGTTCTCTAACTAGAGAATTGAATACCTCCAGCATCTCATCACTTATCCAACGTGTTCTCTTGGTGTTCATTCAAACCAAAAGAGAGTTTTTCGGTGGAGGTCTTGTAGAAATCCTCGCCGTAAGTGTTCTTCAGATCGGTTTGGTCATTGTGGGTGTTCTTGGAGCGTCTTTCTCCTCTTGATTAGAGGTAGAGAAGCTTATTAAATAGCTTATAAAATAGATATAAATAAGTAAAAGTGGTAAAATATTGGGTATATCAGTAGCCAAGAATTGTCTTGCAAGGATGAAAGGTGTTGAGCAATCTTGCATATTAGCCACTTCAAAGTCTGTCGGAACAATGCAATCACCAATTCTCATGGGGCAATTGAATGTTTCACCCAATGAGAGTGTTGATGCACCATTAGCAAGTGAAATTCTCAAGGTTGAAGGACAAAGGTTGGTTATCCTCATCTTTCTCACAGGAGATTCCGACAAAATGTTGACTCCGGCTCCCGAATCGATAAGAGCGGTCTCAAAGATATAATCACGAATTGAGCAAGGGATGTTGAAAGAACCTAGATCAAGAGTCTTAGGAAGTATCCTTAGGTACCTATAAGGATTCCTAGCTTGTCGAATAGCTCCTCAATCTTAAAGTCTTCTTCCGTGCTTTGTTTAAAGCATTGTCGTAATGATTTATTTGTTCTCCAAGTTTCTTCAAAGGTGAGGGTGGGAGGGAGTTCTCTAACTATAGAATTGAATACCTCCAGCATATCATCACTTATCCAACGTGTTCTCTTGGTAGATCTTTTGCTTAAACGAGCATTCTTCATTGGCGGTTTTGTTGAAATTCTCGCCATAAATCTTCGGTTGTATGGTTTGGTCATTAGGAAAGGTCTTGGAGCGTATTTCTCTTCTTGATCAGAGATGGAGAGGTCTTCTTCAAGTGGTGTTAAGGTGCAGAAATGGACCAAAGGTGTTGGCTCTTCTTCATTCGTACTAGATTGGTCACTAGCGTGAAGCGTTTCTTCAATAAGCTTCAAGCATTTATCAATCTTCTCCACACGGCTTGAGATGTTGTTAGATTTGTCTTCTAAGGATTTTGTAGTGTCTATGAACTCCTTATGGTGGTGTTCAAGCTCATAACAAACGGTGTTGATGGTCTTTACCGTAAGTTGATTATCGGTTTCTAGCTCCTCCATATTTGAGTCGATCTTGTCTTGAACAATTTCAACTTTGGTTGCGCCTTGAGAAGCTTGGTAGGCCTTGATAACAACCGTCTTTAGGTTAGAATTAAGCTCATCAACGTTCTCCTTAGTGGACTTAATCTTCCACTCCAAGTCATCGTACGAATCGTCGATCTTATACTTTATATTGATGATATCGGTCTTGTGTTCTTGAAGATCCCTTGTATGGATGTTTTGAACTTCTTCAAGCCGACTAAAATGAGTCTCAATAGCTTCGAATTGGTTAGTGACGATCTCAAATCTCTCCCCAAGAGACGAATTCACGGATTTGATGGTTGATTCGATCTCATGAAGGGCATTTTTTGTGTCCTCCGTGAACTGTTGCATCAAAGCTATAAGTTGTTCTTCTTGTTGAGTTGAATTGGGGCGGCCGTGGGGCTGTGGAGGTGGATTTGGTTGCACGTGATGATGATGGTCACGTCCTTGAGTCTCCCAAGATGGTGGTTGTTGATACAAGTTGTGATTGTACAAGTTGTTGTAAGGAAAAGGTTGTTGATGGAATTCATGAGGCATGGGGATCTAATCTCCATTAGAACTCCTTATTGTCGCCATCTTTCTAAAATTTTTAGGGTCTTTGTTGTGATGTTCCATTGATAAATCCCTGAAAAACACTTAAATAAAAAGAAACAAAAAACCGAAATTAGCAGAAAAGAAAAGAAACAAAAAGGAAAAATAAAAACTTAGACTTATTCTTTATCAAAAATCTATAGGTAAGCAAACTAGTCCCCGACAACGGTGCCAAAAACTTGATGCGGCCCTAATATGCAAGTGCACAGTTGACAATTGTAGTACTTAGGGGTCGATCCACAGGAGACTATGTTGTTATGTTATAAATCTATATGATGCAGAATAAGCTAAGAGAAAATATATTTGGGTTTTGGGGTTTATCAAGAAACAAAGCAAAACAATAAATAAAGGGATAGATAAATCAAAACACGCAAGATAAAAACGATTAAAAGGAACTAATGCAACATGATCTACACGATTTTTAAAAAGATGCAACTAGTGTTCTAGAACTCAAATCACTATGGTAGAATCATTCCCCTTTCGAGGCTCCGAAGCCTATAAATCCTACCCCAATAGACTCATCTTTCGATAGTTATTGCAAGGTGAAATTACGCTGTAAGAATGAGATTCGATTGTTCATTAAACTCCTTAACTATCCTTTTGAATTGTTAAGACACCTAACCTATCAAATACTACATCTGATCGGTGCAAAAGCTTTTGGAATCGACACTAATCTAAAATCGGTCACTAGGTAGCTAATCTAGATCATGCCTTGAGTATAAATAATGATAGAAAATTAATCTAGAAACAAGCTCAATAAATATGTAGAAGGTGCAACAAAAGAACTTTAAAATAACTTTATATCAAACATACAACTACTCTACATGTTATGAAACATGGAGCAACAAGAGAAGTTGATAAAATAGTAGATTCATGCTAAGTAAGGGCTCGGCATAGGTGGATCTCGAAGCACAAATCTTGAGAAGAACACCATGACCTTCATCGCTCTTTTACAAAGGATAAAGATGAAGATCTAAAGACAATAACGAAAATACATGTTTATTACTGATTTGTGGTACTTAGGGCTGCTATACTTCTCTCAAGAGGCTAAAAGCAAGTATATATAGGTGTAGGAAGAGGTCTTGGTCGGTGGAACTCCTAGGGTTTCAGTTCGGGCAAAACGCCTTTTTGTCGATACGTGCGCAGAAGTGGCCATGGCACCGATCGGTCACACCGGTCACGTCAACTGGTCTGGGGTATAGCTCAAAACATTCTCCTTGTGCATGGTTTCACTTAAATGAGCCGGTCCATGGGTTGGTTCGGTGCTTAGGCCCATCTTAGACATGATTCATCTTCTAGGTAGAATGACATGTCTTCAGTAAAACTTGAATAACTTTCAAAATACAACTTCATTTGATATAATTCCAACTCCTTTGGAAAGCTGACTAAAATGGCTATCTCCACTTGAAATTTCATCGCCGTCCAAGTTGATTTGGTCTTCTGTCCGTGGTAATTTTGCGAAGATATACTTTCTATCCAACTTGGGAAATTGCGAAGATATACTTTCTATCCAACGTGGGAATGTGCCCGAGAACTTCCCCGACAGTAAGGATTCGCGGAGCCGAACCGTTCAGCTCGAAGGAGTATAAATAACTAGTTTTAGAGCCAAAATGGCTAATTTTTCTCCTACATTGACACTTAATCACACTTCAGCTAAAGTTCTTTATATACTTGATCGAATATCAATATAAATATATTCAGTTATTTTGGTCTTGATCCCTGTAAGATCTATAGATATTTCTTAGGACTAAAGTTTTTTTTCCGAATTTACATATAAATTCTTTGTGCGGAATCTAGCTTCTACAATGATTTTTCTTCCATCTTTTCGATTATTTTATTTTCCTCTCAATTCCACTACTAACTTACCAATCACACCCTTTAAAAAATCAGATTACTACTTTTCGCATGGGAATTGTCCTTGTCATACCTTATATATTATTAGAAAAATGATTTTTCCAAAGAATCCTACATTTCATCCTCACATTCACTCTCAAAATCTAAAATGTGACATTTCAAAAGTGAGAGTTATAGTAGGCCAAATCTCAAATGAATTTTAAGAAAACAAATATAATTAGTGGGCTAATTTCACAAATCTATTCAAAATCTAAGATAATCTCTCACATCAAATGCATTTGTTATTTGATATTTTATTAAACTACAATCACAAACCAAAAACAAACCAAACAAAATTATCCATTTAAAAAAAATTCATTTTAGATAGTGTTATTCATAAATTGAATAATTCACACAACTTTAACCAAATGCATATTGAACACAATCAAAAACAAATTTAACCATGAAATAAAATTTTCTAATTTATTTGATATTTGAAAACCGAAATAATATTTAGATACTAATCTAAAACTTAAATTTATTTGAGAAAAAAGAATATTTGACCAAAATTTAAATAGAAATCAAAACTATACTCTCCCGCTATATGTTTTATTCTAGATACTATTATTCATTAAAAAAAAAATCGAAAATATCTTAAAGACCAATAATGAACACAAAATAAATTAAACATTAATAATTGTTAAGTTTTAAAAAATATTAATTCGCGTATAACACGGGAAGTCACCTTGACCTAGTAAGTTATAAAAAAGACAAAAACTGTCTATGTCATATCTCTTAAAAAAAATCAAACTACTATTTTTCGCATGGTAATTGTGAGCATCGACCAATCTAGTAGATATATTTTTGTTCAGATTTCTTCTCGAAGAGTGAAAAGAAGAGACAAATAGGAGAATTTGTTCTTCTACAAGATTGAGGTAGATTTTTTTTTACATCTTTTTTTTTTACAAAAGTTTTATTCGTTAATTTAAATTTTGGAGCTCATACAAATAGGCTTGAAAGCTGATGAAGATAAATCAATGATAAACTCATAATTAAACGATAGCGGATCCGAAAACAGGTTCGAATGCGTGGGTATAACAATTTCGGAAAAAGGCGGAAAGGACTAGCTTGGTCACCTTGAATTGTGACGTTGAAAAACAACAATTACCTTCGAAATTGGCCAAGACGAAAGAGACTATTATCCGGCAAGAGTAGTTGTGAAGAAACTCTAGAGCCATAGACATTGTCAATAGGAGAAGACCGTAGATGCCTTGATGTAGAGCTAAATTCTGAAGGGTAAGCCTTGGTCCATGTCCAAACAGGGATGTGGAAGTCATGAGCTAGATGGAGAAGGAGATTGGGTGTGATGAATGCAGAGGATATAAAAGTAAGGCCACCGGTACCAGATACGATTTGGTTTAGATTTAAAGTGTTGAGATAAGGTTTGATCAACTTACAAAAGAAAATTGGCCTCTTTTCCAAGGGTTTGCGTCGAGAACGAAAGAGGTTATTGATCGGGAGTCAGTGGTGATGATTTGTGAAGTGTGAGTCCCTGCACAAGAAGAGACAAGTTGAACCGGAGGACTTATACAGATGGTGGCAACAAGCTTTGCTTTGTTGGGGCTTATTGGATCAAAAGAAATTATTGGGCCCATTAAGAGATCAAAGTGGTCCCATATTAAGTTTTGTGTTTGACAGAGGAGCTTGGTCGGTGAACGCAGAAGAATTGGTGGTCAGAAGTACGGGATTGTGGAGGAAGAGATGAAACTGGTACATGAAGAGGTGAGTCTGGTGGTCGGAAAACCCATGTGGTCGCAACTATTCGGCGGTTTGACAGAGGAGCTTGGTCGGTGAACGCAGAAGAATTGGTGGTCAGAAGTACGGGATTGTGGAGGAAGAGATGAAACTGGTACATGAAGAGGTGAGTCTGGTGGTCGGAAAACCCATGTGGTCGTAACTATTCGGCGGGTCCGGTGGGTTCTGGGGTTTGCTTGAGATTTCAACGGTGGTGACAGATCCGGCCACACCATAAGAGAGCACAAAATATCCGGTGTTATAGATCGAGTAGAGGCCATGGAGAGGACCGTTTGGGTCATTGGTGACATGATACGGCGGCTAGAGGCGCTCGTCGAGGATTCTTCACCGAAGAGGAGAGATCAAAGTTTTTGAAAGTTCTCTCCGTGAAGATTGTAGCCAGCGGAAGAAGGTCGAGGCGAAGCTTCAGATTCGACACACTTTGCTCTGGGAGAAATGATGAGCAACAGAGGAGGAGGAGAGGCTAATATCCATGTCGAAGGTGTTGAGATACGGACGCCTCGTTTGCCGTGCCCAAGAGAGAATAAGTTAGGGCGAACTTTTTTTTTCATAGGATTTTTTTTTACATCTAACGGTCATTTTTCTTCCTTCTTTTCAATTAGATTATTTTTCTCTCAATTCTACTACTAACTTACCAATCACAGCCTTAGAAAAATTAAACTACTATTTTTCGCATGGGAACTGTCCTTGCCATAAGCTTCAAAAAAGAAAAATATGTCTATGTGTTGGAGTTGTGAAAAATCCCTGTAATCGGGCCCATAAAGTTTAGTTATGATCAAGCCGATAAACATAATTGGGCCCAGGCCCATAATCTTGCTTAACTTAGATAAAGCCCGACATATTTCATGAATTTGATGGGCCTATGTTCTGGCTCGTTTACCGTCAGAGCTGAAGATTCCCTTAACTGTCATGTCCAACAAGGATAAACGAAGTCAGCACCGGTTCAGCGCCCCAGCTGCAATCCAGATATTTTCGGAGGATGGATCTCAATGTTCCCAAGATCTCCGGCGACAAGGAAAGATTAGCAGAGCTGAACCGTTCAGCTAACGGGAGGATAAATATTAAGATTTTCGAGGCGAAATGGCTATCTTTTTCCAGAATTTTACACTTAATAACACTTTAGCTCTCACGACTGTTCTAGCTAAAGTTCTCTTTGTATATTCGATCATTCATCAATATAAATCTTATTCGTTATCTTGTGTTCGAGTTTAGTCAGATTTATTGACATTTTTAGGACTAAAATTTCATTCACGAATTCATATATAAATTCTTAACAAAATTTAGCTTCCATACCATATCATATCTTTAGAAAGATCAAACTACTATTTTTGAATGGGAATTGTCGAGTGTCGACCAATCAAGTAGATATATTTTTAAGATGGTTTCTTCTAAAAAAGTGAAAAGGGGAGATAAATAGGAAAATGTGTTCATCTACAAAATTAAGGCAAATTTTCTTTTTATGTAACTGTGGATTTTTCTTCTTTCTTTTCAATTCTATTACTAACTTATCAATCACACCCTTTTGTTTTTTGAAAGAAAATGTTATAGGTTACAATTCGAAACAAATCTAAGAACCTAAGCTGATGTGCTCAAGGCATAA